>CM042556.1:3560000-4172500 GCA_023630585.1 Cranoglanis bouderius | reverse complement strand
GTTAGCTCACTAGCTACTTGGTAAATGTAACATGGAGGAATATTTGAACAGTATTAGCTAGCTGGCTAGCTAAATAACTAGCTACCTAAATAACTAGCTAGCTAGATAGATCTGCATACTGTGTGAGGATTGTACACCAATTGAGGCCATTTGAATAAAGTTTCTATTCAATCTGATATAATGTGTTAAAGAGAAGAATGATTGTCATGTAAAAGTTTGGATCTGATTGCTTTTACTATCTGAATCTACACATACGCTTCTGAGTCATGAAACACCGATGATGTGAAACAGTCCTGTGGGGAGACATAGCACATATTAAAGCATTTTAAAATAGTTGAGGTTGTATCATATGGACATGGAAACTAATATCTAGAGGCAGATATCTATTGTGATATTGTGACAAAGTGCGTGCTCATTTTTAACAACAAAATTTCAACATAACTTTTTTTTGTGTGTGAGCGCAGTTATAAAATACAATGTATTTTATTATTGATAATAGTAGAAGTTAATTAAAGGCATTCTTTTTACTTGTGTCTGCTTGGTTGGTAGACACATGCACATTTTTTTTTTATTAACCAGAGCATCTTTGCTAAATGTATTTTCTGTGGTCATTTATAGCGTACAATTTATGTCAATTTAGCTAAGGGAATAACAAACATTAGCTTTTGTTTAAAGCAAAGTACATTAGTTATGCTGTAAATTCTATAGAGATAAACTATAACTGCAGATGGTACAGTAATGCAATATATCTAACTCAAAGATCTCGTGATCTCTTGAATTATTTTCATCACAAATGAGATTTCCTGCGCGTCCTATCAATAACTGCCTTGCCTGTCTGTGTGGTTAGACGCTCCGAGTGTTGCCATGGTGATGACTGCTTGCCTTGGTAGTCCAATCGCTCATTGCTTGGTTGTTGTAGACTGCACAAGAAGTGATAGTGCCATAAACACTGATCCAATCATTAAGCTCTCTGTGCTGGATGGTTAAAACGGACAGTTAAACCCAAACAAACAAACAAACAAATAATTTTTGCATCTATCTATCATATAATATAGCTCGAAATGTTTCTCCATAGTAAGGGTCCCAATGGAAAATACATTTTTAGTTTTATTTTTATTTTTTTTTAAATTTCTCCATAACACTGAGGAGATAACTATAAAGGCAGCTAGTAGAGATATCCTCTTCTAAGTGTACTATTTACTGTGAAGTATGTATTTTGGCAGACAGGATTGAACAGTCTTTAAGCATGTATTGACTAGCACATTATGAAATGACCTTCCTTAAGTAACTTGCAATAGCATTTTTCCACCAGAGAGGTTTTCAAATCCCCAAATCCTACATCCATCAGTTTTAACTTACAGGATGACAAGGTCACAATGCAACCAGACCCATGTGTATACAGTACTGTAGGTGTAGCTAAATCTGTGTAGTTTTCTGTCACATTCATGATTGAACATAATTGAATGGCTTGTGTTATTTGGTACCATCACCTGAGACTAGAGCAGCCTCCTCCTCCTCCTCCTCCTAATTCTCCTCCTCCTCCTCATATGTCCTTCTCAGGTCTCCAGAGATATTCAATACTGAATGCCAAATGTGATTGATGAATGGCTAATGTGTCTGGAATTTTGACCTTTGCCATAATGGGGTGGAATGAAACACATTATCCACATCCTGAATGCAGCTTGAACTTCAGCAGCAGAAAAATGAAAAAGGTTATCATTTACACATCTTAAGAATATAGTATAGTAGTATGAATGAGTGTGAATACTATTTCACAGTCAATGATTTACACTTCTACTATAAATACCTCTGAGTGGTTTTGAATCTCATTGCTTTACAGTAAGAGAAATAAATGTCTAATCTGTAAGTCATTACGTTACAGTCCCCTGCCATTTTTAATGACAATATTACTCATCTAAACTACTGTTATTACCGTGATATGCCACGAACAGTGAAAATAATTTGTAAGGAGACAGGAAAATCAATCCGATGGGCCCAGGCAGCTTGTTTGCAAGGGCCGACCTTCAGCACTGCAACAAAATTGTCATTTAGCAGAGGCCATCTCCAGCACCCTGCTGGGCGGGAGCCACCTGGGCCCTGCTTATTTTAGATGGATAGAAAGGCAGGGAAATGAAGAAAAATGGAAGAACCAGACAGCCTTGGGATAGGTTGATAGAATGAAACATTTGTCACATGCACTGTTTTTCTTTTTTCTTTTTTGGTAAAACTATTTATTCATTTATTCATTCATTCATTATCATCTTCAGTAACCTTTTTATTCAGTTCAGGGTTGCTGTGAATCCAGAGTCTGCCCAAGAAACTGGGAGGGAGGCAGGAATGCACCCTGGATGGTCTGCCTGACAGTCTTTCTAAGTATCTGCAGACTACAAAATTGTTCTTGGCTGGTCTGGTTTGAGTAAATAATGGCCAAGTATTTACCAGAGGGAAAAAAAAGTCCTGGCAAACAGAAACCTCCAATGTGTTGTTTTGATCTGCTGTGCATCTGGCCAATTTTTCTGGCAGGAAAGGAAAAGAAAGATAAATTTGTTATACCAGCTGAAGTTTTCTGCTATAGGGGCAAAAGCTTAACTAACTCAAGAGAACGTGTTCTTCATCATCTTCCTGAAGATGAAGATGTAGATGTAGACGTGATCTTGAGGACAGTTGTTGAGAGCTGCAGCTCACAACGTGACTTCCTACATGACCATGGACCATTATAGAGAGATCATGGTCAATTAAAGACACAGAAAGCTGCGGTAAAGATCTCAATAAAGCAATTACTAACATTTTATCCACGTAGACAATGAATCTTTGCGTGCACAAACTGGAACTTTACAGCTGGATCATAAAACTACACAGATGGATCAGGAAAGTCACACATGCATCATATTCCACTGAACTGTTAGATTATGATGTACACAGCGTTTCACACTGAGTACACCTTTTTCATTCCAACTGCATAAGAAATGTGTTATATCTGATATAAGGGTTAATTTTGTGAGCCTTTACTTTGAATCTAACAAACATCTTGGTAACTAGGGTTTTGTCAATTTAAAATTTTCATGCTAGTATTTCATGTCACTACATATATAAAAGATAAACAACTAAATAACGTACAAGCATAGCACATTATATCCTATGGCATTATTTTTTTTTTTAGACATTTTTGTATTATTCCTGAGTCTCTATATATCTATATCTATATATCTCAAGGGATTATTTTTACTCTAAAGCTACAGTGATGCTTGAAAGTTTGTGAACCCTTTAGAATTTTCCATATATCTGCATAAACATCACCTTAAACATCTTCAGACTTTCGCACAAGTCCTAAACGTAGACAAAGAGAACCCAGTTAAACAAATGAGACAAAAATATTATACTTGGTCATTTATTTTTTGAGGAAAATGATCCAATATAACATCTGTAGGTGGCAAAAGTATGTGAAGCTCTAGGATTATCAGTTAATTTGAAGGTGAAATTAGAGTCAGGTGTTTTCAGTCAATGGGATGACAATCAGGTGTGAGTGAGCTCCCTGTTTTATTTAAAGAACAGGGATCTATCAAAGTCTGATCTTCACAACATGTTTGTGGAAGTGTATCATGGCACGAACAAAGGAGATTTCTGAGAACCTCAGGAAAAGAGTTGTTGATGTTTTGTTTTCAAGCTGGAAAAGTTGACAAAACCATCTCTAAAGAGTTTGGACTCCACCAGTCCGCAGTCAGACAGACTGTGTACAAATGGAAGAAATTCAAGACCATTGTTACAATCTCCAGGAGTGAGGACCAACAAAGACCACATCAAGAGCGAGATGTGTAATAGTCCACGAGGTCAGAAAGGAACCCAGGGTAAATTCTAAGCAACTAAAGGTCTCTCTCATATTGGCTAATGTTAATTTTCATGAGTCCACCATCAGGAGAACAATGAACAATAATGGTGTGCATGGCAGGGTTTCAAGGAGAAAGCCGCTGCTCTCCTGCTCTCTAAAAAGAACATTGCTGCCCGTCTGCAGTTTGCTGCAGATCATGTGGACAAGCCAGAAGGCTATTAGAAAAATGTTTTGTGGACAGATGAGACCAAAATAGAATTTTTAGTTTAAATGAGAAGCGTTATGCTTGGAGAAAGGAAAACACTGCTTTCCAGCATAAGAACCTTATCCCATCTGTGAAACATTATGGTGGTAGTATCATGGTTTGGGCCTGTTTTGAAGCATCTGGGCCGGGACGACTTGCCATCATTGATGGAACAATGAATTCTGAAATATACCAGTGAATTCTAAAGGAATATATCTAAAGGACATCTGTCCATTAACTGAATCTCAAGAGGAAGTGGGTCATGCAGCGAGACAACGACCCTAAGCACCCAATTCATTCTACCAAAGAATGGTTAAAGAAGAATAAAGTTAATGTTTCGGAATGGCCAAAACAAGTCCTTAATACAATAGAAATGTTGAAGGACCGGAAGCAACCATTTCATGCGAGGAAACCCACCGACATCCCAGAGTTGAAGCTGTTCTGTACTGAGGAACGGACTAAAGCTCCTCCAAGCCGATGTGCAGGACTGATCATAAGTTTAGTTGCAGTTATTGCTGCACAAGGGGGTCACACCAGATACTGAAAGCAAATGTTCACATAATTTTGCCACTCACAGGTATGTAATATTGGATCATTTTCCTCAATAAATAAATGACCAGGTATAATATTTTTTCTCATTTGTTTAACTGGGTTCTCTTTATCTACTTAGGACTTTTAGTAAAAATCTGATTATGTTTTAGACCATATTTATGCAGAAATATAGAAAATTCTGAAGGGTTCACAAATGTTCAAGCACCACTGTATGTATGCCTTCTTCTACCCCTCCAACTAACCACTTGTTTTCACTGAGTATGCCCACTAGTTATGAATGTTCATAAAGCAGATCCCAAGTGTGCATTAATATTCATGAGTTGAGCAGTGAATTTATACTACAGCTTATCATAAATAGCCAGCGAGTGTTAGCTTACCTCAGTTAAATCAGCTACAAATTACAAGCATGCTCACTGAAGGAAGAACCCACTTGAATGTCAAAATAAGCACTCTTCTCATTTATGTCTTGTACTGATTTGTAAGTGGTTGCTGTTTACTTTTGGAAAAGAAAATGACTGCATATTGAAATCTTTTTTTTTTTTTTTTTTTGTAGGTTATTTGTTTGTTTATAGAAGTTTGTGAGGACCTCACAAGTTTGTGTTATTTAACCCCTGATAAATAAAAACAGAGAACTGAAGAATAGTGTACTTTCTTTTTCCCATGACTGTACCTAAAACTATAATATGCAGTTTGGGACACACCCTATGTGTCGGTTGTGTTATTCAAATGTATCTTGTGTGATACGCTCTCTTGCACTGTATGTTAATTTCAGCAATAGACCAATCACAGTGGCTTATTCAAATACATATCTCAGAGGATGTAGATAAAGCCTGTGATTTTGAGCTGGATGTATGGACAGGTGGCAAAGGAAAAGCTGTGTTATGCTGTATGCTATTTTACTGGCATGGCTTGGGTCAATTTGTCCACTTAGAACTGTAAATCAATACAAAGTTGTCTTTGTCCTATTTTGAAACATCTCAATCTTGATTGGAGTGGTCTCTTCCAGGATAACAATGTTCCCATCCACAGTGCACGAGGGTTTACTGAAGAGTATGAAAATGACCTAAATCATATGCTATGGCCTTCACAGTCACTAGATCTCAATCCAGCTGAACAACTATGGACTTAAATGTTAGACAGCGCTCGCTGTCACCATCATCAAAACACCAGCTGAGGGAATATATTTTGTAAGGATGTTCTTTATCCCTCCAGCACAGTTCCAGAGGTGTGTAGACTCTATGCCAATGTGCATCCAAGCTGTCCTGGGGGCTCATGGTGGCCCAACATCTTACTGGTTATTTGTGCCTTAAATTTCTCACCCATCTACAAATGTTTTTTAAATCAATGCTACACTGAAACAATGCTCTCCTCTGTATGTAAGAAAAAAAAAAAGTTTTGTGAAGGTAACTCAATGCTGTCAGTGTTGGGAGGAATCTTTGTCTGCATTGTGCATATTATGTATTCACCTGGCTTTGGGGAATGCACACCTATCTTGTTATCTGTACAATGTGCATTTAGAAGACAGACACTCTCAAGAGTGTTGAAGTTTTCCAAGAGTTTACAAGCTCAGGCAAAGCCCCTGCCATGCCAATATACTCCTCTTTACCGTCATGCTCTGCAGCTTACACCACTTTCCTTTATCCCGCTGCTGCTCCCCTGGGATTTAAACAGTCCTGGTGGTCTCGGCCTTATAATGTTGAATAAAACAATCATGTAAAACAATATGGAGAAGATAGAAATATCATTACAAAACTAAGCACAGTGAGGTCTGGTGTATTTAATAATACAGTGAGATAAATTATATAATTAAACACAGTTCTGCAGTAATCCCAACTACACACATCAACTAGTGAATGTCAGTTTTTAAACAAAATGTATTTTTAAAAGGATGTTCTGACCTGCTGCCTGGTGAATTGCTTGTGCTACCATTTGCTATGTATATTGGTTTTGTCTGCCATCTCTGTTAATAAATGTACAGAATGACAATTTAGGTACATTTCCAGTCTCTGGAAGATTGTGAGGGTCTTACTTAGATGTGTAAAAATGTTTTTATTGACACTGGTTGGGTGACTGACAGTAAAAATGCAGTCTGATTGGTTTTGCATGTCTCCAACTCATACACAAGATGCAAAGCCATAATGCATTTTAATTACATAGTTTACAAGTGTATCAATGCTGTTTTGTTCCATAAGCAGTCTACCACATGCTTTTTCTGTTTTAATCATTTTACTGTAGGTATTATTGTGGTCTCCATCCATCCATCCATCTTCTGTACTGCTTATCCTACACAGGGTCGCAGGGAGCCTGGAGCCTTTCCCAGGGAACACGGGGCACCAACCCATTACAGGGCACAATCACACACACATTGACACACTATGGACAATTTGGAGATGCCAATCAGCCTACAACGCATGTCTTTGTACTGGGGGAGGAAACCAGAGTACCTGGAGGAAACCCCCGAAGCACGGGCAAAACATGCACACACACAGGGTTGAGGCAGGAATCGAACCCCCAATCCTGGAGGTACAAGGCAAACAGGCAAACATGCTAACCACTAAGCCACTGTGCCCCCTTTTGTAGTTTAAATAATCTAAACTCTAAACACATTTCAAAATACTAAATTTCTTGGAAGTTTTCACACGCTATTTGTGTGTTATGTTTAATTTATTAACGTTTATTACTGGCTCTTCCACTGCATATTCTTGTGCCTCGGATCAAAGTGGCAGCTCGTCAGCCGGCCATCTGACATTTTAATCAACTCGACCACCATTCTGACTCACTATCAACCAACTGCGATATTATTCCACAATGAAAATGATTAAATGAAGCTGCACGACTGGAACAAGCCTGAACAGACAGAAGCAGGAAAAGACTGAAGTTGACAGCCGTTATCAGGATATCAGATGCTAGATTGAATCGCTGGAATAAGGTTGGGGGATTATGGGACTAAGCTGGTTTAGAGAAGAAAAATTTAAGGCGAAGGCTTTGCAGCTTTTGTCTGGTAAGGAACATAAAAAGGAATTATACTGAAATGTAAACAACATAAATCCTTGTAATGCCTTAACTAAATGCAACTGGCTTTTAGGGTCCAAAAATCGTCTTGGGGTGCAAGTGTAAATTTTATGTACATTTTAATGACATAGAATTTTTTATCCTGGGCAATTTTCAGAACCTTGGGTATCATTAGTCTCCTTTCTACTAAGGGTTTGTAAGCTTTAGCAGCAGAGGTGGCACTTTGTACAGCTACAAAGTACAGCTACTTTGTTACTGTATTTGTGTCTGGTTTATCTGTACTGACTGTACTGTACTATATATACAAAAGAAACACACACACACAAAAAAAAAAAAAAAATAGAAAGAAAATCACTACTTTCTACTCCTCAACAAGTTAACTTGTTTCTTCAAGGAGTTGCTCTAAATTCCTAACTAAATCTAACTTTAAAAGTATGTATTGTATTCATCGTGGCTGGTTTCAGCTAGTTTGTATCATCAGAGCTACAGTATTATCATGCTAGCTAACATTTGAGAAATTAGGAATAAAGCTGTTGTTGGTTAGCCTTTCTTTTGAGAATCTTTCTTGTACATTTACTTCCATACTTTTCATAAATGTAAGGGTTTATACTTATCTACTTTAAATTGAGTGAAGATTTTGAAGCAGTATTTTAACTTTTAACAGAGCATTTAAAAGTTATAATAATATGTATGGCATTGTATAAGCCTGCTATAGACATCCTATATTCTAGCACTGTGGTTTTTTTTTCACTAAAGAACAAAAAGACAAAGGAGAGCAAACAGTTGCAGGGACTGACGTGAAGAGCACGAGTAGTTTTTATTTCTCCTGAAACTCTATATCCACGCTGCTGCCTCACCTCTGCTGTGTGTTAGCACCGTCTCTGACGACTCACTTCACCGTGTCTGCTGAAGGCTCCAGACCGATCCTTATCATCTTGCTTTTTCACGGCAGAAGACATGACAAATCACTAGTGAATGGTGTGAAGCAAGCTTTTGTGTGAAGGTGTTTGTATTCATGTGCTTAGATAAGCATGTGCTTTCTTATCCACAGCTCAAATATTTATCATGCAAGGAATCTGCCAAAACAAGCTGTTATCAGTGGTTTACAGGTAGTACACAACTTTAACCTTAATTCATTTTTGGTCATTTCTTTCCAGAAATTCTGTAAAGCAAAAATAGTGAAATGAAAAAATTGCAATGATCAATAAACCGAAAAAACAAAACGAAATGAATATTTGGTGTGACCACAATTTGAACTACTTGGAGAATTTTCCATGGTTCTTCTGCAGACCATCACACCTGCTCCTTTCTGCAGGTCTCAGACAACCTTGATGATTTTTTTTTTTTTTTTTTTTCATTTTTTTCATGTGGCCTGATTTGAATTTCTCTCTCAAATCTAAAATTTGCTCTTTTCTGCTGACCTTCTAATAAATTCAGAAGACTATTAAATTAACATTCAAGGCAAAATGTAAGAATTTTGCATATTTTTCACATATCCTTTATGAATATTTCAGAATGGTTATGTCAGAAACACATTACCTGCATTCATAAGTATGGAAGAAATGTGATGGCATAATTACTGTTTGCACTCACTGTCCACTTTATTAGGAACACCTGTACACCTGCAATTATCCAATCAGCCAATCATGTGGCAGCAGTGCAATGCATGCAGTCATGCAGATATAGGTCAAGGGCTACAGATAATTCTCATATCAAACATCAGAACGGGGGAGAATGTGATCTCAGTGACTTTAACCATGGCGTGGTTGCTGGTGCCTGGTAGGCTGGTTTACGCATTCCAGAAACTGTTGATCTCGACTGTCGATCGATGTCACTATGTTCCCTTACTGGAAATGACGCCACGTTTTCTGAAGCCTCTCAGCTCGAAAAAAAAACCTCTCAGCCAACTTCGTCAACAAATGTAAGCAGCCTGTTATCGTTCTTGTAGCTCTTAAATGATTGCTTACATTAGCGATTTTGAACTTTATTTGATGTTGTATATACGGTTTGTTTGAGTCTAAAGACTTTTAAGTATTTTTAACGACTTTTAAATGATTTTAAAAAAATAATAATAAAAATCCACTCGCTAGTGTACGATCCTGCTTGAAGTACCATGACAGAAATGTGTGTGATTAAGCTAACAAACTTATATGACACATAAAACTTCATTTTTGGTGGCGTTTTACAACGCGAGTATGTAGTCATGTCGCCGGAAATTGAGTTATCAGTGTCTCAATGTGTAGCGAGACAGGGTCCCTTACCAGTGCCTGAACTCATGTACACCATTTACTGATTCACCACCCAGGGAGCCGATCGAGACACACCATGAACTCAACCCTTTTCCCCCATCCTGATGTTTGATGTGAACACTAACTAAAGCTCTTGACCTGTTACTGCATGCATTGCACTGCTGCAACACGATTGGCTGATGCATGAATGAGCAGGTTTATGTATGTTCCTATTAAAGTGGGTGTACAGTTAAAGTGGGTGTACAGTGAGGGTACAATTATGGAACGGACTTAACAAATAAAAAACAAACGGGAGCTTTTTTGTGACAAGAATTTGTTTTTATTAGCTTTTTTTTTTTTCATTTATTAAAGAGAATGTCTTTACAACATACATTTACTTATGAATCAGATGTTAAGGAGGTTGGAGGAGGACAAGGAAAAAACCCTTGTGACAGAACAATATCTTACAGGCGTATAAACTTCAAGCGATTTTGGAATGTCCAGCTCTGTTCACCTCTAGCAGTGTGTAGCAGACGGGGTGAATAACAAAAGGCACTCCAAAGAGCCCACTGTCCACAATCAGCATCAAAAACCACAGGCCAAGAGGCATTACTCAGAGTGAGTGAGCCTGAGTCTGCCTTCACCACTCCTAATCTGATCCGAGACGGCCAGTGCAGTCTGAACCTATGTACATGTTAGTCCAAGTAACATAAGAGTAGAGGAGAGGAAGGAGCAAATCCTGCTACTCTTCACTCCGACTGATGAGTGACTTCCATATCGGAAGGAACTGCTGACAGGAAATGTAATAATCTCCAATCTACGCCAGTCTACAGAGAGCAGACTAGGTGAATGCTTTGATCATTTGTGGAAAATCTGAGCTAAAAAATGTTTCAGGGAAGTAGTTAAATACTCAAATCCGATGATTAAAACCCTCATTGTACATAATAATGCTATAGTTAGGAAATTATATTAGTTGGCATCTGTCATAAACATCAAAAGCATTAAATTGTTCCCTATTATTCAAGTGCTTTTCTTTTCACAGGAGCCAGCCTGTATTTCCTCGATTTCAACATGTATATTAAGAGCTTAGTGTCATTTGGTGGGAGACATTAGACGTTAAGAAGCTGAATTTGAGCTATTTCGCCAATTAGCCATTTAATTACGTTGTACCAGCCAGAACAAAGGAGACTTTCCAAGGAATATACAGTTACTCTTCAAATTGTGAAACAAAAGTAAGAACAACATCAGCCCCTGGAAAACAACAACAGAAAAACCCAAAACAAAAACAACAACACTGACAGCACTGCTAGCACAACAAAAGGGCTGCTTTCAAGTGTTTCATTGGCACAATCAGAAATCAAACACAAAATATGCTGTGTGGTTAGCCCCGCCCACCCGATATTTCCAAAGTGACCAGAATGAACAACAAGAATACCTACATTCTTTAGTTGCTTTTTTTTTTTTTTTTTTTTTTTTAAATCAAACAAAGAAAATACATAATTTTAAGGACTACTAGGTAACAGTTAACAGCTAACAAACTCTTCACTACTCAGGGGTGTAAGGCACAAATTTACACATGGAAGAAACAAACAACAAAAAAACAGGCTATTAAACATGTAATTCAATAAGAGGGTCTTGTGTGAAGATGAGACTAGGATACCTTTTAATACCTGCCGAATAATAATAATAATAAAAAAAAGCATTTCCACCATGCTGGCCATGCACCAGCATCCATCCATTTGTGTTGCAAATAACATGGGGATATTTTTTTGTTCTTCCTCGGCTCAGTCTTTGCACACTTTCATGCAAACGGTGAACCAGAATGGCACTCAGTGAAGCTATGGCCATTAGGATTAGAGGTTGCTGACACAATCCACAGTGCTGAATGAGGATGCACATGGAGAAGTGAAGGTGTGTTTAAGGAGTTCCAGTTTGAGGATTGTTTTATTTTTCTTTCCTCTTCAATGTATGTTTCACAAAGGGAGATTCATCTTGGTGTGATGCTTGATCTTAACCTTTCTCAGACTCCTCTGGCAAGGTTCAATAAATAGCTCAATAGCTTGCTTAGAAACATCCAAAAAAAGTTAAGAGGACTTTGCTTCAATGAGTTGTACTGGCTCCAGTTGAATGACTTTAAATAATTTTACTTAATTAATTAAAAATTAAAAAATTCTCTCTCTCTCTCTCTCTCTCTCTCTCTCTCTCTTTCTCTCTCTATCTGAATCTAAAAAGAGTCCGTCTTTCTTCGAAAGCACTTTATTAAAAAATAAATACAACCAGCTATTAGTACAGTCACGGGTTATTCAGTCACCTGTTACAGTAGACAATTTTTCAGACCTCGCTAAAGGCAGAACTTGATTGCTGTGTCCAGTAGCTGCAACACTGAGAGAGGCATTTCATCGTTTTTCAATCTTACTTCACAGTTTTCCTTTGTAAACCAGCTGTTGTTCCAGGCTGAGATCGCTGTTCTCCATGTGTTTTTTTTTTTTCTTCCTGGGGTATATCCCAGCTTTAGAACTATGCAATTACACTCCTCTCTGTGATCCACTATGTGCTTTTGGCAGGCTGTTAAGAAAACACCAGTTGCGATGTGGTCGTGTCCCCAGCCTGGCATACTGTTATCTTAAAAAAAACTGAGCAAAATAACAAAATCTGGCTCAGTGACAAGAGATTTGAGAGTCCTTCTCTTTTCGGTAGCAGGTGTTTACATCTTTCACGATGAGGAATCAACAGCCTGAGTTAAACACGTACATTTATGTGAAAAATGTTGTTTTTTTTTTGTGTGTGTGTGTTTTCTTAAAAGAACAGTGAGCATTTCCTGTACACAGCTGTACAACACAGATTTCATGTTCCCCTGTCCAAGTTGCACTGATTATGTCCCCGAGTCGCTGCACTTAACTTTCCCAGAGAGGGCGAACTGTGAAGGTTTGGGTGGGACGTCTGGTTTGCGGTGCCTGGAGCTGCAGCGAGGCAACGAGCCATATGAGCTCAAGCTGGAGTGACGTGAAAGGCCTGAAGGAGAAGAAACGTGCATGGAGTCAAGCCTCTGTGGAGCCGGGGGTGGTGTCTCGGCACGGCTAAAGCTGCGCTTCCTTGACAGATGAGACGAGTTGGACGAATTGGTGTTGTGCTGCTGCTTCTTCACGCCCATTGGGTATCCACGACAGTACATATCTAGCCTCTTGCCCATCTGAGGAACAGCTGGAGGTACCACAGCTGCTAATGAGGCCTCCCTCTGGGGCACGCGGGGTGGCACCCCATCTGAATCCACCATCACATTGTGGCATGGGCTCTTCATTGCTTTGTACTCCAGCGTGGCTGCTTGATCATCAGGCAAATCTGTGCGATGCGGCTGCTCTACATACTCATGCTGGTGCTGGTAGACCTGCTGGTGCTGGTGTTGTTGTAAAGGTAGCACCACCACACTGGGGATGTGGCCTGGAGATGCCCTCAGTGGCAGGTCAGTGCCTATCAGGACATTAGGTGAGCCCATGGAGACCAGCTCTTTGGCACAGGCATTGATTAGGTTCTGGTTCCTTTCCCAATCCCGGCTGGCACGGCTGGGCTTGCGGCGCAGCTGCATGGGTGTTGATTCAGGTGTGGGAAGTGCCACCAGGTCCAGGTGCTGCTGCTCCTCGGCTTTAATAAGTGTCTTACCATTGTGCATCAGAGGAGCGAGGATGGCCTCCGGCCGACCATCTTTAGCTTGCGTCTCAAATAGGCCCGTCAGCTTGGTGACGCTGTTCATGGAGCCGCGCCTGGAGTTCACAGTCTCCTTGGTTTTTTTACGTGCAGAGAGCTCGAGATGGCGCCGGCGATGGTCACACACACAGTAGACCACAATACCAGAGAAGACAGCACCCATGATAAATGCCAGGACCACAGCCACAGCCAGTAGAGTGATGGGCACCATCTGATCACGGCCCTTCTGGAAGCTCTCACGAATCACGCCTGCAGGTGAGAGTTGAGAAATTCTTTACATGAGTTGAAACATTTTCACGCGCCAAATTGATTCAGTGCTACAGCTTAATAACAAACATGGTTTAAATAGCACCAATTATCAGCAACAAGCAGGGATCATCTAATTGGTTATGCCAGTTTTTTTTTTTAATGCATAGAATGCAACATTACAGTCTGCCAGTAATAAATCTCTTCAATTAAGTCATTTGTGAGGTTTTCTCACTGGTCTAGTGTTGCTTTAACTTTGAAGCATGGAAACAAACTCTAAATAAGGATTTTATAGCCATAGATTTAAAGTCCAGCTCCACAAACCAAAACTACCCATATACTATGCTAAATTTCCCCTTGGGGATCAATAATGTACTCTCTATCTCTATCTAGCTGGTAGCAGCAATGATAGAGATACACTATATGGCCAAAAGTATGTGGATATCTCACCAATCGCACATATGTGCTTTTTGAACATCCCATTCCAGATTTAGTCCCCTTTTGCTGTTATAATAACCTCCACCTTCTGGGAAGGCTTTCCACTATTTTGGAGTATGGTTGTGGGGATTTGCACATTCAGCCACAAGAGCATTAGTGAGATCAGGCACTGATGCTGGCCGAGGAGGCCTGGCACGGGTCATGGTTTATGATGGCAAAGAAAGTCAAGGTTCTATGCAGGCAACTAAAGTTCTTCACCCCAGCCTTGGAAAACTTGGAAAAAGTCTTTATGGACCTCGCTTTGTGCATAGGGTCACTGTTTGGGCTCCTTATTTCCAGTGAATGGAAATTGTAATTCCACAGCATACATATATTCTAGATATTCTACGAGAATTACGTGATTCCAACTTTGTGGCAACACTTTGAGGAAGACCGACAGTGTATTATCCATGCAGACATTTTAAATGTTTTAACTCAAATATTTTACATAAAGCTGGACATACCTTTCAGAATTCTTACTCTTAGTGTAAATTATAATAAAGATTTGGCATGTAAAATTGAAATGGAACATGCTATCCTCTGGCTATATTTCATGGAAATAATATTCAGCATGACTGTTTACATGTGAGGAAGAAGACTTTTCAAGTCATGAAGTTTTGTGAGTTTCTAACAACAAGAAATAGGTGAAATGTCAAAAAATCTGAATCTATAGTTGTTTGTGGAAAACTTGGATAGAAGCAAGGTATTTCTGTGACTACCATTGTAATCAGAGCATGTTTTAAAAACAGTGAAGACAAATGCAATGTATAATACAGTGTAAACTTGCTTCACTCTTCACTCATTGTGGAAACAAAATTTCAGCAGCTAGAAAATTGTACTAATTGGACAATGTACTAAGAACCATAGTAACAATGGAGAAATATGTATAATATTTTTTTAAAAAATCAATGGAAAGCCAAAGAGCAGTAATGTGGATTGAAAAATGTAGTTTGTGGAACTAGCATAAATAAAAGCTGTTAAAACGTTTTCACTTTGGTACCTATAACTGTTAATAATATAGAAGTGATGGAACAGTGGATTGAAGAGTGAAAATTTTTGTAGGCAGTTGAAAATAGTACATGAAACTGAAGCTGAAAGGAGCTGAAAAGGAAGGATAAGTGAGCGAGCGAGCAAGAGAAACCCAAGAGTGCAATATAGTGATGAAAATGTAGGACTGAGAAAGCAGAGGTTAGTTTAAACCTATTAGTACAGCTTATACCACAGTGCTGTTGGATTCTCAATTCTGACTGGTCAGAAGGTGTTGATTAATTTTCTATAACGGCAGCTCTGACCAGCTCTGGTTTATATTAGTGCACTCATTTTAATGTGTTATCGTTTCTGTAGTGACAACCTGTGTAATTGTTAATAATGTGAAGTTTTCTGTGTGGAGACATTTATATAGCATTTACAGAAGGAGTCTCCAGTGTCAGCACTTTGTAACAGTAAGAAATAAAACTGTAAGCAACACATGCTTTATGACATGGGAAAGTCTTCAGGATGGAGGACATCCTGTGACATCCTGCTTTTGCGGTTTCTCTGTGACATGACAAACTGCATTTTTCAACTTCATTAACTTCAAGAGGGAAAAAAGAGAGGCTATTGAGGGAACAGCTGTTTATACTGTAGATGCTTTAACATAAGTTTGCTGACATTCCACAACAGTAATTGTAACTAGAAATTCCGAAAAGTAGAATGTTTCATTCTTTAATTAATAAATTATTTGTAATAATCGACACTTTGCTGTGGTATAAGAGGAATAAAACACTTTGAGACATGCTGTTATAGTAAAATAATCAACTTTGGTGAGGTAACACATCATCCATTGTTGATTATTGTCCTATAACAGCACTTCCCACAAATATTTTATTCCTTTCTTAGTGGATAAGGCCTTGTGACATCATCAGCTGCAGTCACTTTTTAAAACATTTTATCATGTATCATGTATTTGAAAAACATACGAACACTTTGAAAGTTTGTACATACAATGGATATAAACAGTCCACACACCCCTGTTAAAACGGCAGGTTTTTGTGATGTAAAAAAAAATTAAACCAAGATAGATCATGTCAGAACTTTTCTCACCCTTGATGTGTAATAAAACATATAAAAATTAATTGAAAAACAATCAGAAACATTTTAGAGAAAAATAGGAAAAATAAAAAAAGTTACAATAACCTGGTTGCATAAGAGTGTGCACACTCTTTTATAATCGGGGATGCGGCTGTTTTCAGAATGGATCAATCACATTCAATCTCATTTTTAAAAGTAATTATCATTCAGCTGTTATCAATTACATTATTCTGATTAACCCCAAATAAAGACCAGCTTTTTCTGTAGGATGTTCTTCACATCTTCTTGGTTTCATCCGACTGCTGAAGCCATGGTCCGCAAACAGCTTACAAAGCATGCATGGTATCTCACTTGTTGAAAGGTATCGATCAGGAGAGGCGTGCAAAAGAATTTCCAAAACGTTAGACGTACCATGGAACACCGTGAAGGCCATCATCAACAAATAGAGAAAATTGAGCACCACAGTGACATCACCAAGAACAGGACGCCCCTCCAAAATGTATTAAAGGACAAGATAAAAACTTATCAGGGAGGCTGTCAAGAGACCTACAGCAACATTAAAGGAGCTGCAGGAATATCTGACAGGTGATTTCTCTCTGCATGTGACAACAGTCTCTCATATTCTTCACATGTCTGGGCTATGGGGTAGGTTGGCTAGATGGAAGCCAAGCTCAACTAAATCGCCCAAACCATGGAAAAATGGGTTATGGTCTGATGAGACCAATTCCAAAAGATATAATAATTTCATAATTCCAAAAGGTATGTTTGGTGCAAAAAAAAACAAACAAACAAAAAAAGCACATCCCCAAAAGAACACCATACTCATGGTGAAGCATGGTGGTGGCAGCATCATGCTTTAGGGCTGCTTTATTTCAGCCAGAACTGGGGCTTTTATCAAGGTAGAGGGAATCATGAATCGCTACAAATGCCAGTCGATTTTAGTGCAAAACCTTCAGGTGTCTGCTAGTAAGCTGAAGATGAAAAGGAATTTCATCTTTCAGCACAACAATGACCCAAAGCATACATCCAAATCAACAAAGGAATGGCTTAACAAAATGAAGATCAATGTTTGTGAATGACCAAGCCAGAGCCCAGACCTGAATCCAACTAAAATCTGTGGGGGTGACCTGACGCGAGCTGTGCACAATTACAATTTGATGGATCCAGAGTGTTTTTGGAAGAAAGAGTGGGAAAATATTGGCAGGTCAAGATGTGCCACGCTGATAAGACTCTTAATATGAGTAATACAATGATTTTATGTAATAAAATCAAAAGGTGCTTCTAGAAGTATTAGTTTGTAGTTAGGGTGTGCAGGCTTATGCAACTTGTAACTTTTTTGTTTTTTACTTTTTATCCCTAAAAATGTTTCTGATTGTTTTTCACTTTTTATATGTTTTTATATGTTGTAAGTTCACACTGAGGATGGAAGAAGTTGCCATTTTAACAGGGGTGTGTAGGCTTTTTAAAAAAAAATTTATATCCATTGTAAGTTGAAAAAATGGAAAGTAAAAGAGTAAGAGGAAGAACCAGCAGCAATAAATTGGCTAAAAGGAAAAACGAAAAAGAAGGGGGGGGGGGGGGGGATAAATCTTTGGTAGAGTTAGCACTGACAACACTCGGCACAGACTCATCTGTTTTCTGTAGGGATTAAGGCAAATGGTGTCCATCATCCACACAGACACACAAAGGTGCAATAATTCATGTCTAGAACAGACTGTGATCCAAGTTGCAGTGGCCTCATGAAACCCACCCGGGCAGCCTGGTGTCACTCTGATCCTCAACACCAGTGCTGGTGTTAAACTTCACTGTCTCTAGCTATGCAATTCCCTTATCAGAGAAAGTATCTTGTTTTTTTTCCCCCTCTAGACTTCTGTGGATTACTAGTTTTATCTTGTGGCAAGTAGATGAATTGATGACATATTTTCTGAGACCATGGATGACAAAGTGACCCGGTTATACAGTACACATCTGCTTCTTCTCTGCTAATGGAGAGATCTGAAAAGTGTTTCCTTTCAACCTACTGTAGTCTGTGAGTTTTTTTCTGCTTAAGTGAACCATTTTCCCTCCTCACAGCTCCGTATTTGATGTTTTGATGGATTTCCCATTCATAACACCGTACTGCCTACAGCAAGATATATCTGCCTGAGTACTGAGAACCTAGATTTAGAATGTATGACTTTAAGCAAGTGTTAAAACAGACTATTACAGCCTATAAAGCTATCGGTGAGTTATGCTCCTGTTGAATAACATACGTTAAAATAAAATAAATCTGATTGTGATGATGTAGTAGTGTAGTTCAGCAGGTTAAGTTTAAAGGAATAATGCTAGCATGTTTAACAATCATTATGCAGCAAGACAATATTCCAAAGTATAGGAGCAAGTCCTAGTCCTAGAAGTAAGTGAAAGACTGTTCAGTTTTTGGAAGCGTTTGGTTGCAGTTATTGTTACTAAAGGTGGCACAACCAGATTTTAAGTTTAAGGGGGCAATTAGTTTTTCACATTGGTGATAGGTGTTGGATAACTTTTTTTGCTTCTTTAAAAAAACAAAAACAAATAAGAACTGTTTACTCAGGTTGCCTTTGTTTTACGTTGTATTTCGTTTGAAGATCTACAACAATTTAGTATGAGATCTACACAAAAACAGAAGAAATCAGGATTTCTGAGCACTGTATGAAATGTGAAAGAAAAACTTTTTCTTTTTCACCAAGACTGCATAAAGAGATAAGGCGGATAGCTAACATGCTAACTTTAGACTTTAGCTTGTTATATTACTATTTATTAAATGTGCCTGCTATGACAAAAAACATGTACTCTAGTTGTGCTAGCTTTTAAATCAACTTAGGGTTAAATCTGTGCTCTCCTTGCCTCTGCTTGCTGTTTTGCTAGCAAAGTTATAGCCAACAATTTAAATTCTGCTATTCAGCTTCTTAGTTTTTTGTAGCATTAATCTCTGGCTGCTTTCTACATTAGCCAGTGAGGGAGCTAGGGGGGGAAAAATCAATCAACCTATCACGAATATCTCACCTCCAGAGCAACTGTAGTCTTTCCAAATTTATTTCCACCACCAAGGTGGAATCACCGTGAAAGATTTTTTTATTCAGTATTTAAACTTGGAAATCTTGCTCTAAAGCTCTAAAGCTAATGCAGCATCTCTCTAAAAGGTAGAGAAAGTAGGCATGTTTACAACGAATGTACAGTGGATATAAAAAATCTACCCACCCTTGTTAAAATGAAACCAAGATAAATCATGTCAGGACTTTTCTGCCTTCATTGTGAAATTTTAACCTGTTAATTAAAGTGAAAAACAATGAGAATCATTTTAGGGAAAAACAAAACACAAATAAAAAATAAAATGTACTCTAACCTGGTTGCATAAGTGTGCACACCCCTAAACTAATACTTAGTTGAAGCACCTTTAGATTTTATCACAGCATTCATTCGTTTTGGGTAAGAGTCAGTCAGTTTGGTGCATCTTTGCTTAGCAATATATTGCCATTCTTCCTTGTAAAAGCATCCTAACTCTGTCAGATTGGCTGGGCATCTCCTTGCACAGCCCTCTTCAGGTCACCACACAGATCTTTGATTGGATTTAGGTTTGGACTCTGGCTGGGCCATTCCAAAAACTTGTTTTGGTGAAACCATTCCTTTGTTGATCTGGAGGTTTGCTTTGGGCCTTTTTCATGCTGAAAGGTGAAATTCCTCTTCATCTTAAGTGTTTTAGCAGAAGCCTTAAGGTTTTGCACCAAAACTGACTGGTATTCGGAGCTATTCATTGTTCCCTCCACCCTTATTAAAACCCCAGTTTCAGCTGAAGAAAAACAGCCCCAAAGTATGATGCTGCCACCACCATGCTTCCCCATGGGGATGGTGTTCTTTTGATGATGTGCTGTGTTTCTTTGGTATTCTTTTGGTATTATGTCCAAAAACGTCCAACTTTGGTCTCATAAGACCATAACACATTATTCCACATGGTTTTAGGAGGGTTTTTTTTATTGGTTTAAAAAAGCTTATGCAAGCTGTGTATTGGAAGTTTTTTGTTTTCATTTTTTCCCCCCAAAAGCATCTCAGTGTGTTTGTCACTTGATATTTATATGCTGCATTTTCACAATAAAGGTTAAAAGGGATCTGACATGATTGAGCTTGGTTTCATTTTTTTTTTTTTTTTTTTAACATCACAAAAACCTGCCATTTTAACAAGGGTGTGTAGACTTTTTATATCCTCTTTATTGATGGTTAACTTTTTAATCCTGGCCAGAGTGCCCTATAAGAATCACCTTGAACTAAACTACATGATGAAAGGAGATGCAGCAAGTCACCTGCAGGAAGAACACTGAGCCCTAAATCTATGTTGTCTAGCCAGGGAAGCTTGTTTGAAGTGGAGTGGAAAAAACAGGCTTTTCATTGAACATCAGGCACAGGGACAGAAGCTCACTCAGTCCCCCAGACGAAGAGATGTTAAAGTGCTCTTCCTGTGCCTCTATGGGCCACTTGCTCTGACCTTGACACTGGACTACTAGGATATGAAGGGCCCCACTTAAACAGAGCCTCAGGGCTTCATCAAACCTTTGAAGATACCCAACTTTCATGTATGAACAAAATTGTTTCTTGAATTGACTTCAAAGGACCTGCAGCCATAAAGAA
Source organism: Cranoglanis bouderius (assembly GCA_023630585.1). NCBI lineage: Eukaryota > Metazoa > Chordata > Actinopteri > Siluriformes > Cranoglanididae > Cranoglanis > Cranoglanis bouderius. Next base: position 4,151,502 of record CM042556.1, on the reverse strand, counting down.
GCACTGGTCTCAGACAAGTGGAGCGCTATTAGTTAAAGACACAGGATTGCAAGATCTGGCTTACTTTTAAGACCTTATTTCTCTTTTAACAATTTCTTTTGATTCCTTCTGAATGCTCTAAATAGCTTTGAGAGCAAAAGTAATCAAGATGACTAATTACACTCAAATAGTCTACTCTTATAAAAATTCATGCACACCAACTAAAACTTATTCATGTAATCTTTTCCGGCACGGGTTGTTGACATAAAAAGTAGTCACAAAAAACAAAGCTCAAGCTGAGAATCCTCATATCTGAATTTCATGAGGCTCCAATTGCAGATAAATTAGGTATCTTGGAAAATGCTTCGCTGCATTCGAGTGAGTTAAATCAAATCCAAAGCCTCTCACTAGGCTCTATCCTGTGTGAAGAAGTGATGAATGTTCACATGAAAAATAAGTCAGTTCCTTCATTATGCCATTCATTTTTTCTAAAGAGGCTTTAAAGGTACATGAGATCTGTTTGAAAAGATGAGACAGTTTGACAACCGTTAATGGTGATGTCTGATGTGAAAGAGAAGACAATTTAACCTCACGGTCAGACACGCAGGTCGGTGAGCGGCTCGCAGGGGATTTGGAATAACTTGCAGGAGCAGGAACATGTGTGTTGACTGACGCTGGTGTGTGAAGCTCAATTGAGGGCTCCAGTTCAAGTGACAAATGTTCCTGCTGATTCTGTTCAGATTCTCATGTGAGAAAAGTGACATCCCATCCTAGCCAAGCATCCAGCACGGAAAATTGTTCTGCCACCGCATCTCTAATATGTTTACTTCTCCGCAAAATAATCGAATACTCTCTCCCTCTCACTCTGAACGCTCCTTTCTGAACGTGTTTGCACAGTGAACAGGGGGTCTGTTTTAACATCCTCCATGTTTGATATAGCGCTCTATAAGGGCTTTCTAATGTTTAATGATGTACAAGCCCAAAATGCAGTAATCCTCCATCATTCTTTTAGAGAAAAAATACTGCTGTTCTAGTTACAGTTATGTTAAAAAATAAGTACACCCCATAGAAATTGTTGGCTTTTTTGACATATTTGGACAAGCAAACATTTGATCCTCTTTGAAACAGTGCCTATTAATAAAGTTGAAACGCTCCATCAAACGACACATAAAATTAACATTTTGAAGTAATTAAAATTTTTTTAAAATTTAAATTAACAAAAAAACAGAACAGCCGCATCGAAAAAATGGCTTTTTTGACATATTTGGCCACCACGGGGTGTACTTATTTTTTCCACATGACTGTATCTAGTGTTGTCAAAACTATACCATGTGTTAGCCAAGTGTTTTTCAGATTCGTCTGTTGTTTGCCAACTTCAATAAAAGCATTACCCGCAACCGCAGCTGTCTTTGTGACCTGACAAGTTTTTACTTTTTAATACTTGAGTACAAGGTTAAAGGTAGCAACTTTTTTTTTTTTTTTACTTTTACTTGAGTACATTAAGTATAAATACTCTGTACTTTGTTCACCACTGGTCATGATAATAGCTGAAGCTATTAGTTTAACTACATTTTCAGTAGTCACGGCCTCCAACTATTTAAAAGTTACTTCATTTATTAGTTTTTGAATAGAATATCTTGTAAATAGAAAATTCTTCAGTGTTCTAAGTAGCAGAGTAGCTGTGACACACTCTACATCATTTCATTTTCTTAATGCAAGATATAAATGTTTTCAATCCATGAAGTGTTGTGTTTGTGGTCACTCAGTAATAAACAAGGGTTCATTATTTATGTAAATTTAATACACTACAGTTACTTGGCTGATGATCAAATTTGGCGTGGCATTAATTTAGGTGAGGAATTCATTATGACTTGTTCATAGCACGTCACTTTGGACTCATATGTTTTTACTTGGGACTTGACTTGGACTTGAGTGTCAAGACTTGAGATTCGTTACAAAAAACACGGACCTGTTCCCATCTCTGGTATACGTGCTGTACACTGCAAAAGAGTGAATATTGTGTGCCAAAGCTACAATGCCTCAGGTCCATCATAAAGTAAACATCTTCCATATTTCCCTCAATAAATAACACTACACTATTTTAATTGTCTAAGCATATTAAAATCCTTTAATATGCTTTACATCTTTTGTGGGAGCACTGATGGCAGTTCATTCACTTCAGTTGTCATTCATTTCTTATATCCTCCACTAACTTCAGTCACTTCCTGCAACATAGAGTTACAGTCTAAACCTTTAACTTCAATATTAAACTGGATGCTGTGGCAGGTTTAATGGCGCATTTACTGTCAGTGTCCTGAATGGCTGATTATGTGTATGCTCTAGATCTCTACATCTATGGAGTGATTTAAAAAGCTTTGCCTTCTAAATCTTCTGATTAAGGCCATCAAATGCTTGTTCAGTGCACATGCAGGGGGATACTAGTTAAAGTTTAAGCCTGGCATATGCCACAGTGAGCAATCTTTTATTTACATCTCTGATGCACACGTCACTTTGTTTACAAGCGCACATTCCCCTTTTAGAAAATGTCAAGCTGGCATTTATATCGCCTCCTGTCTACATGAATACATCTGCACTTCTAACATTCTACTCATAAGCAATATTATAAAACGTCACTTCTTAGATCTGTAAAAAGTAACCCTGACGTATGAGATCTGTAAATATGATAAATCATACAAAGTCTATGAAATCTATGAAAAAGAAGAAGATCGGTAAGGAATCGGGGCGTAAATATTAAAAATATATGTCCCTGGTTTAATGGGGTCGAGGAGAAGCAGAACTGGGTTAAATCTAAAGCCAAATACTACCCTGAATAAATGCAGCCTTAAATTACAGTGGAAGTGAAAGCCACTAATATGAACATCATTAGGATACGAGTAGCTGAAAATAGTGATCTAGTCTAAACCCTCCTCTCTCCATAACTGTCAGCGTGATGGAAGACCTACTTGTAAAACAGTGTCAAATGTGCTATAAAATTGTGAGCATTCCATAATGAAAGCTCACTTTGCAGATTTAACGTCTTTAACTGTAGCAGCCCCGGGAAACCCCATTAGCAAATGTACACACTGGCTGAAATCCAATCTCTATTGGGGAAAAAAGAGGATTTCAACCATAAAACAAAGAAACTAGTGCACTGCATGGCACGTATCATTAAACGGAAGGTGTAATCAAGTGCACGCTTCACACTTCATCACGTGTTCACGGCTGGTGAGCCCCTCCTGGCTCCGAGCAGTATGCTAGGTAGGCATTAATGATGATCATATATTTCATGCTGCTGCAGCAAAGATTATTCTACATGGAATATAGGCCGAGAAAACTCCAGAGAGACCGCTTTCTATCTCAGTATCTATACAGCTTTTATAATTGACCTATAAATTTGAGAGGCACAGAGAGACAGCTACAGGTTGTGGGGTGGGGGGTGGGAAGAGACAGAGAGAGAGAAAGAGAGGGCAGAGGGAGAGGGAGAGGGAGAGGGAGGGGCTAACAGAAGCCATTCCCCAGATGAGAGAAAGAGAGATACATCTCCATTTGGCAAGAGAGAGGATGCGCTGTACAGTAGATTAAGGTTAGTAACTGGTGGTGGCTACATTAAGGTCCAGCCTTGGAACATTCCATCTGGGGAGATGAAAGGTCCTGGGGAAGGGAGACTACTTACAATGGCAGCAGATGGTGGAGGTGCAGATAGGGTGGGTAGGATTGTGGGGGTGCGTGCACACACGCACATACACAAATGAGACCAGACACAGAGTGCTCAAATGTACTGCGAAAAATGTTGCCACCAGCCAGCTTTGGCACAGAGGGACTGGGGTGAACTCATAAATACCACTTTTTGAATATTCATCAAATTCAAATTTCGCCTGTGTTATACTAATAGTACTGCCAGAGTGCAGCGACATCGCACGCCTAAGAAAAGGCAGAAATTCGGCTGTGGAGATTAACTCTGTAATGCTTACATACTCTTATTGTGCAATATATGCACTCTGATACATGAATAAAATCTGTAGTGTTTTTAAACAAACAAATCTTTTCATGATCATTTTACAAAACTTATATCAAAGTACAGACATCCTTTTTTTTTTTTTTTTTTCCCGAGTACACTTGGTCACTTTGGAACTGATGAAGCCCAGCATAAAGGTGTCCACAGGAGGCAAGAGGGAAGCTTGGACATGAATGAAGGTGCTAATAATATGTTAAGCAGAAATAATATTGCAGTGGAGGAAACAGCCCTTATTACAAAAGAAGTCCCAAAGCCAAAGTCATGCAACACCAAGAAGCAAACATGAAGAGAGCAGCGTGAATGCCAGTGAACATCATTACTCATTTTGAATATAATGAAAGCAGCTTATGTGTAAATGATTACGATACAACAGGCTGTATATAATAATAATGATAATAATAATAATAATAATAATAATAATAATAATAATAATAATAATAATAATAATGTAATAAAAGAAAAGAAACAACAGCAAAAATAAGCATTTAGATATGGACCTCTTGCCTATGCCACAGCGCCACAGTGTTCTGGATGGCAGCACTGGGGTTTGGCAAAAGAGGCAGCAACATTGCAGTGATGCCAAATAAACATGCCACTTCTCTGCCACCATTGAGTAAGTTTAACAGGTGTGCTGCTTCCAGTGACCATGCAAATGTAGGAAATGTCCTTGAGACTAATCTATTCTTTGGTGAGGGTGGGCGATATGCCAATATAAGCATGCCAAGTAAAATATCATCCCGTGATACACGCAGTACCAGCTAAGAATAATGGCCCAAAAATGAATTCAATTAATGATGTTTTTTTACTTGAACTAACATTCAGTATGAAAATATATTTAATGTCCAGCCAGCTATTACTAAGAGTACCTACTGATTGGTAATATAAAAGTATTGATGATCTGTGATATTCTGAAAGTCTTATGACATAATTTATCACAATGCTGATATATTGTCATACCACCCAGCTGTATTCTGTTTGTAAAAGTGTGTTTTAAAATGTTCTGCACCTTTCACAGTTTTAAAAGTGGGAGTCTATTATAGGACAAAAACAGTTCAGCACTACTACACGTTATCGTCATGTTACTGTGTTCCTGTGCCATGAATGAACATTATATTTTTAGCATTGAATCGTTGCTTGCCTTTTGGCTTGATTCCGGCTACACTGGCTTTTATGTGTTCCTAAGAGTGAGAAGGTACAATTTAGGTATTGTCTACAGAATCTTGATGGTACACCGCACATATCCTGCCATCTACAAATTATATACCCAATGAAATAAATGATAATGATTTAACATTCAGCAGGTCTGTGCAGCTCATCACTACCCACATTCAAGCAAAGGTGGAGCAGTGAAATAGTGCCAGGCGAGTTACAAGATTACATCTCGGGTTTTTTTCAAGTCTTACTATAAGATTTAAATAACAGCATAATAGTTGGAGAATTGCTACACAGTGCACAAGCGGAGCATTTCAGTTTCTAACTGTGAGTTGACAGTCTCAACTGTGGAGGCTTACAAATTTCGAACACTGTGAAACGTGCAGAAAAGATGACCTTCATCGTTTGACCTAGTAGTAAGACCTTGAAGTAGTAAGGTTGGGATGGAAATACGCATTTTACTTTCAAATCGTTAATGTCCTAAGACACTATATATGTTTCAAGCCGAGGTTATGCAAATACCTCATGGAACCATTTAATTTCGTTTTCTAACATATGAGCTGTACCAAATTCATTTGTGTAAATTAAGTTCCTTAACAAAACCTAACAAGCCTGTTTTCATAAAGGATTCTGTGGAAGAATCCCAACAGAAGTGCATGCGGGTTAGTAGTGTTATGGCTCAGGAGGGAAGCAGAGATTTAATAATTATTTTAATAATTAAAAATAATTATGGCTATCATATCATGATAAATAACGTGAAACAATCCAATTTGCTCATGATACTTTGACCAAAACCATTACCCAGGCTTACTGTAATAAAATTTGCAATGACTGTCCTTGGCATGACATTGTAATGAGTGACCTTGAACAAGTCATCTTGCCAAGAAAGAGTGTTCAATGTCATGTCAAGATAAAGACTGGGTCATCATGTGGATGGGCAAATAAACAGAGTGCAATCTTCTCCTTTAAACTGCAATAGCCTGGATATTGCCTCCCTCCTCATGGGCCATTACAGTCTTTGCTTAATAATTCTCTCTCTTCCAGGAGCACAATAATTTATTACAAGTATAACTGCATCTCTCGCTTTGTGTGCTGGTCGACTAGAAGCAGCATGAAATTGTAGCAATCTTCTCCCCCCCACAGGACAAAAATGGAGTCTCCCATTCCCATTCCAAGGCTTACCGGTGGACTCGTGCTGGGTTAGAGAGGGCACTGCGATATAAGGGTCCCTCTTATCGGTGGGTTCAGAGGGATCTTTGGGCTGCACGGTGCTGAGAGAAGAGGTGGAGTGGCCTGCCAGAGCACAACACAGATTAATACACAATCATCTGTTAAAAAACAGAAATATATATTTCCTGCCATAGCTCTTGTCCTTGTCGCTGGGGCGGTACCTTCACTCAAGAGTACAGCTTTTGTAACTTTTATTATGTATCTTTTTAACATACATAACTGGAATGTAATTAGCTTTTAAAGTAAAACTTTAAAGCAGAGGTGATCAAAGTCCAGCCCCTGGGCCAAATGCGGCCCAGGCACAGATGTTAACTGGCCCGCGGATTCTCTCTTACTAAGTAATGATAGGTGGCCCATCGGCCAATAGGTTGCGATTTTTCTTTTCAGAACAATCAGACTGCGTTCACACAGTTAGCTAAATTGCAAGAGCCTTTTTTTCTCTGACTACACCCTGCAAATTAATTTACTGAATGATATTTAATCATGGCTACAGACAAAAAAAATGCCAAGTTAAGAGTAAAAAGTTAAAAGAGCTGTAAACAGGAATACATTTTCATCGCGAGCCATAGCAAATACGTGTGCCTCATATGTCCAGAGACTGTTGCAGTAATTAAGGAATTTAATCATGAGACATTATGAAACAAATCGTGGACAATGCAAAAAAAAATATTCAGAAAATGAGAGGGCAGAGAAACTGAAGCAGCTGGAAGCTATCCTGGCAGAAGGAACTTTTGATCAGAGCAAACGGGGCGCAGAACATCACTAGAAGTAATTATGTGGCAATGTTTCCGACCACTAAGCACGGAAAACCTTTCGTGAATTCTGGAAAGAATACTTTACTAAAATGGATTTGCAACCAAGTATTAAAAACGAAAATGTATGATTATATTAGTTTGTCCAATTACTTTCGGCCCCTTTAATACATACATTTAGGACTAAAAGCAATTCAACAAATGAATATAGTCGACATTTTCGTGTTGAAAATATTTAATATTTTAAATAATTCATCAGTGATATTTTGGTGACTGGCCCTGAGGTATTTCGATGTGGTCTATTCTGGCCTCTGTGGAAAAAAGTTTGGACACCCCTGCTCTTCTGAGTAAAAAACAAAAACAAAAAACAAACAAACAAAAACATACTAAAGGTACAAAAGGTATACCCTTTAGGGTACTTCCCCACTGACAAGGAAAGGTAAAGTTTAGTAGCGTATTTTTCCTAAGAGTGCATGCTGTTGTCCATAACGTCTAATTGAACCTTTTGGGTTTATAGCAACACAATTGTAAAGCTTTATAATACCTAATAAATCTTTGTCAGCTGTAGCAATATAAACTGTGCAACAGCCATACACATGCCTAGACATCCTCGTGAGGTTTGAGTCAAATGAGACCTGAGAATGTGACAGAAACTAAAATCTTCTGCAATTTCCGGTCCGTATTTACCAAAACAAACCATTATCATTTATCTGGCCATTTTCAGATCTAAAAAGAAATAAATACTTAATGGGAAAATCATTTTAATATTGTTCCATATTTTTAATTGAGTCATTTTGAGTCATAAAGAAGACAAGAGCTGAATTAAGCTTTGACCTTTTGAGCATTGCTACAGCTTCTGATTTATGCGCTGGGAATTGTCCATGTGTCACTCGAGCATGGCTCCACTGTGGCCTTGTGAGGCCTGTGACCTTGCAGGACATATTCATTGTACCCACATCCAATTAAGAGCCTGACAAATTTGCTCTTTTTGTGAAACTTCCTTAAGCTTACCATACAAGGCATGAATGGCCTTGCTCATATGTGTGGCTCTGGATTTTCTCCAGAAACTGCTTATATTCACACATATTCGACCAATTAAAATGAGGCTTTTTTGAAGCCTGTGACAATGTGAGCAACAAATCACATGATTAGACTAAAGACAGGATTTAAATGAATTATATTCTCGTTATACACATATAGTTTAGGCTTCACTACACATTTTACAGATAAACCAATGTCACCCAAAACATTCAATCCTGTAAGCAGTCGTTTCATCAGAGTGGGCTCCACACTGTATATTATATCTTAATTAAGTGATAAACAACCCCCCCCCCCCCCGGTTCATGCCTGTGTGTCGTGGTCGGAATGGTCTGAATCTGCAGTTGTTTGCCATTGGTCTGTCATGTGCAACAGCTTCATGGTCTCCTAGTAGCAATCATTAAAATGATTTATTTAGAAATGTGCTGGAGGCTGAGTGATTAGTGTGACAGAGCTATTTTATAATTCATTTTCCACGGCCAGGGGAAGTGGGATGGAGGCAGATGACATACATACACCAGTGAAGGCTTGAGATTGGTGGGGGGAAAAAAATGAAATGCCAACTTGAACATCTTTTTTTTTACTGGTTGAATACAAAGAATACAAAATATAGGCTGTGCTGGAAAGGGACCACATTTGAAAGTGTTAAATGATATAGCATGTGTGTGAAATTGAGCTATTTAGAAAGGAAGCGGGTGAAAATGATGCCGTTTCAAGTATACTGCTATCATATCCGGGGTAATATTTTGCCATGGTATCATGTGTCGCACGCTCATCTCATCAGCTTGCATGAGGGAAGTTGAATTTTATTATATTTCGAATGCAGGGAAATCTGAAACCATATTGATAACATCGATGAAGCAAGCAAGCATTAGCTGTATACACTGCTAACATAGCATAATTCTTTATTTATTTCTCTGTACCTTTGGTGCAGTGTGATGCCAATAACAAGAGGACGAGAACAGCAGGAACGAAAGATGTCAAAGAAGAGATTTATGATTCCTATTTTTATCATAAATGCTAAGGATAATCAGACCTTTTCCACTCAGGGTGAGTAATAATGTGAAATGTAGGTCAGGAAGGTAGACATTTTCACCACCTCCCTCCAACTGAATGGTTAACATTCCTTTCTGTGCCAGAGCGAACGGTGAGGCTGTGTGTCAGCATGTGGCTTTATGGTTGCTTGTGTGTGTGTGTGTGTGTGTGTGTGTGCATATGAGTGCGGCCCGCTTTTGCCGGATTGTATTTCATGAATAATTTCTAAAGGAGCTTCGGAGAACACACCGCTGTTCAGCCTCTGTAAACAGCTTCCACCATTTGCATTTGGCCGCATCTCTAACCCACAAAGCCGCCTTCTATTAAGCAGCTAGATCCATCCAATTAGGAAATCAAAGGTCAGAGCGAATCAATGGGACCAGTGAAAGCTTGCGAAGAATAGAGAAGGGGGAGAGTTATGGCAGAGGGAGGAGGAGCGTCTCTCAAATCTAGCTAACTGGGAAGAAATTGAGTGAGAGTAGCTGATCTGCTATAGATCTCTGCACTACGCAGGGAAAAAAGGAAATATTGTCATTAAAAAATTGAGCAGGTAATGAATTTTGAGGTATTTTAAGACTTGGCTGAAGGTCTATAAAAGAATTAGATTATATATATATATTTTTTACAAGCACGGAGAGTCAGATAAAAGAAAAGGGAAAGACTTCGAAATTAGTGGAGTGAACTGAGAGTACAAATTGAATGCTTGTGAGAATTAATGAAGTCTGGCTTCATGCAAGTTGATTCTGACTTATACCACTTACCATTTAGAGCCACAAAGGAGTCTGAAAAAAGCAAGTGAAAAAATGTGTTAATGTATTACAATTAGTTTTGGTAAATTACGCATGTTGTACTAATTTAATGTTTGTGTTGAATATGAAAATAGCACAACCTTATAAATAACATCAATGTCAGTGTCACAGTAACTAAACATTTAATTACATTGTAAATGATCACAGCATAAAAGGTAACAGCGTTTCACTATTCACAACAGATAAAATGATGTAATAAATGAATGCGTCCGCTGAAAACAGGCTTCTTTAAGGCTTAGTGTAGCTGAGTGAATAGGTCACAATGAAAGCTTCTGTTAATTATGTGTGTGTGTGTGTGTGTGTGTGTGTGTGTGTGTGTGTGTGTGTGTGGGTCTAAAGCAGGTCCTTGGGGTCCTTGTGTTCAGTGTGTGTCTGCAGCTGAAGCTCAGGGTCAAGGCTGAGCCCAGATAAACAGGAGGGAGAAAAAGAGAAAGAAGAGAAAGACAGGGAGATGCACAGTGAGAGGGAAGAGGCCCTTGCTTACTTTGGCAGTCTCCCAGTCCATCTGTGTTGCCCTGCTCCACGTCCTGCTCGAATGGCCATCTGCATAATCAACAGAGACAAGACACACGGTGGTGAGCTGCTGCAACCCTGCTGCCTCAAACAAGCCCATGCGAGGAAGAGCACAGCTCGAACCCTGGGGCACACATTCCATTTTCCATTGGGGCTTATTGACTTATACCCAAAGGCCAAGACCTGGTTACAAGTCAAAGGAGACAGGTCAACTGTCATACATGTTACATTCTGGGAAAGCATCCATTTGACTAGAATTAACCCATTTTTGTTCAGGAGGAATAGAGTATTTAATATACTGGGTCTTCAATTCAATTGCACACTTTGTGAACCGAGTATATAGTATTTATAATATCCGAGTGTCATGCTGACTCAACCTCAATGGGTCATTTATAGAGGCATCAGGAATTCTGCTAATTGCCAGGATAGCTCGGCTCAAGACCTGGTTGCCTCTGCCAGGAAGCTCAGAATTGTCTGTAGAGCTTTCAACAAGAGAAGGGCCAAAAATTTGTCCAAAAGCAAAACCAATAGAGGTCTTTGAAAGCAAAGAGTCACAAGCTACCTGTGTATTAAACATTTAGTAGTGGTGTCCAAACAAAAACACCTGCCCTCAATGGCAATATTCCACTTGTTTTTGCACTGCATGCAGTCTTATGTAGTACTGTTAGCCCACTTTTTCAATTCTGAGCTTGAAAATGGGTCATTTATTGAGGATTTCTCAAATTTACAGCTCATATAAATGAAAAAAAAAATAAATTTCATAAATAGATTTATATATACCTGTAAGCTCTTCCCATTAAATAAATAATTTTTTTAAAATCACTATACTTTTCAGTTTAAGCTGGCGTGCCAAGAGGTCAGTCAAATCATCATATCATTCAATAATGTGCAAATTAAAGTTGTATAATTACAGCAATTATTAATGATAACCCATCATTATTTCATTTAATATCATTATCCCTTTAAGTTAGCAACTAATATTGAAAGCTAATACGGATTACATTACCATATGAGTTAAAAGTTTCATGAGAATTTTGATAGGCTTATGACTGAAGCTTGTTTCTATGTCACATTGGGAACCTTAAGAAAAGCCTCCAGGGTGAAGCTCCTCATGAAGCTGAGAAGGTACCAAGAGTGTGCAATGCTTCATCACGAATGCTCTTAAGAATTAGAAATGAAACATTCTGAATTAGTTTTCTTGGTCACTGTATAATTTCATATGTCTTATTTCTTAGTGGCAGGTTTTAGTTTTCATGTATTAATTATTATTATTATTATTATTATTATTATTATTAGTAGTAGTAGTAGTAGTAGTAGTAGTAGTACGATTAGTATTATTAAAAAAATAACACAAATATCTAAAAGAAAACCTGTCTATTTGCAGGTGTGTCCAAACCTTGACTGGTAGTGTACATTACCATCAGAGAAAATACAGGCTATAGTGTAAGCATGTGTGACACTCAGACATGACGTACAATATACAATCATATTATTTATTACAATAATTCAGTAGGTGGAAATCCTTCAATTAAAAGCGTTATTGTCCAAGTCTACTCTGAGGGTTTACAAAATTGTGGTTAATTTTAATATAGCTGAAGATTCCTCGGGCTTATTTGTAATGAAATTCTGGAAGTTTCTTTGGTTCCTTTTTAAAGGTACAAAGACATTTTCTCATCTAACTGCATCAAAAAAAAAAAAAAAAAGGAAAAACAGACATGTCGCTGAGGAATATTCTGCTCTCATACAGGGACTTATTGTTTTTATGTCAGACTGAGCCTGCTATTCCTGAAGGATGCTCAGTCATGCAATCAGAGGAGTCAGACCAACCGTCACACACGTTACATTCTGGGAAAGTATTAATTTGACTAGAATTAACCCAATTTTTCCAGCAGGAATATAGATTTTTATATACTAGGTCTTCAATTCATTTGCACACTGTACTTTGTGAATAGAGATGTAGTATATATAATATCCGAGTGTCACGCTGACTCAGCCTGACCGAGTGTATCCAACTGTACACACGACAGAGTCTAGGCAATAGAGGAAAGGGTCTTCCTATGTTATTACAGCTTGTGTTGACAAAGAGACTAGAAAGTGTGAAGGTTCAGTTCTCTCTCTCTCTAAGTGCAATAAACTATAGACAACAAGACATCTAATTCTACGTTACTGCAGTAGGTAGTGACAAAGTATGAAAGTGTGAACTTTCAGCTGTTACTCTCTAGGGCCCATTTTATATTGACACTTTTTATTAAATGGTGCAAAAGTGTTGAGCCAAATGCCTTTCAATCGCTAACCACAAAAGCCAACAGATCATAACCGTGTAATCCTCTACTCAGTCACTTTAGAAGCACTGTTCAGCCAGAATGAGGTCATCTAACCTCTTAGTGCCTCTCTCTACTCAATTTCCAAAGTGAAAAGCTCAATCATAGCAGACAAGCCTTTGAAAAATAATAACAGGATGGAATAAAATAGGGTGCAATGACTGATCACTTTCCACAGGGCAAGACCCGCTACTGGTATAACGACTTCATCTGCAGAATGATTTATTTCTGACTGTAGGAATGTTTTGTGATTGTTCAGGAAGAAACCACCACAGCATAGTAAACAAGCTATAAATTAATAAACAGTTTCAGTATACGATCACCGGCCACTTTATTAGGATCACCTGTACACCTGAACATTCATGCAATCATCAGCCAATCATGTGCCAGCAGCACAATGCATAAATCATTCAGATACAGGGCAAGAGCTTCAGTTCGACATCAGAATGGGGGAAAAATTTGACTGACTGTGGCATGGTTGTTGGTGAGAATTTCAGAAAGTGCTGATCTTCTGGGAATTTCGCATACAACAGTCTCTAAAGTTTACACAGAATGGTGCGAAAAACAAAATCATCCACCGAGCAGAAGTTCGACAGTCAGAAACACCTTGGTGATGAGAGAGCTCAGAGGAGAATGGCGAGATGGTACGGTACCTCAACTAACTACTCTTTACTACTGTGGTGAGCAGAAAAGCATTTCAGAATGCACAACACGCTGAACCTTGAGGAAGAAGGGATACAACAGCAAAAGACCAGTTCTACTGCTGTCAGCCAAGAGCAGGAATCTGAGTCTACAGCGTGCCCAGTTTCACCTAAAGTGGGCAGTTGAAGATTGGAAAAAGAAAAATCTTTGCTCTTCCTTCAACACAATAGAACAAAGAATGCAAGAGAAGATCTCAAGGCAAACAAGTAGATGAGGCTGTATGCATGGAACAAAGTATTCCCCTCAATACTATATTAGTGTTTGTTCCATGTCTCTACTTATAGATTTCTCACCCTCCATCCTTTTCTATACAGATATTCCCAAGTTCAAAATATTTAGAAATAGAAAAAAAATAAAAAATAAAAAAATAAAAAAACCAACACATATAAAAACACAATATCAGCTCATAGTGTTGGTGTATGGTTCAGAATAACATACTTTGTGCTTGTGATTTCCCGGCACGCGCCTTCTGACACCCAGCCGCAGTACGGATCCCTGGAGGCGATGCAGGACCTGTGACAGGGGAACACACAACTGCTCTATTCTGATGTCTCTAACCAGGATTAGTCAGCTCAATAACATGCTCTCTAACCTCTTCTCATACGCTTCACATCTCACATCTCTCTTTTTCCCCACAGATAAAACCCTATTGTTATTACTGCTGATAACCTTATTGTGTGAGCTGATCTAGACTCACTTTTTGCACTTCCCATGTCGCTCACAGCGTGACAGCGGCACCTTAACCACGCAAGATGTGAATGCCACGAAGAGTGAGTGACTCTTGCTGTCGATCTGCATGCTGATAATGCGCTTGTCATCCACGCCGTCAATACTGCACCTGGAAGAATGCAAAAAAAAAAGGGCTCAACCCTGTTTCTTCATATACAGTGGGGTGTAAAATTTTGAGACCACAATGAAAATCTGAGATTATTAATTATTATTATTATTTTTTTTTTGGCCGAAACTGGAAATAAACAGAAAGATTTAGAAATTCAAAAACAACAAATGCAAATGTGCATGATCTTGATTTTTCGGTATTCAAGATGTTGCACAATTTCAAGGTCACTATTTAAATGTAAGCAAATGTGTGATATTGACCATGTTAACTTTTTTGTCAGACATTCTGTGAGTCTTATCCCTTCTATTGAAGCACATGTTCAAATGAAGCCCTGATGGATTTGATCTAATATGGATCAGCAGGTTTTACACAAACTTGTGGAGTTTGTGTCAGCTCGAGTGCACACTGTCATTAAAAAAAAAAGGGGGACGTACCAAATATTAAGAAACTCTGAAATTCATCTAAATATTTCTAAGATTCTACTTTTCACTCAGGTTATTGTTGATAATATCATTTGTAATGAAAACCTTAAATAAATTGAAAAAGAATGCCAAACAGAAGCATTTTCACTAGTGGTCTCAGACTTTTGGAACCCACTGTATATTCAGTTCTTATAGGCTGTGCCAAGCCACAATGTCAATGGGTCAATCTGGTACAACCAAGCAGACTACTTTAGTATATGTGCATACAGAAACAATTATATATCATTTAGCAATTATCTGTGAAGAGCACTGTATGGTTGCCTAGAAGGACATAGAGCCTAAGACTAATCCCCAGTTCCCCACATCTAAAGGCGACATTTAAGTACAACTTTATGACAGCTGGGCTGTATGCATAGGCTTCCTCAATTAAGGCAAGCAGTCTATCTTCATTATGCAATCTGCAGTGAGGATCTTTACTCTGATCCTTCCCTGTAAAGTCACTTACACTAACTGCTAAACCTAAGCCATATGGCTCTCGGCCAGAGAATGCATAGTGCCATGGTGTATGTTGTATGGAGGTTACATTGCTCGTTGCACAAAATCCCCACTTAGTCACATGACACAGCTCAGTAGCTCTTTGTGATCTCTCATCACCAGTGATTAACTCCAGTTTTCATCAGAAAATTTGCTTTGGCCCCTGTTTCTCTGTTCATTCCAAAGCAGCATGATCCAAACCTCTATCACATCTTAGAAAGGGAGGGGATCTCAGCTAGGCTTTGAGACATTCATCCAGTTCCCCCCCTTTTAAACCACTCTGAATTCTTTAATCATTTGCCATACGTTCAGCAGGGCTCCGCGGCAATGGCCCAGCTGCAAAAGTTCCACTCTGCTCCCTTTAATTTTGCTCACCACATTCGAGGGGCTGTAACTTGATAGATCAGTTTTAAATGATCTGCAGGGTGGTGGTGAGTTTCTAATGGAATACATACTTCTCTGGGTTGTAGATGCTCAGCTCCTCCAGAAATAAGCTGTCGTTCAGAAAGCCGCTGCTTATTTTAGCCAGGAACTTAAGGATGATGCCCCTCTCGGAGCCCAGGAAAACAATGGTGTAGTTGCGATAGGGCCCGGCGGCGTTATCCACTGCAATGCGAGTGAGCCGATATCTGGACGAGTGAAAAAGAGAGAGTGAAAGAGAGAAATGTGTGACGCTGCAGAGTTGAGATAATGAAATCGCTCCGTGATTCTCTGCTGTAATAATGTTCGGCTCTGCTCTTGCTATAGAAATGAGACTGTTGTCTGGTGTCTGCTGCTCCAATTACCGTGCTGACCTCCATGTTAATCAAATGTACGTATAATATTCAAATCAGTATGCAAATACAATTTCAAGGTAATTAAGGCTGGTGAGATGAAAATGCTAAGACAAATAAATTAGCATGTAAGTTTCTGTCATATTTTCAAATCTAGAGTCCTAAAGGGGTAGGAAATGATTAGAGACTACAGGATTGAGGAATTTCAGTAGTGCAGCATTATTTATTCACATTCAGTAACTGTTTTATCCTGGTCAGGGTTACAGTGGATCCAGAGCTTATCCCAGCAGCACTCGGTACAACGTTGGAATACTCCCTGAATGTGATGCCAGTCCATCGCACAACACCCGACACATCGCACACACACATTCACACCTAGAGGCAATTTCGAGTCACCAATCCACCTCCTGGAATGTTTTTGGGAGGAAACCGGAAAACCAGGAGGCGGACACAGGGAGAACTCTGTGTCCGAACTCTGTGCAGACAGTAACCTGAACCCAGGATTGAACTGGGCACCCTGGAGCAGTGAGGCAGTGACACTACACATTGTGCCACAGTGCTGCCCAAGTGCAGCATTATTTAAATACATTTATACAGCCCTTAAAAAACCAGTGGTAATGTAAAAGATTGCAAATGTGAGACTCTTTAACTTGTCTAAATAAATTTAATTGGTCGTGCCAAATTGTGATTCCTGACCTGAGCGAATCCTATCTAAAAGGAACATCCTCTTTTGCTGTTTCAAAATGACCCCCACTGTTCTAATTTGTTGAAAAAAAGAAACACATGATTTCAAATGTCTTCCCTTCAGGCTAGAGAGGAGATAGAATCTTATTCTGGATTGAGTTTCTAGCTCACTTCCTGCAGCTGAGGCAGATATTCCAACCCCCTGTTCTAGATACTAGTCTAAGCTATTTGAGTCTGAATTTGACCTGGCCATCGTTCTGCATTGCAAATGCCTAGATCCGATGGTCAATTCGAGAAACAATTACCACGCTGAATAGAAACTATTAATTCACACATATCATCAGGGAAGCACCGTTATGGAATTTGATTTCAGGCAACAGGACTGCGAACGTCTTCTAAATCCTTTCTCATAAGCCTTCCTTATCTGCTCTCGGCTCTGTGGTACTGAATGTGCTATTAAAGATACATGTGTGCTAGAAAACAACAACTAGGCTTCATTAGCACATGGAGGCTGATCCGATGCGAGTGCTCACCGAACCATTGTCTTGAGAAACCAGGGCCGGTTGGCGATGGATGGTACGGCCTCATCCATCAACGGGTGCATCTTAATGAAGTTTAGTGTGTCGTCTGGAAACTCGTTGGACACCTTGTACTTCTCTGCCGGTGGTGTTGCAGCACAGCAGCCCGGCCTGAAAGAAAGACGAGGAAGTCATATATCAGTTTACAAAATCAACTGCTAAAGTGTAGCTCTAATAAACCACTTCTCTCTGGTTAAATGTAAATGTATTGTATACTGTTAGATTCAAATCATTGTTCTAAGTGTAGCTTTGAATACACTAACAGCACGTGAAAAGCAAGGGGAAAAAAACACATCTGTTAGCACCCTTGCACCATGTAATGATAAAATAAGAATGACATAAAGAAGTGGAAGTGCTTTTGTGCTCATTAACACCTGACCCTGTTTCCCACAAACACATAATTTGATGCTAATCAGCATCAGCGATACTCCTGTTGCGCTCGACACAGTGACACACCATATGGATGCTAGAAGAAGCTCTCAATTGTCTTCCCCAGATCTTTCCTTCTTGTAAAATGCTATTTCAGGGGAAATGCAGCTCGCTCTTGGTGTGATAATTAGAGGGACAGAGGACAAAGATTGACCAGGCTGGCTGGTGCTATTGGAAAATTAGTCAGCCATCTGGAAAATGAGCTCATGCCTCATTTGTTGATATGCACTTCACTATTTTTCTTTGACATTTTTTTCTCATGGTAACAATGTTATTCAAAGAGAATTGCCCAGTGTGGCCATGATTTATTTATAAGACCTACATAATATCTCCCTAAGTCAATTGTAAATATTCATGACTACAGTTGGCGCCATATCACAGAATCCCAAACATCATCTCTGATGAAAGAGCACAATGGCATTGTTGTTCAGTGCACCGATGTCTATTTGCTGAAAGTGAGGAGCTTCCCACATGTTTTTGGGAAGTTTAAGAGAGGTAGAAAAAAAAAAAAAAAACAACAAGAGAAGAAACACTGGTGAATACCTGGGCTTAGGAACTTTCTCTTCAGGTACGGGTGTCCAGGTCGACTCTGGTGACTTCTGCTCTTTGAAACGGCCAGTGAAAGCTGTGGCGATGTCCGCCATGTCGTAGGCGCACACGGCCGAGCCTGGAATGCTACGGAGGAGCCAAGAGACATGCAGTAATTCGCCTGCGGATACCCGCTACTGTGTACATAACAAAACTCTGAATCATTCCACCTCGTTTGTCTCTTCAACTAGTCAGTTTCAGCGGAATACAGAGCACACAAGGACAGAATTGTGATAATTACAGAGATGGGCTTCTGTTAACCTCTCTGGCCAAAACTGTAAATCTGAGCAATAAATCCAAAATATGAACTGGCACATTGTCGAAGCAGTTGCCCAGAAACAATGACTAATGCGTCCCCTCTGTATGGCTGGAACTTCCAGTCAATAACAGTTCATTCTCCTTGCTTGGATTAACTTTGAATATGGCTCTTACTGAAACCCTTATTGAAATTTTGTAGTTGCTTGGCCCATTACGCAAGCTCAATTGGCCTGCCACAAACCGCCACAACATGGGAATTGTCAAATACTATGAGTACTACGCCAGCTCTGTGATTCTAATTTAGATAAAGAAATTAGCTGCCAAGTCTATTTTCTATTCATTACTGACGGATCAAACTTTCCCACTGGATTAGATTTGCCTCATACCTGTTAAATGGCGTGGAGAAAGTGGCCATGACAACATCACGGCCGTTGATGCGGATGACGTCAGTGACGGCCTGCAGGATGTTGAAGTAGAAGTGCGAATCTCCCGGGATGGAACAGTTGAGGCGAGCCTTCAGGAATGATGTCCACTGTTTCTCAAGTACGCGCTGTGAGCCGCCGCGGTCGTTCTTACACACACGGGCCACTCGTGGGAAGACCACCTGGGAAAAAGTGGGTCATACACACTGATGAAGCCTCTGACAGAAGTGTCTTTACTTTTGCAAAACAAGTCCAGTTATTTTTGAGCACAAAACTAATGAATGGATTAGAGAAAACTACAGGATTACAATGTTTGTCAGGATATATAATTCACATTTATAATGTGAATTATATATCTAAACTTCTAGTGCCTAGTACCTCTGAAAATCAAAATATATACCAATGTACAAAGATTGAGTTCAGACTTTTTATTGATCTTGTGCCTGTGAGCACCACATCCTAATAAATCTTTATTATTTTTGATATATCAATTACTATTCCAATAACAATGTTTAATACATCTTTATTACTACACTCTTAGCAAAAAGTCTTCATGTAGCATCTGTAAGCGTTCTCTCGTTTGACCCTCTGGGGGCTATGTCAAGAACTGTACAACCAAAGGGCTTCCCATTTTGAGTTTTAAACTTTATCTAAAGTGCTTTATTTTATATAGAAATATACAGTGAATGAACACGAAATTATTCATAAATACAGTACTGGGCAAAAGTTTTAGGTACCCTATTTTTTTAGTACAAACTTTGTTATAGATTTTTTTATTTTATGACGTCTACATTATCAAGTCAGTACAAAAAACATTTTAGATTCCCAAACATTAGTTTTCTAGCACAAAATTAAATGTTACAGTAAAATTTCTGTAATATTACATAATATTACAGCATATTACGTAAGAGACACTTTTCAGACAGTAAACACAATGAAGGCTGCTGGGTTTCGCTGCAAAAATAAGAAGCGAGTGCGAAAGTCAAAGTCTCCAGAAGAACTGTGTCTGGTTCTGCAAGATGCTCAATAAAACTTACCAGCTCATTTCCTTATAAAACTGCACAAATTTTTTTATTTTAATTTTTTTTTTTTTTTGTCACACCAAATGTTGAATTTTGTTTCATTTACTACCGTTTACTGCTCTTTATGGTATTTAAAAAATATATAATATAGAAACATTTAATTTCATTATTTTGAAGGTGTCTTTGCTCTACAGCATTTCTTTGCATGTGCCTAAAACTTTTGCACAGTACTGTATAATTTTAGCACCTGCCAGTGATTTTCAGGCTGGCAGCAATGGGCTCTGCACTAGAAGCAAGTGTAATTAGAGTACTCTTTCAAATGCATTCATACTGTAAACACAGAGAGCTTCATTCACAGATGGTGCTCACACTACAATCAACCATCAGCCACAGAGCACTGCGCATGCAAACAGCACCACGTAAAATGCCGTGAACAAAGAATTACAAAAACAGGGTCAAATAGGATTAATTAAATGACTCCATTTTAATTGTTGAGCTCTTGACTTAGGGTTCAATATGCAGAAGGCGCTTTGGCAGAAATAGTAAACTATTTTAGGACTTCAAACAATTCAAACAATGTCTGTGGCGCTCCTGTTTATTTTT
This sequence comes from Cranoglanis bouderius, assembly GCA_023630585.1. Lineage (NCBI taxonomy): Eukaryota > Metazoa > Chordata > Actinopteri > Siluriformes > Cranoglanididae > Cranoglanis > Cranoglanis bouderius. The sequence goes on along the minus strand of CM042556.1, from coordinate 4,130,805 downwards.
AGGTCTTCCATCCTGAGTGTGTTTTCCTATTTTGAAAATGGCTGACCCTTCCTGAAAACCCTCTCCAATATCAGAGACCCACCCCGCTTCCTGTTTGCTTCCTAAGACCTTCCTAAGATTTTTGCCTGGGGCGCTCAAGGAGGAAAAGCTGCATGTTACGAGTTTTCTCAATCAAAAGCCGTGTCATGAATGGGGTTGTCACCTTTCCCATGCTGTTGTATTCCATAGCGATTTCTCGAAAGAAAAAGTAAATGAAGTCCCCATAATCCACTGCCTGAACAAAGTAGGGCTCTGCAAAACAATAGAACACACACACACACACACACACACACACACACACACACACACACAGCACATACACACTTTGTCAGGGCTCTTCCCTACATTCAACCAACAGTTACTGAACAGTGACACAATATTATAATAATACTGAATCTCACAGTAGTATAATACTATAGTAAAAGGATAAACTAAAGAATAAAACTAAACTACAAGTTCAAGGCCATGTTTACCTCAGCAAGGCAGAAAATGGAAAGGAAATGTTATTTAACCTGGCCCAACTGAAAGTAATATTTAGAGATGTGCTCTCTCTGTATGAAACCCTAATCCCATACAGTCTCTCTGTTTACTCACCTTTCAGCCATTTTGAATCGTGTTTTACTGTGCGCAGGGTCGGACTGTCTCCCAGGCTACGATAAATAACGGCATCGATGGCCAGGAAATCAGTGACCGTAGCAGAGTACAACTTTCCATCTACAAAACAAACATCATGCAAAAAAGGTTGCTACACAAGCATGCGTACAGACCAGCCCAGAGAAGCCCAAACCGAAAACCAAGGCACCATCACCAGAGATGAGGCTTGCAATGCAAGTAAAGGTTAATGACTCATAGTCAAATGTTTGCTCTTCATTGGCAAAACAAATCAAATAAGAAGGCAATAATGTAATTAGTGTAACTATGACAATCACATGAATCACTTTAGCAGACCTCAAATTGGACAGCTTTTTCAAGCCACTAATGAAGAGATGACTCATCTGGGTTTTCCACATTGGGAGTTATTTTTAATCCCCATATTTCAGGGAAGACTCTGCATTTTTTTTTCTAGTACCACAATAGTTTCATGTGTTTCCAAACTGACCACAGGCGAAATCTTGCCAAGCAACAAGCTCTTCCCAGAAACAGAGAGCAACTGTCGCAGAATGGCTGCCACCAGCTCAGCCTGCCTCGGAGTTCCCTGTATTCCTCACGTGTCTTTTTATAGGCCATCTAATGATGACGATCTGCGTCACTATTTAAAAGCTAGGGCATGTCTTGCAGCTATTACTGAGCATCAACAGTCTAGAAATAAAATGATCCAAGTAAAACCAATCTTCTATAATGAGCAAATTAGCAAGAGTTTTAGGAGTGTTCGTGCAAAAACAGTTCATTAGATGCCTCACCAGCAAACAGGGCAACGTTGGCATGCTTGGCATCATACGGGCACCGGGCCATTCCACTAATCTCCTCCCCAAGCGCATCCAGCGTGTCCGTCTAGAGAAAGGAAGCCAAAGGTCAGAGGTCAACTACACTCAAGGGAGCAGCAAAGGAGCCCCTAAACTCTGTACAACAATGCTGTTCTGTTCAGTTCCAAAAGCTCAACTGCAAACAAAATAAACATAAAGAATGTGAGGCAAAAAAATTAAATGTGACCAAAAAAAAAAAAAAAAAAAAAACTGTATTAAAATAGCATCTAGAGATATGATTCCGAGTACATACAGAGATATTCTCCCAAGGAGTTATTTTTAACAGCCTTTCTTACTCTTGACAATAGCTGGAGCTTGCCAAAAAGTTTAACTGCTTACGCCACCCTTTTTGGCTTACAAACAGGTCATTTCGTATTCTATTTTTTCTTGGCGGAAAGAGCTATTATCTACCGAGTGAAAAAGGTCACGCTGAAGTCTCGGCGCATTTAGAATTTCTGCTGGAGGATATGAAATTTCAGAAGCCAACACCAGAAGCCTAATTAACATTTCCTTCAAAATGTGTTAAACCGAAGAAGGAGAACACCACTGGAATTACTAATATTAGATAGTAAACCTCATTACTCTATACATAATACTTAAAAAAAACATATATATTTTTTAAATTTGCGAGTGTAGCAGTTTAAGGACTGTTCTGTGCTAAGTCTGTCTCTCAAGCTGCTAAGCTTTTCCTGCTTTTCAATGGGAGGAAGAGACTCCTGAACAGTAGTGTGGTATATGAGGTCAACCCCTATCTTACAGACCAGACGAATCATAAAAAGGTCCTGACAGATTTGTTCCTCTAGAACATCCTGTAGAGTTCCCTTTAAGAACGACACTGATGGATAGATTCATTAATGCCATCAAAGGATCGACTTTTGCAAGGAATCCGACAATTCAGTAGTCAACAGTAGGAGGTGTATCACATTACACCCAAAAGACCCATGATTCACATATGGACTTATGGTTTCTGTAATGCACTAGGCAGGGCCCCTCTTTGAAATGGTTATGGGAAGTTTTTTTGTACGCTGTCAGTAATTACATGGTAAGGGACATCACCTCACCACCCCTCATTTCCCCACAGCTCCATCCAGCAACAGGTGACATAATCCACACCACCTGTATATCAGGAGGCTGCGGGAGGTATCAATACACAAAGAACTGCTCGCTTGTTCGAGTCCGAGGTATGTGTCTGAGTGATCCCAGGGCACACAAGTGCTGAGTGGGCTACAGATGGGCCCTTGGGAGTGAGAGGCGTGTGTGTGAGTGCACGGAGCAGAGCTGTCGTTCTGTCAGTTGAACATTTGTACAGTGCCCACCCCCCTCCTCGATTCTCTCTCTTTCTCTCTTTGCGCTCTCTGATTAATGTGGGCTGAGTCTGGACTAGAAACAGAGGCCCCTTTTTCCGAGTCATCACGCTGTGAGGATGGAAAGGTGAAAAAAGTGGCCAAGGTGGACCCACACATGCACCGTCTGACTCCGCAGTCACACAACCCAGCGAGGGACAAATATCCCTGGGGGTGGGAAATCTGTGAGCAGATACTGCAGTTCTTGGCAAAAGGAATTCAGTCTCTTTTTTAAAAGGCTGGGACTTTTTGTTGTGCCAGTGATTACACAGACTTTACACCTTACTCACTGGAAAACATGAAATTGATACTGAATTATTTAAAACATGTAAATTAATATGACTCGTTAAGAGAAACATATCAAAGTGTATTTTCTTTGATAAACCATTTGCTTCAGAGCCTAATAAAAGAGGTAAACTATAGGAAAAGCTTGTGGACACCTGACCATCACACCCATATGTGACTCTTCCCCAAACTTGCCACAAAGGTGGGAGCACACAATTGTATAGGATGTCTTATAGGATTTCCTATGCCTGTCCCAGCATGACAATGCCCCGGTGCACAACGACATGGTTTGCCAAAGTTGGTGTGAAAGAATCCAAGTGGCCTTCACCTCAACCCCACTGAACTGGAATGCTGACTGAGCCCCATACCTCCTCACCTGACATCAATGCCTGACCTCACTAATGCTCATGTGGCTGAATGAGCACAAATCCTCACAACCAAGCTTCAAAATTTAGTGGAAAGCTTCCCAGAAGAGTGGAGGCTATTATAACAGCAAAGGGCAGACTAAATCTGAAACAGGATGTTCAAAAGGCACATATGGATGTGATGGTCAGGTGTCCACAAACTTATGGCCATGTAGAGTATTATGTGAAGTAATTATAACTAATTAAATGTCATCAGAAACCAGGTTGAATGAAAAAAAAAAAAAAAAAAACACCTAAGGAATCCTCTTTTGAAAAACGTACAGGCTTCTTTCTACACTGGGTCTATTTCTCTAGTTGGTGTGCCCTTTTAGAGACATTTTAAACTTTCTTGCAGGAGACAGTGCGGGCTCTCGCATGTTGTCTAGCCAGAGACATTACTCACAGATAAATATGTCGCAACATAAAAATGAACATGCTTCCATCTGACTACTAGTTGCATTCACATGGGACTAAAGCAAAGCATCCATGCATAGCTGGTTGCCCCTGCTTTTTATCAACACTGTGGGCCCACACCTGCAGATCACTCATGCAGGCATAATCCATCACTGTTCATAGCTCCTTGGCTTTCCTGCTATAATAAGACATCTCTTATTGAGCTGCCTGCATGCCAAATCTACAGCATATCCAGTCGTGTGAAAAAAGGCCATAGGGACGATGGTGATACCTTGTAGGTTCGACAAGAAGGGTTAAACGCGTTGGTCCCACACACAAACAAGGTGTCATCATTTTGCTGGAGAAGGACCTTGATGAAATTGTGGCATTCATCCTGGAGATGAGAACAGGAGTACAGAAAAGTTCAAGCATGACTTGTGTAACCTTATAAAATTACTAGTCTACATGTTTACTGTGTTGCTAAAAAGTAAAACCTGCCCATCGTACCACTTTATCGCCTTTTATTTCAGTCCATTAGGTTGCCTATTATGCCGTATTCAAATACATAATGATGTCTCATGTTACAAAACTATGTTAGTCTGGTCCTAAAAGCTTTTATTAGATTTCAAAATATTACATTATCTAGATGAGTAGAAAAATTCCCTGTGTTATGATGACATGATAAAAATATAATGAAACGGTCCATATACCTTGTGTTTTCCTTTCATTCTACAGGTATCCACATCAGGTTGCCTGGACTTCCATGTCAGTTTCTGTGGAGAGAAAATCGATGGTGAACCAGTGCTGATCTGCTTAGGCTTTACACTGAAGACAGGCTTGTGCAACAAATACAACACATTAGACTAGATTATGTCTGTCTCTTATTACCCTTGAGGTCAAATCAGCAGTCATTCTAACATACGATGTAAGCTCTAAAAAGCATTTACAAACTGCTAATTGATTAAATCACTGATGCTAAATTGCACCCTTTCATTAATCAATCTCTCTCGCGCTCTCAGACCCAGGATCAATCAGGTTGCGTTGGTATTCCGCTGCACAGCTCAGAGCACTGGCATAATCGGGAGCGGTTACACGTACGCATAAATCTCCAGCCTCCCGGGTCCCTCTTTTTTAGGATAGATGACGCATAGCGACGACTCTTGATAGGATAATGTGCTTAGCAGCGTCATAATGCTGGAGTGTCTCATGCTTGGGTTTCAGTGCTGGCAGGAAATTACGATGGAGTACAGGATCGTATCCCAGAAGACAGATTGACACAGAGCGCTTACCTTGTTGAAAAAGATCTCCTCCGTGTTGGCTGTTTCAATGTCCACTGTATATATGTGATCCCTGGAAAGATGACAAAAAGAATTCATTTGGATGTGGAATTAGAGATCGTCATTACTGTCAATGTCCAGTGTGCTTTCCATTTCAAAATGAACACCACTTCAGGGACTAGGCACGAGCAACAAAGGTTTTAAAGTGCTTCAGCACCCACAAAGCTGCCTTTGTTCTGGTGGAAGGGTGCTCGTTGGGAGAGTGCCAAGTCATTCTGCGCTGTTCAGGTCAATTAAGTTCAGTACTCAACCACAGGAAATCGATACCAACACTCATTAAAATACGAGACAGACGTTATGTGTTTCAACTGGTTATATCAAAATCTCCGCTGGCATGTGGTGCTGATAAACTCAGGTTAAATAACCCATTCGAAAGCCCACACAGTTTGTATGCACAGAATTTGGAGTATATAGTGTCCATTTTGGACAGGTGGGACTGGTTGCACTGTAAACTATTTAATTTGCTTGAGACTACTTGTAAATGTGTGTTTAATCAGAGTGCCTCGTCAACATCCGCTGAGTTCAGTTTAATTATATCTAACAACCTGAACAGTGGCTTGCGTTCTCATTATACAAATTTAATAAAGTCTGGAAGAGAAGCCATTTCTGAAATGAATCCACTTATACAAGTTTCCTGGGGCTTGGCAATCTCCAGCTGGATAAACTTCTTTCCAATTATGTTATCCAAAGTCTCCGTCAGAAGCTGGTAATTAATCATACATGTGTCGAATTTCAAATAGTTCACAGTCTCCAGACTCTATTGAATAGTGTAGAAGCTTTTGTTTGAAAAAAGGTAGGTATTCTCACTCGTAGTTGCCTTGGATAAATGGCGAGTCCAGCATGATTCCAAGCCAAGAAATGATCTAGTTTTAAACAGCTTCATTACACGGTGCTCAAAATGATTAGGGCTGCTGAAGCCGATACAGCTACAGTATGGCGGTCAGTGTTTTCTCTGTAGCTCCTAATATTCGCTTATTCTCTGTGCACCACTGGGTGGGTATACAAGTCTATAAAGCTTATGAAGAAGAATCATTCCTGTGCTTACAAACAAACTCCAGACTCCCAATATCTCTGTTGGTTTCAAAGGCACGTAGTAGGGCTATACTTCTTAGCTTCAAGATCACTGACACACTTCTAGATTACAGAAAGCTAAACCCCAGGTGATCCTATACCATTACTTCTGAGGAGTAATTGAGCTCCACTCCTAATGCATTTCAATTAGCATGGGTAAGGTGTCATCTCAACTGACTGTCTTACAGCCCGTTAATGAAACTCTATTCTACCGAATAATTACAACTGCAGAGGATCATTAACTGAGTGAAACGTATGCCGTTACATCGTAAAGTTCAACATGAAAATCTACACAGTGGCCCATTAAATATTATTGGGCAAATACTCTGTACTCTTATATTACTATGCATGAGGAAAACAAAGTGCAATACACATGCCCCCGTATGTGAACAGCTCATACCTGCAATAACATGCCATTTAGGTAATGTCATAGATAAAAAAACGATAATTAAGAGCTCCTACAGTAGGTTTCTACTTAGAAGCCATTCAGTATAGGACGGTCCTCTGTTGTAGAGTTAGACAATTTAAGAGTTTAAGGGTTTCTCCCAAATCGGACAAACCCTTAAAGGAGCTTTAAATGGAACACTTTTCCCAGAGCGTAACATGGTTTGACCCCGATCTGCTTTGGAAACCCGGCCTTTCCACATTCTTCAACATTTAACAGCACATCCTCTGTTTATTTCAACCACAAAGCAATAGATAAGTCAATAGATAATGAGGTAGGCATGCATCCTGCCAGCAGAACACTGCAGCGGTCACTGTGCAAATATGACCTGTTCAAACTCCAGCTGCACTTGTGGACACATCACTGACTCCACACTTGCTACCTGCTGGATGAAGCTCCCCAGGCTTCCTATTATGACAGCTGAAGAATTTTTGACCAGTTTGGCTCTTCATCCAGCTGCAAAAGAAGCGAGTGTAACAAGTGCTGAGTTCCTTTCATGCTGAGCGAGCCAAGCAAACAAAGACCTCTGGAGCTCACCACAAGCAAACAAACAAAACCCAACATTTGGCTTCATGAGTCGGGCGCCTTCTTTTATTCGCATTGCCTGTGGTGTCACAAAACTTTGATACACTGCAAGTGTATCCGTTTGCTTAAAGATCTGATATCGGGGTGTGTTGTGCTTGGGCGGGGGGGCTCGGGGGGGGGACTTGGCCGCCCACCAGGAGAACAGAGAGGCTTTGTGCTGAGGAATGTCGTTTTCATAACACCCCAGTTTTTTTTAAGGGGTGACTGAGGGCCACTGTGGTCCATCTGGTGGCCTTTTGTAAAACAATCTCACTCTCTGACAGGAGGGATGGGGGCCTTCGTTAGTATGCACCCCACACCTAGTAACGTACCCCCAGTTACAACCCATTCATAACCACATCGTAGATGGCTGGGGCAACATTGTATTATGTCTGGTTCGACCTTGGATACGGCATACACAAATGCACAACAACACCAGGAATCAAGCGGCGTAGATAAAGCGAAGATGGCTCAACGGCAGTTCCACTGAGTATATCTGTATCATTGTAGTCACGGACAGGGACTGGGGGGAGGGGGGGATTTTTGGGGTTGTTTGGGGTCTCTAAGTCCAGCTGAAAAAGCACACAGGAGAAAGCACAATCCTCATCATTAGTGGACCTTTAATGGGATTTGAAAACACTGGATGAATCCAAGACTCCTGGACCTCATTTGCTGCCCTGTTTTGAAAGGGATGAACCTGAATACCTCATGGACCACTAGACCATTCCCATAGCATGCCAAAGGGGCTCCCAAAAGAAAGATGGGAACAGTTTCCCTGGCAAACAGCAGACAGGGAAAAGGGAATGTGAACAATGAATCTGCACAAACTTCTCAGTAGCATTAAGGGTCGCAAAATTGCTGCTTCTCCCTAGATTCCTTCTAGATTGAGAAAAATGCTACTGCCAGCCAATTCTACTAATCAGTTAGGCCAATTATAAAGAATTTAGGGCTAATTTAGCACTTAGTACTAATTTAACAATTAGACCACCTCGTCCGTTCAAGCTGCCCTGGAAAAACAGTCATAATGGTATCCAGGTCATAATGTAAACCAGGTTTACCTCAGTGCTTGGGCAGTGGCAGCTCAGTGGTTAAGATGTTGGGCTACTGATCGGACGGTCGTGAGTTCAAATCCCAGCACCGCCAAGCCGCCACTGTTGGGCCCTTGAGCAAGGCCCTTAACCCTCAATTGCTCAGATGTATAAATGTTAGCTGCTCTGGATGAGGGCGTCTGCCAAATGCTTGCTTGTGAGTATTTCAGTGTTTATTTTTATTTTCAGCTCTCAGAACACAGATCAAGCTGATTAAGCTGGTAGACCATCTGTGTCTGCTGGAAAGTTATTTTCCAGCTTCTTTACTACTTGATTGAATTGATCAAGAAATTAGACGTTTAAATTGCCTTACCGTCGTGTTATTTTCTTAAAAAATAATTCAGAAACTGTTTCTTTTCTACCAGCACTTACGAGCTAACAAAGACGATCTTCAAGCTTGACCAGTTTGGCAGCTGGGCAGACTAGATTTTTCAGCAGGGAAACATTTACCCCTAAGGGGGGCTTAGAATAAAAAAAGTATGATAACCGTTGCCATAGGGTTTTACCACCATTCAGAGATCACTTCCTGCTAGCCACCACAACAAACTGACTCATATACTGCTTTTAGAAAGGCAAGCTACAGCTCAGATGATTTGGGGGTGTTTTAAATCCTTTGTAATAAATAAATCCTTATGGAGTTCTTGCTTTAAAAACCAAAGAGTATGTTCAGGTTCAAGGACTAGGTGAAGGCTAGCTAAAAAGAGAACAATACCTTGAGGTATTTCCAACCAACTCATGGAACACATTTAAAATTTATATAAACACTTCCATAATTATGTAATCACAACCGCATTTAATTCTTTGTCTGTAAATATTTCCACCCTCCCACTAAATGCTATTTACAGCATCTGCTGGTGCATCCAGACTGCCAATAATGATAAAAAACAAATAAATAAATAAATAAAAATCCAAATCCACTTTTCTAAAACTGTTCTGTGTGCTACACTATCGGGCTGGCTAACCTTTTAATCACTGGACCTCATGATGAGCCAAATGATGTGAAGCCATTCACAAGTAGCATCAGCTTTTGGACCGCATCTCTGTCGGCCATCTGTGGGCCAAGATACATCAAACTGAATGAAACCAATCTCATGTGCCACAGCAGAGCTGTGTCCAAAACCGCACACTACATGACTAATTAGCATTTTAAAATAGAAATCCAAAACACTAGTACAGCTTACAAGGACTATTCTCACACACTATGTAGAAGAGTATTTATAACATTTATGCATGGTTTTGGACAGCCGCAGAGCCGCAATGCCTGGACATACACCAAACAACATCCAGGCAGTTTGTGAAGGCTCGCCAGTCCACAGGACCCTTATCTCCTACCTAGCTGGCTCAGGAAATGCGAATTGGAGTGTGTGCTGTGTGCATAGTACTGCTCTCATCAGTCTCCAGTTTGCTCATATATTCCAAAACTGCTGGCTAGAGTTTCATTTGCACAAGCCCCATGAAGCACAAAAAAAAAGGGGGGGGGGGGGATGATTTATTTCCAATTCTGTGCACCCCAGAAATCAACCACACACCAGCAGTTATTCACTCTCACAACTGCCAATAGCTCCATCCATCCCTTTGGATTTCTTTATTGCTTTTTATTGATTTTCTAATAAGTTACAAGCTATATCTTTGTAATTATTTCTAGGAGAATAGCTATGTTGATTAACTTTGTGTATTTGGATTGGGTTGTTTTTTTTTTCCAGCAAACTGATTTACGTCAATAGTTTGTTTCACACATGAAAATGATGAACTCTTCCAGTTAAGGTAGCAGTTTCTGTGGTCTCAGTTTTTTTTTTTTTTAATTGATTACCATTTCATACATTTTCTAAATATTATGTTTACCATAATATCACTGCATTTTGACAATAATTATATAATATTTAATAAGAAATCATTTGCTCTACACAGCTCATTTAACTAGACATCATGAGAAAAGTTAGTGCCCTTCTTAAGAACTTTGTGACTCGACAACAGACTAACATATGAATCATGTTAGTCTGCTTGAGCCATTATGGTTGTGTTGTGTGCGTATATGCCACTTATATGGAAATGCTACTCCCTCAAAATGCCGGAGATGATGTGTATTTCGGTGAATGGCAGAAGCCGCTATGGTCGCGTAAGAATGAGCCTCGTGGTTTGCATTCCAACATAAAAACCCTTTGCCCAATGCATGTAGACAGCAAGCAAACTGACCTCGCGGCTACATAAAGAGTCCGATTCGTTATGACGATCAGCTGAATATCCAGTTTGTGCCGTTGTGTGTTGTTCCTTCCTGGTCTGTGTCCAACAAACACTGGATAATGTTTTGTATCTGCAATGAGGTGGAAATTAAATACAGGCAAAATAATTCCAAGCACATAAACAAATAATATCGTAGGCTAGTTGGATTCATCGACAGAGAAAAGCAAAAGAAAAAAAGCAGATAAAATTCATCCTAAATCTCTGTGCCCCACATAGCAGTTAGACCTCAACATAAGGCTTTAAGCTTTGACGGGGGAAAATAAAGGATTATCCTTTGATGTTAGAAAGACTCCATTTCAAATAGCATTTAAAGTTCACTTTTTTTCGTGTGTGCTTCCTTCGGCATCGAGTCATGTTTCAAACAGTGCAAGAAAAAGAGACAGAGAGAGAGAGAGAGAGAGAGAGAGAATAAGGGAATGAAGAGAGGAGAGAGATTAGAAGGTGAGAGTGCAAGACAGAGGAGAATGTGTCAGGGAGAATGGGTGAGAAATAGACAAAGGATATTAGTGAAAGAAAAGAGAGAAAGTGAGAGAAATTGTGAAAGAAATGAAAGAGAAGAAGAAGGTTATATTATGAATAAATCGCTGTCTTGTTAGCATGAGAGAGAAGTATTTCTGGCAGAACGACAGAAACGAGAGGAAGAGAAAAAAGTGAGAGTGGAATGTGCATGAGAATGGGAGAAAGACAAGAAAAAGGGGGCGACAGAGAGGGAAGTAAATGTGAATGCGAGAGACTGAGAGAATGAGGAATGTGTATGAAAGATGGACAGTGAAGAAAAAGAAGAAAGAGGAGTGAAGAACAAAGAGGTTTAGACGTTTCTCCCAACAGCTCCTGGTTACTCACAGTTGCCATGTGAAATAGTGATTGGCTCCGAGTCCTCTGGGAAGGCGGCCCCAGCCATCTGCAGCAGGGTGAAATACAGCAACAAGGCCTCTGACCTCATTTTTGCACTGGCTCCTCACTATGTCTTTACTTCAGCCTGCAAGAAAGAGGAAGAGAGACGTTTTGTCCTTTAGTTCCTTCACTAGTTCCATCATAGGCACCTGCAGAAACATGGTACAGATATGCAGGGCAGGCCATGATTTTACAATCTTGCCTTGCCAGCGAAACAAATTAATTGGATTAGCTCAGTAATATGCGTCACAGATCGATGGCTGAGCCTGAGGTGGACCCGGCTTTACTCAGAGGATCAGACGTTTGCTTTTTCTTTTTCTTTCTTTTTTTTTTTTTACCAGCGTACATCCCATTCAATATGGTTCATTAATTGGAGAAGCTCATATGATTAGATCGATGGAAGAAATGATTCCCCAATTGGTCTGCTTTCCATTACTTACTTGGACTGAAACCTGCTCTCTTTTGTACAGAGAAGATTTACGGCAACCTACAGCCTTACTGACATTTTTATTCCTCTGTTTTTGCTAGTGAGTTGTAGCAACAAATCACCCCTCCAGTTCAAATCATGGCTGCAGGAGCGCTGTCGGGAGCGCGATCAGAATTGACTGGTTAACTGTCTTAAACCGAATCGCACTGCTGGTTTTAAGTAAGCATTTTTAGTAAGACTTTTAAGGCCTCAATGCAACCAACTCCCCACCACGTTTGCTAGCCATCTCGGCGACACAGTGGTGCCAGAAACCCGAGAGAGAAGGTGAAGAAGAGAGGGGGAGGAACAGAGGGACGGAGGGACGGAGGGAGGGTAGGCGACAGAGCGAGAGAGAGCTCTTTCCATGCGCCTGTGAATCCCATTCAGAGCACTGTGAAAACACTATTCTCCACTCAGATTCCCTTAATAGCATAGGGCGTACAACTGAAATCCTAGGAAACAACCTTGATGGAGGAGGCGTTGGCTCTCCTAAACATGCTCTCTACGCCATCCACCTCCGAGTGTGTGCGTCTCGACTATATTATACCGAAAACCACTCAAAAAGGGTTGTCAAACTGTGCTCTGTGACTAACCCGGGCTGATCGTAGCACTTTATACATCGTTCAGTAAAAAAAAGCACGGTGGCTGGGATTGTTTCGTGTCTGCTGACTGCTTGATGGATGACCTGAACGGAATCCAAGACCTCAGGCAAGACTGTCCACTGTAAATAAAATCGGCGTCGTAAGCGTAGGCTGACATGACTAATATGGTCTCAATCTGACATGACAGCCTGTCACTGAGTATACAGCCGTGTTCTTTAAGCAGTTGAACCCTTCACTGCTGTTTATTTAATCATACTATTTCCTACACCATGGGTTATGCTAATTTAACCATACAAACCAAACCCACAGACAAAACTGTGGTTGATTTTCTCATCAACTAACGAAATGAGTTTGTAACCATGAGGCGAGTTTTCCAAAATATTTAGCACTTACGCAAAGTAATTAGTCTTAGCTAACCGAAAAGCCTTAGCATTTCATGGAAAAGAGTCTACGCTAAGGTAAAACACAGCCTTGAAAGCACTATCATTTTCAGCCACAAAAAACAGTAATTATGTAAATTAGCTTTACTAAAAAAGCTAGCACTGTGGGCGCAACCAGCTCCAATGTGTGTAAAATGCCTTGGAGGTAATGTTGCTTACTATTTGTCCAAAAGATTAATGATTAAACCGTGATAGCTCTCTGTCTGAATCAACACAGCTCCTATGTGTAAGCATAGGCATAAGTGTGTTGAGGTGGGGGGTGGGGGTCTAGGATGAAAAAAAAAAAAAAAAAGAGCATGGATTTTCTCCTAAAGCAGTTTTTGAATGTTTTTTAAAATGTTATTCATATGCATGAACCAAAGATTAAATTGATGTCAGTTTGTTTCATTTGGCACACTGAATAGGAAGCCTGAGACAGAAACCTCAGTGTTTCGGTAAGAAATTAAGCCAACACCTTTATTACCCCCAGATGCTGGAAGGAAATTTGTGGCAGGCAATAAAGCTTAGCGGAAATGAGTCTGCGTCTGCAACGTAGACGGCACACTGCTTTCGCACCTCCGACTGCCTGTTCATCCACTGGAGACCATATGCCGGTGCAGGTTTACACTCACACAGTGGCGGAATGATCGTTATCAGACACAGCAAACATCGCAATGATCGCCAAACACTGAATTAAAGAGGCACAACCCGCAATCTAGCTACAGCCGTACAGCAAGGCAGCGCGGTATGTTGAGGGCCAACCTGGATGAACAGCATGTTTCTGAATGTCAGAGGAGTAATTTAGCACTCTTCAGTGTGGGATGAGCTTCACATCAAGCTGGCACACGCAAACACTCACTGTTTAGAGAAACCAGAGGTTGAGGTAGTGGAATATCTTGAAACGAATGTCAAAGCGGCCTAATGATGTGACTTACAGTTAATCAGATCTTCACCAACCTGCGACGTTACAACGGCCAGCATTAATTAAACCAACTCCTGATAACATAACCTGTAACTGAAATGCTGTATAATTGAAGTTTTCTGCCCCCTTCCAAAGAGGCCACGCTTGATGATAACGCCTGAAGGTGATACTGGCGCAGTGAAGGAAATGATATGTAAAATAAAATGTAGCTCACATTCCCCACGCTCTTAATTAAGGTGAAGCAGCTTTCACTGAAACACAAAAACTAAACCAAGCAGCGATTTCAGCATGCCAAAAACCAGCCACTGCTGAGCTTTTGTGTGCAGAATATACGTGAAGACCCCCAACCGCTGCTTCCAATAGCAGTCAGAGAAAAGAATAAAGTCATGCATTCGAACCTTTTCCATTTTTGTCAATCAAGCAGGGGCCGGATGGAGACAACCGAAAACTGAGCCAAGTGCCACTGACAGACTGAGCAGAAGAGAAATTTATTAAAGATAAGAAGGAGGCTGGCAATCATATCCTGCTTCACTTTGATCCGTTTATCATATCTCATGCTCCATTCATGCCACTGCTATTCATCTGCTTTCAATATTTCAGCACAAAGTAATGGACGACAAAATCAAATATTATAACACGCATGCAAATGCAGCTGGCCGAGTGTCTTATCCATTCAATTTCCTGTGAACATGAGCAGAGAAAGGAGACTGGAGCGCCTTTATATCAGCTCTCACTTCCATATATATATATATATATATATACACGCACATACACAAAGAAGGCATAAAAATATTGCAGCTGCAAAATGTGGGCTATATTTCAATTGTGAAATACTTTTAAGCCACTTTAAGCAAATTCTTGCTGGCACTAGGCCTGTTATATTTCTGATTTCTATATTTCTGACTTTTTGGCACATTTATAAAATAAGCACAACAGTAGTGCAATGGCGTCCATGCAGCACTTAACTATTTTCAGTAAGTTAAATTTCTGTTTCTGCTTTTAGACTGTAAAAAAATTATATATATATTCAATAATCAATAGATTCCACAGTAAGTGACAGAGCAAATCTTTTGACTAAGAAAAATAACAAATAAATATTACGTTCCTACAATTTGACTACATCAAAAAACTTTTTGAGAATGAATGTTGTGTCTATTTAAACTTATTATTGTGAAATCTACAGATTAATTTCATTCAGCTTTAACACTTGAGACAGGCATACTTTTTTTTTTTTTTTTTTTACAATGAAATCATTGAAATCAGGCACTTTGTAGTCAGTGTGCTCACAACTATATAATTACTGTAATTTCTTGCAATATCATAGTGCAGGGCAATATGTCATCAATATGTCATAGAGACAATGATAGTGACTAAGGACCATACTGTTTGTCATATTTCTAACCATTTATGGCTACCAAAAACATGAAATCCATTCAACAAAACAGAAATGCTGTATTTAGCTGGAAGTGGAACAGACAAAGAGAGTATAAATAAAACACCATCATACCAACTCTGCAGCTCTAGAGCCCCTCTGCAACTTCCTCTAGTCTAGTGGCACTACTATCTTTGTACCAAAAAAACACCCCACGCATTTCTGACACTTCAAATTCGGAGAGTGGATTTTGCCAAAAGAGCAATGCTACAAAGAACAGTCTTGTTCGATACTGGTGCATGTAAGAACAACAATAAGCTTTACATACAAACTATAGATTACAGATGTATAGATGAGCTGTACAGCATGTTTGATTGAACTCCAAGCTTCTTCTTTTCAAAACGCATCACTGTTTTTGATATGTTGGATTTTCGACTGCTTGTGTTTTTGGCTTTACGTCTGTTTCTTGGCTTTGGCTTTGGTGAGTAGCCCGCTCCAATGAACTGCTAGGTTGCATGCTAGCCAAATCCAAGGCGAATGCTAATCCTCTGATGGGCTGTGAGTGAGTTCTTGTGTCACTCCTCTCAGCTGAATGGTAATTGGAATCCAAACGCTTCCTGATCCTCCAATCCGCATTCAATCCACTACTCCTGTCGGTAGGACAATGTCCAAACAGTTCAGCAGTAATGGCCTTCTGCAAAGCCTCAAGTCAAACTGCTGAATCCTTTCAGCAATATGCTCTTGGCAATTTATTCCTACACATGAAACCAGCCCATGCATAGTGCTGTAGTTTTCTTGATCCTTTAAAGACAACAGCAGAAACATGGCCTAGACACAGCTTTGCCTAATAGGATACAGTCCTGTAAGATCTCTACTACTGCCCATCAACTGCTTAAGTCGGAGTCAATCGATAAATTCCACAGCCAAATCCCCAAACCACACAAATTGCATTCGAGTTTCCTGGTGAGCGTACTAAACCATAGTACAGTTGGGAATGGGTGCTGATAATCTTTTATACAAACATCTTAGCACTGAAGATGCCGAAATGTTTTTGTTTCTACTATTTTATAATAATAATAATAATAATAATAATAATAATAATAATAATAATAATAATAATAATAATAATAATAGACATCTCACTATTTTATATTTTAAATTCCGACACAGTATAGACTCAACTAGCTTCATGAGGAGCTTCACCCAGGAGTATTTTCTTAAAGATCTCAAATAGGCTGAGCTCCTCAGTGCTTCTCCTATGTTCTAAATGAAAACTACTTGTTTTAAGTAAAAAAAAACAAAATAAAAAAAAAAAAAAAACCAAAAACTGCTTATTAACCCTACTATTATGTTGATTGATGTTATTGGTCAAAATGACTTCCACAGTTATAATACATACAAAAAACAGCAAAGAACAGCTCAAAACAGTAAACCTTTATTATGGCTTGTCCGAGACCACGAAAAGAAGAAATATTTGTATATAAGTCCGTGACCCTAAATGAGGAAAAGTCAAAGAATTTCAAAGAGAACAAGAGAGATTAACCGGTATTTCAGACATCTCAAATGTGGAAATGGGTCAAATTGACCCATAACATAATAGGAGGGATAAAAATGACATTTTCAGAACTAAATGTATACATAAACGTTCTTCACTATTCCCATTTCCAACATAGGCCTTGCTTAAAATGTCCTTAAGACAATTAAACACATATTATGAAACATATATTAAACATATATTCAGTCGAGTGTGTCCAAACCTTTGGCTGTTAGTGTACACCAGGGTTTTCTGCACTACACATATGCATGCTTGACCGCACTGTAAGAACCCATTACACACAATAACTGTACACACTCTGGCTGTAACTACAGTACCCAGAACACTAATTACACATGCTATCACCAAATCACATGCATGCAACCTAAAACCAAGATCCTCAACCGCAAGGGAAGAACACAAAAGCTCTTTTTTTTTCCAGCTTGCTAGAAGGAAGATGATTTGGTATCCACATGAAATCTTGCTTCACAACATCTCGTTCGCATCTTTTCCTCCCTCGGCTGGGAGTCTCAATATATCTCTTTCTCCCTGGAGTAACTCCTCCTAAGGGCACATGACGTTTCTTCAATATCTAATTTTCGGCGCCGCGTCAGAGGACATTTTTGATTCCCCAATCCTTAGATCAGTTGTGTCGTGTAATTTTTCTAATGGAAATTGCTCATTAATTTAGTCGGTGGAGCTATAGATCACTGGTATCTATTCCTTTCAAAGGTTAAGGGTAAAGTTATTGTCTCACTGCAAGGAAAAACACAAAGCAGAAACAAGCACGTAAATTGAATCGGGAGGGGACTGCGTGAGCAGAAAGCTAAAGTTAAAGGAAGCCGCCGCAGCCCATTTATTAGACCCGGTAATTCAATTTTAGCCTTTGAGTAATTGGCACTAATTTGAAAGCCTTGTGCTCATTGAAGAGAATAGTAAATACATGATACAAGCAGGCTCGTTTATATTCTTCTCTCCAAAAGAAATTCATTGCATATAAACGAGTGTTAATGATTGTTCTCTATAAATTCAAGTTAGGAAGTGAGTAACACTAAACTATGTGCCTCATGCTGCTCAGTCACATGCTCCGGATATTTCCAATGTGCCAATGTGCAAATTAGTGGTTGTGTTATTAGCTTTCGGTCTTGCAGACATTTTCAGGGTGCTAATGGCAGTCAGTTCCTTGAGGCTCACAAGCGCAAAAAGCCTGTATGGATGAAAACAAAGATGACTTGAGGTTGTGTGGGAGAAACAGAGTACGGTATAAACCGGCAGCTATGCCCTGACGAGGAACCTATCTCTCCCAGGCACGACTCCTCACGCACAAAGGAAACTCAGAGCTGTCAGCAACAACTCAGTGTAGACTGCATGGCATGAGGATTACGGGATCCTTTCGGCTAAAACCTTCACCGGGTGCAAAATAAACAACACTGGTAAAGGAGCTTATACTGCAGACACCACCAGCTCTATCCTGATATGTGCAAAGTGGAAGTTTTCGCTTTGAACAGATTGGGAGGGTTCCTAAACCGTCTTTGTCCCTTTTGAAGAACTCGCCAGTAATTCTGCCTCTGAGAGCCACATTTCCTATGATTTAAATGTCTGAAATGATTTTCAGTTTCTCCATTATGATTTCTAATCCTCCCAGGATCCATAACTAAATATCATTACCTGGTCTGATTGTAGTTACAGACCTACTGTATATGCTTTAAGACACATGACTGAATTATAAACCAGGGGTTTCATTTGTTGAAATTATTTAAGCATTAATATGCTTGACTGTGTATTAGAGTAGCACAGAACAGAAAATTCAGAACAGCTACTATTGCTGGATAAGAGGTTAGGAATCTCAGCTTTGCAGATATCTCACAGCATAATACAGCATACGTTCCTAATGTAAAAAATTTTTTTTTAAAAACCCCAAAACATTACAATAAACAACACTTCTGAATAAAAACACCACGAAAAGTAGTTTCTGTGAAGTCACCCAGCCCACTCTCACTTTCCAACCCAATTTTACAGTTTATATGGCTGTATATGAGACAACATGTAGCTAAAAATGTAACGTTTATCTTCCTAAACAAACGCCACCACAGTGGCAATTGTACCACAGTAATCCCCCAATGATCCACAGCCATAACTGACTCCCCCAAAAACATTGTTTCTATTCGTTCTCTCAAGGCAATTTGTCATCAGTGACTTCATTCTCTATCTCAGCCTTCAGATAAGCAGACTGTCTTTGAGACAGCTCGAGCAGACACAATATCCTCAGAGATGAGCTCAGCTGCAATGAACTGTAGTGCCCTCTGTCATTTTCACAAAGGTTGAATCGAAAGCTTTCCCTCCGCTAATTTTCGTCTCTTTCTCTGTTTGTTTCAGGATGTCAAGTGCTGTAAATTTAGGAGGAAATTTGATTAATGAAACAGGTGAATAATGTACAATGCCTTAATGGAATTGAAGAGCGACTGTCTCTTAGAGAGTACTTAGGTTCAAATATCCACTCAACTAATGAGTCCAGCCGGAGAGCATCAGCTGCTCTCTGCTGCCATACTGGCCTAGGTGAGAAAGAGACTCTTTCCCTTTTCCTTTGCCTTCCAATTTCTTTTCTCTAGCATAATGAATATCCCGCACATAAAACTTACACTGCCACCAAGCTTCTAACACAGCAAAAAGAACTGTGTATCTTCTGACTGGCAGTTAGAATCCTCTTAATGCAACAGTTAAAGCTGAATCTGCGTTGCTACTGGTGTCGGACCCTTATCCTGCCTTCACGCTGGCACCGATGTGATGTGACAAAGCAGCCAGAAGTCATTAATTTTCATTGAGAGTTGGCAATTAACAGCAACAGGAGGTGTAGCAGCTGTTGGCACAGTGAAGTTGGAGGGTTGGGTGATCCAATAAAGTTGAGTGGAGTTTAGCTTTATGCAAATAAGACAACACAGTGTGGCCAGTACTAATAGTAATGAGGACAGTGGACTTTATTATGGTTTATTTTCCCCAACATGAATCATTTTGGGAGTTTTTATCAGATATTTATTTCTTCAAATATATGTATGAATGCACCAATCTCACTTTTTTTTTTTTTTTTTTCGAATTTAAATGCAATACCAATATTCGAGCTCTTTTATTGGCTGATAGCTGATACTGATCCGATACTGACTTCCAACTGTCCACAAGCCACTTGATGTGCTTTAAGACAATTTGTGTCCTATGTTCTCATATAATCCATGTCATGAGAGCCAACATCGCATGCATTCACAGCATAAAATTTGCCAGTGGCAATGGATCATATAATATGTCAAATCCAATCACATGACAATTCAGTGTTTCAGGCCATAATATCTTTAATATATTTAGTATACATAGTGTCAGCATGTAAATGTAATTATGCAATCTTTTTTTTTTAAAGAATGTACGTCTGAAGAAACATTGCAGAGATCCCTTTTTGGTTTGTAAGGTTATGAAAACTAGTTCGTTATCGATCTATGTGAACGCAAGTGCTGAGAATTATTAATTAAAATAATTAATTTGTGGCAGAATATTTTGACTGAATAGACTGAATGTTTTAACTGAATAGTGGAATCATGGCAACCAGCAGTAAACTCAAGTCAGGAAAAGATTAATGCTGCCTGTCTTATTCATTTCCTACTAACTTAAAAAACAGTGATCCAAACAATGTTTTTCATAAGGCTACAGTTTATGTACAAAGAGTTGGCAGAGACAAACTCTAACAGTAGTTTCTTTCCCATGATCACTGATAAAAGGGTAATAATCAGTATACAAAAGTTCTATATGTTGTTGTTTTTTGTTTTTTTATAACCGATTGAAACAGTCTTGTTAACCTGTAACCTTTTATTGTTTTAAAACTAATTAAACTTAAACTTTGAAAGGCGTACATAAATATCCAAATATGTTTTAAGAAGATGATGGCTGCGTTAAAGATGTTAAATTGAGGAGGAAATGAATGTCTCACATTTTTAAAAAATAAAATTATGAAAAAAGTGAAAGAACAATGAATGCAACCATGGACATCAGACTGTACTGTACGGACAACTGTACTGAACGCATATTGCCCATTTCAATACACATAATATACAATATTTAAAGTGAAGCTGAAGCCCACTGCATGTATCTGTCAGGGAAAAATGCAGTGGAAACAGAGGTAGATTTTCAACAGTTAGTACATCAGTCATCAGTAAAATAAACAGAGCTGCCAGTAAATCAAAGAGGAATAATTAAAAATAATAATAATTAAAATCTGGGAGTACACTCCCAAACTAGAAATGATTGTAGGGTAGGTTAAGGAGTATTTCAGTTAAATACTCATTAGAGTGACTCGTTAGGGATTTAATACGGCTTTAGTACTCGGGGGGGCCTTCAGAAACAGCTTTATCTGTTGAGAACAGAGCCCCCCTCCAGCCAACACTGCAAATCCCAGTGCTTTTTCTTTACTCCTCCGATGCGATTAGGGCCACCTCCATAGTGACCGTAGCCAGATAGCACTCTGCTTTGGAGGTTTCTTGTGTTCTGTCCATACAGAAGCCAGTTACCATGTAGCAGCACCACATGTGAGAAGATCGTACACATCTTGACATTTTACCGACTCAAGCAAGGCGAAATAATTGAGTCCATGGGGTGGAGGAAGTCAAATCTTTTCAAGTTGAAACCACGCAATTTCGGTTGGCGTCCAGAGGGTAAATCAAAGGAATAGTGGTTTTAGCAACTGATCCTGATGGGAGACAGAAGTCTGAGCAAAGCCAGTCGAGAGAATGGAGTGTGTATGTGAGTGTGTGTCTGTCTGTGTGTGTGTTTGTCAGTGTGTGTCTACATAAAGTTAAAGGCATCATTGTCCTCAGTGCCAGATTAAACCGTTTCAAAATGAGGTGACATGACCTGCTCCCTGAAAGAGCTCCGGCTCTAATCAAGGCCACCTTCAAGCTCACTGAGTGCTGTTCCGCAGCACAATCAAACCACTCGCTACGCATGAGCCAAACTGTAACTCAACACTGGCAGCAGCCCTGCCTCTGATTAAGACTCATTACGCCATTCCATATAATGACAAAGAGGGCAGGGGACACACTGAATTTAATGCTTTGATACCACATTTCCATGGAATGCCCATGTGCAAGGCCTGAGACGATGAATAATCTGTGAGAACACATTGAAATCAAAACTTAGAAAGCAGGCAGTTAAAGACCATCTAAATTAACTGAAAAAAAAAATCACCAGTTCAACAGCTGTTGTCGTGTGTGTTGTCATGATTGTCTTATGTTCAAAGGAAATCTTTTGTTAAACCGACACAATCCCTGTGAAATGGCTGACATCCTACTTGACTCTGCTATAAAACAGGGAAGTATTGAAGGGGAGGCCCCCATTGGGTTTATGGCTCTCCTGGGTTTGTCACTGGAGCCGTACTACTCAGTAGCAGGTCCAGAGGGAAAACCCTATTGAGCTTTACAAGGCATCCCTTTCAACCCCCACACAGACCAATACCAGTGTAACAGGCTTCCACAAATCAGTCAGGTGACACAATCATTTTTGTGGCCAAAAATAATCACAGCAAGTCTTATGATAAAGTTAGGCAGCTAATGACACAGAGCATGGTGTATTGTATGTTACACAGCTTCAGGAAATGTAGTGATATTACATTTGAATATCTAGTTTTCTTAATCATGAGTAAAAATTGATCTTCAATAACGCTGACCGCACAAGATGATATGGAGTAAAGCATACACTATTTCCAACCGTGCCGGATTGTTTTACACATCATGAAAATGTCCGTACCGAATATGACTAAACCTTAGAATTCCACTGAGGCAAATACACCTGGGAATGAGTGAATATTTTTAACTGCTGATTTATGAATACCTCTTATGTAAATGTTACTCAATATAGCCTTTAACTACTCAGTGTAATGCTTTACAGAAAAATGATTCATCGAGTTGCCCTTTCTAATTAGGGGGCAAGTCAAAAGAGTCAAGCATATTGTGTATCTTCATCATGTACGCGCCAAATTGATTAAGCTCAGTTACACTGCAGCTGATTTGGCTATTTGTGACAGAGCACTCTCAGACCTGCACTGTTCTCGAGCTGGTAGGATATTATATCCCTCTCCTGGGTTTCCTCTGATCATGAAAATTTGCATTTTTACATCTGATCCACAAAAGCATTGATCTCTGTTGAAGTAATGACTCACCAACATCTAGCTAAAGTGGTCTCTCGTAGCCTGTGTGTATATTGGGTTGCCTTCGACATATTAAAACACATCGGTGGGGAACTTGCTCTGAACCTGACGCCACTTATAATAGGCAACTTATGACAGACTCTGTAGGGAACAATTTGTAGGAGATGTTACTGTTTGTTAAATAAAACAATAAAAAAGAGGACAGTGTGCTGCAATGACAGTATTAATATCTCAACAGCAGACACGAGGGATTTTTTAATAAACTGAATCTATATCAGTTCCAGTTATAGAGCTTGCAGTGGCAGTTTAATCCATATAAATGCATCATAAATTGTAGAAATTAAACCATGTATTTCATGTGAAGTGATAATTTCTTAAAAGATGTAGTATTTGAAATATTACATGACCAGGTTGATTGGCAGATTGTGATCATTAGAAGTCATAACACCTTTTCAACCAAGCCCACTCAAAGCTGCTTTGGCTCTCAACCATACAGAGTGAAAGAGCTGGCTGAAAATGAACCTGCTTTAAATCCCTTCTCCTTCTCACCTCTTTACTGTAGGCTGCCTATTTAATCCTCGGTGTGACTTTGAATGGCAAATGTTAATTATTTCAAAAAACATTAGTCCTTAGCTAAAAAATTGAAATCAGGAGAAGAAAAATCAATAGGCAGTATGTTAAAGACCCGCTACAATTCAAGAGTACAAGATTAAAGAGAAATAATGACCTCTCTCGTCACTGTTTCAATAGAAACTCACACTCCGAGAATCAATATCAAGCTCCTGGAGCAGTTCTGATAATGTCATTGTCCTTGTATGGAAGTGAGAATGTAGAGACAGGACACGGGACCTATAGGACAAGCCTCGCTCTGTGTTCCACCACGAACAACAGATCCCCAATGCGAAAAGCAACAAGAAGTGTTGCAAGCCAGAGAAAAGAGAAAATAAAAGGAGGTCTTCACACACGGATGGGCAAGTGGGTCACAGATAACTTGTTGAGGGACGATTCGCTCCCGCAGACAGCAATGGGACTCTTTTCACAGAGACATTCTTTGAGGGGAAACCTCTCCTCTTCGAATCCCCCCCCTTCTGGTGCCACCACCATGTGATCTTTTGTGAGAAAGCCTTAGAAAAAGGGCCCTATCCAGGGCCACCAATTAGCCGATCCCCATCGGGTGGTAAGCCGCATGAATAGAACGGCCACAACGGACCTGCACCTACAACATCCTCCAGGATTTGCACAACCAGCTCCAAGTTATCTGTCATGGTCAAGAGCCAGTGCTGCTAGACCCACTGAATGAAAGCACCAGCAAACAGCATCCCCCAACAACTTGCTAAGCAGTACACCGCAAGACAAATTTTATACCTTGTTTCGCCTTCATGAGGTGCTTAATCGCTGAATGAACACTAACAAAACAGGAACTGCAAACACAAAGAGGAAATAGGTTCAGCTGACCCACATGTCACAGTGTTACACGACTGTCTCTGTCATCTGGAGCATGAGAGCTTTGCGGTTGGATTTGCTCATCATCCTCATCAACAACAACAACAACAACAACAAAAGCGTGTGAGCATTGTATGACACAAGCAGCATGTACTTTTACACACAGTATTATTAAAGAGCAGAAGCTCAAGTAGTAGAAAAAAAATGCAACACTGTATATAAGCTATATAGCCTGGTACAACAGTCCTTGGATACTACAGTGAACAATCAAGCTTTAATATTAGTGAACTCGGCTACATTTGTAACACTCCACCTCCACGGCTTCACTCTGTGCTATATGTATTGAAGTCAATGCTTCATTCTCAAAGTATATCAAATGAGCTGAATAGATTTGGGTTCATCTTTAGCGTATTGTTTGTTTGATTGCTGTTTATGTAAAAGTAGATACTTAAAACGGGTGAACGATGGAGGAAGACTCTGCAAATTCCAGCAAAAAAAGACACTGCAGTATTGTTTGCAGTGTTATAGAATAGCACTGTGTAGTTATGTCCAGGTTGGAATATTGGTGAATTCTTGTGTGCACTGCAATAATTACAATGAATACAAAATATGTTCTTTATTAGACATTATAGGTTGCAGGTCTAATGTAGCCTGATGTAATTATACTAGTTGATACACTTTCATTTATGTAATTTTGAACAAATGTACTGGGCCAGTAAATTCCCAGGCTGATTTTTTTGTTCTCAGTCCAACCCTGACTCAGAAGCGTAAGAAAACTGGCAGTGTTTTGGCCAACGTTACACACATATCTGAAATGATTCTACCAGGTTTGGTATAATTCACATTTTCACAAACACTGCATACAGCTTTCCATCCAGACATCAGGCTCAGCTTACACCTGACAAACAGATGTTTCACACATCCTGAAACAGTGTTAATCTCACTTTATCCTACAATTTTATAATAAAGAGGAAGGGGATCTTAGCACATATGTTTATTAGATCACATTTTAAAAAATGAGCAAGCAGTTGAAAGGGCAGAAAGATCAGTTTGGACACTGTTGCATACTGAACTGGACCTTTCTGCTCTTTCAACTGTGAGCTGAACCAGAATGAAGCTAAACATGCCTCAATGCCTGAACAGGTCTCTTGGTTGATCTTGTTCTTGGGTATGATACAGCAGAACAGCCTGCAATTCCATTACATGATGAAGACAGCAATTAAGAAGAAGCACTTAGGGGATGAATGTTACTGGGTTGCACTGAAAAGTGAACGTCAAGATAAAATCCTTTAAAAGACATGTCAATCCTTTTTAAAGACAACTCAATCCTATGTGTATTTACAATAATGAAAAACATATGATGGTTTATGATCCAAGTTTCTTCTTCTGTCTATGCACTTAAAAAGAAGCCAGTTTTGGCTCAGCTGGTTGAGTAATTGAGCTTTACAGTGGAGCTTCAATGTAGAATTTGCAGGTGCCACAAAATGAAGGATGCAGAGAGCGTCCCATATGACTCACTTAAGCTGCTGGAAAGTTCAAACACGCAGTTGTCCGCCTCACAGTCAGAGTCTGTTTGGTCTTCAACTTCCTTGACAGAGATTAATGAGTCCAAGTTAGCAGAATGAAGGGAGCTTAAGACAGCGAGACTGAGTTGTAGTCCAAATAACAGGAAATGTTTTAATCAGCAAGGTTCGTGAAGGTCTTGATGCTGATTAAACTGTTGTTCTGACGAGACCAGCCTTCTATATTTCCCCCTCAGGCACCTTGGCTCTAACATATACACGCATCTTATCTGACTTTACCAAATTAGATGTTGTCTAGCTCAGGTGTTCTCAAGCTTTTTGCAACCAGGGGCCTCTTTAACTGTGAAGTAAATTCCACTCACCCCCTAAGTACAAGTTTATTGCATGAACATTACTGAAATGTGTACAATATATATTTGTGTAGTTATTAGACAAACAGCTTTCTATACCTGAATTTTCCACCTACAGAACACAATAGGTCCATGCTGACATTATTTATTTGCCTGCTTGTTTTTTTTTAGTTATTTAGGTTTGGATTAAACCCATTCATTTAAAGAAACCAGTCAGATACCTATAATAACTATAAAAATAATAATAATAATAATAATAATAATAATAATAATAATAAAATAAACATAAAAAAGACAACTAGCCACCCAACAAACTCACTAACTAATTCAGCTTTGTATAAAGGCTTAGTAGTACTCTGGAGCATTCTGGAAACCCTGGAGCATGGTCACACATTCTCATGCTTTTTACCCACCGAGGCCATTTATTTCAACTCACTTAACCAATCTAGATTAACACAATCTAAACACAGCAGTGAAAAATCCATTAAGAGCTGTATTTCGCTTGCACATTTCCCTTCAACTCTAGCAGAAGCATTTTGACTGTTTTTCCTCTTTTCTTGTTGGGAATATTTCACTGCAAAGTAATAATTGTTCTTGACATGCCATCCATTAAATAGAGAAGGAGACGTTCAAAATGAATCTAC
Source organism: Cranoglanis bouderius (assembly GCA_023630585.1). NCBI lineage: Eukaryota > Metazoa > Chordata > Actinopteri > Siluriformes > Cranoglanididae > Cranoglanis > Cranoglanis bouderius. Next base: position 4,103,782 of record CM042556.1, on the reverse strand, counting down.
CTCTTGTTATCTGCCTAACCATTAGACGATGGCTTTTATATTAACTAGATATGGCAGCAAAGCGGACAGTCTCTCACTATAAAAAGCCCTCCTCGCTCCTCTCTCTCTCTTCTTTACTCTTTCTTTGCAGGGTCAATTAAGCCACCTAAATACTACACCCTGTCACATTCCATATGAGGTGGGGGGGGGGGACCACGCATTGAATGACTACTTTCATTAAAGCAACTAGAAGAAACAGAGTTCAGGAACAATTACCATATGAAAACCACTGAATGTTTAACAAACTCGACAGGCCTTCCCTGGACTCTGGCGGCCTTCATTCAGCCCACATTAGTCTGAAAAGTACAGTAAACTCTTTACTCATAGCCAGTGAGCAGAGCACAGGGCCTCAGTATCACAGTATAAGAGGACTCTGTCACTCTTTTTATGCTAAGGCAACTGTGGCTTGGTCCCACTGGCAGAGTGAAAATCCTTTTCTCCTGACTTTCTTTTTTAAATGCTGCTTCATTCTCAGCTTTATTAATACAGGGGTTTGGGATTGTGTGATGTATCTTATTCAACAGCCTTCCTTTAAAATTCCATTCAGAGAAAAAAATACAGCAGTGCAATCTCTATTACACAGATACGGGATGTTTCATGGCTGCTCGCTTGAGTTACTGCATTCAGTAGTTTGTTCTTTTGAGGCAAATCTATTGAAAGTCCTTCTTACTCAGGACTAAGAAGGGTTTAGAGCTCTTTCCTCTGACTCATCTTGTTCATGTTATTCACAGTGGCTCATCTAAAATTCTGAATGAACAGAATAATGATTACAGTTCAGTGTGGAAAGCACATACAAATGAATCAGTATGAAGAATTCAGAGTATAACCTAATGTCAGTTTCTGTATAACCAATACAGTATCTGTTATATCCAGGATAACACTAATTAATGTATAACATTTCAATGGCAATACAAATATTCAGTTAGTTGGTTTGAATATTTTTTTTAAAAAAATGCTCACAGCCTTTGGTATTTCAGACTTCCAGTATGCCATAAAACCTCTAAAGGTGCCCATTAGGTCCCTACCACAACACCTGACCAGAAAAACCCAAGAAATCTGACACCCTGAATCAGACACCCACTGGTCCAAGGGGACACTGGACCTTTCACACATGCTCAAGCGTCATATGATCTGTTAAAGCAGCATTAAGATGCCAGACCTGCAACTGATGCCACATCCCACCCAGCATGGCATGCGAGTAAAGTCAAGCAGCTGTCCAGCTATTGTGTGTGCCTTAGGTTTCTACCACCCTGACATCTCTAATGCATTGTGTCATTGCTATGTAAAGAAAAAGTCCAAGCTCTAAAGTAGGGGTATTCAACAACATTTTTTTAAAGGTCAATTTTATGCAAAATGCCTTGCTTAAATAACTAACATTGCTAAATGGCAACAACCTTTTAACGCTTAACCGTTAGCGATTCATTTATGTTTATAAGTGAGATTATTTTGAGTGGTTATGTTTTGTTTTGTTTTGTAGTGACGCTTCACATTACCACTTTTAAGCGGTAGCGCAGACTCAACAGACATGTGTTTTGAATCTGATGCACATACTTCTGTGGAAATTATGTTTTTTTTGTTATCTACTTTAAACAAGCCATATCATGAGTTCCCTAATCAGACCAGAGAGGGTAGAAAAACAAAAAGAAAACTCTATGAACGTCTAGGAAAACCCTTCCCTTCCTGAGCTTATGTCTCTAGCCCTGTAGCTAGTCTCTCGTCCGATGAGCTTTCTTCAGTGACATAATTTGCATAAAAGATGCATGTGACTGGCTGCAACAGACAATCTGTTAAGGAAGCCACTATAGTTCATGGTTTGAAAACTAGAATTGCTGAACAACAGCCAGTTTTTTTCCCCCCAAACGTTTATTATGTATTCAGTTCTGTCTGCTGAAACACTTCGCTGGGTCAGTATCCGAACTGCAGTCTGCTAGTTGATGACCCCTGTGTTAAAGTATCAGAATAATGTACTCTCTTTGCTTGTGATGGCCATTCTCCAAAATAACCTTTGTGGACATTGCAGTGAATGCCAAGTGAGAAATGAGCTATTAAATGGAAACAAAACAGGACAAACAAAGTATTAATGGTTTCATTGATTTGAATCTCAGTTCACACTCAATAACCTCCAAAATGTAATACAATGCATCTGTGTGAATAAATAACCATCACCAATGGCTATATAAAAACCCTTCATAGTCAGCTGCAGAAGATCAATACTGCCAAGCCACAGAGTCTCCTTCAGCTTCAGCACATGTAGCCAGAAAGAATGAGGACAGAAAAGCTGCACAAGGGTAACAGCCTACTAATAAGATGGTGTATTACAAACTGTGGAGAAAACACAACCCATTAGTGAATAGCCATGGCCGTTACGTAGGTAAAGACATGGCTACAACCGTCAGTGAAGGCTGACAGATCAGACATGAGTAATAAAGTAGTGGAGCTTCATGCCTAATTTCCCTCACACTGCACTGTCAAACTAGCAATAAAATCTCTCCTGGTGTGACATCAATTCACTCTAATCGGCTGCTGTGCACCATCCTCCTCATTTGAATGAAGGCGCATAATAGAACTCATATTTATGCCTGTGTTTCTGACAAATTTGTTTGATGGTCAAAACAAGCATCGTAATGAAAATCTGGCATGTGGAAAGCTAACAAGTTAAAGTAGCTGTTGTGCCAATCAAAGAAGTTCCATATGATAAAGAAACACTGTAAAGCCTTCTCCGATATTGATGTCACACACCAAAAATTGTGCCTTTGCCGCACTGAAGAACCTTGCTTTCACAATTCGCAACTAAGATTCGCAACTAAGATTGTAGATGACGTCAAGGAGACGAATCTGCCCCATGGCGCCAACTTTCAACTCAAATGAGCCATCTTACTAGCTTGAGCACAGGATATAATGTTTGTTTTAGATACGCTCTTGGTCATTTGAACATGAAACAAGCCCTGGACAAGTGCACCTCCATACGGGGGAGGGGTAAAAAATCCATTCGGCCCCGAGCTACAAAGATCAAAGTGAGACGAGGAGGAAATGCTCCGGCAATAATACACCTGGATCTCTCATGCTCTCTTATATAGGTCAGTTGTTACACAGGAGCAATGCATCTGGATAGCATTTCATTCCTCTCTATCCAGTTACCTTGCATTAGCTGATATATGCTATCCTGCAAGTCGAAACAAGCCTAGAGAAACTTAAGACGAAGGAGTTGTTCTTGCGTCTCCTATCAGCAATGCCACTAAAAAGAAGACGAGTGTTCCACATTGTCTGCTTGGCCAAACAGTTTGAATGTTATGAATGGTATGAGGCAAGCAGAATCCTCCAAATAACATGTTAATTTACACAAAACAAACGAGGCACCAGCTATCCAAATAACATCGCTCGATGTTTAATTCAGTAGTGGTGACAAATTATTTCCATACACTGTGCCCACCAAATCCAATTAGACCTCAAACGTCTTTCCCTTTGGTACGTTTGAAAGAAAAACTATGTATATTTGCTCTGGCTGTCATTCATCATAAATAGTGTTTATACAGTGATCTCTATACACAAGACAGACCCCCGAGATTATTAAATAAAAATAAAGAAAAATAAACATGAAAAGGTTCAACAAAGCTCAGCTTGTTTTAGATCTGCTCCTGCTTTTTCACGTGTGGTTCCTGTTGCGGCAGAGGAAGGAAACAATGTTGGGGTTGTTGAGCAGGTCCTCTGAGAGTGATGATAAGTGTGCCTGTCTCGTTTCTCAACGCCGGGCTGATGGACGTACAGGGGCTGAACACTGGAGGCCTTGTGGTCGCGCTTATGTTACCAGGCACACGACGCCACATGGCTGCAATTTGTTCATTAGATATGTAATAAATGTACACAAAGGACCTTTATTGTTAAACTTTCTCTGACGAGGCTCAGAAAGTTAAAACCTCCCCTGCGCTCAGTTAGCCAGCTCCAGAAAAATCTGAAATACCTTGAGAGTACAACTTTAAAGCAAACACCCAAAATGAATATCTAGTAATTCTGAAGGTTACTGGTCGTGTGGTTTACATCCGGTGATCACGCTGACAAAAGCAATTCATTTGAAAGTTTGCCGAAAGTTGAGAAGAATGATATGCAAAAATAGATATTAAATGTGGTGACCAAGTCTGCTTGAACAGTTACAGCAGATGTCCTTTAATGTGATGCAATACCTTAAAAAACCTGACAATCCTCCAAGAGCTACATCGTTCTTTCCAACACCACCTGCTGAAGGCACAGGGTGATGTAACACAACTGTAGAACTTCAAAACCACCAGGAAATCTCCAACAGCCCAGGGGAAAAAAACACCACAGCCCTTATTTTGTAACTGCTATGGGTGGCCCATCCAAGGAAGGTCATAGGTATGAGAAGCAGAGTGGAAATCATGCTGGCTTGGACTGCAGCCCAACGGTCCTGACAATGACAAGGTTCTTTATTCAGAACTAAAGCCACATGAAAGGCACAGGAGAAAGACTCATGATTACAGTGCTTCTGTCTCTGCTTGTTCTGTGCCCTAAAATACTCGCTAGAAAAGCAACACGATGAGGAGTTACGGTGGTGGCATGACCATTAAAACACGGCAAGAACACGCCAAGATTTCAACTAATGCATTTGTGCCATAATTAGCATATTCAATTTGCTTTTGAATTTGAGAATCATAAACTGACGTAGGTATTTGGCTGAAAAGAGTGCATCACATAGTGTATAAACAATGACTATGACTATCTATGACAACCTTATCCACTGGAAAAATGGTGCATCCTCAGCTCCAGATGTTGCACTGTATAGCTTTAATTATTTACTATTTACACTTCAAGCTCTCGTGTCTCATCAGCAGGCTCAGTTCTCTGAAACGTTATGCACACTGTGCATTCAGAAAAGGCAATATAAGCCTCATCACCCCATCAGCGAAAAGCCTATCGGCTCAATTGGAGTATTTTCATTTTCTCTCCGCCGTAGAATAAACTACTTAACTAAAATGTCCCAAACAATGAGCCAATCTTACCAGCGAATGCTGTGCATTTATGTCAGACTCTGAGATGGAACTTCTCAATATACAACTATCATCTCAACCAATGGTATCATCATTCTCCTATCTGATTTCTGGAGAGCAGTTTCATTTGCACATATCAACACCTTTGGGCCATCTTCCATCCAAAGGGCCTTAGTGTGATTAAAAAAACGAGCACCCTCTCTGTGTCTTCACTGTCACATCCCCAATATTTCATTCAGCCCATCTGTGGCATGCATACACAATAAGTCTCTGCTCAGTGCCAGCACAGGCCATAGTGGCCCCTTTAAGCATACTCTTTCCTTGAGAGGCTGTTTGAAATTGCTGGCCCCTGCCATCTCCCCTCCAGCCCCGGCGCCGTCTCAGGCCCTGAAACTATGGCAACGGAATAAGAAGGCGCTCTCCATGATTAATAGATGAGCAAAGCCGTGCCAGTCACGCTGGGTCTGGGGACGGGACAGATGTACATGCTGTCCTCGGCGTCACACACCACCACGGCATGTGAAAACCTGGTGGAACGCGCAACCACTGATCACCAGTGAAAATCTCGGAAAATGCCACACACGCTTGCATAAGCAACGGCATCTAATCAATCCTGGCAAAGCATCCAGTACAAACAAGAAAATAAAAACAAAGCCTGATGCTATCAGTTATCCATGGCCGTGTTTTACCTCAGTACCTCAGTGATTTAATACAAGCATATTTTCTTACCAGCTGACATCTTGCCAAGGAAACAAGTAAATTGAGCTGTAATAAATCAGTCCGTACCTTGTAAATGTTTATATGATAGCGAACATGTAGGTGTTGAGGGAGGAAAAGATACTTTCAGTTTTACAGAAGAAGCAATCGTTCAGAAGCACACAAACCAATAAAAAGGGCAATGAACTAATAAACGTCAGATAGCCTTATGACGCCGCTGCAGAACCAATGGCATAAAGAAAATATTGATTGAAATATACATTAGGAAGTTATGAAGAAAACATTAAGGACAAAAACCTGGACGCACACCTTGAATGAAACCTTTGAGGATACTGAGGATCAAGAATGCGCCTCAATTTTGAAAATGTCTTCGGACCTGGCTTTAGCGCCTTCATTTGGGCCAGCTCTATTTCAAAAGCAATATTAGCATGAACATTAATGAGCAAAACAATCACCAGGTCCAGAGTACATAGGCAGAATTATAGCGAGTGGGTTGCTATGACTTAATCATGCTATAATCATATTAAGAAGTCAAGTATAGAGAGTACGGAGAAACACAAATAATTATTTCTGATCATCATTATTAGCAGTGTAGGCACAGAGTGACAAAATACTGGCATTAAAAAAAAAAAAAACATCTGAGTATCAAAATCTGAATTGATATTTTATACTCAAAAAACATCAGTAATCTTGCTTAGGCAGTATATAACATTATCTGAATCTGCCCCAATTATAAGGCAACTCAGCCCCAATATCACACCCTACATGTGTTCATTAATAATACATGATCATGGAAATCACGTGAAGTCCGTGTGTTGCGGCTTGTAAAAATACATTGTTTTTTTTTTTTTTTACTGCCTTGTGAGGTTTGCTGGAGTATTGCATCAATTGGAAAAGCAAATTGCTGAAATTTAGATGCACAAAAAAACAATGCTGCTAAAAATAAGAAAAAGGTAGCACACTCAAATTAGAGTGCTTTATTCTTATGCTTTTTGGAATGCAATATAACAATGCAATAACCCTAGATTTTGTCTATTTAAATCTTTCTGGGTTTTTTTTGTTTTCTTTTTTCAGATCAATGTAAAAAAAAATCACTTATATATATATATATATATATATATATAAAATTCCACTCTTCTGCCGATTATTGTCCCTCACAACCCAGCCTTTTTTTCAAGCTATTTGAAACACACAGCCTGATCACATGTACTGCATGCTCACAGAGCATCATAAGATTCTGAGCTCACACAGTACGCCCTTTTCATACTTGCAGTATAACCACATTGGTAGGTGGCGACGCTGAAAGCCATCTGGCAAGCTGATAGGTGGGATGCATCATCACTGCAGGTTATGACCAAGAACCTGCTTTTTTTCCCCAAAAAAATTGATTCCAGGCCCCCAAACAAATCAATATCACAGATTGTGAAATGCCGTGCTGCGATGAATACACGCTCAGCAGCAATAACAAATGCAGGGATGAAACACAAACCACTCGATATAATATCTGCAATTAAAGACTCTCAAAACAGCCCTTGTGGTGTAGTCATTTAAAAAAAAATAAATAAACATTCAACTCTATCTTTATAAAGAGGTAGAAATCAATATATACACAATAAACTGCCCCCATCAGCACTGATGAGCTGTGCATGTAGGCTAATCTCAGCCGAGCTTCTGTATGAGCTTCTCTTATTTATGACCAAATAGACACAGGAGTCTTACCAAGTGCAACTGACCTGGGAAAAAAGCTAATTTGTGAGAAATTAGAGCCGATCACAAAAAATTATGACGTCTCCTTGAAGTCATATGAATATAAAGTAGTCGTAGAATATTGGTATGGTCCAAGGGACGGTTTTTCATCCGAGGAACAGCCGAGAGTGGTCTTAACAAGAACCATTCATGTCATAAGAGAGCATTGAGACATGGAGAATCATGAGAGATTGAACGGTCTGGATCGGCTTTGTCATTCTGTCCACTGTCTAGAAACAGATGCTCTGTATCGTTGTGTGCAGAGACGAGCACATAGAGACACAGCTGACACAGTCACACCCTACTTGACCTTAGGGGTCAAGAGCAAGGGGTCTAAAGTGGTGGGCTTTCCAGATTTGTTCCAGGCCACCTAGCTGCATTCTTGTGCTTTTATAGCACACAAGCTCACATAAGTGGACGAAAGCAAAATGGTCTAACACTCACAAAACTGGTAACTATCAAGTCGCATGGAAAGACACAAAAGGTTGAGGTTAGAGGCGGGGTTAGCGGTCATATCTTTACTTTCCACTCGAGCAAAAATCCAACCACATCGCCTTCGTTCGATCAAATTCGTATTACTAATATCTCATGAGATCGGCTTGGTCAGATCTCCGCTGTCGACTGATTCAACAATGCGTAATTAACACTTAATCAACTCATAGTGTTCGTGTGTGTCCAACTCGACTTGTGTGTGTAATTCAGCACTTCGGGGTTCGTGTCTAAACCTTTTGTTTTGAGCAGGAATACTGAAATGGGAAGCAACCTTCATCTCCACAGAACTGTCACTATTCAAGAGCCTCTTTACTGTAGTCTGGCTATATATAGGCTGAAGGGCTGAAGCCTGTTGGTATGGAATAAAAAGAGCATTTTGCCTCTAGGCTGCGATAATCAACACTGATGAAGGTAACGTGAAACACGTGAGAGATTATGAGACTTGTTTAGGCTATGTCGGCGCGTGACTTATTTCTCATATTAATAAATGAAACTCATTGCCTTCAGCTGGAATACTAACAAGTGCCATTCATCTGAGAAACAAAAACACAGTCATGTTACTTTCATAACAACTTGCACACTCATTCATAATCATAAGTCAAGTAAAATCGTTCAGGCTCTCTATTAGATATTTGGGGCCAATATTAGAGCCACAGATTTCAAATCTTTATATGTTTATTCAGTGAGACATGGGTTATAAGTGAAATATGTCCATATGTGCACTGACGTCTGAATCAGACAGTGTTGTGTTTCCAACCTTATAACTAACACACACACACACACACACACACACACACACACTAGCTCAAGGTGTTAAATGAGAGGAATCACACTACTCAATGACAACTGCACTAATTTCACTTATGACGGAAATGGAAAATAAATAAATAAATAAATAAACAATCAGCATATAAGTTTTACAGGAGTGACGTCAGCTGAGGCTATAGCTCGCAATAGACGCGCACTTGTGTCTAATCTGCCACACACACACACACACACACACACACACACACACACACAAAGCCAACTTAATACCAAAGCAAGTTTGCATTGACTGAATGACACGTTTGGTAAGATCGCATCACACCACCGATGATGGCCACAACTCCGACCCGATTCCTAAATCACACATTCGCACAGCACATGATTAACACGAATAACGTGAGCTACTTTTCCCAAGCCCGTCGCTTTGATAAGGTTACAGTACCGTGTTAACGCGCGCGCGCTCCGTCTTCACACGGGAATATCCATTGGAAATCCGTCTGGTGTGGAAACAGTCCGCGAAGACCAACTGAAACTGAACAAAAGAAAAGCTCCCAAGAAAGAAAAAAAACTAACAGCGAATCGGTCCGGACCATCCGCGGTGCCACCAGCAAATCGGCTGCTCATCCTATTTGGGAGATGAAGCCTCCTTCACGCGCACACACACACACACACATACTCACTCACTCACGCACAGACACACGCGCGCGCGCGCGCATATACACTCGCAGCTGTCACTCGCTCCACACATAGGGAGGCGCTAAGCTGCTAACTGGAGCCGCTACATGGAAGAGGAGCTTTTGTTTTATTTAGTGCGGCTGATAAACCGTTCCTCTCAACGTCAAGGTTTCACGAGTCGCGTAGCTACTCGTTCGACGTGTATTAGCCGTCGCTTGTCACTTGTAACGCGTATCTAAAGTGTCTGTTGTCCTTTTTTTGTTGTTGTTGTTGTTATTGTTGTTGGGGGGCGCGGGGGGTACAAAGATGGGTGAGCGCGCGCGACAATAGAGGCGGTGTCCTGAATGGAAAAAGGCTGTCCAGATGACCCCACCGACACGGAGACGCTGTGATTGGAGACGAAAACCGAGGCCTCTCTGTCTTTGTCTCGTAAAAAATGAGAAAGAAAACCCCGCTCCGGTGGTCTCGTCATCTCCCGACACTTGTTTTCTAATCGCCATTCACACTCATCTTCACCCAGACCAACGGCTTTCAAGGAATGTAGTTCTCACGTGCGCCATAGTTGTGGGAAAACTGAAGCTTTCGTGCTAACAGTCCATCAGTTTAAACAGTAGCTGTAGTTCCCACCTGGAACGTATCATGCCTTACACTGTTATTATATGTTATTACGTTTACTACAGAGCAAATTGCATGCTTATTACCATTTTCTTTTCGTTCTTTCAGGGCTCGGCTAATTCATCTGCAATAGTCCCTCCGTGGTGATTAAAGACATCCCTTAACCATATGTGGTTCTCCCTTTCTTTCAACCCTACAGAAAAGAACATATTTAAGAGGTCATTAGTGTGACCTAGCCACAAAGCTATAGTTTTCAACTGTGCAGAGCTACAAATACCTTCCATAGATAAGCCACTTATGTCTGTAAAACTGCTTTGAGACAAAATGTACTGAAAAACAAAACAAAACAGCAGCAGCCCCATGGCTCTGAGTGGTGCGACAAAAAAGCATTCGGGAGATTGTCAGGATATCAAGGATGCTGCAGCCATTCCAGAGTCCAAGAGAGCAAAATTGGACATGTTCTCTGAATGGGAGGGATGGCATAACCCTCACCCCGTCAATAATCAGTCCGACACAGTGCCCAGTATCTTGGGCGTCTATCAGCTCATGAATTTCTCCAAGTGTGTTCAATTGCCTTGTGATGTAGCATGAGCAGCAGTTCGGAAAGATGTAGTGACTGGCTTTGCATGTTTTGGAGGGAGCACATGCTAACATCCTCGCCTTCAGCCACTCTGGTTGGTCTGCTGTCGTATGAAAGGAGAGAGCTAGGTAGTGAGTGGGAATTGGCAAATAATCAAATTGGGGTTAAAAAAAAAGAAGAAGAAGCCCCATCATCACAGGGAGCAGCTGGGGAAGTTGTCATGGCTCTGGACATGTTGGGGCCCCAGGGAATCCACTGGCAAAATAGACCTATTTCATCAAATATATTGGAATAAAGGGTAGTGTATTCTACTGAGGTCTACACTAAGTTGGGTTCAGTTCATAAAAGGTGCTATTATTATTGTAAGTAGTAAGTAGTGTCCTAAATATGGTTTGTCTGGCATACTGTTTCCATTACTTAATGAGACGTGAAGGGCAAAAACTGCCACTATTTACCCATTTATGTAGTGATTACTACTAATAATGCCAACTGGTTCTGTTTGCTGTACTTTGTGTTGTGATTTCCGCCTATCCGGTAGTTTAGGGCTCTCCCCCACATTGCTTTCTCCCTCTCTTTTGTTAACCTTTGAAAATATTAAATGAGAAAATATTTTTTTAAAAACAAAATATATATATATATATATATATATATATATATATATATATATATATATATATATATATATATATATATATATATATATATATATATATATATACAGTGTCTCACAAAAGTGAGTACACCCCTCACGTTTTTGTAAATATTTTATTATATCATTTCATGGGACAACACTGAAGAAATGACACTTTGCTACAATGTAAAGTAGTGAGTGTACGGCTTGTATAACAGTAAATTTGCTGCCCCCTCAAAATAACTCAACACACAGCCATTAATGTCTAAACCGCTGGCAACAAAAGTGAGTACACCCCTAAGTGAAAATGTCCAAATTGGGCCCAATTAGCCATTTTCCCTCCCCGGTGTCATGTGACTCGTTAGTGTTACAAGGTCTCAGGTGTGAATGGGGAGCAGGTGTGTTAAGTTTGGTGTTATCGCTCTCACACTCTCTCATACTGGTCACTGGAAGTTCAACATGGCACCTCATGGCAAAGAACTCTCTGAGGATCTGAAAAAAAGAATTGTTGCTCTACATAAAGATGGCCTAGGCTATAAGAAGATTGCCAACACCCTGAAACTGAGCTGCAGCACGGTGGCCAAGACCATACAGCGGTTTAACAGGACAGGTTCCACTCAGAACAGGCCTCACCATGGTCGACCAAAGAAGTTGAGTGCACGTGCTCAGCATCATATCCAGAGGTTGGCTTTGCAGAATAGACGTATGAGTGCTGCCAGCATTGCTGCAGAGGTTGAAGGGGTGGGGGGTCAGCCTGTCAGTGCTCAGACCATACGCCGCACACGCATCAAACTGGTCTGCATGGCTGTCGTCCCAGAAGGAAGCCTCTTCTAAAGATGATGCACAAGAAAGCCCACAAACAGTTTGCTGAAGACAAGCAGACTAAGGACATGGATAACTGGAACCATGTCCTGTGGTCTGATGAGACCAAGATAAACTTATTTGGTTCAGATGGTGTCAAGCGTGTGTGGCGGCAACCAGGTGAGGAGTACAAAGACAAGTGTGTCTTGCCTACAGTCAAGCATGGTGGTGGGGTGTGTCATGGTCTGGGGCTGCATGAGAGCTGCCGGCACTGGGGAGTGTACTGTGGCATGTACTGTGACATACTGAAGCAGAGCATGATCCCCTCCCTTCAGAAACTGGGCCGCAGGGCAGTATTCCAACATGATAACGACCCCAAACACACCTCCAAGACGACCACTGCCTTGCTAAAGAAGCTGAGGGTAAAGGTGATGGACTGGCCAAGCATGTCTAGGCCTAAACCCCATTGAGCATCTGTGGGGCATCCTCAAACGGAAGGTGGAGGAGCACAAGGTCTCTAACATCCACCAGCTCTGTGATGTCGTCATGGAGGAGTGGAAGAGGACTCCAGTGGCAACCTGTGAAGCTCTGGTGAACTCCATGCCCAACAGGGTTAAGGCAGTGCTGGAAATAATGGTGGCCACACAAAATATTGACACTTTGGGCCCAATTTGGACATTTTCACTTAGGGGTGTACTCACTTTCGCTGCCAGCGGTTTAGACATTAATGGCTGTGTGTTGAGTTATTTTGAGGGGACAGCAAATTTACACTGTTATACAAGCTGTACACTCACTACTTTACATTGTAGCAAAGTGTCATTTCGTCAGTGTTGTCCCATGAAAAGATATAATAAAATATTTACAAAAATGTGAGAGGTGTACTCACTTTTCTGAGATACTGTATATATATATATACATACATATATATATATGTTGCATTTCTGGTCACAACAATCACAAAAAAAAAAAAAAAAAAACTCAGCGAAATCCTGTATGGACTGATTGCTGTGTGCATTTAAACTACTACAACAACTAATAGGTATATTAAGGGTACACACTATCATTTTGATTTATTTAATTCTTTATTAATTCTAATGAATCATTTCTGTTATTGTCCTTATTACTGGCGTTCATTACCAGACTACTATAAATAATGAAATTATAATAGTACATTGAGGTATTTCAGACACATTAGATACAAAGTGCTATTCGCCTATAATGATGAAATACCGCAGACCAAGTTGGATTAGTTTGAAGATCTTCAATGTGACCTCAAAGTTGGATGTGTGAATTGAGGGAAGCAATGAATAAGTCAGAGACTTTTGTCTGATAGACATTAATAGACAGTGACAGCTAGAGAGCATGTCATCTTTAGGGATTGATTGAGTCAAAAATATCTGATGTGTAACAAGGCACAGCTGTAATGTGAGATGTTGTAGAGTTTTCTATTTCCCTTACATGAGATGGTTAAATAGTTAGGCATGGGTAAACTTGTGGGTTTTAGCAGCAGCAATACACAGTCCCTGTTGAATAAATCATTTTGCCTACACACACATATGATGGGATTCATGAATTTTTCAGCCTGTTCATTTTAGTTACTCCTTCTAAAAGTGCAGGTGTAGCCTATGTGCATGTGAAGCATTATTTACCTATTCAAAGCTTCCATTTTTCATGCTTCCAGCAGCATGGTTGAGTCATTCATCCTCTCCCACTGGGCTTCTCTGTCTGAGGTGGCTTGCTGACTGCTTGTTGATTTCAAATCAGTGCACAGTTTATTTCAGGAAAGGAAACGGTGAGACGTCACTTTAACAGAACATACTATAAGCTGTGACAGAGGATCACTGGTTAACATCTTTTCAGCCAATATAATTATGGATATTCATTCATTCATCTTCAGTTACCACTTTTCTTGGTCAGGGCCGTGTGAATTCGCTGCCAAGATCTTAACACTAGGTATGGGACCATCTCTGGGCACCATGCACACACACACACACACACACACACACACACACACACACACACACATTCACACATTCATTTGTATCTACGGGGCAATTTAGTGTTGCCAATCCACCTGCATGTTTTTGGAGGACCCAGAGGAAACCCACACAAATAGTAACCTGAGCTCAGAAATGTACTGTGGACCCTTGAGCTTTGCAGAGGCAATGGTGCATATTGCAATTGTGAATATAAACACTTTCCCCTCAATGGTTCCAAATGTGTCGTATATTTCTAATGTGCCTTGGAAAACATGTATACCATAATAACATGAAGATTGAAGAAGGTCATGCGAGTATGTCCCATACATTCCCACTAGCAAACCACTCAGTTATTAACTTTTTTTTTTTTTTTTTGAAAGACTTACACCTGACTACAAGGGCAGGCTAAAGAACTCTGAGCTTGTTCTTTTAACAGGATATGTATGTTTCCTCATTTTTATAAATGACACTGAGAAAGTGTTTAAGTGCTAATCTGTGAAAATATAGAAGCGACACAGCTCATGAAGTTGGCCAAGAATGTTTGTTAGCAAAACCACCTGGCAATGAAACTTATGAACTTATTGATTAATTGAAAAGACACATGTTTCTTTGTATGGGAAATGCATGCCCTATGACACTGTGGAGGCCAGAATCCCAGCAGAAACTTCCCAAGGAAATCCTTAAAAGTGATTTGTTCAGCTAGGTGACTGGCAAAGGTACAAGACTGAACATGTGTCCTTCCTCTTCCTAGGTAGTCATGATAAGCAATTTATTATCTTGGCAAATGTATGGGTCCCCCCCCCACCCCTTATCCCTCTGGTCAGATATTGTTTCTTCTTGTCATTACAGGTTACTCAATCACACTTTGGCCTATGTGTCAGGTAAGAGCAATTCAGAACACTCCAGAAACAGGCTGACAGGCTATAAATTCTACAGAAAGCAGTTAATACTACAGCGACTTCATTTATGAGTCAGGGGATCAATATGTCGCCATTATTTGATGAACATTATATAACCAACTACAAGCTGAGTTATGCGCTTAGCTATAAATCTGTGCTGTGCTAAATTAGTCAATTTAATAAATTGTGTTGAGTTAATAAAAATAATTTTAGCATTTCAATGGTATACCTTGGAGAACACATTTAGAGAATCCAGTGCATCACCAGGTTGTATGGCAAAACAAATGTCTAATTCTAGATATTTAAACGTTGTTCACATTTTTTTTATTGATGTTTATATCTAAAGCAAAATCTGGCTTCTTCAAGACTACAATCCATGTTTACAGCAAAGGCATCGAAGGTTCAAGAACTTGCTCAGCAGCCTCTCTCTGGTCCTGCGATATGAACTCTCATCCTTGCAGTCTCTAACACAGAACGATACATGCTGAGTTGCCACTGCCATATAGTGCAGTAAGCAGTTGTTACATAGTTGACTGCAGCTGCAAATTGTTACTCTAAAATTGTGTAAAAATATATATATATATATATATATATTCACCTTTTCTTGTTAAAGCTGTTCATCAGACTTGTCATGGGACAGGAAAACTGGGGCAATGTGAGGATTTGACCAATTTATATGGTAGTTCATGCAAGCCACAAAGAGCCACATTCAATACAAAGGAGAGATTAAAAATTAATTGAAAGGGGAAATTCTTTTATTCTCATAAAATCAATGTTGAATGTTCAGAATGTTGAATAAACTTTAAGAGCAGATGGAAGGATGGTTGAGTTGGATCAAGATCTTAAACCTAGGTATTGTTTCTTGGGGGTTCGGCATAAAAACCCTACAAAAGAAGGTTTAACTTTTAGAGAGGGTTCTAAGCAGAACCCCTTCAGGTACACTTAACTCTCCAAAGAGCCCTTGAGAAGCCATTTTCCATATCAGTATATAGTATGTACTGTATATGAATTGTTTTCATTGGTTGCTTTGTTTTGTCTGATCTATTATTATTTAGACATTATGTTGCACTGATTTGTGGTTGGTGTCAATGCTTAAACTGTCACGTATGAAGTGCTCTACCACAGGTGATAGAAGAGTTTGGAGGGACATGGTAGCCTGACCTCGTAATCCTCTCCCTGGATGCGGCTGGAAAACTCTTCAGGAAGAGGGTGCAGTGAATGGGATGGGATATCCTGGTGCTGCCACTCCCTTTCCTTTGTGGCTGTATTGTTCCCACAGCCCCAGGATGCGACATGCTGACTGCTTATGCAGATTTTAGGGCTCTCACAGTCACAGCACTGTTGATACAAGGTATGATTAGGAACTCTGTCCAAGCCAGCATCATTTTTTTCATTGTTTAACTGCTCAAACAACAAAATACATCACATATGTCATATTAGTAAATTATATAGTAAAATATATAAAGACCAACAAGGTTTTACAATAAAAGGCATTAGGTCTTTTTTAGGTTGCAATTGCCTGTACAAGATTGTATTACTGTATAGAGGTGGTTGTGGATGTGGATAGAATCATAAGCTACATGTTTCATAGCACAGTGACCTATTTCTTACTAGACAACTATTACACCAACTTCCGCTGAAAAATCATCTTAATTAACTGTCTTAAAGTCAAAGGCATGAGGTATAAAGAACCACTCTGTGTGGGTATTTATAGACCAGATATGTTGGTGAAAGAAAAAAACAACCCTAAAAATTGACAGTCATGTCAGCTAAAACAAAAGAAATTGCATCACACATTGTAGGAATTGGTAAACAGCCAGGATGTCAGTGTGATCCAAAGTCCTGCGAATAGACAAAATAACTCATCCAGCGAATAAAAGGAGGGTGCATGGTAAAAGATGTAGATGGCCTGTTAATACAAGAGTTCAGATAAACAACACCGTGTGCTAAGTAACACTGGTGTTACTTCAGCTGCATATGATTTGTGTGCTATTATGTGTCATTGTGGTTTGGTACAATATACGTCTGTTGCAAAGATTGTATGGCTATGGCAAAGTGGAATTTTCCCCCCACCAAACATCAGAGGGATGGCCTCACCAGAGCTACAATAGAGTTCTGGCACTGCTTTCCATCCTCCGTTCCTGTAATTATGGCTTGCCAGCGACATTAACGTAATAAGTCACTGGGGCAGGATACAATAACATCAGAAACACACTTCAAGGAGAGCTCACGTCTCATAGGCAAATGAATACAAATCTCAAGTATAATTGCATGAAAAATAGTTTCTGGCTTCCAAGCAGTTAGCAATTGTGGATTTAGATATTGTATGTCTTCTACTACTGTTCCAGAACCAGAAAATGTCAATTCAAGATGTAAACTGTTTTACTTCTAGGAGTCCTCTGACACAATCAGTTTTTCCTACAACTCCTCCATCTATAAAGGGAGTATGTTATTCTACACCAGCGGTAACATGTCATTTGTCAAAGTGTAACATTGGATGTGTCTCCCCACATTTCTTAAACGTTTCAATACTGCCCCCTTGTGTGGTTGTTCAGACCCATGCTTCAACAGGATGATATAAGGGTGATTGCACAAATGCTGTGCCATTCGTGTCGCACTAATATTACACTTCCCACTAAGTAGACATTTAAAGTAAAGGTTAAAACAACATTTTTACACATAGGTAAATGTTTTAGATAAATTAAACATTAACAATAATCTAAGTAAGTGCTTAGAAAACAGGATTTTTGCCTGTCCCAGCCCACTATAACTACACTGAATTATAATCATTAAAATATTTTTTAAATTAATGTGTGAATCCGTCTCATGCTCATCAATTATGGATCATAAACATTTACTCTTTTTTTGGGGGGAGGGATTCTTCTCCCTAATTTACTATTGACCAGTTCCCTCTCTCAAATAAGGTCTCCCCTATCAAATGACAGCTACCAGCTGGGGAGGGTGAAGGCCATCTCCGATGGTCTCTCCGAGACACATAAAGCCAGCGGAACGTATCTTCTCAAACTGCTGCTCATGCTGCATCAAGGGGCAGTGTAACACACCCTGAGGAAAGCCCTATCCTCCCACTTACGCATGCATGAGCTCACAGATGCCCATGATTAGCTAGTGTCACTGTGATTGATGGCGGTATACCACCTCTGAAAATGTACATTTTTTAACTGTGTACCACAGTATTCACTCAACCCTGTTACCTGAACACATTAAATATTTGGAATATTCCACATCACATCTTCAACAAGAAATTTGTCCTTCTTCAATTTCCTTTCTTCCAAATTTCCTTATTCTTTTTTCTTTATTTTCAGTGATATTGCTGTATTGACTGACAAGATCACTTTGAACGACTCTTTCACCCAACAAGCAATTTTAAGCAAATCATTAGAAAGTCCTTACTGGAATGTCCTCATGCCGTTAGTATGATGATTATTATTAATTATCTAACAGCAAAATGTAGCCATCCAGCCAGCCAGCCAAAGGAACCTTGTTGTTGAGATTTAACACAGTTTTGAATGGTTAAATGCATGTTTTTTGTTGGTTTTTTTTAGAATAAATGTTGAAAAGTGATTTTTTTAAAAATCACCCACAAAAGCAAACATCGTAACCAAGCGAATAAATGTTTCGCAGATGCAGGAATAGTTTCTGTTATACTCTATTACAAACAACTAAATACCTCCACACATACAGTACTCCATATTATGATCTGTGTTAACAGACACACATGCCCACACATATGAAGACTCACAGGTTTATCACTAAATATTGGTCTTGGGTGGTGTGAATACCTTGTTATATTTTTTTAAAGTTATATTTTACTATAACTCTGTGACCTACTTCAGACAGGCAACCTTTACACCAACTGCCACAGTGAAAATGTCCTTAAACCAACTTTATGTCAATGGCATGGCAGGCCCTTCATAATTCATAGGCAAGCTGCCTTTCCCACTTATCTCAGCACATCTTAATTCAACCTGAAATGTCCTTTCCCCCATGTCAAAGCCACACAGAGGTACAGTACATGCACAATGTCAGACAGCATGCAATATTTAATCAGCAGGAATGTAGAGGGATGTCACTAATAACAGAGTAACTCTAGTGTTATGCTAATTTTGTTTTTATATTCACAGTGAATATAAATTGGAGCTGCACTACCATTCAAAATATTTGGACACACTTGCTCATAGTAGAGCCATTTTTTACTATTTTGTACTATTTTAGAATAGTAATAATGACAAACACACTATGAAATAAAACATATGACATACACTGACTAAAAAAAAAAAAAGTGTTAAACACACCAAAACTACACCGATCAGCCATAACGTTTAAACCACCTGTCTAATATTGTGTAGGTCCCCCTTGTGCCCTCCAAAAAACAGCTCTGACCCATCGAGGCATGGACTCCACAAGACCTCTGAAGGTGTGCTGTGGTATCCGGCACCTAGACATTAGCAGCAGATCCTTTAAGTCCTGTAAGTTGAAAGGTGGGGCCTCCATGGATCAAACTTATTTGTTCAGCACATCCCACAGATGCTCGATCGGATTGAGATCTGGGGAATTTGGAGGCCGAGTCAACACCTTGAATTCTTTGTCATGTTCCTCAAACCATTCCTGAAAAATTATTACAGTGTAGCAGGGCGCATTATCCTGCTGAAAGAGGCCACTACAATTAGGGAATACTGTAGCCATGAAGGGGTGTACTTGGTCTGCACCAGTGTTTAGGTAGGTGGTACGTGTCAAAGTAACATCCACATGAATACCAGGACCCAAGGTTTCCCAGCAGAACATTGCCCAGAGCATCACACTGCAACTTCCGGCTTGCCTTCTTCCCACAGTGCATCCTGGTGCCATCTCTTCCCCAGGTAAGCGACGCACACGCACCCGGACGTCCACGTGATGCAAAAGAAAACACGATTCATCAGACTAGGTAACCTTCTTCCATTGCTCCATGGTCCAGTTCTGATGCTCACGTGCCCATTTTAGGAGCTTTCTGCAGTGGACAGGCGTCAGCATGGGCACTTTGACTGGTGTGGGGTTACGCAGCCCCATACATAGCAAGTTGTGATAAACTGTGTGTTCTGACTGTGTGTTTCTATCATAGCCAGCATTAACTTTTTTTTTTTAGCAATTTGTACTACAGTAGCTCTTCTGTGGAATCGGATGAGACAGGCTAGCCTTCGCTTCCCACATGCATCAATGAGCCTTGGGCACCCATGACCAAGTCCTTTTTTTGGACCACCTTTGGTAGGTACCAATCACTCTATACTGGGAACACCCCACATAATTTGGCTCATTATCAAAGCCACTCAGATCTTTACACTTGCCCATTTTTCCTGCTTTCAACACATCAACTTTGAGAACTGACTGTTCACTTGCTGCCTAATATATCCCACCCCTTGACAGGTGCCACTGTAATAAGAAAATCAGTGTTATTCACATCACCTGCCAGTGGTTTTAATGTTATGGCTGATCAGTGTATACTGTGATTAATTCAATAAAAAATATTGAATAGTTCCTAACAATGCTAAATTCAGCAAGTACAGTACACATGGAAAAAGGGTTTGATTATGTCAGGCTTAGATATGGACAATATACAGGTGCATCTCAATAAATTAGAATGTCGTGGAAAAGTTCATTTATTTCAGTAATTCAACTTAAATTGTGAAACTCGTGTATTAAATAAATTCAATGCACACAGACTGAAGTAGTTTAAGTCTTTGGTTCTTTTAATTGTGATGATTTTGGGTCACATTTAACAAAAACCCACCAATTCACTATCTCAACAAATTAGAATACTTCATAAGACCAATAAAAAAAACATTTTTAGTGAATTGTTGGCCTTCTGGAAAGTATGTTCATTTACTGTACATGTACTCAATACTTGGTAGGGGCTCCTTTTGCTTTAATTACTGCCTCAGTTCGGCGTGGCATGGAGGTGATCAGTTTGTGGCACTGCTGAGGTGGTATGGAAGCCCAGGTTTCTTTGACAGTGGTCTTCAGCTCATCTGCATTTTTTGGACTCTTGTTTCTCATTTTCCTCTTGACAATACCCCATAGATTCTCTATGGGGTTCAGGTCTGGTGAGTTTGCTGGCCAGTCAAGCACACCAACACCATGGTCATTTAACCAACTTTTGGTGCTTTTGGCAGTGTGGGCAGGTGCCAAATCCTGCTGGAAAATGAAATCAGCATCTTCAAAAAGCTGGTCAGCAGAAGGAAGCATGAAGTGCTCCAAAATTTCTTGGTAAACGGGTGCAGTGACTTTGGTTTTCAAAAAACACAATGGACCAACACCAGCAGATGACATTGCACCCCAAATCATCACAGACTGTGGAAACTTAACACTGGACTTCAAGCAACTTGGGCTATGAGCTTCTCCACCCTTCCTCCAGACTCTAGGACCTTGGTTTCCAAATGAAATACAAAACTTGCTCTCATCTGAAAAGAGGATATTGGACCACTGGTCAACAGTCCAGTTCTTCTTCTCGTTAGCCCAGGTAAGACGCCTCTGACGTTGTCTGTGGTTCAGGAGTGGCTTAACAAGAGGAATACGACAACTGTAGCCAAATTCCTGACACATCTGTGTGTGGTGGCTCTTGATGCCTTGACCCCAGCCTCAGTCCATTCCTTGTAAAGTTCACTCAAATTCTTGAATCGATTTTGCTTGACAATCCTCATAAGGCTGCGGTTCTCTCGGTTGGTTGTGCATCTTTTTCTTCCACAATTTTTCCTTCCACTCAACTTTCTGTTAACATGCTTGGATACAGCACTCTGTGAACAGCCAGCTTCTTTGGTAATGAATGTTTGTGGCTTACCTAGTGAACCAAACTGAGAGACCATTTTGAAGGCTCAGGAAACCTTTGCAGGTGTTTTGAGTTGATTAGCTGATTGGCATGTCACCATATTCTAATTTGTTGAGATAGTGAATTGGTGGGTTTTTGTTAAATGTGAGCCAAAATCATCACAATTAAAAGAACCAAAGACTTAAACTACTTCAGTCTGTGGCATTGAATTTATTTAATACACGAGTTTCACAATTTGAATTGAATTACTGAAATAAACGAACTTTTCCACGACATTCTAATTTATTGAGATGCACCTGTATATATATATATATATCAATATATTTTATTATGTTTTTTCTACCATTGGGTTCTACAAAGGGGTTGTAGATGTGTGCATAATTATAGCATATTATTATTTAAAATGTTATAATATACAGTTATAGAAGAGAAATTTTTTATCACACTATCTGGTGTCCAGTGCCACCCAGATGAGGATGGGTTCCCTTTTGAGTCTGGTTCCTCTTGTCTTCCTCATGTCGTCTCAGTTTTTCCATGCCACCGTCGCCACCATCCATTTATAAATTTAGAATTTACAGTACTGTGTACAGTAAATACAGTAAAGTTTAAGGCACATGCAAAGAAATGCTGTAGGGCAAAGATGCAATGAATTTAATTCAAATGTAACATTCTTCAACAAATAAGGCTATATCATTCGTATAATTGTATCGTTTATAGATTGTAGCAGTGTTTTAGCATGTACTCCCTTCCTTCTGTGACTCTGTTTTTTCCTCAGCTATCATATAATCATGTACTGTACTACAATTTAGCTATGACTAAATTCATTGCGATATTATAGAATAAAGACAAAGCACAATTAGAGTTTAAACAATGCATACTATGGTTTATTTAAACTGAGAAACATATACGTTTGCGTGCTAGGCATTAATTTAATTGACAGAAGTAACAAAGGATCAAATTCCCTCTACTCAGGTCAGGGCTTCTGTATGAGTCTTAACCTTGGATATAAATGAAATGTAAACTGATTCCATTTCTGCCAACCCACTGCAGACAAATTATAGGTGTGCTGCAGTGCTGGTGTTTGCAGGGATAAAGCCACATGAGTCCTTTTCCCTCATAATTACTTGAAAAGTTGTTTGACCTACTTCTGCTCTTATGCAAGCTGCTGTACAATTCTTTTTATTGAAGTAAGGTTTGAAGAAGTTCATTGTCATTCTATAATAATAACTGTGCAAACCAACGAACAACTAACGACTAACAACGAGCGCACGTAGCTGACTGTATAAAAGCAACCACCCAGCTGATCATCAGTAAAAATGAACTAGTTGAAAAGATTCCTTATGTGTCTGTGTGAAGCAGCTGCAGAAATCGAGGCTGCTTTTATTGCAAGGGATGCAATTAGAATGGATTTTCTTTTACAGACAATTGATAGGCTTAGTTAACCCAACTGTTCATAGCCCTCTAAGCATAAATTAGACTATAGCTGGCATTATTGTACAATCCTGACAAGCCAGCTTAACTACTTTGTTATTTTTTTTCTACTTATGTTTCAGTGTATAGCACAAAACCTTATATAAGTACTATTAAGTAATATGCTAAATGTCTTTTTTTCTTTTACAATGTACATATTATTTGTATTATTGTACACCCATCCATCCATCCTTTTTCTGTACCGCTTATCCTACATAGGCCTGGGGGAGCCTGGAACCTATCCCAGAGAACTCAGGGCACGAGGATGGCAGGGCACAATCGCGCATGCATTCACACACCCATTCATACACTACGGACAATTTGGAAACGTCAGTCAGCCTACAACACAGGTCTTTGGACTGGGGGAGGAAACTGGAGTACCTGGAGGAAACCCCAAAAGCACGGGGAGAACATGCAAACTCCGTTCACACAGGGCAGAGGTGGGAATCAAACCCCCAAACCTGGAGGTGCGAGGCAAATGTGCTAACCACTAAGCGACCATGCCCCCACATACTGTATTAGCGTACATCACTATGATTATTGCATGTTAGCTTTCTTTCACTCACATTATATGTAGTTTTAGTGACTCTTTCTGACTGATGTTTGCAAAGCACCTGTTGTAGCACTTCTTCCAGATCTACAATCCCCACTCTCGGTCCCAACAGTTTCACTATAGTTCGTTATAGTTATAGGCTTAGTGGTTAGCACGTTTGCCTCGCACCTCCGGGGTTGGGGGTTCGATTCCCGCCTCCATCATGTGTGTGTGGAGTTTGCATGTTCTCCTTATGCTTCGGGGTTTACTCTGGTTTCCTCCTCCCCCAGTCCAAGACATGCGCTGTAGGCTGATTGGCATTTCCAAATTGTCTGTAATGTGTGAGTGTGTGTGCAATTGTGCCCTGCCAGGGACTGGCCCCCCATTCAATGTGTCCCCTGCCTCGTGCACCCAGTCTCCTGGGATAAGCTCCAGGCTCCCCATGACCCTGTGTAGGATAAGCGGTACAACAAATGGATGGATGGATATTACATCCATTATATCAATATTATTAACAGTAATTATATTTATTATATATTATTGTTATGTATTATGAATATTTTTTTATATCATTTATGCAGAATAATATTTTCTTTCTCTTTTCTCTTCTTTATTTATTTATTTTTGAGACTGAGCTTCATGGAATGACATAGAATTTCTTCAATGTCATTAGTAACCAGAGCTCCTTAAAGAAACCTACCACTGGATATTTAGGTACTCTTTACACTTTTGCAGCGCATCATATCAAGCATAATTTTACAGACATAATGTTCCTTTCCCAGTAATCTTACTCCGTTTGTGCCTTCTTGCTCAACTAGTATGTCTATGCACATTCACATGTTTTACCTAATCTGTATCATGTTATCATAAGCTATAATGTATATGTATAATGAAGAAGGAAAAAAACACACACCAGAGTGTGCTGTTATAGAAAATAATCAACGATGGGGTGATGTGATGTGGCCTGACACGAAGCGGAGTTACCATTACCACCTCAAAGTCCATGTTTTCTAAAAACAGCACATCATGCAATGTTTTATTCCTCTTACATCACAGCAATTTGCCAAAAATTAAAAAAATTTTTTTTAATTAATTAAAGAACACTGCATTGTACATTTGAAAAGAACACGTTATACGTATTGTCCCAGTATATAAATAATTTGTAATAATAAATATCATAAAGTAATCACAATGTGATTACATTTCACAGCACAATTAATGTTACTCTTTGTGGTTGAGATGACATGACATACACTACCAATCAAAGGTTTGGACACACCTGCTCATAGAAGGGTTTTCTTCATATTTACTATTTTCTACTATTTTATTATAGTAATAATAAAGACATAAACACAATGAAATAACACATATGGAATTATGCAGCGACAAAGAAACATATTAAATAAATCAAACCTATTTTATAGGTAACATTCTTAACAGTATTTCTGATGCAGCTTTGCATACCCTTGGCATCTTCTTTACCAGCTTCATGAGGACAATCAAGAGGCTTTTCTTGGTTTAAAAAAATATATAAACTGAATCTAGTGTGTCCAAACTTTTGACTGGTATACATATAGCATACTAACAATGATGAGGTCAGTGTGAATCTCAAAGATAAGGGCCATCAACAGCCATGTGCACACCTCTATTTAAGAGTTCATGGCACTAGTCAAAAGAGTGATGTGATAAAGCTCTGTGAAACAAAACATAACCACTTCAAACTGTTTTAGTTATAGTCATGAACTAACCATTAACGGTTAAACATTAAAAGTTGGCTGTCATCGTCATTCTGTCATTTTAGATGCTTTGTAAGCGTTGAAATGTAATGTTGCTGGACCTTCACAAATTTTAGCTGAATACATCTGATTAAGGAGGTATACATACATACACATTCATGTGAAAAAATAAGTACACCCCATGGAAATTGTTGTTTTTTTGACATATTTGTACAAGCATTTGATCCTCTTTGAAACAGTGCCTATTAATAAAGTCGATACACTCTATCAAATGACACATAAAATTGACATTTTGTAGTAATTTTCACAATTTAAATGAACAAAAAAACAGATCAGTCACATGGAAATGTAAGTACACCCCTACATTGATCACACCTTCAAAATAAAATTGGAATCAGGTGTTGAAGTTTGGGTGCCAGTGATTAGAACCGGCTTAGGGAGTGCAGGTGGAACCTGTCTTATATACTCCCCTCTCATATCTAGTGTCTGGTGTTCCCTTTGTTATTGAGGTGAGTGGTGTCATCATGCCAAGATCTAGAGCGTTCTGTAAGGCCTTCAGAAAAAAGGTTGTGGATGCCTATGAGTCTGGCAAGGTGATTTAAAAAGATCTCCAACAAAATTATTGGAGATAAACGTGAGGCCATCTGTCCAAAAATCCAAAAATTGAAGTTGAACCGAAAGTGGACCTTTCAACAGGATAATGATCCTAAGCACACTAGCAAATCCACCAAGTAATGGCTCAAAAAGAAGAAATGGAGGGTTATGGAATGGCCTAGTCAAAGCCTGGATTTGAATCCCATTGAAATGTTGTGAGGGGATTTGAAACGGGCAGAACATATAAGAAAACCCTCAAACATCTTGCAACTGAAAGAATATTGCATGGAAGAGTGGTCAAACATTCCAGCAAGCCTGGTGGACAATTATACAAAACACCTACAAGAAGTTATTTCTGCTAAAGGGGGCAATACTAGCTTCTGAGGCCGAGGGTGTACTTACTTTTTCCACAGAAGAATATCACATATATTGCTATTTCTGTTGAATAAATGATTGAAAAGGCAAATTTTCCTTGTGGTTTTGTTCAAGTACATCAACTTCATTAATAGGCACTGTTTCAAAGATGATCAAAAAAAAGCCAACAATTTCCCTGGGGTGCACTTATTTTTTCACATGAATGTGTACAGTCCCCTCTGAAAATAGTGGAACGGAAGACATTAGGGTTTGAGATGATGAAAAAGAAGAAATGTAGCAGTTTGGTGATGTCAGTGTGTAACTGGCTAGATGAAGTTATTGCAAGCAAGGGACATGAGACCAAATATATATATATATATAGTAAGTGTTGTTTCCTTTAATTTACTTTGAGCCGGTCTGTTCCTATACTTTTGCCCACCTCAAAAGTTGGGTGGTCTGCCACCAGAGGTGCCATGTTTTCAGTTGTTTAACACATCTAGATGTAAATATTAGGAAATGAGAGCTGAATTACTGATCTGTCGTGTCATATTTTGATCTCAAACCCAAATGCCTTCAGTGTAGAGCAAAGACGAATGCTTGGCCTTGCTGTTCCAATATATTCGGAGGGGACTGTACATAAGCTCAGAGGAATTTATTCCCCTTTGTCACATGACATCATCCGAGCTGAGTACGTGGACTGCCCTCGGCCAGGAGTTAAAGAGGAATTTTCGCCGTTTTGAATCTGCTTTTCAGAAATGCACGAGATCATGGGTAAAGTGTTCAGCGCGCACTTGGTAGCCTGTCCATGCACTACGTTCGGGAACTACAGCGACCACAATGCACCGCGCTGGAAAGACCTTACCAAACATTTTGTCCACAGTGGAGCTCAGCTTCTACACAAATGCGAACAAGCAGGTATGGCGGTGCCATAACGCGGGGAAATGTATTCCTACATGATCTGTTTTTCAGAGAACTCATGAGGTAGGACCCGTGCGGTATACTTATAAACATCTTTACACCATTTTAATGCTTCGTGAGGAGCTTGTTAACGTCAGCTATGGTTCGCTGCAAAGTCTGTGTTTGGTCAGAAGTGTGTCGGCGCTATAACGCTAGCAACACACCGAGATAACATTTACACAAGCGGCTCGGGGGAATGCTAGCATTATACCGCAGACTCGGGGGTTCAGGCTGGGGTGGCAGTGTCTGTAGTCTTAATGAACTTGCAAAGTTATCTGAAACAACACAGTAGTTTGTTGGTTTGACAGAAACTAGCTAGCTGGCATACATCAACCGGCTAACTCACTACCTTCAAGCCAGTGAGTATTGTGTGAATTACAGGGACAATGACAGTTGATAAGCCTGGCAGTTATATAGGAGCTAGGCGGTGTTTACTCAGATAGTTAGCGCTACGTCTCTTAATGATGCGTAGACATTGACAGCTAGCTTGCCTTAGCGCACTAGCCTGCTAGTTAGTCCAACAGTTCATTAATTGGCTGAGAAATTGACAGTTGTTTAAAGTTGGCTAACGCTTGAGCTAAGAGTTAGCCAGAACAAGGGGCGTTTGTTAGTAGCATTGCTCAATTCTGGAGTCTTTCGTTGAGTATATAGTTTGCAAATCAGGATAGATGACTTGGCGGCTATGCTACACCAGTCAGAGCCTCCACGTATGGGTCACGTCATCACGTGAGGCAGCGCGCGGAACTTCCCGTGTGGACGGTGATAGGCTGAGTGTTAAACGTCTTCCTTGTCTCTATATATGCAGGATAGGAAGTAATAACTTGTATATCTCGGCTAGGGCACTATGCGTTTTATTCACTCGGGATTTAGCCATATTCTAAACACATGTGGTTTATTTGTATTTGGAGCTAGTCTGGTAACCCTGGTTCACTCTGTATTGCAGAAGTGTTGGTATTAAAGAAAACCTCCAGCCTGAAACACATTAAACATGTTTGTATTCAAATATCTGTGCTTTGATTAGCACAAATTTTTTGGTACTAGTTTGTATGTTGGTGCTGTATTTGTGTTATTCCTTTGAGAAGTTAGTGGTTGTTTGCCACGATGATGTCATAGGGGTGGGTAGGGGTGTGGCTGGGGGGGCATTTCTGGCCCAGTTACAAAGGCGTTAATCTCAAACATAAGGGACAACATTCAGGTTTCACTGCTAGCTCCTAAAAAACAAAGGAGCAAGAGCTTCTTTTCTCGCTCACGTTTATGACTAGCATGGTATTAGCATGAAAGTTGAAGCTTGGAACGGAGCAAAGTGTACAGATGAGGAGGTGAGAGAGAGAGAGAGAGAGCGCTAAAGGACTAAAGCGCTGCTGCATCGCTCTCTTTAGGTGAAAACAAAGCAAGGGCTATAAACCCTTCTGGCACCACCATCGGTAGGTAGGAAAATGACATCGTGGGTAAGGTAGGAAACTGTTAATCATGTTAATGATAAGGTTTACACTAAAAAAACAAACAAAACAAAAGTCAGCTCTGAATTTAATTGGAAAATCAATATTGGATGCCAGAGAAGATCACATGTTGATCCTGAAGACTGATAAGCAGTCCATGCAGGAGTTCTCCGAGGGTTTTTTGGGATTGTTGCAGCCAAAAATGCTTGATTTTGCTGCGGGGATGCAATTTGCGGAAAACTACTTGAATTGACGCAATTGCATGAAATTCGTGGTGATGTTTGCTGGTTAATGAGACCTTTTAGCTGTACTCGCTGAAAGGTCCGGCATGTTCGACGCATGTGAATCGAAGAGGGCTTTGGCTGAGTGAGCGCTGTGATGACGTCACACGATGCATCTTGGCCCAAATCTGTGCAAAATCTACGGTGATTTTGAAAAATTGCAAGCTCCTCCGAATATTGTGGCGTTTCCTTGATTATGTGTTAATTTCTGCGACTGCAAAATCCTGGAGGGACTGGACATGCAAGTTGTTCATAGTGGATTTTCCCTTTAACTTAGGGCAGGCAGTTTAGAGTTTAGAGCGTTTGCGAAGGTTAAAGTGGCTTTTAAGTTTCACTAATGGTGGTAGTAATTCATTTATCTTATACATTTATAATTCTAAGTTATTAGACAGTACTGAGGCACGCATTTTACCATGATAACGTATCAAAAAAGATTTATGTATTGTCAGCTTGTCTCCTCTGACTGTTTATTGATCCTTGCATTTTATCTTTTAGGTGAATATCAGTGACCAAGATGCGGACATTATGATGTTCGTGACATTGCATGGGTCTCTATAGAATATCAGATGTTCTGAGGATGGAAATTGAAGTTTAGGTGCGCTAACAACAATGAATCTACACCAAGTACTCACTGGGGCCGTCAACCCCGGAGACAATTGTTTCTCTGTAGGAAGCATAAACAACGTGCCGTTCACGGTAAGAAAGTCACATGTCTCGCAAAAATGCACCCATGAGTCCAGAATAATTGTACATGTCTCCATTGCCATTATTCACTGTTTGAGCTGTGCTAATTTGCCTGTATGGATGGAAATCAACATCTGATCTTTCCAACATGACATATTACACACAGTCATCTGAAGGGCAGCTGTTTGGTGATAAAATATATTGCTCAGTAGCAAGTGTTTCCTATGGAATCTCCAAAATGGCAGAGTGAATAATATCTAATGAGTCAAAAACTGATTATAGAGAGAGTAAAATACTTTAAATTATTCCCTGCAGCCTCAAAGTCAATAAAATAAAAATAAATGTAATTTTATAAATTTATATTACTTTTCTTTTATTAGTTTATGCCCACGATTTTTTTTTTTTTTTGTGAACTCCACACTCTCCCCCCACTTTCTATTTCATTCACACATTTCTCTCATTATGATAATGAGGGGGCGTGTCCAACCCTTTACAGGCTTTGATTGGTTCAGGGGGGTTTGAATCTGATCAGTGGATAATGCAGACTCAAAAGTGTCAATGTCAACCGCATCATCTTTGCCCAGAGAATTTCTGCTGATTAGAATGTCTGAAAGGGACAAGCTGGAAACTGCCTTCACAATACACTGAAGTTGGCTTATCATAGTTTTGTGTTTCCCTGCCAGTGTCATGAAAAATTCATATTGGCCATTTGTGGTTATTTCCCCAAAAAGTTTTCAAACCCCCGATATAAGCAGTGACGAGATATGCCTAAATGTGCTGGAATCAATAAAATGAGAAGAAATATGAAAAGAAACTGTAAACGATGAATAGAGGAATAATACAAAGTTTTTTTGTTTTTTTTTTTAATTTTTAATGTTCAAAACATTTGCAAATAATATTTTTAAAATAATTTTCACTCACTCTGTAATCAGTTTTTTTTTTTTTTTAAATAATTGATGACATGTAGTTCTGAATAAATGTGTGCTTTTGTGCTTTAAATACATATTCATGTCCTCTTGGCTTGTATGATAGGCCTATGCCTCTGGTTGTGACATTGTAATCTTGGGAAGTGACTTTGAGAGGCTTCAGATCATCCCAGGTGCCAAGCATGGGAACATCCAAGTTGGGTGTGTGGACTGCTCTCAACAAGGACAGGTAAGAGTTCTGGGTTTTCTTCCATTATGATATTTGAGATTTGAAGCCAGAGTTTATTTTTGTGAGTATACATTTTCCGAAAAGAAAAATAATACCGTGCATGCCTTAACCTCTTATAGTTTTTCACTCTAATTTGCACTGTATGATTTTTGGCCCGGTTTTGCTGTTGCAGACAAAAAAAAATTGCACATCATAAAAGAATTCTTTGGCCGTGAGTTGAGATCGCAGGTCTGTCATTAGAGGATCTTCATCATATAATCTGACACTGATAATGTTATCTCATAGAATTCATCGAATTTTCACATGAACACACAGACTTCTGCCAAGATCTTATTGGGATCATCTTGTGCAGTGTGACAAGTAATAATCTTAAAAGACCACCATAATCACACACTAGAAAGCAGGTTTAATATATGGTAAATTATCAGAAAGGCATTTGATCTCATTTTAATCACAGTGGAAGCAAACCACCTGAAATTAGATTAGATTAGACTCAGCTTTGTCAATGTGCAGAGTACAAGTACAGAGCCAATGAAATGCAATTAGCATCTAAACAGAAATGCAAATAGCTATATACACATATAAATAAAATATGCATATACACACACATTATATATATTATATATATATATATATATATATACACACACACATACATACACAGCCGTGGCCAAAAGTTTTGAGAATGACACAAATATTAATTTTCACAAAGTCTACTGCTTCAGTGTTTTTAGATCTTTTTGTCAGATGTTACTGTTACTGAAGTATAATCACAAGCATTTCATAAGTGTCAATGGCTTTTATTGACAATTATATGAAGTTTATGCAAAGAGTCAATATTTGCAGTGTTGACCCTTCTTTTTCAAGACCTCTGCAATTCGCCCTGGCATGCTGTCAATCAACTTCTGGGCCACATCCTGACTGATGGCAGCCCATTCTTGCATAATCAATGCTTGGAGTTTGTCAGAGTTTGTGGGTTTTCGTTTGTCCACCCGCCTCTTGAGGATTGACCACAAATTCTCAATGGGATTAAGGTCTGGGGAGTTTCCTGGCCATGGACCCAAAATGTCGATGTTTTGTTCCCCGAGCCACTTCGTTATCACTTTTGCCATGTGGCAAGGTGCCCCATCATGCTGGAAAAGGCATTGTTCGTCACCAAACTGTTCTTGGATGGTTGGGAGAAGTTGCTCTCTGAGGATGTTTTTGTACCATTCTTTATTCATGGCTGTGTTCTTAGGCAAAATTGTGAGTGAGCCCACTCCCTTGGCTGAGAAGCAACCCCACACATGAGTGGTCTCAGGATGCTTTACTGTTGGCATGACACAGGACTGATGGTAGCGCTCACCTTTTCTTCTCCGGACAAGCTTTTTTCCAGATGCCCCAAACAATCGGAAAGGGGATTCATCAGAGAAAATGACATTACCCCAGTCCTCAGCAGTCCAATCCCTGTACTTTTTGCAGAATAGTAGTCTGTCCCTGATGTTTTTCCTGGAGAGAAGTGGCTTCTTTGCTGCTCTTCTTGACACCAGGCCATCCTCCAAAAGTCTTCGCCTTACTGTGTGTGCAGACGCACTCACACCTGCCTGCTGCCATTCCTGAGCAAGCTCTGCACTGGTGGTGCCCCGATCCCACAGCTGAATCAACTTTAGGAGACGGTTCTGGCGCTTGCTGGACTTTCTTGGGCACCCTGAAGCCTGCTTCACAACAGTTGAACCTCTCTCCTTGAAGGTCTTGATGATCCGATAAATGGTTGATTTAGGTGCAATATTACTAGCAGCAATATCCTTGCCTGTGAATCCCTTTTTGTGCAAAGCAATGATGGCTGCACGTGTTTCCTTGCAGGTAACCATAGTTAACAGAGGAAGAACAATAATTTCAAGCACCACCCTCCTTTTAAAGCTTCCAGTCTGTTATTCTAACTCAATCAGCATGACAGAGTGATCTCCAGCCTTGTCCTCGTTAACACTCTCACCTGTGTTAACGAGAGAATCACTGACATGATGTCAGCTGGTCCTTTTGTGGAAGGGCTGAAATGCAGTGGACATGTTTTTTTGGGATTAAGTTCATTTTCATGGCAAAGAGGGACTTTGAAATTAATTGCAATTCATCTGATCACTCTTCATAACATTCTGGAGTATATGCAAATTGCCATCATATAAACTGAAGCAGTAGACTTTGTGAAAATTAATATTTGTGTCATTCTCAAAACTTTTGGCCACGGCTGTATATACACATGTATATGGCAAGCAGCATATTACGCAAGAGACACTTTTCAGACAAAAAACACAATGAAGGCTGCTGGGTTTTGCTGCAAAAATAAGAAGCAAGTCCGAAAGTCAAAGTCTCCAGAAGAACTGTGGCTGGTTCTGCAAGATGCTCAATAAAACTTACCAGCTCATTTCCTTATAAAACTGTACAGATTGTACCGGAGACTACGATTTTTATGCTGTTGTTTTTTGTCACACCAAATATTGATTTTAAAATGTAGAAATATTTAATTTCATTATTTTGAAGGCATCTTTGCTCTACAGCATTTCTTTGCATGTGACTAAAACCTTATCACAGTACTGTATGTCCGGTGACCATTAGGTGAATATACAGATGGCATCATGTAGTAATTAGTCAGTAATGTGCAAAGAGGCAAGGTTGAGGTTGAGAATGAAGTGTAAGGGCAAGTTACCATGGTAGTGCAAATGACAAGAGACAAATGGTATTTAAGAGTGCAAACAGCAGTAATATTGTACAATACAGTATTTTTTTTAAATACATGGGTCAGAATGGGGGTGTACAGTTCAGGATGAGGTCATAATAGTCGTGGACACTTCAGTGCCAGAGTTCAGAAGGCTGACCTGGAGCGTCTGTCTGTCTGTCTGTGTTCAATGTGGAATTCAATTTCTCCAAACTGAACTGTTTATAAATCAAACAGTTCATAGCAGCTTACTTGTGGTTTGACTGCACATAATCACATGTCTGCAAACACATTCTGCCATCAAAACAGGAAGTGTACATTGTCTAAAAATCAACAGTAGGTGTAAAGCTTTGTGTAGATCTTTGGTCCGAGCAAAAGATTATACAAACATTTATTGAAATATTGTGGGAAGGTTTATATGCTGGTTTGGGTGGAATTACTGATAGACTGATGATAAATGCATGATGCACCATTATGGCTTAGAGTAGACATAAGCCAAATATGTCATTGTGGTTAAGAGATGAATGACTCATTCTAGCATGATGATAAGCTAAGAAGTATCATATATATATTTAGGCTTGGTTATGGACCTGTTTTGCAACATTCAGGATAATGTAGTAGACAGATACAGGTCTGAGCCAAACAAATAGTGTAATAGAATAAGCTATTAACACCACCCATTTCCCAACAAGTAACAAAAGCTGTATGTCAGCAGTTAGATTTTTTTTCTTTTACCTGTGTACATGTCTTAAAAACCCAGAATTGGCAAAGGCCAAAGCTGTGTAAATGTTTGCTGTTATTGAATGTGTGACCATTTCATCTTGTCATCTACAGATTGCTGCATCCTATGGAAACATTGTTTGCATATTTGAGCCTGTGCTGATGAGCCCAAAGGAAAAGATGCTGATGGTGAGCTTATTTTTCACCACCAGCATCCCAGTTATGTTACTTACTAGTTATTAGTATTGTGTCATCTTAATCACATATTGTGTATCTCAACAGAAACTGAACTATCACTGGCAAACAACAGGCCAGTTTGTTTTACAGTCTATAGCACACAACATTGCCTGGAGCCCCACAGGTACATGAGTATCTAGATAAGTTAATCAGATCAGTGCTTGCTCCCAAGATTGTGTCCATTTATGTGACTCTCTGTTACCTGATTGTGTGTGTGTGTGTGTGTGTGTGTGTGTGTGTGTGTGTGTGTGTGTGTGTAGGTAGTAGTCTTTTGACTGGGTCAAGCTGCCTACAGTTATGGTCCAGTGTGAATGTCTGTGGTGTTGCTGAAGAGGAGATGGGTAGTGACCCTCTGTCTTCTTGGAGGTGTATATGGCAGTGCAAGTAAGATCTTCTTATGTATCAAAGCACTTGGAATTTGTATGTGATCACACTGAGATCTCATTTGCTTTGTGTCTGTAGTCATGGAGCTACTACGGTTCATTTTGTTCCTATTTTTAACATAGGACTGCCTCACCTGTTCACCTAATTAAGTTTAGTCCAGACGGAGAGTTTTTTGCCACTGCAGGGCAGGTTTGTATATGTTTCAGTACTCGTTTACATTTATAACCGGTTTGCTGCTTTAAATGGAGTATGTCTTGTTTGTGTTGAAATATAAGTGTGATCATGTGTGATCTCAGGATGACTGTTTGGTTAAAGTGTGGTACAGCACGAGCAAGTGGCAGTTTGACGCCACAAAGCTGTTCACTCCACCTGAACTCAACTCTCAATGGAAGCCAGACTTCTCCTTCATCTATTTAGCTCATCCACGCTCGGTCTCTGGCTTCTCCTGGAGGAAAACCAGCAAGTACATACCCAGGTGAGGCTAACAAAGGTTTCCAGTACCTGAAAGGATGACTGCAATAGGCATATGACAGTGTGTTTTAAATGAGGAAATCTGAGATAGTTATGCCATGTTATAGAAGAAGAAACTTGACCAACATGCAAACAATCTGCAAATGTTCTTAAATATATTAATAATATCTTAAATAACTCCAAATGAGGAGTCCATATTAATAATGCAAAAAAAAAAAATAAAAGGTAATATATAAATAAAATGGCCCATATTAATAACGCCAAATTATTTTTTGTATATATTTTATGTATTTGAGAGAACCACTGTCACTCTGTTTCACTGCATGTATTGCTAAACATGATGACTAATTAATGTGTGACAAATCTGGACCTGTATGAAAGCACTCATCTCATCATTGTTTTGATGGAGCATGATAAATTATGTACTTTATAGTACGTGTTGCAATTTACAATGCATAACAATGTAATACTGTAAGGAGAACACATGACTTACTTTTGTATTTGAAAACAGCATTCGAAAACCAGTTAAGCTAATTTCTAACAGTGTCTCGTTTATACTGATATACAGCTCACCAGTGTTAAGCTATACTTTTTTCATGCCACCCTCTTTTAAAATATATATCATGGCAGCTCCCAGGATAAACTGCAACATGATTTTCAGCATTTTGTAATTTTTCTTACCACCCATTGGGCTGTACTCCATTGAGCCGGTGACTTAATTCCAAACCTTAATGTCGCTGAGGTTGCCAGAATTTCTTTGAGTAGAGCACTCTGAGATGGAGTTTCTCAGTAACGTCCAGACCACTGCATATAAACTATAAACTTTTTTAAAATTACATTAAAAAAATGCTGTCAAATGTAATATGATGTAACAAAAAGCAAGAGACAATTTAAGTAAAAATAACAAAAAAGACTAATGTGATGATGAACGAATGAGAAGATTGAAATGATCTAATGGGAGTATATTAGGCTGTAAAGCCAATATACTAAACAGGATGTATTGTGGTGACATCAAACTGTCAGACAGTGGCGCTGAACTTAATACTACTCCTTGCTCAAACCAATATGGAGAAAAAAGTGCTTAGGTCTAAAGTCTGAATGTGTGTGAAATGTTGGCATTAACATTATCGATGTGTCCAATATTATCCAACTCAACTCTGTCACACAAGCAAGTCATTGTCACTTAAACAGTGTCTTCTCTGCTTCCAGAGGTGCCGTGTGTAATGTATTACTGACCTGCTGTAAAGACAGTGTGTGTCGGCTGTGGGCTGAAACACTGCTGCCCAGTGACTGCCTGCTCTCTGGACTAAGACAAAATCACAGCAGCAGCAGCAACAATGATACAGTCAAATCCAGTAACACAAAAAAGGCTCATTATAATAACAAAGGCCAAAATCGAAACTTGCCCGAGGTGAGTGACAGTTCCACCATGATGAAAGAAACCTGTGTAGAGGATTTGATGTGTATGGCTGATCTAAACACTTCAAATTATGAAGTGGACTTTCAGAAGCATAGTGCAGTTTGTTTCCTGCCCTTTCATGTCTGCAGCCTTCTGATGTGCTTTCATTCTTCCATTGCTGACATCTCACTTTTATGTTAGAATGCAGTGTTGAAAAATGTTACAGAAAAAAAAGCAGAAGAATGGGTTTAAAAATATCACAATAAAAGGACAAAAGTCGACCATGGTATAAAATCAAAAAGTAGTGAAAGGCTTAAAATCCAATGGTGCAGCCAATGTCTGGCTTGAAATGTTCAACAATGCAAACATGAAATGACATTCACAT
Organism: Cranoglanis bouderius; assembly: GCA_023630585.1. Lineage (NCBI taxonomy): Eukaryota > Metazoa > Chordata > Actinopteri > Siluriformes > Cranoglanididae > Cranoglanis > Cranoglanis bouderius. The sequence goes on along the minus strand of CM042556.1, from coordinate 4,066,539 downwards.
AATAAAATTATTTAATAATCATGTACTAAATTGTGAGTTTATTAGATACACCCACTGTACCTTATAGCTACCCTAATTGGCCATTTGATCAGGTACGACTAGGCATACAACTATTAACTGTAGTCCACCTGTTGCTATACACAAATTATCAGCCCCTGTTTAACCTGTTCATCAGTGGAAAGGGACCATCATTGGACCATTCTCAGCACAGTTGTGAAACTAAGATGGAAGAGGTATGGTCATATATAGTAGTGTATTATGCATGGTGCACCGTTGATGCAGCCATTAAAATGGCAACTTGCTGTATATTGATATGACTAGTAATTAAGTAATTAATGGTTTTCCTTAAATAATTTCTTGCTATAAATTAAGTAAAGGCAAACTGGAATCTTTGTTGCAAATCTTTTAAGTTGTAACCCTTTCTCTATGTGGCACCTAGCTGAACCTGGCAGAATTGCATCGGGGACCAGTCAGAGGTATGGCTCATGCAAGGCTTCTCCCTCAGCAGCAGAATAAGCATTATGCCCACAGAGCCACTATCGCTCACGCCAATGCCCTGTGCCACTTTCACATTGCTGCTAGCATCAACCCAGCCACAGGTAATCTCTTCTCCATCCACTTTTCAGTACACACAGATTTGGGTAATTTGACATTTAACCTGTCCATTTACCTGGACTGTCATCTACATAACCATGTTTATTTCAGTTCCTCTGTTCTGTTTGGGCGCGTATGCTTTTTGACAAGAGCCGGAAAGGTTGTGTAAGTGTGTGGGAGGAACTTGCTTGTCACGTTTAAGATGTGTTTTTTCCACTGTAACCACAAAGACATTCAGTGTCAGCTGACTGTAAGCAGTGAGAATGATCAAATGTTTTTGCTGTGTAATAATCAGAGTGCAATAGAAAAAAAAGTTACTAGATCAGTCCCACCTTTGTTAACTCACATAATCATATATACTCATTGAGCACTTTATTAGGAAACACCCGTGCACCTACTCATTCACGCAATTATCCAGTCAGCCAATCATGTGGCAGCAGTTCAATGCATAAAACAGCTTCGGGTAATGTTCACATCGACCAGCAGAATGGGAAAAAAATGTGATCTCAGTGAATTTGACTGTGGCATGATTGTTGGTGACAGACAGTCTGGTTTGAGTCTTTCTATAACTGCTGATCTCCTGGGATTTTCACACACAACAGTCTCTATAGTTTTCTCAGAATGGTGCAATAAAGCATGCAGTGAGCAGCAGTTCTACAGACAGAAACACCTTGTTGATGAGAGAGGTCAACAGAGAATGGCCAGACTGGTTTGAGCTGACAGAAAGGCTACAGTAATTCAGATAACCACTCTGTGCAGTTGTGGTGAGCAGAAAAGCATCTCGGAATGCGTAACACTTCAAACCTTGAGGCGGATGCACTACAACAGCAGAAGACCATGACAGGTTCAACTTTTGTCAGCCAAGAACAGAAAGCTAAGGCTGCAGTGGGTACTGGCTCACCAATACTAGACAGTTGAAAACTGGAAAAAATGTAGCCTGGCCTGATGAATCTCCATATCTGTTGAGGCACACAGATGGTAGGATCAGAATGATCAGAATTTGGCACCAACAGCATGAATCCATGGACCCAATCTGCCATGTAAAACAGTCCAGGCTGGTGGAGGTGGTGTAATGGTGTGGGGAATGTTTTCTTGGTACACTTTGGGCCCGTTAATACCAATCAATCATTGCTTGAATGCCCTAGCCTATTTCAGTATTGTTGCTGTCCATGTACATCCCTTCATGGCCACAATTTACATATCTTCAAATGGTTAATTCCAGCATGATAATGCACCATGTCAAAAAGCAAAAGTCGTCTCATTCACAGCATGAAAGTGCACCTGAAAAAAAAAATGTCAACATGGACCAGAATCCAAAGGAATGTTTCCAACATCTTGTGGAATTTGAGAGCAAAGGGAGGCCCTACACAGTATTAGCAAAATGTTCCTAATAAAGTGCTCAATGAGTGTATGTAACTGATTTTTTTCTGTTAGACCATTATCATCTGCAGGTATTATGCCATGTGGTATTATGCTTGTGTATGTGTGTTTATGTTGAGTGTTTATGAGAGAAATAAAGCTGTATTGAATGTAATTATTATTGACCCTGCACACATTTTACATCCAATCGATGATGATAGAAACCAGTTTGCTTTAAATGTAAAGCAGTTTCTGAAATATGTTCGTCTAACAGCTAATGGACTGTGTTATTCCAGATATTCCTCTGCTGCCCTCCATATCCTCTCTGAGCGGTTCAGATGATGAGGAGCCTGGTGGACCCTTCAATGTTCACTGGCTCAACAACAAAGAGCTACACCTGACTCTCACCATGGAGGTGTTCCTCCAGCAGCTTAGGAGCAGTTTGGAGCATCAGAACCCTCCACAGGCTAGCCAGGCTGATGATGGTAGTTTCTGACCACATTTTAAACCCTTTGACTAATGATGACAATGTTTGACAATTTAGCTGTTTACATTATTTAAGATTTGTATATAAATAAGGTATTTCCTTTTTACAATGATACAGACTATGATGAGGAGGGCAATACTATAGGCCCTGAAAGCAAAAAAGGAGAGACCAGCTTCAAAGATGGAGCCTCAATTCCTCTCCCTAAAGCTGCGGTGAATCACCAGGTGGATGTGTTACTGAATGACTGGAGCAGGGGAGCAGACATGCTTTTTAGCATCCACTCCATGGATGGCTCACTACTGGTGTGGCACATAGATTGGCTGGATGAATACCAGCCTGGAATGTTCCGACAGGCACAGGTATGGACAAAATTTTCAGTGGGTTCCACCGAATTTAACTTCTGCTTATCAAATTTTTTTTTTTACCCTCAAAAATATTTTTATTAACCCAAATTGGAACAATAATGCATACAGGACTGTACTGTTCTTTGTGATTAGGAAACAGCCTTGTATGGTAAGACCAGAATAAAGATTTGAATGAAATAAAATAATATATGGCATTACAACAGATTTTGTTGAAATGTAAAAACAAAATATTTAGAGATTTCTCAAATAGTTATAAAAGTGAATTTGCGCCATTTCCAAATGAAATATTCTGTATACATTTTGATAACGAATTTAAAAACATGAAACCAAATTATTAAATTGTTTGTATTTGAATTTTGTCTTCATTTGTATTATTGCTGTGGCACTAAGTATGGTTATTTCTAGTGGCACAAAGAGAATGTCCTCCATATCTTTTCTGTCACAGGTGTCTTTCGCATCCCGGATCCCTGTTGCCGTCCCAACGGGTGATGCTATCTCCCTCAGCCGTAGCATAGTAATGTATGCCTGTAACAAAAATGTGGATTTGGCCATCCAGCATGGTCGCCAGCGTCCCCAAGGGCTACAACGCAGTTCTTCAGTTCTAATTGGCCTGGGCCAGGGCAAGCAGTGTCCGAATGGCCTGCGCCTGAGTATCTTCACGCCCAATGTGCTGATGATCTCTAAGCATTCTGATGGCTCGCTCAACCAGTGGTCGGTGAGCTTTGCCGAGGGCTCAGCCTTCTCCACTGTGCTCAGCGTCTCACACAAGTCGCGCTACTGTGGCCATCGCTTCCACCTCAATGACCTGGCCTGCCACTCTGTACTGCCCCTGCTTCTAACCACCTCACACCATAATGCCAAGGTGAGCAACCCCATTGCTCACTCAGGGCCTGGGCCAGTCTCTTCGGGCCAAAGAAGCCGGGCATCCCTAGGTGCTGTTCCCCAGGACCCAAATGCAATTTATAGTGAACTAATACTATGGAGGGTGGATCCAGTTGGACCCCTTTCATTTTCAGGGGGTGTGTCTGAGCTGGCCAGAATCAACTCGCTCCATGCATCAGCCTTCTCCAATGTGGCCTGGCTTCCAACTCTCATCCCAAGCAATTGCCTTGGTAAGGGTGTCTCTTTTTTCTGTTCTGTTTTTGGATATTGTAGCATGCATCTTGTCTCCCTTTGTGCTATGCCTTTGTGTCTACTTATTAATTCACTCGTCCCTCAAAGGTGTATATGGCAACTCGCCAAGTGCCTGTTTTGTAGCAAGTGATGGCCATTCTTTGAGATTGTATCAGGCAGTTATTGAGGCTAAGAAGTTGCTGAGTGAACTCTCTAATCCTGAAATATCAGTAAGTGTATTTAAGAGAATTGATTTTTTAGTAATTGAAATAATTTAGATAAAAGAAAAATATTTCGATAAACACTTTTAAATAAACAAATATTTTCCTAACACTTCATCTGTTTTGTGTGGCTTAGAAATATGTGGGAGAAGTATTCAACATCATAAGTCAGCAATCAACTGCAAGGCCAGGCTGCATCATTGAGCTTGATGCCATCACAGACTTTGTATGTATATGTTCTCAGAGTAACCTTTCAGGTACAAACAGTAAATTACCGTATTACATGTTAGTAGTAGTGTTGGGACTTTACACTTCTCGTTAATGCCTCCACAGCAAGGCAAGGAGACCCAGCTGTTACATGTGTTTGAGGAGGACCTGATCTTGGGAAACGAGAAGGATGATTGTTCACAGGAGCTCTCGTCTGATGAGAATAGTAGGGTGCCTTTCATGATATCCATCTGATCTTTGTCAGTTTTTACTCTGTACCTGTGAAATGTAATTTTCCCTTGTCCTTTATTTAGCCTCTGGACCGGCATTATTCTGGGCACGCTTCTTTCTGGTGGTGATTGAGTTTACCCAGAGTAGGAGATCGATCCTGCATATGTGGCATCTGCAGCTGGCAGCAGCACCTGTTATCATGGGTGTGTATCTGATTTTTACAAAGAAAACATTCTCTTTCCATGGGAGGACAAATTATGAATTCATTAGCCCCTCCAGACAAGTGGAAGATCCAGTGTGCTTGCTCAGTCCCATGTTTTGGTTGCCCAGAAAACAAAAAGTGACTAGGCTAAAATGTGGTAGCCAACATATGGCTAGCTACAACCCCAATTCAAAAAAAGTTGGGACACTGTGTAAAATGTTAAAAAAAAAAAAAACAGAATGCAATGATTTGCAAATCTCATAAACCCATATTTTATTCACAATACAACATAGAAAACATATCAAATGTTTAAACTGAGGAAATGTACGATTTTAAGGAAAAAATAAGGTAAAATTGAATTTGATGGCAGCAACACAGTCTCAAAAAAAAAGTTGGACTATGTTTAACCCTGTGTAGCATCCCTTCTTCTTTTAACAACAGTCCGTATACGTCTGGGAACTGAGGAGACAGTTGCTGGAGTTTTGGGAGAGGAATGTTGTCCCATTCGTGTCTGATACAGGATTCTCTCTGCTCAACAGTCCTGGGTCTTCTTTGTCGTATTTTTTGTTTCATGATGCACCAAATGTTGGTGAAAGGTCTGGACTGCAGGCAGGCCAGTTCAGCACCCCGACTCTTCTACTACGAAGCCGTGCTGTTGTAATAGATGCAGTATGTGGTTTAGCATTGTCTTGCTGAAATATGTAAGGCCTTCCCTGAAAAAGACGTTGTCTCGATGGAAGCATATGTTGCTCTAAAACCTGTAGAAACCTTTCAGCATTGATGGTGCCTTTCCAGATGTGCAAGCTGCCCATTCCATAGGCACTAATGCACCCCCATACCATCAGAGATGCAGGCTTTTGAACTGAGTGCTGATAACAAGCCGGATGGTCCCTCTCCTCTTTAGTCCAGAGGACACGGCGTCCATGGTTTCCAAAAAGAATTTCAAATTTTGATTCATCTGACTACAGAACAGTTTTCCACTTTGCCTCAGTCCATTTTAAATGAGCTTTGGCCCAGAGAAGATGGCGGCGTTTCTGTATCATGTTCACATATGGCTTCTTCTTTGCATGATAGAGCTTTAACCAGCATTTGTGGATGGAACGGCGAACTGTGTTCACAGACAGTGAGTTCTGGACGTGTTTCTGAGCCCATGCAGTTCCCTTACAGAATCATGCCTGTTTTTAATGCAGTGCCACCTGAGGGCCCGAAGATCATGGGCATGTAATATTGATTTTCACCCTTGTCCCTTGCGCACAGAGATTTCTCCAGATTCTCAGAATCGTTTGATGATATTATGTAGTGTAGATGATGAGATATTCAAATTTGATGAGATAAACAACATTGAGGAACATTATTCTGAAATTGTTCCACTATTTGTAGATGCAGTTTTTCGCAGATTGGTGAACCTCTGCCCATCTTTACTTCTGAAAGACCCTGCCTCTCTAAGATACTCCTTTTTTATTATACCCTGTTGCCAATTAACCTCCAGCTGTTTCATTTTAGTAACACTTACTTTTCCAGCCTTTTGTTTCCCTGTCCCATCTTTTTTGAGACGTGTTGCGGCCATCAAATTCAAAATGACCTTTTTTTCTTAAAATGGTAAACTGTTTAAACATTTGATATGTTTTCTATGTTCTATTGTGAATAACATATGGGTTTATGAGATTTGCAAATCATTGCATTCTGTTATTATTTACATTTTACACAGCGTCCCCACTTTTTTGGAATTGGGGTTGTAGTTACTGACTAAAGGAAACAGTGTGTATGAATTCCTCTTGAGGGGACAGTTTGTAGCCATAGTCTTTATCGTCTCCTGTTCAAATTTTTTGCACATTGTGTTTGCAACCTTGACAAAAAAAATCACCATGAGGTAAGCTGTAGTGTTCTCACATCACATGGAAAAAAAATATTTTTGTCTGGCTCACATCTTTATTTTCTCTTTAAACTTTTAGCTGCTTGGTGATGTGTGTGTTGTGCTAGCAGATGGACTATGTCAGCTTTGCGCTGCACTTTATTTTGCTAGGTTTTGTTAGTAGTTTCACATACAGTGCTGTGAAAAAATATTTGCCTCATCCTGATTTCTTCTGTTTTTGTGTATATCTCATATTAAATAGTTTTAGAACTTCAAACGAAATACAACATAAAACAAAAGCAACCTTAGTAAAACTAATCACCCCTTTAAACTTAAAATCTGTTTGCGCCACCTTTAGCAGCAATAACCGCAACCGCTTCCGATAACTGGACATCGGTCTTTCACTTACATCTAGGACTAGGAATTACTCCTATGCTTGGGATTATTGTCTTGGTGCATAATCCAGTTGCGCTTGAGTTTCAACTTACAGACTGAAGGCCGGACATTCTCCTTTAGGATTTTCTGGTAGAGAGCAGAATTCGTGTTTCCCTCAATTATTGCGGTTTTCATACAGACCACCCAAAAGTTGTTTAACCAATCTAGGTGTAAATATCATGAAATGAAAGCTGAAATTCTGATCTGTTGTCTCATATTCATCTTTTGATCTCGAACCCAATTGCCTTCAATGTATAGTGAAAATAATAGATTTGGCCTTGCTGTTCCAATACTTTCAGAGGGGACTGTATACCAAATGAAAACCTTTGTTTAACAAACGTTTAAAAAAATAGGAAGTGGGTATTAGTTTCTTTCAGTAGCTGTTGTCTTGTCCTGGTTTGTTTATTATTATCTGGGCAACCACAAATATCAAAACGAATAGCACAGACATGTATGTATATGTCTTTGTACTTTGCACTGTGATATCTCATGAACTATTCATAAATGTATGTAAACCTTTGATGCGTTTTTTTATGTTGGCACAAGATTGGGTATCCTGTTTGTTTGCTTATATTTAATAATTTCATTTATCATATTTATCACAATTTTTTTCAGGAGGGACCTCAACCCATAAATCAGCCCATAAATCACCACTTAGCAGGTCCAACCTGCGAAGTGCCTGTCGCCTCACACTGGCCAAAGAGAGAGTTTTCAGTCAGGAGCTGACACTTCCAGAAGGGGTAGAGGTTATATCTGCCACACCAGCAGCAGGTATTATGCTTAATGACTCTGGTCAGTGATATCTTGGTGATTTCCAGTGATAAAACACAATCTTGATTTACATGAATTTTTATTTGTTGTGCACGTTATTATTTAACTGAACATTTTGTTTGTCATTACCTTTTAATTAAATAATGTTTGAAAAAGATGATTAAATGGCACTTTAATTGTATCCTTTGCAGGCCACTTAAGCTCGTCATCTCTGCAGCCAACTGGCCGGGCCCCATATCTTCTTGCAACGTCCTGTACAGATGGAACTGTGAGGTTCTGGAGTTGTAGAGTAGTTTCTGACCATGACAAAACACTTGACACATCTGCTTACATCTGGGAGGAATGGCCTTTGCTAGTGGAAGAAGGTCTCGCCAACAGCAGTGCAGTGAACATTCCTGACAGGCCTGTGGGTATTAGCTGCTGCCACACTAGCCGAGTAGCTGTGGCATACAGGGACTCGAAGCCTTCCAGACTTGCTAGGAAGCCCCTAATTCATGTGAGCATATTCCAGTGTGAATCCACAGGAGGGTCCCAGTGGATGTTGGAACAGACACTTGAACTGGATGTTTCAAATAGTCTGACTAACAATGGCTCAGATAAACATCTGCATGTGCCCAGCTTCCAGGATGGTTTAGTGAGTACTGGGGATTGTTTACACAGCAGTGGTAAAACTCTAGTTCATCTAGACTGGGTTTCTAGAGAAGATGGTTCTCATATATTGACTGTAGGTCTTGGCTCCAAACTGTACATGTATGGGCTGCTCTCAGGAAAACCTCCAGAACTGGGGCTGTCAGACAACAGAAGGGAGCATTGCTCTTCACGGCTTGTTTTGCTGCGTGTAGTGGACCTGGTGTCCTCTGTAGAGGGCTCTTTGCCAATCCCGGTCTCCCTGTCTTGGGTTAGAGATGGCATTCTGGTTGTGGGCATGGACTGTGAAATGCATGTCTACTCTCAGTGGCAGCCTGCAGCATTAACCAAATCAGCACTGACTGCAGGTGATGCAAATGGTGGCAGCATGAGCTCACTTAGCACAGCTCTAAAGCAAGACGGACTGAGTCTCCAACCTTCTAAAAAGACTCTTACCAGGTCAATGACCAGTCTAGCTCAGAAGCTTAGTGGTAAGAGGACAATGTATGACCTTCCAGCTGAAATGGAAGACTATGGCTTATTTGAGGCAGCACACCACTTGTTTCCTACCCTCCCTCAGTATCATCCAGTGCAGCTTTTGGAACTAATGGACCTAGGCAAGGTACGACGGGCCAAAGCTATTTTGTCCCATCTGGTTAAGTCCATAGCTGGAGAGATTGTGACTCTAAAGGACACCAGTGTCAACCAGGAACGTCGTTTACGATCCCTCACTATTAGTGCTAGTGGCATTACTTCCAGGGATCCCAAAATGTTTAACAAAACTGAGAGCTCAGACTACACAGAGATCGACTCCATCCCACCATTGCCCCTGTATGCTCTGCTTGCTGCAGATGATGATACAGCCACCTGTGCTAAAGGCAAAACATCCAGTGTTAGTGGGGACAGCGGCCATGGTTCAAGCAGAACGGACACCTACGATGAGCTTTTCCAGACCAGCCCTGTGAGCTTGGATGACATGGATCTCTTAGATGGTGAGGAGGAGGACTCTAAAGCTAAGGTCATTGATCTGTCAAAATACAGTCCCACTTTCTTTGGCCCAGAGCATGCCCAGGTTTTGTCAAGCCACCTGCTTCACTCTAGCCTACCTGGGCTCACACGAATGGAGCAGATGTCACTTATGGCCTTGGCTGATACCATTGCCTCAACCAGCACAGACATCAGGGAGAGTCAAGGAAAAGGTCAAGATCTGTATATTTTTTTTGTATATTTATACTTGTCTGCTTCTTTATGGCTAGCTCTTTTGATGCTGTAGATTCTTAACTAAATGTAATAACCAAAATTTAGGTGGAGAGACGCTGGATGAATGTGGCTTGAAGTTCCTGCTTGCTGTTCGTTTGCACACTTTCCTTCTGACATCATTACCTCCAGTGCATCGTGCACAGCTCCTCTGCCAAGGTACATTTACAAACCACCAGTATTAGTATTGTAAATTTAATCTCACGTCATTCCCAAAAATAGACGTATGGGCTTTTATGAGTCAAGATAAATCTCTTAGGTGTTTATCTTTGCTTTGGTTTGATCACATTCCTGAAAGCTGTATATGCTGTCAGTTTGTTGTTATTCTTCTTGGTGCTTGAGGACTTGGGGCTTTAATTTTGGTTCCTGGCCTGCAGGACTGTCTACATGTCACTATATCTGGGCATTTCACTCTGAAGCTGAGGAGGAACTGCTCAACATGCTGCCCTGCATGCAGAAAGGAGAACCCACCTGGCCTGAACTGAAAACCATGGGTGTAGGCTGGTGGCTAAGGAACACCAATAAGCTTCGCAGATGCATTGAAAAGGTTGGTACAGGCAAAAATTTCTAAACTTTGCTAAAAAAAAATTCAGTACATATTAAAAAAATATTTTGATTAGAGAATTTTTTTTTTTTTTTTTTTAGAGATGAACGTACCTAATTGCATTTAGGTCCTTTAATGTGCATAATTTGCATTTTACTGGTATGAGGTATTATTTTTTTCCCCTATTTGTTTCTGCTAGTCAATTATTCATGCTGCCATCACTCTTACCAGGTAGCAAAGGCCTCTTTCCAAAGGAGTAACGATCCTCTGGATGCAGCCCTGTTTTATTTGGCTATGAAGAAGAAAGCTGTGGTCTGGGGACTGTACAGGTGTGAACTTTTTCATCTTACATTTTGTGAGCTTTAGGATTAAAAGCAACTCTCTGCTGGCCTGGTTTAACTAGGAACTTCTGTCATGTGAAGGTCCCACAAGAATGTGAAGATGACTGCTTTCTTCAGTAACAACTTTAATGAGGACCGATGGAGGAAGGCCGCATTGAAGAACGCGTTCGCTCTGCTTGGAAAGCAGAGGTTTCAGCACTCGGCAGCCTTCTTTCTGTTGGCGGGATCCCTCAGAGATGCTGTTGAGGTAACTGTCCTTAGGACTGGAATTATTCTACAGTTGCAATCAAAATTATTCAACCCCCATTGCAAATCAGGTTTATTGTCAAAATTTACAGACTTTCAGCTGTTTGCAATGAACAAATCAAACAAAAGCAATTGAAATAGCTCAACACAACGAATGCTTCGAGTGGTTTCCCCAAATTCAACTGAAAATGCAACTTATAATGACTTCTCCAGTCTCAAAATTATTCAACCCCCTGAATAGAATCAGTGAGCACAGTATGGCACGTACTAAACGCAGAAGGTTTCCATGCTAGAACTCCAAGACGTACACCACTACTAAGTTTTGGGATTCTGTTCTGTGGAGCGATGAAACGAAACTGGAACTTTTCGGCATGATGGATCAGCGGTATGTCTGTAGAAAGAAGAATGAAGAAAGAACACTCTGTCCACAGTCACGCATGGTGGTGGCTCGGTGATGCTCTGGGGCTGCTTTGCATCCTTTGGCACTGGAAACCTGCAACGTATGGAAGGCAACATGGATTCATAGAAGCATCAGGAAATCCTAGGAGAAAGTGTCATGCCATCTGTGAGGAAGCTGAAGTTTGGACGTCATTGGACCTTCCAACAGGACAACGATCCCAAGTATACCTCAATTTCACCAAGGCTTGGTTGCAGAAGAAGTCCTGGAAGATTCTACAGGGCCATCACAGTCATCTGACTTGAACCCCATAGAAATCTCTGGTGGGATTTGAAGAAGGCGGTTGCAGCGCACAAACCCAAGAATATTACTGAACTGGAGGCCATTGCTCATGAGGAATGGGCTAAGATTCCTCAGGAACGCTGCCAGAAGCTGGTGTCTGGCTATGCATCACATTTGCAGCAGGTCATAACAGCAAAAGGGTGCTCTACTAAGTATTAAATATGCTTGCCATGGAGGGGTTGAATACTTTTTAGACTGGAGAAGTTATTATAAGTTGCATTTTCAGTTGAATTTGGGGAAACCACTTGAAGCATTCGTTGTGTTGAACTATTTCAATTGCTTTTGTTTGATTTGTTAATTGCAAACAACTGAAAGTCTGTAAATTTTGACAATAAACCTGATTTGCAGTGGGGTTGAATAATTTTGATTGCAACTGTATATAATATGGCCAACATTGTACATTTGCTTAAGTTTTGCAAAGAGCTGTAACAAAGAAAAAACATTCAGGGTACTCGTCTAAGAATACCTTTTATTTAGTGTAGCTATTTCCCAGGTCTTGAGAAGCACCAGTGTGTGAAGCTTCTAAGTTCTTTTTTTATGTATCTGACCACTATTGATTGGATCAGTTCCAAAATCAGTTCATCTCTGGTTACATTGTATGTACAATTTATATGTTATTTTCCTATAAATCCTACAAACATTAAACCACTCGTGCTAACGAGAATCTCGGACAAAAAGATGAACAGATGGATGGAAATCTCAAAAACATAATGGTGGATGCATAAAAAAGAACATAGAAGTTAGCAAGGGTAAAGCTTTACACACTGGTGCTTCTCAAGACCTTGGAAATGGCTACACTAAATAAAAGGCATTCAACAAAGAGTACAAAGAGTTACCCTGAATGTTTTTTCTTTCTTGCAGCTCTTTGCAAATCTTAAGCAAATGTACAAGTTCTGAGAAGTTAAGCGAAAGCACAAATGCTCAAATCGAACATGTCTTTCAAGCTTGACCAAATAAAATGCTTCCTGCTTGAATTCGAAAGAGGGTAAATACATTCCTTAAAAATCAGGCATATTATATAGAATAAAATTCTAGTTGTATGTCCTTGTCTATACTATTTACCATTTTATTTTATACTAATTTTAAGAACGATAATTCTGACTAAACATATATACATTAGGTTTGCCTGGAGAAGATGCAGGACCTGCAGTTGGCCTTGGTGATAAGCAGATTATATGAGTCTGAGTTTGAGACATCCTCCACTTATAAGAAGATTCTACAGAGGTATGTGCTGGGTCACGACCACCAGATTCCAATGCACCAGGATCCGTTTCTACGTAGTATGGCGTATTGGGTTCTAGATGATTACAGCCGGGCATTGGATACTTTGCTTGAGCAACCCAACCCAAAAGTTGATGCTTTACACCAAGGTAGGAAGTGATGCTATGTAACCCAAATATAATTTTATATTTTAACACGTACAATATTTTGGTTACTGGTTTATGTCTTTTTTGCAATTTCTTTTGTTGTTCTTGCAGGGACCACAGAATCATCTCCTTGCAACCCAGAGGTTTTCAACTTCTACACCTACCTCAGAACACATCCACTGCTCCTTCGGCGCCATTTTGGATCCTCAGATAAAGCTAAAGTGGGGCTGACTGGACAAGACAGCATGGCTGACTCCATTAGTCTCGTAGAAAGGAGACTGTTCTTCACTACTGCTAATGCTCACTTACAAGCTGGCTGCCCAATGTTAGCTCTAGAAATCCTTTCCAAAATGCCCAAAGTTATTAAGAAATCTAAGATGGTACACAACCAAGACAAGCCCTCACCAACATTTAGTGGTCCTGACAATCCAGACAGCGAAAGTGGGAAAAACCAGGCCTCTACACTTGACTGGTCCAAACCTATGTTTAACGGCTTTGGTTCTGTCTCAGACACCTTATCTTCTCCACAAGAAGACCACAGCCACTCAGACTCTGTTTTGAGCTTTGACTGGAGTCAGCCTTCCATGACTTTGCAAGATGAGCCTTTGGAGATGAAGTGGGATAGTGACAAAGAAGAATCTGAGGATGAAGAAGCTGGCCTAGCGATTAAGAAAATCAAACCAGAGAGCTCTGCTGTCCTTTGTGATGCTTCTGACTCTACCTCCATGTCTACGGATGTCGCTGTAAACAACTCTCTTGTCCTTTTCGAGGACATCTTAGCTGCTCGGTTCAAGTTCATTTCCTGCCTGAAGATGCTGACAGCCGAGCTGCGGACTCTCTCCACAGGTTATGAGCTGGATGGTGGCAAACTGCGCCACCAACTGTGCCACTGGCTGGAGCGTGAGGTGGTGGCCCTTCAGAAGTGTTGCGGGTACAACCCCTACCTTCAGCAGGTGGCCGGGGGCATCTCGGTTGAGCTTGGCCAAGTCAGTGGTGCATCTGGAGATGAGCAAGAGTACCAAGGGACTGCGGAGCAAGTCAGAGAGGTGCAACACAGGCGCAGACTGTGGCTCCAGAGAAACCAGCCTCTGCTACGCATCTTCCTAAGCTACTGCGGCCTGCACGGTTCCCATGGAGGAGGGTTGGCTTCGGTCAGGATGGAGCTGATTCTGCTTCTACAGGAATCCCAACAGGTAACTTGCATCATGATGCAAATGCTGACAAATTAAACGCTACCTTTTTTATTATGGTGAAATCTGTAATAATAATAATAATTAATTAATTCAATAAATAAGTAGCTGTATATTATGTTTGTTTTAAAAAATAAAAAAAAAGGACGGTATAGCTAAGCAAGAGCTTAAAGGGTTTATTGTAGTGTGAACGGTACAGCACAATAGACCAAAATATAGTTAACTGCTCTTGATTTGTTTTGGGAACATCAGCTAAAAATAATTGCAAATGTGACATTCCAATCACTGACTGACAGATGGAGCTGAAGCACAGGGCTCTGAGGAGACTGTCCTCCTTTCTGCAGATCTTCAAACAGACATCTGAAATCTGTCTGAGTAAACACAGCTAAAGGCTGCCACAGGAATTGGTAGCCTCCTAATTCTGTTTCTGTCTCCTAACGGTGACAGAAGATAGTTTGAGTTGTATGTTGTTGTTATTTGAATATGAATTAAATATGTATTTTATCACATTATTTGGCACAAGTTCTCTTTTTGATTAATTAATCTGCTCTTGTTTGTATTAGGATGACAGTTTTCAGATTCCTGTTCAGCAGCAAGCATCAGTTCCTCTCCTGCTGGCCTGCACTGCAAGCTCCAAAACTGTGGTGGCCAATCCTATAGTTCACCTGACCAACCTGACACACGACATACTGCACACCATTAATGCCCTGGACTCTCCTCCTCACCCAGACGTCGTTAACAATGAGGTATGACGGATTTCCAGAGGATGAGACATTACTTATGTATTAATGACGTATACATTTTCAGAGACTGCAGAGGTATTTCTTACACAGTGACACTGTGTTCCAATTTTGAGTAATGTCTAAAGTCTTGAACACTTTTATTATTTGTTGGTACAAATTGTACTTTGGTTGTTTCCAAATGGAGAACAATTTTTTGTAGATAAAAAAAAAAAGAGCTTCTTGTTGTATCTTCTATTGTTGCACTGCCTGTTCTTTCTCTCTCTTCTGATCCAACGTCTTCTTTGGGTACAGATCTATGTGATGCACACACTGGCAGCTTCTCTGTCTGCCTGCATCTACCAGTGCCTTTGTGACGGACACAGCTACAGGTGGGTTGAACTCTGTTATAGAGCACCCACTGTGTTCCACAAAAATTTGGAAAAGGTTATATGAAAATTTGTCAAGCATGCTCATGCTGATTTCTTAAAAAAAGAAAGAAAGTGTGTATTAGGGCTGCAACTAACGATTATTTTCATAATTGATTAATCTGTCGGTTATTTCTTCAATTAATTGATTAGTCAAACATTGTGCAAATTGAAGGCTATGAAAAAGGTATTAAATGTATCTATGCTGTACATAGTGCAAAGGATTTTTAAAAATATTAACATTATATTTTGAAAACAAAAAAACAACTGATTGTCCACAAGCTTTAAAGCTGAAGTTAAATCACTGTATTAAAGATGCTAAAAAAGAAAAACAAAAGCAGTGTTAACTGGTAAGAGGTTGAATCTTCTGCAGGAACACACACATTCACTCATTTGAACACAGTAACGTTACTTTATTCTGTAAATGTATGACACTTCTTACATTTATACACAATTACATGTTATAACCCTGTTAGAGTTACTCCTCTCATAAAAAACACAATTACTTTTGTTTCTAAATATAGCATCAAGCAACATATTTGATCAAAATGAATATTTTAGTCAGAGTTATTGCGCTTCCTTTCTATTGTGCGCTGTTTGATTGACGCGCATGCACGGACTCGCACTCATTCTCATTCAAACTCAAGTTTAACTGAGACTCACTTGCTGTCAGGACGAGCCTTTATGTAAAATGGAAATACTGACTTGAATTCTAACATTTACAGATAAGGATATAAACGTAAAATGTCATTTCTGGGCTGAAGAAAACATGTCTGGAACACATTAAACAGCACACGCATCTGTCGCAGTATCTGACACGACAAGCCACGTTAATACACTTACGAGTTTGTTTGAAGCGCATAATATAAAACATTCTCATGTTTTGGACAACCTGGATCATGCTCTTTTCCCGCAGCAGCTCACTCTGTGACCTCCGCTGTTTTACAGATGTGTTTTATTCATAGAAATGCGTTTTTCACCATTGTGAAGTGACATCACTGACGGGGTTATCCACAGTGACGTCACAGACCAATCTAATCGATGATGAAATTTGTTGTCGATTATTTTAATTATCAATTATTATTAATTATCGATTAGTTCTTGCAGCCGTAGTGTGTATAAATGTGCCAATCAGTCATCAACTTCAAAGCCAGTTTTGCTGTGAGACTAGTAGACAAATGAACATGACAGCCATGTGATGCCATAATAGGCCCTTTGTGTAAATCTTCATACATGCACATCCCCTCACAACATTTCAATGAGATTCAAATCCAGGCTTTGACTAGGTCATTCCATAACCCTCCATTTCTTCTTTATGAGCCATTCCTTGGTGCATTTGCTAGTGTGCTTAGGATCATTATCCTATTGAAAGGTCCACGTTCAGTTCAACTTCAGCCTTCAGACAGATGGCTTCACATTATCTTCAAGCACTCTTTGATATGATGCAGAATTCATAGTTGAATCAATGAATGCAAGCTGTCCAGTCCCTGAGGCAGCGAAGCAACCCAAAACCATAACATTTCCACCACCGTGTTTCACAGTTGTTATGAGGTGCTTCTCCTGAAAAACTGTCTTTGGTCTGCACCAAACATGTCTGCTGTTACTGTGGCCAAACAACTCTATCTTTGATTCGTCTGTCCAGAGCACATTATTCCAAAAGGCCTGATCTTTGCCTATATGCTCATTGGCAAACTGTAGTCTTGCAAAGGCTTTTTCCTGGCACACCTCCCATGCACCTCCAAATTTGTGCAATCTCTTTCTGATTGTAGAAGCATGCACTTTGACACCAACAGTTGCAAGACTTGCTAGCAGATCCTGTGATGAAATTTTGGGGTTCTTGGAGACTTCTTTTTGCATCAAACCGTCTGCTCTTAGGCTGAATTTGCTGGGACGGCCAGTCGTTTGAAATCTTGTAGATTACTTTCCTTGCAGTGGAATGCTGTATTTCAGATAATTTGGAGATCTTTTTAAATCCCTTGGCAGACTCATAGGCATCCACAACCTTTTTTTCTGAAGGCCTTATAGAACTCTTTACTCTTTATAGATCTTTGCATGACACCACACACCTCAATAGCAAAGGGAATACCAGACAGTAGATATGAGAGAGGTATATATAAGACTGGTTCCACCTGTACTCCCTAAGCAGGTTCTAATCACTAGATCACCCAATCTTGAACACCTGATTCTAATTTTATGGATTTGAAGGTGTGATAAATGTAGGGGTGTACTTACTTTTTACATGTGACTTATCTGTTTTTCATTTGATAGTGCATCAACTTTATTAATAAGCACTGTTTCAAAGAGGATCAAATTTCCATGGGGTGTACTTATTATTATTATTTTTTTTACATTGCTGTATGTATTCTTAACATTAATTAATAAAAGAGAAAATAACATAACGTATATAATATTTTGGGCATGATAACTAGGGGGTCTTTATATTACTGTTTAAGCTATACATCTATAATGTTTCCTCCCAACAGTCATATCAACCAGTTCACAGGCACCGTCTACGAGAGCATCCTGCTTTCCCATCAGCACCCTGTGCGAACTCTCAGTATGGATGAAGCTATCATTCCTAACACCTCTCCAGCAAAATGGCCCGGTAGACTCTAACCATATTTAATTTTTTTCTATTATTATTATTATTATCATTATTATTATTATTATTATTATTATTATTGCTGCTGCAGTTATTGTTAGTTATTTCATTTTATTATCATGTTATTTAATTTGAGTTTCATGTTGAGTTTTTAAAATCTCAAAGTTTATTTATAATAAAGAACATGTTAAAGAATTTTATATAACCAGTGTACATCACAAATCAATTATAAATGTGTTGTATATTCTGTATTACCACACCATTTTGTAATTGAAATTTTAACGTACTTTTAGCGGTATACTGAGCTGATAATAGCTTATGGCCAGCATTAACTCTGATACTCTCTTACTCTATACAACCAGTTGGCCTCTGTATCCATGAACAGAGAGTGTTCTGTCTGAGCTGCACAGATAGCTGTGTGGCGATATTTTTACTGTTTTTATTATTTGTGCTGCAGGTGTCAGTTCTTTGGTCCGTCTCTTGGGTGCAGCAGCAGAGGAGAACCAGCCAAGTGTGGGTGTGCTTCTGTGTGAGATCCTCACAGCCGTATTCCTCAGCTTGTTTGTGCATGGCCTGGCCACACACTCAAGCAACGAGCTCTTCCACATCGTGGCTCATCCGCTCAACAACAAGCTGTGGGTGGCTGTGTTTGGTGGGGGGGCTCGCCTTCCTGTAGCAGGAAAATCCAGCCCGGCATCGGGTTAGTGCTTTATAAAGATGAGAATTGCTGTTTATTTGACAGCAGAAGATGCTGGCCCATAAAATATTTATCTCAGTAGAAAATAAAATGTATTATTCAGTAGCTATTAGGGCATTTCACAGTCCCAACATTGGTCTACTGTGCTTACTAGATTAACAATTTAAACACACTTGTCTAGTAAGCATACTACTGTTTCTAATGACGCTTTGCTATGTGTGTCAGCTCCAGCTACGATGGAGGACCAGGAATTTAAGCAGAAGCGTTTCAGGCTGCATTCTTCCAGAAGCGGCTCCAGGGAGGTACCAGACAGCCCAGTCAGCCCCAGGCCTATAGTAGAGCAGGAAGCGTCCATTTTTAAAGAACGCTTTGTGCCTCCTGAGCTCAGCATCTGGGACTACTTTATCGCGAAGGTACAAGACAAATAATGTTCTGTCCAATCATATCTGTATTTTTAATTCTTATTAAGCCTGACATATTCCACATTCATGACTCCCACAGCCTTTCCTTCCACCATGTGTAAGCCAAGTTGAATATGATTCAGAGGAAAGCCAGGGGAGTGACGAGGAAGAAGAAGAAGATGGTTTTGGAGATGCATTTGACCCCAATTCTCCCCTTCAAGAACATTCCAACAACAACTCCTATAGGTATGCAGGGCTATTGTATAACATGTATTTTTTGATTATGCTGTGTTTTTGTGGCAATATGAATAAATGCTAAATTCCTGTTTTTAGCTGGTGTTTGATGCGCTTGGCCATGGTGCAGCTGGTGCTGGTCAACTTGAAATCATTCTATCCCATGGCTGGCTATGACCTCTTGGGTAAGAACGAAAGCCTAACTCACTAAAGACACTCCAGGAAGCGCTAAGTTTGTTTTTCCATCATCTGCTGCAAAAATCAAAAAGAGGTATAGCAAAAGTACATGTTATGAGCCTATGCATGAGCCACAACTTGTTTGACCACAAACCCTACAACAAGCACTTTTAATAAAGATTAAGAAAAACAAAACAATTTGTATTAAAATGAAGAGTGTTGAGTACACAAGGAATTTTTAGTGCAACAGTTTGTGTACATCATGAGGGCACTCCCGTTTCTGTGGTTTATACAGAGATCACTTATCCTGTGTGAATCTATCATAATTACTACTGGTGTCCACTGACAGCATTACTTAAAAGACATACGCTGTAACTGTTGCCGCAAAGTTGGAAGTACACAATTGTTTAGAATGTCTTTCTACACAGTCAAATCCCTAGTGTTGAATTAACACCCAGAGTGATCATTTGTGTCCAAGTGGACATATATAAACACTATATGGTGTGAATTTAACACTCTGGGTGTTAAATTAACACTGGAGAATTTGCTGTGTATTCTGTAGCATTACAGTTTCCCTTCACTGGATTTAGGGGGCCCAAACCTGTTCCAGCATGACAGTGCCCATTGTACACAAAGTAAGGTCCATGAAAATGTGGGTTGCCAAGGCTGGAGCTGAAGAACTCAAGTTACCTGCACAGAGCCCCAGCGTCAACCCCACTAAAAACTTTTGGGATGAACTGGAATTCCGACTGAGCCTCAGGCCCCAAATCTCCACTGCTAGGCTCCAAAATCTAGTGGAAAGCTTTCCCAGAAGAATGGAGGTTATTATAACCACAAAGGGGGACTAAATCTGGAATGGGATGTTTAAAAGCACATGTGGATGCGATGGTTGGGTGTTCACAAACTTTTGGCCATATAGTGTATGCCTGGAAATCTTCTGGAAGTCCTTAAGATAATTCCAACTGAATTCCTCAGTTGACAGTTGAGATATAGTAGATCTGTTGCATGGCCACCTTTGAGTTTGACTGATAAACCTCAAGGCATATCTAGGGTTTTGTTATGTGCTGTTGTTCACTGTTTTTTTGATGCTGTAGTTGTATGCCCTTGTATGCCCATTTTGTATGTGTGTTTTAGATCTACCTGTGTGCTCCCCACTGTGCCACTCAGTGATAAAAACGTTACAGCGCTGGGAACAGGTGTTACTCAAGAGGTTGGAGATTTTTGGTGGGCCACCTTCCGAATACATCTCCACAAACCCAGTTGATGGAACCATGGCATCTGGACCAGCTCTCCTCAGACACAAGGCCTTATTCGAACCCTCTAACACACCGTTCAGGTCAGCTATGATGAAACATTCTGGATTCTTTCCCAAACACACACAGTGCCAGTTTCTTCAAATGGTCAACATTCTGGACTGTGATTAAAATTATATTTTTCTTTTTAAACAGGTAATTTAAATGCCTAAAAATGCTTACTGTGGGGGAGAAAAATCATTTTTATAATTCTTGCGTGCTAATTTGACAATAATACGACCTGTAAAGATGAGAGTTGAGCATTAGTGTTACTGTATTGACGGTGCACGTTAATCGTCTAGGTCCCGACATCATTCTGCACTATCTGTTAAGAGACTATGGCAGTACCTGGTAAAACAGGAAGAGGTGCAGGAGACTTTTATCCGCAACATCTTTACAAAAAAGCGGGATCAGAGAGAGGTACACAGTCATTTACATGCTTTTCTGATTTGTGCCGTCAAGAGTATTGAAATTGTAGTGTACAGTGCCCTCCAATAATATTGGCACCCTTGGTAAATACGAGCAAAGAAGGCTGTGAAAAATTGTCTTTATTGTTTAACTTTTTGATCTTTTGTCCAAAAAAGTCAACAAAAATACTCTACTCTCATGGATATCGAACAGTTTCAAACACAACACAGGTTTATCCAAAAATAATATATCTTTGTTAAATATAGGTGTGCAACAATTAATGGCACCCTTTTAGTCAATACTTTGTGCTACCTCCCTTTGCCAAGATAACAGCTCTGAGTCTTCTCCTATAATACCTGATGAGGTTGGAGAATACACGGCAAGGGATCTGAGACCATTCCTCCATACAGAATCTCTCCAGATCCTTCAAATTTCGAGGTCCACACTGGTGGACTCTCCTCTTCAGTTCACCCCACAGATTTTCTATGGGTTATAAGTCAGGGGACCTGGATAGCCATGACAGGACCTTGATTTTGTGGTCAGTAAACCATTTTTGTGTTGATTCTGATGTATGTTTTGGATCATTGTCCTGCTGGAAGATCTAACCACGGCCTATTTTAAGCTTTCTGGCAGAGGCAGTCAGGTTTTCATTTAATATCTGTTGATATTTGATAGTCAATGATGCCATGTATCCTAACAAAATGTCCAGGTCCTCTGGCAGATAAACAGCCCCAAAACATTAAAGAGCCACCACCATATTTAACCGTGGGCATGTGGTACTTTTCCATATGGCTATCTCTCTGTGTGCGCCAAAATCACCTATGGGGTTTATTTCCAAAAAGCTCTATTTTGGCTTCATCTGACCATAGAACCCCATCCCATTTGAAGCTCCAGTAGTGTCTGGCAAACTGAAGACGCTTGAGTTTGTTTTTGGATGAGAGTAGAGGCTTTTTTCTTGAAACCCTTCCAAACAACTTGTGGTGATGTAGGTGACTTCTGATTGTAGTTTTGGTGACTTTCTGGCCCAAGATGCAACTAACTTCTGCAATTCTCCAGCTGTGATCCTTGGAGATGTTTTGGCCACTCGAACCATCCTCTTCACAGTGCGTTGAGACAATATAGACACACGTCCAATTCCAGGTTGTTCCTACTCACCAAGGTGTACTAAAAAAAAAAAGTGAAATATCAATGGGAATATACTTCAAATATTTTTGTTCTCATATGAATTCATAGGGGTGCCAATAACTGTTGCACACCTATATTTAACAAAGATTTTTTTTTTGGATAAACCTGTTTGCAATTGTTTGATATCCATGAGAGCAGAGTATTTTTGTGACTTTTTTGAACAAAATATCAAAAGATTCAACAATAAAGATAATTTTTCACATCCTTCCTTGCTCTTATTTACCAAGGGTGCCCGTATTAGTGGAGGTCACTGTATATTGTAACTATGGAAGCAACCTCGTTTGATTTCAGTGCAGTAGTAATATTTTAATGGTTTTAAGAATGCATATAAATTCAAGGAAAAGCGCTATATATGTTTCTAGTTTTGTGCCATAACTGTTGGGTGTGTTGTGCAGTTGTTTTGCCTGAATTTTTGTGACCTAGTTAGCGTTCATGTAATTTGTTGTTGCTTCTGTGCAATTTATTTTTGTTAATTAACAGTCTAATTGTATGTTTTTGATGTGAGCTACTGACTTGCATGTTTTCATTTAATTTCTTCGTCTGATGTGTGACTATTTTGAACAATTAAGTCGGTTGAGGACTGCCCTGACAGCATGAGGTATTCAGGGATGGAGGAGCCTGGTGTCAATCAGGTACTGCTTGTTATACTGTTTTAATTTTTCTTTTCTCTCTCTTTTTATTTATTTATTTATTTATGTTTAATATTTGTGGTGCATGTGGGTTAATGTTGTAATGTATGCATACATGCTTAACATCTATTACTGCTCTTAAGGTGCATGGCATCTCCCTTGCTCTAAATATCAGATAACGAAATTATTACGTGCGTGTTTAAATGATGAATAAAATATATTTTTTAAAAGCCTAACATTTTTAAAACTAGAATACTGTTTGGCTAAAATAATTATTGACCAAAGCAAAGTATGCGATCAAGTCATGAAAAAAAAAAAAAAAAAACCCACCAACAACTATACATTACACATCTTGGTTCTTCTTTGTACATGTTAATGCACAGATATTATACTATTATATACTATACTATTATACTAATGCAAATACATTTATTTCTATCCATCCATCCATCTTCAGCAGTAACCACTTTGTCCTGGCCTATCCTGGGAACACTGGGTGAGGGGTAGAAATACACTTTGAAAAAGATGCCAGTCTATGGCTAGGGGATCTATTTATTGTTCAAAAATAAATACATTATCTGTAGTTTAAACAGTGTTGATTTATCACATATTCTCATTAGAATGCAAAAGAAAAACCTAGTGTAGGTTTTATTAAGATAAATCTGTATCTGAACCCTTTTCACAACACATAGTAAATCCCCTAAACTTCACAGTTTTTGGAGAAACAATATACAGCTGTACTAATTCACATAATCACCCCTTTTCTTGTCCCTTAGAGCCATGTACTGTAATATAACAGTTATTTTTAACAATATCAGCCATTCTCTGTTATTTGTAATATATTATGGGAATGTGTATCAGTGAGACTTGAAAATAATGACTGTTTCACGCAGATTGAGGCAGATCTAGGAGCTGGAGGCAAAGCACGCATCATCCACAAGGAATCTGACATCATCACTGCCTTCGCCATTAACAAGGTGAAGAGCTGCGTGACAGAAGCACTGGCATTTTCAGATTAACGTTCTGGTTTTAACTCGAAACTGGGCGTATGTGTAATGAAATGTATCATGCTTTCACAGGCCAATCGTAACTGCTTAGTAATTGCGTCTACACATGACATCCAGGAGCTGGACGTGTCCTCCATCCTGGCCACTCACATACTGACATGGATTGATGATGAAGCAGACATGGAAGTGAAGTAAGTTCCTCTAAATGGTACAGATTTCAAATCCAGGAAAATTGTCTCCGTGACAAAATAATGGGAAACTGTACTTTGACAATTTGCCTGCAGTCCCACCGCAGGAATTAAAGTGCTAGTTTAGATCTGTATTTACTTTGGCCAGCTTCTATTATATTTCTAACAAGGCATATACCGTATGTTTCACAGTCACAAGAGTCCCATCTTCTTTTCACTAGCTGCACAAAAGCCCTTTATATGCATGAGGTATAAATGAATAAAATGTGGTGTCAGTGTAGCTTATTTCCGCTTCATTCACTGGGCAGAGACTGAAGGAAATTCTATTTGGATCTCATTATTACCTGATCGTCAATGTGGATGCTTTGTTTTCAGATTCATTTGACCATGAACCACAGTAATGATCCATTTAAATTGCTGTTTCAATTAACAGGAAGGGAGCAGACACGTAATGTTGTTCAGTTCTCATTTGGACCTGTATTGTGTTTCAGAGGCGATGACTTCTTGGTGGTCCAGACCCGGGATGACTTCACCACTTTGCATGGCACAACACCTTACACTAACAGCAGCCCTGGCACTCCCATTAATATGCCCTGGTTGGGCAGCCACCAGACTGGTAGAGGAGCAGCCATGGTGAGCCGCCCATGACTGTATTACTGCCTTTCTTATTCCAGCTCATTTCTTACTATCAAACTATGAGGGTTTGATACCGGTTTCTATTAATATACAATATATGACCAATAATTTGTGGACACCTGGCCATGACACTCGTATGTGGTTCTTCTCCAGACTTTTGCCACAAAATTGGAAGCACACAATTGTTTTTGTATACTGTAGCATTACAGTTTCCCTTCACTGGAGCTAAGGAGCCCAAACATGTTCCAGCATGACAATGCCCCTGTGCACAAAGCGAAGTCCATGAAGACATGGTTTGCCAAGGTTAGACTGGAAGAAGTCGAGTGGCCTGCACAGAGCCCTGACCTCAACCCCACTGAACACCTTTGGGATGAATTGGAACACTGCATCCCAGGCCTCCTCACTCCTGACCTTACTAGTGCTCTTGTGGCTGAATAGACAAATCCCTGCAGTCATGCTCCAAAACATAGTGGAAAGCCTTCCCAAAAGAGTGGAGCTCATTATAACAGCAAGGGGGGACTAAATCAGGAATGGGATGTTCAGAAAGCACATACTGTATGTGTGTGATGGTCAGGTGTATTTATAGAGTGTATTTGTCTTTACGATCATCCAGTTTTATCCTTATAACTGTATCCTAAAGATGTAGTATCCTAGAACTTACAAAATGCTTTATCCTCCATGTAGCTAATCAAACGAAACATTAACAACGTCAGGAGGATGACATCTCACCCGACCCTCCCATACTGTAAGTGCCACCAGAAATTTTTTGCTGATAAAATATTACAGATTAAAGCCCAGGCAAAGAGTTCCCCCTTTGTGAACATGAACAGGCTAATCTTTATCCAGTGTGAAAGACAAACCTATCCAAAACACAACTAGTCCCAGTATTCTCTGGTAATCCTAGTTCTGGTATATTTAGAGAAAATCATGTGGAATTTGTATTTTTCAGTATAATGGGGTATCTTTTCTTTGAGTACAGACCTAACAGGAGCTCAGGATGGCAGTGTGAGGATGTTTGAATGGGGCCATTCGCAGCAGATCATCTGCTTTAGGAGCCCTGGCAACTCCAGGGTTACGAGGATCAGATTTAACTACCAGGGGAATAAGGTGAGTGAACACAGGTCTCATGTGCTTTACAATGAACTTAAAAATAGTAGTAAGTATGGCTTATCCAGTATAACATTTAGCAAATGTTATACATTTTTGTTCTTCTAGAGCACTTTAATATTTAGATCGTCAAAATTCCGGATCTCTTATTACAAGTAACCAATACCTTTTCCCCCCAGTTTGGTATTGTTGATGCAGATGGAGCTCTTAGTCTGTGGCAGACAAATACATCAGGGAACACCCCTAAACCCTACCTGGTATGTGCCATTTCGGGTTTTTTTTTTTATTTATTTTTTAAATAATGTTTTTTCCTTTGGGGTGACAGATGGTGTTCATTGTGTTCCTCTTCAGACATTGCAGTGCCATAACAAAACAGCTCATGACTTTGTGTTTGTGGGCTCATCATCTCTCATTGCCACTGCAGGCCTTTCCACTGACAACAGGTACACTGTGCAGACCCGACACTGGAACCAGCAAGCCTTCAGATCATAGCTGATTTCCTTTTCTGTCTAAACATAAACACATAAACTTTCAACACTTTATACTCAAGTAAACTTGTTTTCTTTCCCTCCCTCCCTTCCTTCCTCCCTGCCCTTCACTATGCAGAAATGTATGTTTGTGGGATACACTGATCATGCCATCCAACAGCCTGGTTCATGGTGAGTTTACACTGCCATGCCTCAAACATGGCAGGTTTCTAGTTTCTCTAAATTTGTGTTGGAACAGACAATAACTGTAGAACCCAGTGTTTGAGTTTGCAGTATATTTACAGCATTTTCAAAGATGATGACATTAATCAACATAATGGGTTTGCTGCTGCTAGTGTTTCAAGTGCACTTATTACCCTGGTTAAGGAAACCACTTATATGTATTTCTTTTTAAACAATTTCTTAAGTGCTTCACAATTTTTGTCTTTCAGTAGTTTATCAGCATAAATGTCTCTCTGTTTTTTACAGTAAAAAAACAACAACTGGTCACCTAATATTTTATTCTATATTTATTTACATATGCACATAATTATTATTTATAAAATGTATATTTAAAAAAAAAATTTGAGAAACAAAGAAAATCAATGCTTCTCTTTTCTATTTAATATCGTTGATGACTAATAGTGTAAAATATCAATCATTCTGCAGCATTTTATTCAAAATTAAGCACATTCGAAGAATTGAAAACGTAACATTAAGAATCCGTATAAACTCCGTATAAAAAAAACCTTGTGTAGTTATATTTCATCTAAGTTCGTGGCTGCTGAAAGTGCTTTGTCTCTTGGCCATAAACACCTGTAAGCCATTGATCCCAGGACTGCCTTTGACCAAACGAAAAGAAAGAAAAGGAAAAAAAATATATTATATGCTTGCTGAGCAACTTTCTAGGCATTCTAGCTATAACTACATAAGGGCACTGGGCCAGATATTTCAAAGCTAAATGATTGACGTTATCATTTGTTCTCATTTCACTGCGTTATATACTGCATATAATTGTGTATGTGACAAATAAAAATGAATCTTGAATCAGTAAATATGAATTAGCTAACAGTAGTGTTATAACATTAATGGTGCCATTACCTAATAAATTCTAATAAATGTGTCCCTCACCTCTGGTCTTCAAAAATCATGCAAATTTTTTAGGCATCTCTGTGAGCACCTCGGACCATTGACGGTGGGAAAAGAAGATTTGCAAGTTGCTCAAACATGCACAGGATTTGCATCTAGATGACCTAGAAAAACACAGGCCTGGATTTAACTAGATTCTACTGCCAATAGTTTTACTACTCAAACAAACATGTATTATTCTCGAGCTAAACTGCTTCTTTGCCTGCTGTGAAAAGTATTGTTGCCGGATAATACTTTAAGTGTTGCCATGGCAATATTGACGACAGCAGCCCTGACCGTATTGTGTGTGATACACTGCACATGGCAGTAATGCTTTTTTGTTTTTTTTTAAGCATTGTCTATACAGGTGTACCATGTTGCACTATATGGGCAAACAAATATGTAGACGGTCAGGTGTCCACAAACTTTTGGCCATGTAGTGTATACTGTCATACCAGCATCCATCACCACACCCTATATAAACGGGGCTCTGAAATCTCACTAAGAGTGTCGGTCTGATTGCAGGCTTTAGCTGCCACGAGTCTGGTGCCACTGTGCTGGCTCTTGCTCCCAAGCAGCAGCTGCTGCTCAGTGGAGGGAGGAAAGGCTGGATCAGTGTGCTGGACCTCACACTTAAGCTCCAGCGCCAGAGCTTCCAGGCCCATGACTCGGCTGTCAAAGCGCTGGCTGTGGATGCCACTGAAGGCTGCTTCATCAGCGGCTCGGCTGAAGGCACCATCAAGGTACGTTAATGGTGTCGTGATCCAGAACCTCAGAACTCGGTCCATCTCCGTATTCACTTTGGGGCAAAACCATGAATGATGTAATGTTTTCATGTACACCAGTGTAAGCATCATGTTAAAAATGATATTTGAAATTATAACACATTTTTATGACACATTTCCAAGTGAGACCATTTCAGTGTTTGCACCAAATAATAACTGGAGGCAAAGAGAAGTTACTATTTTATTTACCTACTACTGGTCATTAAAAACGACTTGGATGAAATGGATTATTGTAAACGTGCAAAATGATCTGACCCTGTGTTCATGGCCAAGAGACAAATGATGCTAATTTGGTGAGCTTTTGTGCAGGTGTGGAACATGTTAACGCAGTGCCTACTGCACACGTTCCCGAACGAACACGCCCGGCAGTCCATCTTCCGCAACCTGGGCACAGGCGTCATGCAGATCGAGACGGCGCCAGGCAACCACATCTTTTCCTGTGGCGCTGACGGCACCATGAAAATGCGTGTCCTGCCTGACCATGTCAGCACCTACACCAACAATGTGAACAACGATGTTAAGTTCATCATTTAGCACAACTGAAGAGTCAGGAACAACTTTTGCACAGGGTAAGATGAGCAATACAAACCACTGGGAATGGGACCTTTGACCTGAGCGAGTACAGCTCTGCTGAAACACTGAGCAGTCATTGTTTTGGACACGCACAAGACTGAGCAACACTGATTGAATTCTAGAGGATGGACGCGCTTTCATATCACTTAAATCTGGATCAAGCATAGAAACATCATTATATTTAAGCACATTAGATGATATATTTGATCCCTTTTTAAATGCATTACATGGGTAGTCAAATCCTATTGGAACATGTATACCACATAAGTAAGCCTTAAATAATCTATTGCTAAGCAGTGTTGTGATTGTGGTCTAGATAAAATAGTGAAAAGTGTCCTTATATTTATACCTAAAGTACAACCATGGACCTCCTGTGTCATCTGTTGGTTCAAGTGAGGGTTGTAAACTTCTTTGCATACTGTAGCTTACAACTTTGTGACCATTCTTACACGTAACCGTGTACTAGTTTCTGCTTGTATCCCTAATGGTATGAGCAAGGTATTCTGTAATAATAAGATAAACAGTATTTAGTTAGCTGTAGCGTAGTCATTCTTTGGGAACATTCAAGACCTGTACAGTAAATATGTATATCAGCGCAGGCAATCTAAGTTTTTAAGCTGCTTCTTCTTTTTTCTTTCTTTCTGAAAACAAACTTGAACTTATAGTCAAGAATGCTCTTGAAAAGAAGACTTTTTTCATACAAAGCACCTTTCTGTAGAGGTAATGCACAGGTAATCATAATTTGTATGAATTTGTGTGTACGTAACCGCGATAGCATTGCCATAGTCAGTGCTATGCTATTGCCTCCAACAAAAGATATAATTTGGTCCATCAGTGTCTGGCTGACCGCTGATTATTTCTAGTATATTCTTTACTGTTCTCCGATTCAGCACTTCAACTAATTATCAAGCCCTTGAAGAGTTGAATTCTCTCAGTTCTCCAACAGCACTAGTGTTCATTTGAATAGAAATCAGTGTCCTTTCCCTCTCTCATGCTGCCAAAGTCGACTCTATCAAAGTTAAGCTCTATGCCTTCAGCTTATCATTTTATGACTTGTTCTTTGAATCAAAGGTAAAGGGCACATATTGATAGCCTATGGTGAATAAATAGTCAGACTGATGTTTTTGTCAGCCTTGTGGTTTATGAGGACTGATTACAGTCAGCCATTGCACAAGAATAAAACTTAACAGTGTAAAAATGTATATTAGCTTTATTTCGGGGAGCAACTGGGAAGAATAAAATTATTTTGTTTATGTAAATATAAAATAAAGAATATCTTGACTGAACCATACTAACCATCGGCCATTTAAAACAATTGTTTAACAAAATAAATATTTATGATTAGTGGGACATTTATAGTAGATCTTGCAAATTATACTCTTAATATATTCTTGTTTTTAGAAATGCCTTCAAGCTATTTTTCCCCTTCCTTTGTTTTTAGCTTTTTGCTATGAGATTCTCATGCACACTTTACACACTGGTGTCATTCGTGTTGTACAGTTTAAGCTCTGCAAGTAGTGATATCACCCATCAGTCATAGGACTCCATATTAAAATGAAAAAAAAAAAAAGGCTAAATGAAGATCAAACGTCACTTGCTTCAACAAGTTGGAAATAAGAAATCAACTGTAGTTGTAGTGTGTAGCATGTCAGGCCTTTTCCCTTTAATCTCTGAAATGTGAAAATAAACAGATCCATCTAATTTTATTATTGATATAAAGATTATTGTAAATCGAAATATGTAATATACATCAGATGTAATGGTATAATAAATCACATTGCTGCAACATTATGATAAGTGTATGTGAATTTCTTTTACCAAGTGAACTGAGCAGTTTCCTCCAGGCATTAAACAAAGGTTAGA
The DNA here is from genome assembly GCA_023630585.1 of Cranoglanis bouderius. Lineage (NCBI taxonomy): Eukaryota > Metazoa > Chordata > Actinopteri > Siluriformes > Cranoglanididae > Cranoglanis > Cranoglanis bouderius. The sequence goes on along the minus strand of CM042556.1, from coordinate 4,035,865 downwards.
TTTATTACAAATCAACAATGCGTATTAAATATACATAGTAATATTATGTGACAGAAAGAGTACGGTTGAATAAAAGACAGAATGTTGAAATGATGAGATTCACTATGATTTTTTTTTTTGTTACAGTCTTTCGTAATTGTTAATGAACCAAAAAGATTTTGTCTGTTCTATTTGAGAGTCACAGAAATGGCTTGATTGCTAGGAATATTATTCAGACACATCCCATCAACAACACACTCAGGCATTCTACTGCCTGCATAATTACTCACATAATTAGAGGTTTGACAACAAGTACCAAGTTTACAATATCATTGTTGTATAGTATGAAATTTCTAGATTTTATTTTGTTACATTACATGTCTTTCACGTTTTTCCAGCTCAGGTTTGGGTTTGGACGAGCCTGACTGTAACTGAAGAAAAAGGCTAAAGGTGTAATATACTGAAATCTGGCCCCAACAAAGACTCAGAAACAAATTAAAACTAGATCATGTCCTTAACATGAATATGGTTATTCCCCCCCCCATTAGTGTTTCATTCTCTTACCGTTATTGATGATTTGTAAATGTTAGACGCTCGATTTTAAATCTCAACATTCTAGAAACAATCCTACACCCTCAGTAAAACTGTCACGCAGTCTGCATTTGCATTTCTCTAAGGCACTGGATTATTTGCAGTCTCACAGCTTGGCATAATCCTTCAGTATTGTCTCCAGTTTCTGGCTCAGCATGATATTCCCTCTGACTTTCAATTTGCCAGCGAAAAACGCCTGGGGGGGAAAAAAACAAACAAAACACCACTGATCTCTGAACAGCAGCTTTAACATCGTAGATTACTCCTAACATTCACACATATGGTGAATCAACCTCTATATATATGAAAAATTATGTAGCATAACTGTACCTTCTGAGGGTTGAGCTTCCCCAGGACTACATCCATGAAATCCTCATCAGCCACAGTAAATGTCACATCAGCTTTACCACTGTATGGACCCTTATGAAGTGCACCTTGTGCTGTTTTTAGATCAATGGCTGTACAGAAACAATCAGATCTTGGATTAACAGGGATAAATAAATATGAATGAGAAGATTACCATTGCATGGTATCTCACATTATGTGCAATGAGAGTTACAGCATGTGCCATGTAAGCCTTTTGGAGAACTCCCCCCCCCATTAATGTTTTGACGCCTGCCATGGAGAGAATATCATCAGCACCAAGTCCCTACCTGTAATGTCTAAAGGGGCGGTTACACTACACTTTCCTCATGCGAAACTGACTTCCATTCATACACATGCGAATGCTGGAGACTGGAAACTGGAAATTTCACATGCTGAAAGTCTAGTGTGATCACCGGTTAACAAAGATGGAGACACTTGCAGACACTTGGTAATTAAACAATAAAACTTGAACCCCTTTGCATGATTAATCTGATGTCTTACTCCACTGGGCAGCTGGCTTTCCTCCTTTGGTAATTTCCCATCCAAAAATAGCATTAACTTTCTTCACTAGTTCAGCACCCAGCTCTTTGATCCGGCGTCCAATTTCAGCAAACACCAAGTCACTCTGAAGTCCACTGGTCTGTGAAGTTACATTCTGATTAACGATCATTTTCGCATATTTACATATAACGTACAAAGATCTATGCTATTTTTTCAAGATATAATATCATTAATATTTAATAGAAACGATGCCTGTACCTCTGCTGGAGAAGTGCTGGCAACAGCACCGGGAGCCGCATGTAAATCTATATATGCTCCAGCTAACGCAACATCTCCTGTCTCCTTCACCTGAACAGCCAGAGCAAAATACGAAAATGATTCCGACAGCAGGATAACAAACAGGATAAAAACAGGTTCAGCATTCAATGTACACTACAGACTGATGTAAGCTGTATAAACAAGCACTTATTCTCACTTTGCACTGAAAGTGAATTCTGTTTTCCTCTTTCCACATTTCTGTCTGCAGAGACTGGCCTGGTAACACTGGCTTCACAAATCGCACCTATCCCCCCACCACCAAAAAAAAAAAAAATGGAGCAAGCAGGTTGTACATTATTATTGATAAAAGCAATGCCTTTAACAAAGCATATATGAGGAAAAACTGCAGATAATGATATTACATAATTTGTAAATCACTACATATGAGCTGAATATCTGTTAGAAAAGTTTCATGAGGTTTTAAGTGGCAGCACCGTATGAATTTGCCTCACCTTAATAGATTTGAATCTGGAAACATCATTTCCAGCATACTGCTTCAGGACATGGCGCGCAGCAAATCCAAATGAGCACAGTCCGTGCAGTATGGGAGATTTGAACCCTAAAGTTTTAGATAACTTGTAAAGCTTTTTTTGGAACATTTTTAATACAAATGTTATTACTGTAATGGATTCTGAAAACATCCTCCTATTTAAAGACTGAAGCAACACCTCTTCTTACCTCCCATTGCTGCAAAGCTTGGGTCTATGTGAAGAGGGTTCCAATCACCACTCAACCTATACAAAGCAGCCTAAAATGCAAAGATGAGGTTTTTGATAATATCATTGAAGAAAAGAAAATGTTACCTCACAAAATTGTGAATCAGATCAGACCATAATATCTATATGCCTGCATATACATCATTGTAATGTATATCACTGCCTACAAAATACTAAGAATACAACCATCATTATGATGTGATGTTTTTATCATCCATTCATTAACTATTGTCACATCACCATCACAGTTGACCCTACCTGATCTCTGGTGGTTTCATCAACCATGACTGCATCAGGTGATCTGTTTGGAGGTGCAACTGTGGCCTTGGGGGAAAAAAAAGAGGAATAATTATTATAAATGCTAAACAACAGGAATACATAAACAAACATTGTACAGTCTAGCCTTGTAAATCATGTAAATAATGCAATGTTCATTACCACAGCTTTATCTGATGTCCTCTTTCCTCCAAAACCACCAGCACCAACAATAAACACTGAGAACTGATTGTAGCAGACCAACTCCTGCTTGCTGTATGTGTAAACTGCAGGAATGAAAACGCAGCATCATTATACTGTGTGTTGTTTTCTTGCTCAGTTACTTATTTAAAACAGTAGTTTTCACTTATCAGTGAAATACAGTACTGAGTAGTTCTTTCATATAATCCAATCCAAACACAGTATAGTAATTAGTTAATTATTATATTTTAATAATTAAAAAAATAAAAAATTCACCATCCAAGAGTATGACTGCGCCAGAGCCTTTGTCGAGAATGTCTGCTATTGATGCCTTTGAGGTCAGAGTTCCTAGAGGATACAGTAGATGTTATTAACCAGCCGGTTAAAAGAAAAAAAAAAAATAACCTGATCATAAAAACCTATGGGAAAGCAGACATACCTGAAGTAGGCAAAGGTTTGTACAACTCCAAGTACTGTTCTCCATGTAGGAGCTATAAATGAAAATACAGAAAGCTAGCTTATTATAAGCATTAATTATAACAAAAAAAAAAAAAATTCTTCCATTTCACACAGTGTGCCCTTAAAAGCATAAAAGCATGGGACAGAAATATCAAGCAGGAAAGATAACTCCAGTGAGTCTGAGTAGATCAAGCTAAAGCCTTGGTGAGATCAGTGAATCAGTGACAACTGTGTGCATAATTAAGTCACATTACTTAAAAGCATTTTTAAAAAGTTGCTCACTCTGGTGGGGTCGAAATTGAGCCCTGGAACAGAACCGAGTCCTCCGTCTAGCATTGACGCTTGGGCTGGGATGACTCCAAATGTAGGCAGGCAGCTGAACTCCTCGTGACCTTCATAGAGGAACTTGAGGTGATTGGCCTCTCTAGTAGACATGCCCACTCCGAGGGCGTATAGGATGCAGTGCATGTTAGTATAGCTAAATGTCATCTCGGGAAGCACCTTCCCCACGGCCTCTGCCTGCAGACATACAAGTATAATTGTGTTGGCTTGAAAAGCTCTGAACTGATATATTTATTTTTTGTGAACCGAATAGTACATCTGTTTGGTAGAGACTTGTGTCCTCTTCTCTATACATACGAGGTGGATATGACCATCATGCGTAATTTAATTTTAATTTATTTACTGTATTTTAAATTGTAAAAGTGCATTTAAAGCTGCATATTCAGTACTCACAGGGTTTATGCCAGATGATGCTGAGGTCACAGCACTGGTTGGATTGGCTCCAATTCCTTCCTCAGCCTCCACTTTCGACAGCACATCCACCAGCAAGTGCATCGACTCTTAATAGCAGAGCACAAAAGGGGACCGAATGTTTAATTAACTAGTCCGCACTCAGAAGACAAAGACGGCGACATGCTCAATGCAAACGTAACACAAGTGATGAGCACTACAAAGCCATGCTAATAAGCCTTCTTGCAACTCTCCCTTCTCTGTGCAGTACATCCTGAGGGCAGCTATAGTAAGTAAACACACGCAGGGGGATGAGGCTCACTTAGATTCTATTGCTGTAAAATTGCTTATAGATCACTGCTAATGGAAATCTTTATGTTTCGTTGCATATGTATTTGCATGCATGTGCACAGACAGACCCCATGGAGGGGCTGCCCTTTGACCCTCAGACTTAAGTGTCCTCGTGTGTAATACGTGGATTTCGTATGATCTTTGGGTAGCTCTTTGAGTAAAGATGCACCTGGAGTACAGTCTCACTACTTAACTGTCCAAAACTGTCCTTGGCAATTCAGTGGATAATCTCACCAGGATATCAGATGAATACAGTCGGGTTCAATTGTGATAACGGTTACCTGTTTTTTACCTTGTATAATTTGTAGGCTGAGGGCAGAAACACAGCTTGGTATAGGGACCTCATAGTTGGTGATCCTTACCCATTTCAGTATTTACCTTGAATAGTAGCTGGCTTGGTGGCATTGGTGAAGTCACAGATCTGGTCCCACTTATCCCGGACGTCCTCTGGGCTCATGCTCTGGTTCTTATGACGGACAATACTGCCTAAAGTTCTCTCCCATCTCACTGCAGATCCACATGCAATTCAAAGCCTTCAAATAGTCTTAAATTCATTAACCTTTTAAATAAATACATAGACCAGCAAAATTCCACTTACGTTTGCCAATCCAGCCAGCCCCAACCTAAGAATAGTAACAAAAAAATGGTTGGAATTAGCAGAACAATCACAGTATATAAAAAGTTAACTAACAGTTATGAGTTAATAAAATAGTATGATTCAGAATCACACCTCAAAAAGGCCTCCATTCTCCTGACACTGTTCATGGCAGAGCCACAGGACAAGAGGAGCCACGTACTCCGCTTTCAAAGACTCCACCAGATCTGACAAGGACAAATACCATATTGTCACTAACAATTACAGCAAGAGGGAACTCAAAATAAATCTGATCACACTACTTTATATCACAAAACACTCAAAGGTTATTATACTGCTTATCTTGCAGAATCACTGAGCTTTTCTCCAAACTACAGCATAGAAATTAATATTGAGAAAACGGCACTTCAGGAAATTAATACCCATGGAGCAAATCAAAGTCAGTGCTGTCTTGCTAGAAGCATTTCTCCACACATAGTCATGTAATGACGACTAAAACTTTTATTAATTAATCCGTTCCAAGTAATTAACATGCTTTATTTCTAATTTGGCAGTGACATGAATACTGGTACGGGTTGGGGGGTGGAGTGGAGGTGTGGTTTCGGGGCAGAGCAGTTTCAGAATTGAGAGAAAAATCCTAGAAAGAGCTGGTGAAACCTTTTCCTTTCCTGTTAATCACTGGACATTAATTACCCTATCAGATCATTTGGCTCAGCTCACAAATAAGAGCCAACACTTTTGGCACCTAAACAGCTCATTGGCAATTTTGCTTAACCAGACAAAGTTTGCGATATTTTGACCACTTTTGAGTTTTTTTTTTTTTTTTTTTAAATACTATATATATATACACCATTTAGGCATTCTGTTGAGCACACAGACTGTAGTTTGGGACACAGCCTTGAACTCGTGTTAAATGTACATTACTTGCCTCTCACAGCCTTCACATTAATCCACACTATGGAGGAGGACACAGCACAACCCAAAATACAAAGTGTTCTTAGGCAAGTAGCTTGCAATTGCATTTTTTTTTTCTACCAGAGACGGTAAAATTCCATAATTTTATATCCTGTAGCTTTAAGATTACCTATATTTTGCATTATTGAAAAAAATAAAATAAAAAATTAACATGCGAGACCTTTGACTAATTTGTGAAATTGTATTATATGTAAGATTATCTAGATGTTGCATTACTGGCCGATAAAAGGCTGTAGAAACGCATGACTTAACTGTGGATGTGTAATAAAATTCAGTCTCACACAGAACTGCATTAAATTTGATCACAAATCACAATACTCAAAATGGCTCAAAATCCATGCTAACATTAAAGATCTTGATATATATATATATATATATATATATATATTTTTCCCCAGATAGCCTTTAAGAATGCCTTTGACAAAAGAAGAACGTATAGAAATCATTCTCATGGCTGGATCGGGAAGCTGTTGCAAGGTTGCAATGGACTTTGACAGGAAACATGGCAAGCGCATCACACACGACACTGTCGCCAAACTTATTAAGAAATTCAAAAAGACTGGAAGTGTTGTGGACCAACCGAGAAGTAGACGTTCACGAACATCCACTGACGAAGGCACAAACGACGTGGTGCTGGCAAACATAATCCCCTATGTATGGAGACTTCTGGGACACCCTGTAGACTAAAGTACTAATACTAGTACAGTGTTCCTGTATTGTAGCTTTACATGCTGTATTTCTAAACATATCCAGTACATATCAGTACCAAGCTAGTCTGGAGATTATTTGTTGCATTGCTTCCAAGACAAAGGAGTGCTCGGTTAATATAGGCCTAGTGAATAGGCCATTAAATGGTTTAAGTTCACTTAAAAATACAGGCCAATGTGGTGCTTGGCATATTAAAAAATAAAGTACAGTTCACGAGTCATGATAGACATGCACTTTACACACACTCAGAGGGGAAATTTCTGCTTTGATGGAAAAGCTGCCATGACAAAAATTGTACTGAATAGCAGGACACTTTACATGAAGAGTTTCACAGTTAAACTTGGCTTTATTATTCAAGGACTTGTCTAAAGGTCTCTAACCTGGTGGCATGACAGTCTGAGTGAGACGTGAGCCTGCTGTAGGAGCGATGGTGTTGCAGTGCACGTTGTACTTCTGGCCTTCAATGGCCAAAGTGTTGGCCAGACCCAGAATGCCCAGCTTAGCAGCACTGTAGTTTGCCTGACCAAAATTCCCATAGATTCCAGCAGCCGATGAGGTCATGATGATTCTGCACGGTGTTTGGCAGATCATTGATGCCATATAACAAGTGTTCTTCAATAGTGAATACAATGCACTGTTATGTACAGACATGATCATTACATTACCTCCCAAACTTTTGATTCTTCATGTGATTCCATGCTGCGCGGGTGACTAAGAACGAACCCCTCAAGTGCACTCTGTGAATGAGGTCTGAAAGAAGAAGAATATGGCATTTAAACAGGATCTTTAAGAGAGAGTGTGAAGACACTGAGTGCATAGTACATTATCTGTGCATTTAGTTATTGACAGACAGTGCAAGGTGGTGTGAACTGCATGCACACAAAGGTATATAAAGATAAGCTGATTTTTTTTTTTTTTTTTTTAAATGTTGGGTGGTGGTGGAAAGTATGAATGTGGTTTAGGGCTACTGTTTAAAAGGTAAAAATACAGGATTTTGAGAATAAAGTCATAATACATATCAGAGCAGTGTTTGTTTGTTGAAACGAGGGTTGTTGAGGATTTGGTGACGTTATTATCTCTTTTGTTGAAGGAGAAATTGCAGGCCGTGGTCACCTTCAAGGCTATCAACGGTTTCATCTGCATGGCATTCAATGAGGGTGTGAAGTGGAACTCCAGCCGATCTGAATCAAGAGCAATTGAGCCCCCAGTGAATTATGGCATAAGTACTCATACGACAAATTTAGCACTTAGGGCGAGTCCATATTCCATAAACACACTAGGGCTTTGATTGCTGTACTGAGTGCGACAGCCTTGAAGGTGACCATTGCCTGTAGTTAGTCCTTCAGCCAGAAAAAAAAAAAAATCCTCCAAGTTCACGTGGTTCTTTCTTCATTTTGAAGTTAGAATACCAATAATAATCTGGTGATGTTGTGCCAGAAGATTAAGTACTTCTTTATTTGTAAAACCAATACTAGCATAACAAGTATCGCATCACCAAATCTTCCACGTACCTCACTTTAATGCACAAAATTTGCTCTGATATGTACCATTTGGTCATGGTATTATAACTTTATTCTCAAAATATTGCAACCTTGTTCTCTTAACATAAAATATTATGACATTTTCCTTGAAATATCATGACACAATATCTTGTACACTATATGGCCAAAAGTTTGTGGACACCTGAACATTATACCCGTATGTGGTTCTTCCCCAAACTGGTGCCACAGTGTTGGAAGCACACAATTGTATATAATGTCTCTGAATGCTGTAGCTTTACAATTTCTCTTCACTGGAGGTAAGGAACCCAAACTTGTTTCAGCATGACAATGCGCCTGTGCACAAGACATGCTTTGCCAAGGTTGGAGTGGCCTGCACAGAGCCCTGACCTCAACCCCACTGAACACGTTTGGGATGAACTGGAACAGTGACTGCATCCCAGGTCTCCTCATCCAACATCAGTGCCCAACCTCAAAAATGCTCTTGTGGCTGAATGGGCAAGTCCCCACAGCCACATTCCAAAATCTAGTGGAAAGCCTTTAGAGGTTATTATAACAGCAAAGGGGGGACTACATCTGGAATGGGATGCTCAAAAATTTAACAGTGGCCCTTAAACACAGTCATTAGGAACAGGAAACAGACCTTAATCTGATTCAAAGAAAAATGGCAGAGATGAAAGAGGCCACAATACACTAAACTCAGTTAGTCAGCTACAGCTACCACTGAATTAAGTATGTATGGCTGATGTATGTAGAATAATGTTATACGTTGTGTTAGGTAGCTAACATGAATAAGTAAGGCTACAATTTTTACTTGGGTCTATATATTCATTCGGTTTTCAGCTCAAAAGTCAGTCAGTGAATGTTAACTGTTAACTTCTCAGTAGAAGTGTGCCAATATACAAAGTTCAAATTTGATATGATGCGGTGGTGTTTCAATATGAGACATTTGCGATACAGCAAAAATAAGCATGGGCTGTGAATATGTGCCTTAGGTTTCCATTTTCAATTGATTCAACACAGTACGGTAATTGAAACTTTAGAATGGAGTGTGTGTGATCCTTTCAGACTCTTAGAAGCATACACCGTAACAAAAGCTGTGCGTTAGACTGTAACAAAGTTAAATGGGACGCATGTTATGGGGCACTTTATTTCCGGTTCTGTTAGTTATTCTATAGCTCAGACAGAATGAATCCTGCATTCTTTACTATACTGAGTAGAGTCTCATACCTGCTACTATGAACTTTCCAGTCACCATGGTGATTTCTTTAACCCAGACTGAATCTACCATGAAAGGCTGCCTGAATGCAGCAGAGAGACTTTGCTTTGTGTGTGCGAGTGCACGTGTGGGTGTTATTAGCTACTAGCATATTAGCTTGTGAAAAGGAGAAGCTTTTTTTTTTTTTTAGCCGCCTGATTTGAGATGCTACTTTAAATATTTTCTTTAAATGTTTGTTACACCTCACATAATATAAGCTGTGTCTTTTGACAAATAACCTACTTTACTATGCGATCTGTTGAATGTACAGTTCGAGAAGCAGATGTATCAAATTGAGAGCCAATATGATACACTGTATACAACCCTACATCATTTTCTCCTGTCAACATTAGTCACCAAGATCCGGAATGTAGAGCTAGAACCCTATAAACAAGACAGAGGTGACCATGGCAAGGAAAAAAATCCCGGAGACACCATGAGAAAGAAAGAAACCTTGTGAGGAACCAGACTCAATAGGGAACCCATCCTCTAGAATTGTAAATCATTACAGTGTAGAAGAATACAGGCAAACAGTAAAGTGGTTGAAAGGTTGTTCAGTATGAGAATATTATAAGAGACCTGGGTTAAGCTTGCGGAGCTTGCATGTTCTCCCTGTGCTTCGGGGGTTTCCCCCGGGTACTCAGATTTCCTCCCCAAGCCCAAAGACATGCATTGTAGGCTGATTGGCATCTCTAAATTGTACATAGTGTGTGAATGGGTGTGAGTGTGTGTGAGCATCCCCCGCAACCCTGTGTAGGATAAGTGGTACAGAAAATGGATGGATGGATAAACACAGGACAGTATCTATAATTACAGCACCAGTTCTCCGGAGGTACAGTATCTAATTTTGTATGTGTGTTTGTATGAGTGATTAATAAATTAACCCCATTTGTCTCCACCATCTTACCAATTCTACTATGAATTAGACGACGTTCTGTCTTTCCTGAAAAAGGGTTGGTTGATTGTCTGATCATGGGAGTAAAGACATACGTGTTCCAAAGTCTCAAACCGATATGACTTGTGAGCAAAGTGCAGACGCTGGAGAGCGAGCGGAAATGAAGCATGCATGTCTCAGTGCTCCATGCTTGCAGAACTGAAGAACACTCGTGCGAGAAAGCTTCCCTGTATGTTCGCTTTACTTGCCAATACCTTTGTGCGCTCAAAATTTATGCTACCTTGCACTCTTTGTTAATGGCCATGCTCACACATAATGTTACGTGCACTCTCGTCAGCCATCCTCATGCTTTCTGTTAGATACTATTTGAATGCCTTAAAAGAATATGCCCATTATATATTTGGTTTAAAAAGGAATTTCTTTGCTATCCTTATCGATACATACCCCAGTCAAGGTCACTTGTTCTAGCAAAAGATCGGTCACGCAGGATCCTTTAAAGTTGGAGCACAGAGGAAAAAATACATTATTAAATTAACAAAATTAAATGTTACAGAACAATGTTTGTATGTCATTAAAGAAAGCAGCATATTATGTAAGAGACCAAAAAAAAAAAACACAATGAAGGCTGCTGGGTTTTGCTGCAAAAATAAGAAGCGAGTGCGAAGGTCAAAGTCTCCAGAAGAACTGTGTCTGGTTCTGCAAGATGCTCAATAAAACTTACCAGCTCATTTCCTTATAAAACTGCACAAATTGTACTATTTTTTATTTTTTTGTGACACCAAATATTGACTTTGTTTCATTTACTACTGTTTACAGTGTATATATATATACACTGCCTAAAACTTTTGCACAGTACTGTACACATTTGGTGTACAAAAGTACAAAGAATATACAAGCAAACAGTTTCAGACTCAAATTATGAACTTACCCAGCATTATTTATCACAATATCTGAAAAGAAGAAAACAAAACGAGGACGTTAAAACACAAAGCTACAACACACAGTAGTGTTTCTGGGGGATTCTCATGATGTCATGCATCACCTTATAATCATCACCAGGAAAAAGAGATTGCTATAGGAAATGAAGCCTATTTTAAGATCATTTAAATTATGATATTGTATTAAACAATTTTCACCTCTCATTGTTCAAATGCATCTGAATTTAATCCAAATATTTGTTTTAATTTTCTTAAACATTCAATTCACAGATCAAACTTAAATTATAGTAATAGTTATGGAATTAGCCTATGTTCTATTTTTGATAAATTTGTAATTGTTTGTGAGAACTTTAACTAGATTTACTTTTATTTTTTTTTTAGATTTACTATTTTTCAACCCATTCCCTATTAATGATGTTCAATATTGTTTCATACATGTCAGGAGTAGGCATGTGATATTAGGTTTTCGCATCTGGATAATAGTAATTGGAGGCCACATTTATTACAGTTTACAATATTATCACAATTTTCTAAAAACAATTAGTACATTACTACTAGATTATGAGATTGCCTTCTCCAAGGACACACGCAGTTATTTAATAAATAAGAGACCGTAGAAGAGACAGCTGTTTCTGGGCTACTTTCCAAATATGACAGAGTTTATCTTGTTAGCACAAACGCTGCCCATATCCAAGCAGCATCTTCCCAAATAGGACACAGTAATGTAGAGTAATGTTTTAAGGCATTTGATAAATCTAAATGGTACTGTCAAATCCCAACACTACCAAGCTGACACTGTTGGGTCCTTAACCCTTAAAACCATCAGTTGCTTAGTTGTATCCTGTCTCAGCGGTACATAAACAATTAATTACGGCGGTCAGCCAAATGTTTTAAACAATTAATTTAAACAATAGATTGAATTAGTTTGGATATTATTTATGAATATATTTATTTTTTTGAAGATATATAGTGATGTACAGTGTCCTCCACTAATATTGGCACCCTTGGTAAATATGAGCAAAGAAGGCTGAAAAATTTTCTTTATTGTTTAACCTTTTGATATTTAAATGGGCCATGGTTGGATCTTCCAGCAGGACAATGATCCAAAACATACATCAAAATCAACACAAAAATGGTTTACTGACCACAAAATCAATGTCCTGTCATGCCCATCCCAGTCCCCTGACTTGAAACCCATAGAAAATCTGTGGGGTGAACTGAAGAGGAGAGTCCACCAGCGTAGACCTTGAAATGTGAAGGATCTGGGGAGGTTCTGTATGGAGGAATGGTCTCAGATCCCTTGCCATGTATTCTCCAACCTCATCAGGCATTATAGGAGAAGACTCAGAGCTGTTATTTTGGCAAAGGGAGGTAGCACAAAGTATTGACTAAAAGGGTGCCAATAATTGTAGCACATAAAGACAATTTTTCAACAGCCTTCTTTGCTCATATTTACCAAAGGTGCCAGTAATAGTGGAGGGCTCTGTATATATATGCGTGGTGTGTGTATGTTTGTGTGTGTATATATATGTAAAGTGTTTACATAGTAACTCTGGATGGCCTCTCTGTTTCATCACCGTAAAAGACCTTGGTGTGATTCCAGTCTTTCATTTGACGCTCATGTGGATAATATTACTAGGATAGCCTTCTTTGATCTCAGAAATATTACTAAGGTAAGAAATATACTGTCACTACACGATGCAGAAAAATTTGTTCATGCTTTCGTCACCTCTAGTTTGGATTACTGTAATGCCTTACTGTCTGGATGCTCCACTAGGTGCATTAACAAGCTCCAGTTAGTCCAGAAGAAAAGGTACAGGTTATTTGTTGGTACCTCTAATAGTGAAGGCTACAGCAGGGGGAAGAGCTTTCTCTTACAAAGCCCCACAGTTATGGAACAGCCTTCCAATTAGTGTTCGGGACTCAGACACAGTCTCAGTGTTTAAGTCCAGGCTGAAAACATATTTGTTTAGTCAAGCTTTTTGTGAATAGTTTTTTTTTTTCTTAGGTAAAGGAGCAGATCTAGAGGTCTCACAGGCATAGTGTGTTGTGGTGAACTGGGATGTTTGGATGCTGTCGCCCCCCGACTTTGCACTCAAGTCTCCATCAGTGAACAGTGGAGAAGTTCAACAAAACCGACTTCATATAAAAATTGTAATGGATTTTCCTGGTTACACAACTGCACTATTTGACCATGTAGTATTAGCACATTTATAGAAGGGATTTATTTATTTATAATTGCGTTATCCATTTTCACCCAGATGAGGATGAGTTCCCTTTTGAGTCTGGCTCCTCTCAAGGTTTCTTCCTCATATTATCTCAGGGAGTTTTTCCCTGTCACCGTCGCCTCTGGCTTGCTCATTAGGGATAAATTCATACATTTAAAACATTTAAATAATTAAATAAATATTTTAAATTGCTTTGGGACAATGTCCATTGTTAAAAGCGCTATACAAATAAAACTGAATTGAACTGAATTATTAAAAATATAGAAGATTATTACATCGGTGAGTCAAGACTCTTCTTCCTCAGACTCAATCATGCTACCTTTTCATATTAGCTTCACTGTAGTTACTGACTAATCTGCTTTAAAGTTAATAACTAAGTAATAAACTGGGAGTTTAACTATCTACCTTTTTATATGACTTTGGCACAGTTCATGAGAATCCCCCGTCTCTAGTTTTATTTAAAAATGAAATAAAAATATATCACCTATTCGTCCAAATGCATCCAATGCGGTCTGGATTAGTTTTTCACCATCTTCTACTGAGTCTGTAAAAAAAATACAAACAATTGCATACAATTTAAACACCTTTTATTTTGTGAAAGATTGTAAGCAAGCACTATACCCAAACCCCCCCCCCCCCCCCAAATATTAATAATGTGAAAACATTACATAGGATACTGGACAATGTGTTTTCCAACATGTCATGATGACACAGGTATTATTAAACCACCTTCCAAAGCAAATAATGAACAGAACACAGAATCCAGATTACCTACCATAATTTGCCACAGCTCTGCCACCTTTAGCTTTTATCTCTTCCACTACTCTATCAGCAGCTGCTGAACTCTTTCCACCTCCCTTTATATCGCCCCCAAGGTCATTCACTGTGTGTAGGACAGACAATAGACAGAAAAATTCCTATAAAATGATCCGGCATGAATAGAATTATACAGATTGTCTCAGAAAATAACCTACCAACAACAGAGGCTCCTCTCTCTCCAAAAGCTAAGGCATATTCTCTCCCAAGTCCTGAAAGGAATATGTCAGATAGCATCTTATTACATGTGATCAGTACTGGGAATTTAATAGTGACTGCATAGGCTGAATAAAATACTCATTACTGAAGTTGAGTGCTTGTTTAAAAGTTTTATTGCACGTTTCCTCAAAGAACATTGGTTAGTTTTCATATTAATATTTTAGTTCGAACATAAATTGTTACTAAAAAAAAAAAAAAAAAACAAGTCGACTGCAAAGGCATAGTGCTGCTATTGTCCTCTACTTTACTAACGCTGCTATTTCAGTTGCCCTTTGCTCTGTACACATCAGGTTCTGTTGCAACTCTGACACTCATTTCTGTGCAGCACAATCCTTATTATTAGGGATGCTTTACAAAAGATAAATTACAAAGGCACAATGGCATACAGACAATATACACAGACATGAATACAGACATTTAAGCTGTTATGCAAGTGTACTATTAAAAAAAAATGAAGTTACACAGAGAAAAGGGTTACTAAAGGTTGGAAAGAGACCGACTGTGAGAAGTGTTCTTGCTAAGAAGAGTGTTTTTATGATATCTTAAAAATGGCTAAAGTCAGTATTAGGCTATCTGATCAATTATAAGTACAACTAAACAGGAAAACTAATGACATAAGTGGAAAATCTTTAATTATTTCCTAGTTTTTAATCATGACCTAGCAAAATGAACATGCTTTAACGCACACAGCATTAGAATACTGCCTTGACTGAAAGAATGAAAATGAAAACATATCTCTATAAAGCAGACTTTATTTCATCATCATCATTATTATCACCAGTTTACTATCCAATTATAGTAGCTCCCTTTTCCTTTGACACACAAACCAAAGGTGAAGGACCTCTGCTCATGTCTACTCATCCAAATTTAACCCTTTGTCCATTGCCCTTTTTTATCATCCAGAATTTACTATTTTCTATTTAGCTTTTTTTTTCCCTTTCGGACTATTTATATGGTAAGTTGTGTTTGACTGGGATGCGTCATAAATGCTTGGCAGTATCTGCCATCCCTTGACTATTATAATAATATTTTAATCAGACTGACAAAATTTGCAAAAATATTTGTTTCCTCAATCTGGTTCATCCTTTGGGGGAATCATTAAAGGTTATATGTAGATATCCATAACTATACGAAGAACACTTTTTCTAAGCGCACGGTCCTATCTGTGACAATTTGAAAATAGGTTACTCCCTTGTAGCTACTACTAGGGGTGAGCGATATGGCGGATGTTAGAACATGAATGACTGAAATGTCTCCACAATCTGTTTTTACAGATAGCTCACACGTACTGTGATACTAAATACATACTAAATTTTGTATTCTGTCAGTTGCGCTGGAAACATTCAGACATGGCATCCCACGTTGTTTAATGAACCACACTTTACTCTATTCGCTAGTCAAGCTCGGCTCTCCCTGACAGACACACGAACAAACCAGTAATAGCCAAGAGCAGGCAGTTCCTTATCTTATGTTTCCTCACTTTCTTTGGAAACACAGCGGCACGGCTCGCAATATGAAGGAGTTCCAGACAAACATTCAACAAAAATAGTTGATCCTCGTTATGACTTCCTGAGTCTCAAATATTTCTCTCAGCTGTACACAGAATGGCAAGAAAATTGCAATAAAAACCAAAACAATGAAACACAAACAGCTTGTTTTAAAAATGTTAAATAAAAATATAAACCAACTCAGCCAATGTATTTAAACATATTTAAATATGATTTTTTTTTTTTTTTTTTGGAAGTCTACTTCCCACTCCCTTTGCCATTATAATAACCTCCACTCTTCTGTGAAGCATTTCCACTATATTTTGGAGTGTGGCTGTGTTCCTTCAGTCATTAGGCATTAGTGAGGTCAGGCATGCAGTCGGATTTCCAATTCATCCCAAAAGTGGTCAGTGGATTTGAGTTCAGGGCTCTGTGTGGGTCACTCAGGTTCTTACACTCCAGCTTTAGCAAACCATGTCCTCATGAACCTCGTTTTGTGAACAGGGGCTCCGTCATACTGGAACATGTTTGGGCTTCCTTATTTCCAGTGCAGGGAAATTGTAATTCTACAGCATACAAAGACATTCTAGACAATCATGTGCCTCCAACTTTGTGGTAGAAGCCCACATATATATGGTGGTCATGGTCACACCATAATCCAAACATTTGTCAATCCACAAATGTTTGGCCATATAGTGTAGGACGCTCTGCCATCATACACACATATATAAAACGTCCCTGGTGGGCAGTGTTGCATACACCAAACAAGAATTTACAGGAAGCAGAAAGCGGAAAAAGAAATCTCGGCGCCAAAAAAAAAAAAAACACAGGAGAGTTCGATGTTTCACCGTAGAAATCATTTGCGAGAACTACTGTTTAAATCCACAATTCCAGTGATCAATAAAGGATACCATGGAAGTCTTTAAAAAGTGAGTCGCTATGGTGCAAGTCTACGGTGATCTGCATCGACCAGCCTTCGAGTCAATAGGCTAGGGGTAAACCTACATTAAAAAGTTTCATGTCAGTTTCTGGTAAGATTTTTAGTGAAGTAGTGGGGACACATTCCCAGCCTGTGGAAGATAAACAGTACTGGAGGAAATAACGGCCAGTTTTATAGTTTACATTGCACCCGACATGTATGTCGGAATATTATTCTGAAATCTTTGATAAACCTGTGAGAATAAGAGGTCAAAAAAAAAATAAAAATATATATTGTCACAATGTTTCCATGTCTCAACCAATCAGCATTCACTTTAAGGCTGGTTGATGCAGATCACCATAGGCACAACATGGTTTCTGAGTTCCTCGATGCCGCTCTGAGCACCACGCTTACCTATAAACCCCTCTCTGCATCTCACACACACACACACACACACACACACATGCAGAGAGGGGATTTGTGGGGAAGCATGGTGCACATAGGGGCACTGATGGACTTGATGGCAAATGTTGCATGAAGAGAAAATTAGGAAACAGCATAAATGATTAAGCATGTGCCAGAAATAAAAACATTGTAAAAGTAAGAAGTTGAAAAAGAAAAACAAATCCATTCTCGCGCAGTTAAAGTTTTGAATTCAGTAATACTGATCAGTCACACGGCCTGAAATTTGTCCCGATATTTTAAATATGTAAAACGCTGTAAACTTGAACAGCTCTGGGATCTGGACACCCGTATGAAAACACGCTTTTATACAGAGACAAGGCTGCACTGCCCACACTGCAGCAATGTTGTATCATGACGCCAGAACTAATGAGAAGTTAGCTGAAACCCTACTACTACTATGTATATGGACGTGTGATCAACCAGCTACTTTGTATTACTTAGTTTAGTGCCATGGACGAGTTTTTTAAGGACTTGCTTGCAGTGCTGCTGCTTGCTGAACACAACGTGAGCTAACTCGACAGATCTGCTCGCTCCCACAGCGCGGAGGTTGTTACTGATATTTTCCGGCTAGCTAGCTGCTGCGATATAACGTTATATTTTTTTCCCCCGGATTAAGCGTAGATTTGGTTTGTTGTTGTTGTTGTTTCCTTCTGCGAAAGGGAGCTATTCAATTTCAAGGCATACGCGCATCGCTGGCTAGTAACTATCTGCTAGCCTACTGCTAGCAATTCTCCACAGAACAGCGAGTCTGCAAGAAGCTGTTTTAGTTAGCAACAGCAGGTTATTAACAGTTTAAAGGAGGGCACTGTCGTCCCAACTCACCCCCGCCAGCTCCCGTCACAAGAACAACTTTTCTAGCAAACGACAAAGGCGCGGACATCATGGAAACTCAGCTTTTCTGCAGGTAAACTGACTGCGTTTACCTTGACTCTTCACCTACTTCCTGCGATGGACAATCGCGTCATCGCATCCAGCCAATCAGCGCTCTGCTCGGGATTCAATAAAAACGATACCCTAAAGGGCGAATCCCAAATGGCTCGCGATTCCCTATTAATGAACCGCGTGAAGCAATGGCCTGGACAATATATTTAGTGCAGTACTTTTAATCATTGCTGCTTGTTTCTAGTCTGCAGTTCTGTATGGCTTACACACTTCCCAGAATACAGTGGGCTAACAAATTTCTCAAAACTATACACAAATTTGTATTTCTGAGCAAAGATGTTTAACGCCAAACACAACTAATAATACACAATTCTACAATAAAGTTTCCCACACAGTACTGACACAGCTGTCAACACTTTGTTTTATATTAAATTAACGTCCCTTTGCTATCTGGATAGACACAATTCTGTATCAACTTGTTTATTTCTTTAGTGTCTTCAAGGAAAGAAATCTTCCAAGACGGCTTCATTTGTTAAACAATGATGGATCCTATGTTTTTTTCAGTAGGTCCATTACCTTCACCTTATCTAAAAGAAATACTAAGAGAAGTAATCAAACCCTTGGTTCCTTTCAAGGGTTATTCCTCATATCATCCATCCCACTGTTGTCTCTAACTTGAAATGTTTTTTTTAAATTTTTTATTTTTTATTAAATGTAATTTTTTTGTACTAGTTCATAGTGGCCACTTTAGATAGCAAAATTGCTGTGGCCCAGATCCGGCCCACGCCTGACACTTTCATCCGGCCCACATACCGTGTGGAATGATGGCACTTGGGCGGTCCACTCCTGTTCGCCAGATTTGGGCCACATGCAACATATGTGGGCCACTTTTGGTTTACACCCAGATTAGCCTCTGTTGACTGTGCCACATTTTTGCCAGAGGTGGCCCACATATGTTTTGTGATATTTGGGCCATATTCACTATTTACCACATGGGCCACATTAGGGTCACATCCAGATTACACATTGCCGTGAGCACCGCATCTTTGCCTAAAAAGGCCCACATGCGATTTGGGATATTTGGGCCATATTTGCTATTTTACATGTGGGCCACATCAGGCTCATAGCCATTTTGTCCGGGCCAAAAGAAGGCCGGCAGTGCCGCATCACTGCCTGAAGTGGCCCACATCCGGATGCTATCTGGGTATGTAATGGCCATTTATGGACAAACTAGGCTACCATAAAGGTTAAGTTTGACTGGTGCACCAAGATAATTTATTTATTTATAAATAGCTAGCTAGCCAGCCAGCCCATTATGGAAATGGTCGGTCCTCACATGATAAGACAAACGTGTGTGTGTGTGTGTGTGTCGGTCGGAATGTTATCATCGTACTACCATAAGCAAGTAAGCGTGCGTGCACATGGCAAAAATCGTTTATTATTCAAGTGAAATGTCAATCACGATTCAGGAGTCAATCGCGGACTTAGCTTGTTTTTTTATGGTGAATTAGGCTACTGGATGCCATATGCAGGAGACTCTGCACGAAAGGGTTGCAATGTGTTGCTTCAATTTATTTATTTATTTTTTTAAATGAATGAACAAGGATGCTTGCCCGTTCGGAAATGAAATGCCTAATCGCGCATGCGCGTGTACCGAGACGCGTCTTCCGCGCTCACCCCCCCACCCCTCCAGATTCTTCTGCAATGTATAAAGAGCCAAGAGAAGAAAACATAACATTAAAATGCACAAACAAAGTGCGCCGATCGCCATGAGAGGATATAGCTGCAGTCCTTGATTCGGAGTCTTTTTTACAAAGAATGTCAGGGACAGCAAATGAATCGGAGGGAGTCTCCAAAGTTCAAATAAAAAGGCAGATCAAGACAATCGTGGAAGATTTGGAGAACATCTTGGGGGACTTGAAGGATGTAGCGAAAGAACTCAAAGAGGTTGGTTGTATCCGTGATGGGACCTGGGTGCTGAATGAAAATCCTACCGTATTGCAGTGATAAAATGTTTCTCTGATACCTTCAAGTGGTAGGATGACACGTCTTTAGGAAGGTTTGTAGTGAGGTTCAGCGGATTCAGAGCACACTGACCGCTTTCAGTCATCCGGCCTTCGTGTAACACTTAATTATGTTTAAATGCTATTTGTTGAAGATTTGTGATAACATGTTCAAAGGTTTCATGTCTAGGTTTTGCTTGGAAATTAAATATCATATAGCCATTCAGTGCCTTTTATCACAGGTATGCCAAACATGGCTTACTTTTTTCTTGTTCTTTTTTGACATAGCTTACTTCTCTCAAATACAGCTTTTTTGTTTGGTCGCGGACATTTAAATGCTCCCCATTTTTGTTGACAAATGTCTGGCCTCGCCGGTGTAATGAGATAACATTTGCACTGAGGCAAATGGCTTTCCTTGTACATTAATGAATGGCGACCCTACATGGCTGTTTATTTGGTTTAATTGTTTATATCCTTGTTATTAAGGCCAGTGGATAGCAAAAAAAAAAAGGAACTGCAGTTCCTGCAGCCACTGTGGTTCAGGATGTAGCACTCACACTACTAACAGATGATACATAGGCTCTGTATAGTAACTGGATAGCACTACAGCTAACTTACTTCACCATAGTCCAGATTGGCTATAGTGGTAAATATCTCCTTACAAATGGTGATAGACAATGTCCAGCACACTCTAAACCAAAACAATATACCAATATTCAGGCATGAAACGTTTTTGTATTGTTTTGCTAACGGACACTATATATAATCTCATGTATAGCCTAATTTGCAATGCAGATGTTGCTTGTCCGTTTCATTCTTACTGAGTGTGGGAAGAGCATGTCCAGAACATTGTAGTAGGAGGGGTAGAAAGCATTTGTGGCTTTTATGTGTCTATATATAAGTCTATAAGTCTATAAGTCTATATGCTGCTGAAATCCCAACTTTACTATTATATTCATAGCTCTTATGTAATCATCTGTACAGTAACAGAGAGTGGGACCTCTTAAGCTTTGACATCACTTGCTAAATTCAAACATTGTATTTATTTATAGCATCCTATGAGCCCAGGCTCGTTTTAGTATATTATGTGGCTGTTTAGTATTTATCCTTATCTACGTAGCCTAAATACACACTTAACCACATGAAATAATATCACAGTGCATGTCTAATTGGATGGTGTGCACTCTAGAGACCTGCAGTATTAATTTCTATTTGTCTTTCATGCTTTTTTCCAGGTTGTTCATGAGATAGACTCCCTGACCTCAGACCTCCAGCTGGAGGAGATGGCAAACAGCTCGAAGACTGACACCCTGAACAGCAGCTCGAGCAGTACCACAACCACAACCACTGCCTCCAGCATTGAGAGAATTAAGATCTACCCTGAAGACGCCTTCCTGAGACCTCCATCCATGGCCTCTGGCATGCTCACAGTACTGAAGAGGACCTATCGTCCTCTCCTACCCCCTCGCCTGACGCCAGCCCGAGTCGAGGACCACAGCAAGAGCCTGTCCTCAGGGAACCAAGCCAAAGAGAACAGAACACTCATGCGCAATGGCGTCTTCTCTACAAAGCCCATTAACATACCCGGCAGAGATTCGGTATGCATGCCTAAAAGCTCGAAAGAGAAAGGACTGACTCTGATACCCCTTCTGCGGCACAAAAAAAGTCGATGTCCCCAGGTGACACGGGAGCGGGTGCGATTCAGTGAAAAGGTCCAGTATCACGGCTACTGCCCTGACTGTGACCTACAGTACGACATTGACAACACGGATATGCACTTACACAGTGAGCTTTTTGACATGAAACTAAGCCCCATTCACCAGTGCTCCTCTATGGCCCCAGCCCATGTTCTAATGGAAAATGGTGGCCTGAGCCTCAGTCACAGCTTTCCTCCTTCAACTCAATCTTGTGTGCCTCATCATGCTACTCCAAAACCGCAGAAAACCATACTACGCAAGTCCACCACAACAACTGTTTGATATATAAATCCCCCTAAAGAGACATTTAATAATCTTTTATATATTTTATTTAATGTCATAAGCACTTTCTTCTGCAGTATAAAATGGATTATCTGACGATTAAAAAGGAAAGAGGCTGTGGGGATGGTTTACAGTACTTCATTGGAAGTCCAAAGAAAGTAAGTGATTGGTGAGTACTTTTTCAAATTAGCAAACTATGACAGTTCATTTGCACAGAAACATCCATCAGCACGTTATAGCTGTGGAAATCCTGGATAGAGAGAGTGAGATATTAGCAGATTGAAGTCAACTGTATGAAATATAAATTCATAGAACTCTTGTATACTGCTGAGGTGCCATTTTTCTTTCTTTCTTTTTCTTGTGGCACGGAACAAAATATTGGCCAGCAGGTAGTGAAAATTAATGTGTTGAATTCATTTTGAAGGGAAGTTGGGCACATAATCAAATACTGCCTTAATTGTTTGCAATGGGCTGGACCTGCAAATTATACATTGCATATGGAGTTAGATGATGGGTGATGGATATAGGAGCTCTGCATTCATGCAGAATATACTGAGGATCAGGATAAAGGTGTATTTGATAATGACCTCAGGTCAGACAATATGGTCATTAAATATTTATGGAGACTCATAACAATTCAAGTGGTCTATGAAAATGTGAGATATATCTTCTGAGGGTTGAGGTCAGGCACCAAGACAAATCTGGCCCAGGTATTCCACTGAATGGCAGGTATCCAAAATTTTATTAATTGGGTGTAATGTATTGTCCACGTCCCTAGACTGTGCACCACAGTTCTTCTAGAAAGATTAAGAATTTATTTTGTATATGAACATATATTAAGAATTATTCTGAGATATTTTTGCAACTTACACTACGTTATGATGATGTTTAACTAGTCGACACTAGACACCATTTTTACATTCAAATCAAGGAGGAGGATCAGAGGCTTTTTGAGTGCTAAGGGTTTAGGAAAGGAGGCATACCCTGGAGGGAGCTGAAAATAGCAACCTCCATTAATTAGAGAAATTAAGCAAATGCTGATTATGGAATTTCACCCCAGCTTTGCGTCAACTTAAATATCAACTCAAGTGTCAGTTGCATTCAGTGTAGTTGTGTAAAGGAATTTAACACTGTGAATTATCAAACTAAGACGCAGAGGTGAGTAGAGTAGTCAAAAGTTTTACTCAAGTACAAGTAAAACTACTTAGAAAAAAACAATTACTCAAGTAACAGTAAAAGTGATAATGTTAATAATTACTTGAGTAAGAGTAATAAAGTATACAATGAGATGACTGCTCAAGTTGCAAGTTACTAGTTACTTTGGATCTGATTAAAATGAAGGGAAAATCCTGAATCTCAGACTACATGGAGAAATGTAAGTCACACCTCTCCTTGAAAGTCTGTCTGTTCTGTTTATATGATATAAAACCTGGGTTCAAGATGAAGCAGCGTATAGTGGGTATAGAAAGGAATCACCCCCTTTTAAAATAATCACATTTTGTTGCTTTTCTGCCTGAAATGAAGACGGGCACAGTTTTTGTTTTATCCAGCTGTATTTACTCAGTATTTACTCATGTCAGAAAAAAATTTAAAAAATGAAAAACTGAGAATCCAAGAATCACTAAGAACTAAGAATCACTGAGTTGGAAAAAGGATCACCCCCTTGCTCTAATTTTTTTGAATTATAGCCTTTAGTCTGTTGGGATATGTCTCTACTAACTTTCCACATCTAGACTTTGCAATATTTGCCCACTCTTCTTTGCAGAACTGCTCAAGTTCAGTTAAATTTGATGGTGACCGTTTGTGGACTACAGTCTTCAAGTCATTCCACAGATTTTCAATGGGGTTTAAATCTGGGCTCTGACTAGGCCATGCAAGGACATTCACCATTTTCTCCTTCAACCACTGTGTGGTCAGTTTTGCTGTGTGCTTTGGGTCATTGTCATGTTGGAAGGTAAACCTTCTTCCTATTGACAACTTTCTGGCAAAGGGCAGCAGATTTTTCTCAATAATTTGACAGTATTTTGCCCCATCCATTTTTCTTTCTATCCTGAGAAGTGCTCCAGTCCCTGCTGCAGAGAAACACCCCAATAACAGGATATTACCACCTCCATGCTTTACTGTAGGAATGGTGTTATTTGGATGGTGAGCTGTATTGGATTTCCACCAGACATATCATTTGGTGTTGAGGCCAAATAATTCAACTTTAGTCTCATCTGACCATAACACCTTTTTCCATGTGGCCTCAGAATCTTCAAGATGCGTTCATGTGGCCTTTCTTGAGGATTGGCTTTTTTCTTGCAACCCTCCCATACAAGCCACATTTGTGGAGAATTTGTGATATTGTTGTCACATGCACACAATGACCACTCTTTGTCATAAATTCCTGCAACTGCTTCAGAGTTGCTGTAGGCCTCTTGGTAGCCTCTCTGACCGGCTTCCTCCTGGCTCTTTCATTTAGTTTGGAGCGACGTCCTGATCCAGGGAGGGTCTGTGTTGTACCAAATACCTTCCACTTCTTAATAATAGACTTCACTGTGCTTCTAGGCATTGATAAAGCCATTGAAATTTTTTTGTATCCATCTCCTGACTTGTGCCTGTCCACAACTTTATCCCAGAGATCTTTTGACAGTGTCTTGCCACCCATAGTTGATTGTTTGCTTCAGTTGCACTACAAAATGCTCCAGGAAAGCTCTTTTCATGCTGAGCTAATCAAAATGACCACAGCTGATCACAGTTGAAAGTCAACTTTGTGTGCTTTGTGTGCCATTGAGAAGGTGATTAGCTACACCTTATTGAGTTTACAAGTCATTTTTAGGAGGGGGGTGATCCTTTTTCCAACTCAGTGATTCTGTTTTTTTTATTTATTTTTTTTTAAATTTTATTCTGTCATGTTGGTGTTATATCTTTCACTTGGATGTTATAAGTTGCACTGAGTAAATACAGCTGGATAAAACAAAAACTGTGTCCGTCTTCATTTCAGGCTAAAAAGTGTAATTATTTTAAAGGGAGTTGATTCTTTTCTATACCCACTGTATACCAGTCCTGTGATGGGTACAATAATACAGAACCTGTCATTTTCAACACAAAATCTCACACACACCCCAAAAAACAAACATTTTCCCAACAGTTGACTGTCTTTATTTTCACATGTTAACAACACAAACTTGTCAGCATCTGCATTTATAAACAAGACAACAGAGAACAAAAGAACAAACTATGGAACAGAACAGAAGAGAAAATGTGCGTGTCTGTGTCCTGCCTCCGCCAAAAACAGTGACTCATTATATATTATATATATTTTATACTCATTATACGTGATATAAATTAATTATTAATACTACATATACTCATTAATATTTAACAGTAACAGAGAAACGCCACCGAATGTAGCGAAGTAAAAGTACATTTCTGTGATTAAAAATGAACTTGAGTAAGAGTATAAGTATGGCCAGTTAAACCTACTCTTAAAAGTACTTTTTTTTTCTTTCAAAAAGTTACTCAAGTAAATGTAACGATGTAAATGTAGTGTGTTACTACCCACCTCTGCTAAGATGTACACTGACACTCCTTGTGTTGTTGAAGGGTTAGAAGTAGAGCTGACATTTAGTAAAAACTCCATCAAGCTTATATGACCCTAATAAGTATGTATTTTCCCTCCAGTATAAAAACAAACTGTTTCTAAGCTGTACTAAATTTTGAACCTTTAACCAAACAGTAACAATTCCAGTGATCATCCTTTATCAATAATCGAAATCGATTATTATCACAAAATTCTGCACTTGCAAGTCCAATAGTAAAACTTTTAAAGCAAGGATAATGTCAAGACAGGCTTATAAAGCAATATGTCACTTGAACAGACTCCCAGTAATCTGAAACAATAATGAAATCTAAACACAGACAAGTTTTTGAAGTGTTCATTGATAACATTTACCTTCTGACATTTGAACAAATAACCAAATGCGTGACATGTTATTGTTCATAAAAAAATAAATAAATAAAAATAAAAAAAAAACCTCCAGGTCTGCAAATAGATCTCTCTGTGTGATAGAATCCAAGCACAGAGTTTATTGAGGGACAGGGGGAAAAAACAGTGAAAATGTCAAACGCCAGACAGTCATCAAAACTTTATACAAGGGTAAGCCAAAACAAAATAGCACTTGAATGTGCCCTTGTGGAAACATATGATCAGCAATATGCCGATAAGTATAATTAAAATTTAATGCTTGCTATTACAATATTTTTATTATTATTTTAATCACATGTACAGTACAGTATGGGTGGCTGGGGCTCAGGTGGTAGCGCGGGTTGTCCACTAATCATAGGGTTGGCGGTTCGATTCCCAGCCCACGTGATTCCATGTGCCAAAGTATCCTTGGGCAAGACACTGAACCCCAAATTGCTCCTGATGGCAGGCAAGTGCCTTGCCGTTGGTGTGTGTGTGAATGGGTGAATGAGACAGTGTAAAGCACTGCGAAGGTTAAAAGGCACTATATAAGTGCAGACCATTTACTTTGCAAAAGTTTTAGGCACCGTATTTTTTTTTTAGTACAAACTTTGTTATAGATTTTTAATTTTATGACTTCTACATTATCAAGACAGTACAAAAAAACATTTTAGATTCCCAAACAAAGTTTTCCCAAAGTTTTCTAGCACAAAATTAAATGTTACAGAACAATGTTTGTACGTCATTAAAGAAAGCAGCGTATTACGTAAGAGACACTTTTCAGACAGTAAACACAATGAAGGCTGCTGGGTTTTGCTGCCAAATTAAGAAGCAAGTGCGAAAGTCAAAGTCTCCAGAAGAACTGTGGCTGGTTCTGCAAGATGCTCAATAAAACTTACCAGCTCATTTCCTTATAAAACTGCACAAATTTTACTATTTTTATTTTAACTTTTTTTGTCACACCAAATATTGACTTTGCTTCATTTACTACTGTTTACTGCCCTTTACTGTATTTTTTTTTATTTTTATGTAGAAACATGTAATTTCATTATTTTGAAAGCATCTTTGCTCTACAGCATGTCTTTGCATGTGCCTAAAACTTTTGCACAGTACTGTATATTATATATGCATATAGAAACTCTGCATATACATGCAGAATATACTGAGGATCAGGATAAAGGTGTATTTGATAATGACCTCAGGTCAGACAATATGGTCATTAAATATTTATGGAAACTCATAACAATTCAAGTGGTCTATGAAAATGTGAGATATATCTTCTGTGGGTTGAGGTCAGGCACCAAGACAAATCTGGCCCAGGTATTCCACTGAATGGCAGGTATCCAAAATTGTTAATTAAATTAATTGGGTGTAATGTATTATCCACATCCCTAGACTGCGTACCACAGTTCTTCCAGAAAGATTAAGAATTTATACTGTATATGAACATGTATACTGTATAAGAACAGAGTTATTCTGAGATATGTTTGCAACTTACACTATGTTCTGGTGATGTTTAACTAAAGTAATCAAAAGGTCAAAAACCAGACAGGCATCAAAACTTTACACAAGGGTCAGCTAAAACAAAATCACACTTGGATGTGGCCTTTTGGAAACATATGATGATCAATATGCAGATAAGTATATTTAAAATTTAATGCCTGCTATTACAGTATTACAGGATTTTTTTTTTAATTATTATTTTATTCATCTGATAATTTAATCATTACCACTTTATTTCATTCAGTTTTTTAGTATTTAATTTTCAACTTTTTTATTTTTCCTTTCATTTTATTTTAAAGCAAGCTTCCTTTTATCAGTTAGTTAGGCAGATAAGTCCAGGCAGTTCTGGATTAATAGATAATGGTTGAGGTGAGGGAACCGTACATTCATTAAAGAAGAGAAGAAACTGTGCTGACATGGGTGGAGCAAATTACTGAGAATTCACTGTTTACTCTTTAGAGAAGATAAGGAAGTAATTCCATACAAACCATCACTATATTTAGAACAGAATTCCTGTTGTATTCTTCCTGCAAATGTTTAAAATAATCTTTCCCTAGAGTGCTATAGAACAAACTAAAATAGAAAACTGATTTCTAAGTGTACCAATATTCTCGAAAGTTATTAGGTCACCACCATGTGCAAAAATCCTCAGTGGCCTGTGTTGCTGTACTGAACACTTGAATACACAAATACAAAGAATACCCTTCTGTTTTGGAAGTCACTCCGTTTCCTAGGCTATGGGTCAAAAATACACATTTGATTGCCTTAAATAAATCATCTCAATGTGATAGTGGGAGGCTAATGTCAGGATATCAAGAGTGAATCAGACACAATTCTACATTACAGAGAATTTGTAGGCAGTGCATTTCATAGCAGAGTTGTCAACATGCTTTGGTTTGTCTATATAGAGCAGGTGGCTCTTTTTTCTGATTATAGAAAACATTTATTTATTCCTTTCACTGTAATATAGATTAAGTGTGCATCTCTGCTGGACTGATGTAACCTAATGGATTTTTTAAATTTTTTTTTATTATTTCCTTATAACCTAATAGGTTATATGAGGTTGTTAATAATGTGTATCATCTTTTCATGATAGTGTGGCATGGAGGCGTAGCAGGTAATGTTACTGCCTCACAGCTTCAGAGTCCCCAGTTTGATCCAGAGCTTGGGTTACTGTCTGTGTGGAGTTTTTGTGAATGCTCTCCCAGTGTCTATATGGGTTTCCTCCTGGTTTTACATTGTCCTTCTTTGGTGTGTATGAGTGTGAGTGTGTACTGTATGTGCCTGGTACTCTGTGATGGATTGATTTTCATCCAGAGTGTATTCCTGTGTAACGAATCAAAAGCATTACTAGCATTATTCTTTTCCACCAGAGTAATGTAATGGATCAACTTTAAACATGAAACGAAACAGAAGCGCACGCTTAGATTTGAAGCACCTTTTTAAAGGAGACGAGTTTTAAAGCGTGCCCGCATTATCTACCGGAATGTGTAGTAGCTCAGATGAATCTGCAACGTTTAAAAATATTCTCCACCAGTTACAATTTATGTAATGAATTAAAAGATGTTTAACACGTTTAAATGTATTCTCCAATTTATATAAGGAATTAGCTCGACTGGCGTGAAATATATCTATATATCTAATCAACGCGTGTTGTGACCAGTTATAAATATACATCAGCCGTGAAAGGGAATTCATGTATGTGCACATATACATATAGATAATTAACTACAACGGATTATAATTAATTATGACTATGTATGTGGTCTGTAAACTGTAGTCTAGTTTAGATTCATGAACTCTAAAGAGTGAGTTTATCCTTCTGGCCAGGAAGAATTAACCCACGAAGTTTGTTATTAAAGATTAGAGCGGGTAATCGAGATCTTATGCAGCGTTTAATTGACTCATCACGTGACAAAACAGAGAAAATCAAGCGTGGGATAATAGATTTTAATAGCTAGATGTAACTATGGATACACACGACTAACTCTAAGCAAAACATGCATATGTACATCTATATACAAGGAAAAAAAAGGAATAGAGAGAAAGTAATGAAATAAAAGGGAAGTAGACAGAAACACAACTAATTAGCCTTTTTCAGAACCAGAAACGAACTTAATTCTCCTGTAACACAGGGGTCCAATCTTAAACGCAGATATAGGTTCATTAACTATACTTGAGAACTCTCTTTGTCTGGTCTCGGACCCTAATTTAAATGTCCAGGGAGGGGCTGGTTTATACCGTGTTATAAATGAAATTAAGAGAAAACATGAAATAATGTATCCCATTGCAATATGATATGCATAATCAATCCAGGTATCTCGCGACGATTAACTACATACCAAATTCGATGGACTTGTAAAGAATATTACGAATAACCTGGTTACAGACATTTAAAATGATATCCTAAATTAAAACTATCTAAAATCATTAAGGTTAGTTACATAAACACACAATATATGTAAACAAGATAACATCACACTATTTAGGCATCGAATAATTACATATAATTACACGTTACATTGAAAAGAGAGAGATTTCTCCATTGTGTGTGCAAGGTAAGCTTGTGTGTGTGTGTGTGTGTGTGTGTGTGTGTGTGTGTGCGTGCGTGTGCGCGTGTGTATGTCCAGAAGAGGGGGCTGGCGTTCTTCTAATGTCCACTGGTCCTTGGTCACCTCAGGGTGACCTTAGGGAGGACATTTTTTCCTCTGGCCTTTGCGACTTTAAGGCTAAATCATGTGGTCGTAAACAGAGATTAGATCAGAGATTTACAGGCCCCTGGTCGGAGTTTTGGTGGACCCCTGCTGACGAACTAATCGTGAAGTTTCCCAGACGTTCAGTCATCAAAGGTTTCTTTTATTGCAGGGGTAAGTCCTGTGTGGGTTCCAAAGAGTCTTTTGCATTCCAAAGGGCATCTGGCCGCAGGAGGCCTCTCGGGGTTACTCTAGGTCACCTGAGTGACGAAATTTTCTATGTTCCGTCTGGGTTAATTCAGAAATCAGTTTGGGCACCGTCATACGCTACACCTGCTTCATGCCTATTGTTCCTGGGAATCCACTCTGCTTCTGCATCCAGTGTGACCCTGACCAGGATAAAGCAGTTACAGAAGATGAATGAATATTTCCATGATGAAAATACCATAATTCAAATAATAATCACAGTGTAATCAAGTTATCAATCAGAATTTGGTCATGTATCAGTGTTGCTAGACAAAGAGTTTTCAAAATGGAAAAAAAAAACAACATTTGAGGCAAGCAAAAGTGTTGTCGAGTAATCTAAATAAGCATAGATGTTATCTTTGGATATTTATGTTATTGTGCATATGTTATAATGTTGTTTAAAGGGCATGGTGTTGTTTAATAAGGCTGTGTAAAATGTGCATTATGAGGCTGAGTGCATATTGTTAAATTTAGAACACCAGGAAATTTAACACATAGGGCTGTCTGATTTATAGTTTATTATTTAAACAATTATTTTACATTTACTACTTTTGCAGATAATTTTATTCAAGGCAACTTACAAATTATTCAAGAGCCTAAATGTAAATAAGCAAGGGATCAAATAAAGTGTGTTAAATAAGGTTTTTATATTTGAATATCAACATATGATTGGTCACATTCAAAAGTCTCTGCTACGAGAGTGTGTAACTATTAAATGATTTTCCTTTGACCCTTTCATTTTCCAATATTCCATGTGCATTTTTTCCAAATAGCAAATTCGGAATAATGTATACTAATAGTGTTGACAATGAATAGGATATGGGAAATGCTGAAATAGTGCCATAAAATGTAGCAGGTGAGACAGCGAAATTGTTTCTAATGCAAATGGCACCAGGAACAGCGAGCTATTATAAATTAAATAGATAAGAAATAAATAAAATTGTAAGTCTTGCTTTGACAGTTGTGCTGTCCCAATTTCTCTGAAAGAGAGATCTAATAAAGAAAGAGATGCTTATTGTGTCAGACAGTCTGTATTTTTGTAAAAGAAACCACTTGCTTTAAACTATATAGTTGGGGGATACTAGAGACCTCAATCAGTGTATTACAACATCACTCAGGGTTTTGGTTCAAGATGGCAAGAAGAAGAGATCTAAGTGACTTTGAAAGGGGGTTCATTATTGGGGCACGGATGGCAGAAGCTTCAGACATAAAGGCTGCTTAGCTGGCTGTGTTTCAATAGGAACAGTGACTGAAGTGACATTTAATTTTAGGTCTATAGGAAAGACATCAGTAAATACAATTGTAAATTGTGGTCAAAAATGCACATTCAATTATTATAATGCTCATGCATTAATGAGATATGTAAGGAAAAACAAAAGAGGAACTATTCTTCAGGTTTTAGAGAATGTCAGTGCAGAACGTGATCAGGCTGTTAACAAGAACAGTCAGTTGACAACTGCATAGGGTGGGATATTGTAGGGTTGCAATGCATGAACCCCTCATTACAAACTGGTCTATAGAGATGTGAAAAAGTGACATTGTCAGCTGAGTCATCCATCATCATATTGGGTGAGTGCCTTTGTGGCAAATTAGTGGCTCCGGTGCATGGCTCTATTATGCTTTGGGGGGCATCTTGCTGGCATGGTGTCAATGCAAATCAATACAAAATAATTCTAACTGATTTCAGACCAGGGTTAGATAGCGCTCTCTACCACCATTTTGAGGGAACACCAATTGAGGGAATATCTTGGGGATGAATGCTGTTCCACCCCTCAAGTACAGTTCCAGAAATGTGCATTGAAGCTGTTCTGGTGGTTAGTGGTGGCCCAACACCTTACCAAGACACCGTATGTTGGTTTTTACCTTTAACTTATCACCCATATACAAACAACCAAAAGATTGACTGCTGATTTTACTGTACTGTAATTGAAAGTATTTGTCATATTTTTGTGAAACTAAAAATACAGTCAAATTTATTTTCTGAATATAGTGTCATATTTTCCTCCAGTGCTGACAGCCTCATTTATATGCATTTCTCAACTTGCACAATATATATATATATATATATATATAATATGTAAATGTACAATATGTAAATAACCCCTTTATAAGATATAACACAAATATTTTGTTATATGACAGTGCTGAAGTCTTTGAGAGTTTTAATTAATTACAATATTCACATAATGCAGCAGATAATACTTTTGGTCAAAGTAATGCAGGCCAGCCATTAACTATGTGAAGCACAAAGCAATTTACGGGGGAACAGAAATCCCTACGGGGGAAACAAAAGGAATGATGAGATGAAGCTCTGGGATGGTGAGCATTTGCTGCTTTATGGCTCTGTGTGATGACTTCTTAGCATTCAGCTAAAAGGTCTTCTTTTTCAGAGGAGTCTCCTAAGACAGAGAAAAAAAGAGCAAAGCATTAGTGGGGCTTCACAGGCTGTAAATGACATGTCAGCATATTATTTGTCCCTGTTTGCTCCTCAAATAGGTTGTCAGCCATGAAGGACTATAATACTGAGTGCCCATCTAGCCATGGGTGGTTTGCTGTTTCCACACTTTAGGTGGATTAGAGGTAGAGAGGTGCATTTGTTTTTTTTGCTATAGTTGGTCTTAGGGTGGGATTCTGGGGCCAGTGAGACCTGCCAGAAAGTACCACTTCTTTGATCCCTTCCTTCTCTCCAGGAGCGTTGAGGTGTTCTGCTCATGGAGACTGAAAGGAAGGACTCTGTTTTCCTTCTGGCATAGGATTCTTACTCACTTATCTACAGTCCCCTCCGAAACTATTGGAATCGCAAGGCCAATTCAATTGTTTGTGCTGTACATCCAAGACATTTGGGTTTGAGATCAAAAGATGGATATGAGACATGAGTTTAGGATTTCAGCTTTTATTTCCTGGTATTTACATGTAGATGTGTTAAACACATCTTTTGTATCAGACCACCCAATTTCTACCCGAGCAACGGTATAGGAACAGATGAGTCTTGAAGTAAATTAAAGTAACTAACACTTAATATTTTATTGCATGTCCCTTGTTTGCAATAACTGCATCAAACCTGTGACTCACAGACATCACCAAATTGTTGGTTTCTTTTTTTTTGTGTTGTTTTTCCAGGCTTTTACCGCAGCCTCTTGTCAGTTATTGTTTGTTTCGGCAGGATTCTCCCTTCAGTCTCCTCTTCAGGATGTGAAATGTATGCTCAACTGGGTTAAGGTCTGGTTATTGACTTGGCCAGTCTAAAACCTTCCACTTTTATAAACCTGATAAAGTCCTTTGTTGAGTGGGCAATGTGTTTTGGATCTTTGTCTTGCTTGCCAATTTGACTGGATGCATTTCTCTGTACATTGGAAGACAGATTATTTCTGTAGACTTCTGGATTAATTCTGCTGCTACCATCATGAGTTACATCTTCAATAAAGATTAGTGAGTCCATTCCAGAAGCAGCTGTGCAAGCCCAAGCCATGACACTACCCCCACAATGTTTCACAGATGAGCTTTTATGTTTTGGTTCATGAGGAGATCCTTTCTTTCCACACTTTGGCCTTTCCATCACTTTTGTAGAGGTTAATTTTGGTTCGAGAACTTTTGTGGCTCATCTCTGTATTTTATTCATTTATTTATTTATTTATTTTTGCAAATTCCAATCTGGCTTTCTGATTCTTACCACTAATGAGTGGATTGCATCTTGTGGTATGGCCTCTATATGTCTGCTCTATGTGTCTTATTTGAAAGGTGGATTGTGATACCTTCACCCCTGCCCTGTGGAGGTTGTTGGTGATGTCATTGACTGTTGTTTTTGGGTTGTTTTGATGATGTTTCTGTCATCAGCTGTTGTTGTTGTCCTTGGCCGACCCGTTCCAGTCGTTTCGGAGGGGACTGGATATCCCAGCTAGAGGAGCCCACACAGGCCAGCCATCAGCTGGGACTTAAACAGGCTTCATCAAACGGCTTATTAAAGTCATTTTGGAATGAGCTCTATAAGGATTATTATGCTAGGAGTTCTCCAACCATAGGTGCTTAGTAGAAGCTCCACCTCAGTGGCACATGCAAGAGCCCAGAGGCATTATATTGCACATGCAGCAGATATGAAAACTCTTCTTATCTTGTGGGATGCCTCCATTAAACCCACATTTGTTAAGTGTATAGTAAATGTACTGTGGCCATATTGACATAGATGTCAGAAATATTCTAATGGGAACAGTGACACCATCTTAGTTTAAGATGTTCCTTGGGATTAACTCGCACTGTGTCAGACTATGTATTTCTGCTTATTTAGTAAGTATTAATTTTGAAGACATTAATTGTGGCTGAAAGTGTTGTGCTGACAAGTGTGAACTAATGTACTGAGAAAATGTGATTAGCAATTGAGAAGTGTTTTAAAGTGATATCTGAAAGCAATATGACAAGCAATACAGCGTGCAGCAGCTGTAAATAATGCCATGAAGATCAGATGCCTCAGCTGTTCTTCCAGAGGTAAATGTAGGAACAACAAAAGCTCTTTGCTTGCACAGCTGTATTGGCTGGTTAGGGCAAAAACTTGGTCAGGCAGAAAAAAATTGCTCAAAAATTATGTCAAATCAGTGCCACACCAGAAACATTATCACTCTCATATACAGTAGTACTCATAAATTTACATACCCCCTGCAGAATTATTATTTTGTCTTCTCAGAAAAATGTAAATATATTATGTAGCCTCTGAAGGGCAGTACTAAATGGGGAAAAAAAGAGCTTTAAACAAAATAATAACAATTTACAAAGATCATACTGTTCAAAAGTTTACATCCCCTGGCTCTTAATGTATCATGTTGCCTTCTTGAGCATCAGTGAATCTTTGCACCTTTTGTAATACAGACATTGTGTAGTATGCTCTGGATGCTTCCTTAGAGGCAACATATGTCTCTAGATGCACTTCTCCCCAGAGTGGGAGGAAAAATCAATATCTTTCACCACTCCCAACCCACATACCTTATATATACAGAGAAAACCTACTGTGCTCACTAGAGACAGAAATGCAGTGAGATGATTATTTAAGCTATATTTTTACCAGTGTAAAAGATAAAATGACATGATTTGTTGATTGCTTTATGATTTGATAGATTGAGTACAGTATGAGAACTGAATTTCTTAGACTTTCACCAGTTATTTGTTCTGATTACTATAAACTTTATTTAAAAAATAAAAAAAGTGGCAGTGGTGGTTCAATTCCCAGGACCGTTAGAGAGCCACTGTTATGCCCTTAAACAAGGATCTTCACCCTCAACGGCTTAGCTCTATGCTTGGACTGTATTCTGCCTAACTTGTAAGTCACTTTGGATAAAAACATCTACCAAATGAATAAATATAAAATGAAACTCAGCCAATCACATCAATGCCACATGAAACATTTAAGAACCAGAATTATTGCTTGTATACGAGATGTTGTAAGCGCCATCGTGCTCAACATGCTAGTTTCAACTCATGCCCCAAGGTTGAATGTGGCAGCAACATCACCAGGTTCATGATGACACACTTTAAGGGCACCCCAAACGATTGTAAGGGGTATAAGGAGAGCTGGTTGTCCTCTGTGTGTTGCTCAGTGAAAATATCCTAAAATTACTAGCAGGTGTGTCCAGCTGTGGTCATTGACTTGTTCCTGCACCAGGGCTCAAACCAGGTTTCTCTTTCCAATAACAGTGGATATCAGGCCTGCCAATCATGGTCATGCTTCCAAAACAGACTGAAGTTTTGGGTCAGTGGGCATCAGCTCATCCCTTGGGCTGGGTTTGCAGGCATAGTACTCTGACTGAATAGTCCCCTGGGAACATTGGTGAGCTTGTAAGAGAGTGTAAATTCCCAGGCTTGCTAGAGAGCCACTGTTAAGCCCGTAAGACTCTTAACCCTCAACTGCTTCGTTCTATGCCTGGACTATATTCTGCCTCACTTTGGATAACAGCATCTACCAAATGAATAAATGTGAAATGAAACACAGCCAATCACATCAGTGCGACATGATATATGAGTTATTGTAGTTCCATCATGCTCAACATGCTACGTGTATTCCCTTTCTCACATTCCCTACATTTTTCCAGTTCAATAATTTTGTGTTAGGTGTAATTCTCATGTTAATATATTTCATATGTTTTCCCTACAGGTCCCTTTATGACTGAAGAAATACCATATTGACCGTCTGATCACCTCAATTTCATGTGATGCTCACTTCAGAAAGCTCTTAGATCACTACCAAAGGCCCCAACACAGACAAAGAAAAATGTATGACAAGCAAGGCTACTCACCTGAGTCATCTACAATCAGTTTAATCATAATGGCCAAAGGATATAAAATGTTGTTTGTTGTAGAAACACATGTGATTCTATCAGACAAGTTTGTGTAGTCTTAGAATTGCAAAAAAAAAAACCCAACTATCTTTGAAGAGAAGGGGGAAGTCACTAGAAATATTTTCCTTTTCATTACGTATGCCATTTTTCAAATTTCTGTAGCATAAATCCTACAGTGACCTGAAAATTAATTGTAGCTTAAGTGACTGTAATGAAGGAAAGTACCATATTGTTGCTGCTGAAAATGTGAAAACATTTAATAGGATCCACTTTAACTTGATGGCTACACAGCACATCTTATCTTGTGTAATTCGTATAATATTTAAATAATAATAGCAAAGCCCTTTTAAATATTGCCTTTGAATGATATGGGTAACCTCTGGAAGATATAGAGAAATGTAAATTTAAGTGTGCAAACACAGTATATGTTTTATAAAAGAGGATTTTTAAATTATATATATATATATATATATATATATATATATATATATATATATATATATATATATATATATATATATATATATATATATATATATAAAAGAACATATTTTTGATATTTCTTAAAATGATTTTAAAGATTGATTTCTTTTTTCTGGACTGTAACCTCTGCAGGGCATTTATTTAAATAATTTATTTATGTATTATTGAAATATATAGGAAATGTCTAAAAGGTTTTTGTATATTTTGTGGGTGTAGTTATGTGTGATTGTGTTAAAAAAACAAACAAACAACGAATTAATTTGTTTCATGTATACACTGACAAAAATATTGGAATTCTCGACAAGCCTGTCATGCATTATGCTGTTTTAATGGGAACATATTAGTGATTTGTCCTAAAATATTTTATAATACAGCCCATGTACACTCTCAGATACACATTTGCATCTGATGACTAATACCACTGTTCCATATCCAGAAATATAGTATTGTTTCTGATATTGTGCAACAGCTGCAAGCCATTTAAATAAATATATATATATATTTTTTTACAATTCTGAGGATGTTAACAATAGGAGATGTCCAAAAAGTAGAACACTTTCATGTAGTCCACTCGAATTTCTTGTGTGTTGTCTAATGACAATGAAAATACTGGGAAAATGGTTAGTCAAATTCTTGGCCATTTGTATTTATTTTAAACAGTACCACCATATTTTGAGCCAAATAACAGTTGTAAAGATGGACATGTCCAACAAAAATGACCATAAAAAAAGAAAAATTCCTGTGGGTTTTTAAGATGTCATTCTTAGCACTTTGCACTGAAAAACAATGACTTTATACAGTGGGATAAAGGACTGCTTTAATATGTTAAATACAGAGTGATTTGAAATAGATATGCTTTCTCTTTGTGTGTCTGTCTGTGTTTATCTTTCTGTGTGTGCATGTAAGCATTGCCTGCTATTTAATCTTTTGCCACATTAGGCTTTTGCTAAAAGAAATGCAAACCAAACAGATGGAGAATACAAAGCACTTCTGTAAGTCATTCTGGATAAGAGAGTCTGGTAAATGCTGCAAATGTAAATGTAGAATATATAGAATTCTCTTAATGAATCTGACACTGGGGTAGTACAGTACCATTGACGCAATGATGATCTATATTGAGTGTATAATTGTAATTAGGAAACACAGTGAAGATAGCAATGTACACATGTGTTGCTAGTGCTTCAAGCAGAGAGACTGCACCATTACAGAAGGGCCCCAAACACATTATAACATTATTATGAGCCGCACCCACCCCAAGCAAAGCAAAGTCTTGTAATATTTAAGATCATCTGAGCTACAACCCTTAGCAAAAATTATGGAATCACCACACTTAGAGGATGTTCACCTGGCTTTTTTACTTTGTAGCAAATAAACAAATCACAGATATTACACAAAACAATTTTTGTTTAATAGCTGAACATTCTGGCTTCATGAAACATACCTCAAACAAATTAACTGATTTTAATTAATGGCATTTTTTTTTCCAAATCAAGTAGAGGAACAAAATTAATTCTAAAACAAATACCAGCACAAGTCTAAAAATGCAAATTAGTCTGCAGTTAAAAGAGAGTGCTTACAGAACTTAACGAGCTGTTGGACTTGGCTAATTGTAAGGAAACATGGCACCATCAAGAGAGCTGTCAATTGAAACAATGGAAAGAATTATAAAACTCCTTCAAGAAGGAAATCTGACATGGAGTGTGGGAAAAGATGTTGGTTGTTCCCAGTCAGCTAAAATTTGGTGCAAGTATAAACAAAATGGGAAGGTTATAAAAGGAAAAAATATGGGTAGACCAAGGAAAACGTTAAAAGGTCAGGATAGAAAACAAAGCAGTATGCCTTGAAAATAGAAAATACACAGCAAAACGAATAAAAAACAAATGGGCGGAAACAGGAGTCAATGTTTGTGACAGAACTGTAAGAAATCGGCTGAATGAAATGGGATTTACATATAGAAAAGCCAAATGAAAACCAGCACTAACACCTCAGCAGAAGAAAATAAGGTTACAGTGGACTAAAGAGAAGCGATCATGGAGTGTGGATGATTGGATGAAAGTGATATTCAGTGATGAATCACAAATCTCCACTGGCCAAGGAGATGCTGCTGGAACTTTTGTCTGGTGCCGTTCTAATGAAACATATAAAGATGACTGCCTGAAGAAAAAAATCAAATGTCCTCACTCATTTATGATATGGAGTTGCATGTCAGGTAAAAGACCAGGGGAGACCTCAACAGTCAGTGCACAGGTGTACACTGAAATTTTGGACACTTTACTCATTCCATTGATAGAAAATAGGTTTAATGATGATGAAGTCATTTTTCAGGATGATAATGCATCTTGCCACAGAGCAAAGAGTGTTAAAGCTTTTCTTCAGGAAAGGCAAATCAATTCAATGCCATGGCCAGCAAACAGTCCGGATCTCAATCCAATTGAAAATTTATGGTGGAAATTTAAAAAAACTGGTCCAAGACAATTGGTTCTGCAAAGCTGGTCTGTCAACCGCTATTCGAGATAGTTGGAACAAGCTTCATGGAGAATATTGTTTTTCATTAGTGAAGTCCATACCTCAAAGTAAAAAAGCCAGATGAGGAGCAACAAAGTATTAATTGTGATTTTGTTTTTGTTTTTGTTGATGTTTCCATAAGTTGTTCCTCAACAATGAGTGATTCCATAATTTTTTCCCTCTACTTGATCTGGAAATAAAATATGCCTTTAATTAAAATAATTTCCCTTAACTTGTTTGAGGTATGTTTCATGAAGCCAGAATGTTCACCTATTAAACAAAAATTGTTTTGTGTCATATCTGTGATTTGTTTATTTGCTACGAAGTAAAAAAGATGGGTGAGCAAGTGTGGTGATATATAATTTTTATAATTTTTGCCAGGGGTAGTACTTAATTTGAGTTGAGTAAACTGTCTAAAATTCAAACTGATATATTTTGCCAGATACACTAGATATATTTAGTATGCTTTTAATTAGCTGTTTGAGTTGTCAAATTAATCAACTAAAGGCAATGGTTTGGTTAATTTGATGCACTCTCCTGTAAAGAAAACATGCCCATGGTTTAAAGGACTGCACTAATTCATCTGCTTAGTAGTTCACTATTTCATAATAATACCATAATTACTATAAAAACATGGGTTGAACAAAGATTAGTCAGTCTTAACTTACTAGCCAAACTGTGAGCTGAAAAACTCTAAGTTGCTATAGAGTGCCACATAGCACACAAAACAATGGTAATCAGTTATAATGAACAGCACAGCAAAAGAAAACACACTCTCAGAGGGTGAGGTATTTTCTATTAAGATTTTCTAATCTTTAGTCACACATTACCTTGCCTGACTGATCTACACTGAACAAAGCTGGAGTTTGGTCACTGTGCCAGTTACTTTGCAAGCCAACAAAATATCTGAAGTTCAGTAAACTCACATAGTGCTCTTAATGAATCTGATGTTGTGTTCGAACAAGAGTGCTAACTATTTTAACCACTGTAATGAGAGAATATGGCACAAGATGGCAACCTACACATGCTCTTAGTTCTTCAAGCAGAAAGGTTAAGAATATTTTAAACAACTAGATTAAGACTCATCCTTTGAACATCATTTGTGCCAATAAACAGCAGTCATATATATCTAATCTAATCCAAAAATGTCAAAATGAGGCCCTAATTAGGCACTTATCTCTTATGTATAGACTTAACTCCCATTAGATGACATGAAGAAGAAAGCGCGAGAAGGGTCAAAAGGGAAACTGGGATTATAATTACTACAGCAGGGTTTCCCAAACTAGAGGTCGTGACCCCACATGACGTTGCGTTTATTTTATTAATTAATTTAAAAATTATTATTATTAGAAACCTACCAAACCAAACCGTCAAACCTCCTGAAAAGTCTGTCTTGCGTACCCGTCTTCTGGATTTTCTAGATTAGCAAATATGAATGTATGGTCAGAGTTTTGAATTTGAGACACAGCTCACAACAATTATCACAACAATGATGGAAAGTTTTAAAGAGAGACAGAGCTCATCATTCTGTTTAACATCACTGTGCATGAAATTGCCAAATATTTTACAGTTCAAATTGGAAACCGGATTTACAGGGATGTTTTGACTCTGACATGCCACTTAGAGAATATCACATTTAATCCTTCAGATGTACATGAAGTATGCAGGCAAGTATGTGAACAATGCTGCTTGTGTTGCTGCTGGTTATAATTGTCATGCCAGTGCCGGAATCAGCGAGAAACTCCACTTCCCAGAACCCAATATGGTCTACAAACATGGCCACCATGGACTTCAATCCCCAGCACAACACTCCACCATCATGTTCATAGTCACCCAAATTGTAATCATGCAGACCTGATCCCAATCACGCACACACACCCTATATATAGGGACTCTCACAAAGATTCTTTGCAAAGTAATGTGCAGTGTGCCTATACCTGAACTTACTAAGCATTATACTATGTGTCTAGATATTCTGGTTTTTCGATCTTGCCTTGCTCTCTGATTTTTGGATTTGCTCTCATAGTGTTGTTTGCTGATTGCCTGACTTCTTGCCTGTTTCTGTTTATGGTTTTGCTTCAAGTTTAGGACCTGTTTGCCAGTGTCTACAATAAAAAGTCTGAACTGCATTTGCATCTGTCTCAGACTCCGTTGCATGACAATAATTTCAAAATTAAATTTATATGATCTGCTTCGCACTGGGCTCTATCACACCACAATGGCATGGATTATTTTCCTATATCAATACACCTTGTCGTGTTTTATTCCTTTTGCACTGTTTCCAAGCTACATGTGACAGCTGAAAGAGATGCATCCTTTCAAACACACCTCCTGACTTTTTGAAAAGGTGTATCAAGAAATGCAAGTTCACCCTTATCACTAGACTGGTAAATCAATACAAAGAATATTCTTTTGGTTTTTAGTCACATATGTAACTGACATAGTAAAATGTCACAGTGGTCATAAATTATAAGTCTGAAGTAAAAATAAAAAAAGTAAACAAACAAACAAACAAACAAACAAACAAACAAAACAACCCATAATGCATACCCCCCATAAAAAATGTCCATTTGTTGTCGTGGTCACCAAAAAGTTTGGGAACCCCTGCATATTAAATTCAATCAATTTCATCT
Source organism: Cranoglanis bouderius (assembly GCA_023630585.1). Lineage (NCBI taxonomy): Eukaryota > Metazoa > Chordata > Actinopteri > Siluriformes > Cranoglanididae > Cranoglanis > Cranoglanis bouderius. Next base: position 3,993,201 of record CM042556.1, on the reverse strand, counting down.
GAATAGCACTTCTAACTATAGACATTGTCACAAAGCAGCTTTAAAGAAAGATCTAAATCCCAAACGAGCAAGTTAGAAGTGCCAAGGATGACATGAGGAAGAAATCGTGAGAGGAACCGGACTCCAAAGGGAACCCTTCCTGTCCTGGTTGACAGCAGATAGTGGGTTTTATTAAGCATTAGAAAATACAGTTGTAGAAGATTATTGTACAGATGTACAGTTGTAACAGTTGTTAGAAGGTACAGGTCCACAGCATCAAAGTGAGATTATCTACTGAAGCAAGGGTGAGTCTTGGGCATAATCTGTTTTTGGGAAGTGCAAATGTTTAGGGTACTCATTTTTGACCTTCCATAGCTGCAGAAGGTGAGTCACAAGTGCTGAAAGCTCCAACCAGGAGTGAAACATCAGGATGAAAGATACTGGTCCGGAGGGGAAGAGGAGCCACAGCAGTAGCAGTGTGATAGGATCTGACACTGGCATCACATAAGCTATTGCATTCTGGACTAATTGGAGATTGATGCTTGTACTGCTCGACTTTGTCGTGTACAGCTGTGGAGGAGTAATTACTTTTAATTTTTTAAAGCATGGTTGAATTCTCAAATCCGATTGGTCAAAATGATCACTTTTATATAACAGCATGGCTAGGAGAGTATTTCTTGCTGTGACATAAACTATAGGATTTCATTAAAACATACCTTTACTTTGAGCTTGCTTTTCTGGATCTGCTTTTCTTTTTTTCCTTTTTCCGGCTCCTGATAGATACCATTTAGGACCCATGTTATCTCACAACTAGCGTTATTTCTTTTTTCTATTAATTTAATTAAAATGAATCGCATCTTTCGATGTAACGTGTGATGAGACGTTATGGTGTTATGAAATACTAATCACTCAGCGAAGTCACTATTACCATAGTCATGGGAATATTGGGAACTTTCCAACCAAAAATAATGAGACTTATCTTTTGTTTTTACAGAATGCATTTTCTGTTATGCATTTTACTTATGCTTAGTACGTATTCATAAAGAGTAAACAGTGCCAAAGACTAAAATAGGACATTTCCCCGCATTTCTGTCGAATGTGAGCAATGAGCATTTTGGAGCAAAGCGTGGAATTCCGTGGATACGAATAATTACGGTACTTGAGTTCTCCTCAACCCGTCGCTGTGTGAATAAATTGTGCAAATTACTGTCATTTTCAGTAATTTGTCGTGTTATTTAGAGCTCAACCTTTTACTTGTCTAATATGGATAAGTTATTTAGTCCTCACCGGTTTTGCGATTTGTGTGTGTATTATTTAATGAGGTACGTGTTTGATGCACTTTCTGCTCATTGCATGAAAACCTGAAATTGTGAAAACCTTTAAGCCGGATGGGTCCATCTGGCAAGTCAGGGCCCCAGGCGACCGCCTCTTTCGCCTGTTGGACAGGCCGGCCCTGCTTGGGAGTCAGCACTTCAACAATCTTAGTGCTTTGTAAATTAACCCAGCACAGTAAAGTCTTCAGGGTAGAGAAGTTTATACGTTCCAGTTTCTCTTTAAAACGACAAGCTGCATTTAAAAAAAAAAAAAAAAAACCTCATTAACTTCAAGAGAGAGAGAGTACAGGAGAGGCTGGTGAGGGAGCAGCTGTTTATAACGTAAGCAAGAACAAGAACTAACTTGTCATGTGGATGTTTCCATAACATTAATTGTGTGACAGTGAGCGCACTGAAAGGCAAGCAAATCAATGAAACATTGGCTTATATCTGTCAAATAGCGACGTGTTGCAAAATAATTGCTCACACAAAAGAGGTTTGTTGTATTTCAGTGGAATTTAAAATGTATGGCATTGTGAATGAGAACTGTATAAAGATTATAAAGCTGAACAGCTGATATAAACGTCCCTATGGATGAGCTGCCACTTATCATTACATATCTAAATTTGCATGTGTCTGCTGTATACTGTTGTTATTTGAGTTTGGGTATTGTCTTTTTCATAGTTCTATTTCACCCCTTCTAACCATGGTGATCATCCCCTGAATACCTTATTGTGTATGGCACACACATGCAGAAACCTACAACAAAGTCATGAACTGACTGTATGGCTTAGTATTTGATATAAACACTGTTGTCATATGGCCATTGTTCCCTTTCCCCTTCTTGCCTCATATACATTTTGGACCTCATGCGAATCTTGGAGCTATCTCAGGGGCTAACAGCATTTTACTACAGTTAGAGCTACAGTTAACCTGTCCTCCAAAGCTGGTGATAACACCCTATCATCTCCTTTAATCTTTTCAGACTGCATTGATTGTATATTGTACTTCTTGTAGCCATTTGGAACCCCATGGCTACTAGCTTGAGCCTGTTATCCATCACTCCCGTGCTGTCCATGAGTTACCTACAAACTGTCTTTGGTCAGGTACCTCTTCCGCCACACTTTCTTTGGTCAGGTACCTCTTCCGCCGCTCTGAGTTTTCACATCTCCCATCATCTGTGCTGCTAGTGCTATTGAATTCTCTGCTTACATGCATACATACATACAGGAGCAACAGCTGGGTTCCCTGACATTTTCCAGTATCCATGGCAAATAGGGTCTCCTGCGGTGCTTCAGCTTAGTACCACAGAGCTCCCGCTGTGGCTAAGCATGCCAAACACGATGGAATGGCTTCCATCAACATGCTGCCACTATCTGCTGTTGAGCTTGCTATGTTAGCCAGACTTCTGCACTCCCTTTATGCCCCCTCACTACCCACACCTCACAATCTAGCTGACCCATCTTTCTCTCCACCAAGCCAATTCATTCCTCAGCTTCCACATCCACCACCATCTGAAGACTACCAGGTCTGTGACTTTTGCTGGTTTATTAAAGTGTTTCATTCTGCATGATCATTAAGATTAGCTAGTAGGCTAGTTGGTTTCCACAGCTTTGGCTCGAACTTTAGAGTCTGATTTGGAGTTGAACGTGACCCAAATGAAGTGCTGCTGCTTAAACAACCTGCTGATTGTAAATTTCCATGTCCACCAACAACTGAAAAAACAGTAAGAAATAGAAGTGATTAGAATCTTTTTCTAGATGTGCAGATGACTTGGAATCAGAAGTTGCTCAAATGAAATTGGTGATCCTGGAACTGAAGCCATGCATAGTGGAAACTTGCATAGTGGAGTCCTCCTTATAGCCAGGGAGTTAATTTTACCTCCTTCTCCTCATTCAAGGAGTGCAGGGATGCATCTGGGAGCTGCATCTGGAATACATTTCCAGTCTGACAGTAAAACAACAGTTAACTCCGGCTTCAACAGCATCCATAAATGAATTAGCCTCTACCAACTCACATACACTGATGACAGACCCAAACACTGCACTGAATGCAGATACACTGTATGGAATATGGTGCAAACAGCCAATTCATTAGCCATTTTGCTGCTTGCATTGTAGTGACTGCTGCATTTGCAGCTACTGACCTCTCTGTGATTAAAATGATCATAACCTCACTCCTGGCAGTGGGGCACCTAGGCTAGTATGGAGGGTGGCTCTCTGCCAATCTGCTTTATGGACAGCCAGTGTGATTGGCACAGTCCACACTGCTGGACAGATGTAAATCAACTCTGTACAACCTATCCTATGTGCCATTCAAATGCTATTATTGCTGTGTAGCCCATGATTGGTTCTTGTCAGTGGATCTCTGTGATGCATATTTTTATGTTCCCAGCACCACAGAGCACAGATGCAATGTACTGTATATATACACAGTCCCCTCCAAAAGTATTGGAACATCAAGGTCAATTCTTTTTTTTTTTTTTTTTTTTTTTGCTCTACACTAAAGACATTTGGGTTTGAGATCAAAAGATGAATATGAGACTCTAGTTCAGCTTTCATTTCCTAATGTTTACATCTAGTTGAGTTAAACAATTTAGAACATGGCACCTTTGATGGCAGACAACCCAATTTCGAGGTGAGCAAAAGTATTGGAACAAATATTCGTAAAGTAAATGACGGTAAATAATAAGTGCATAACTAAACACAAGGCAAATGCAATCAGTTATACTTTATTGATTTTATGTTAAAATATGTCACGTGCCAGTGTATATTGTATAGTGTATGTTGTATATGCTGAGTGTTCAGCTTTTTTCATGGACTGCACCTACTGTTGAGTACTGTTGTGACAACAGTAGTCCTGTCTGAAGGGTTGGAAAGTAGATCTGTGCATGCTGTGTGCCACGTTGCTTTCCAAATTATAAACAGAACCAGCTGAAATCGGGCAATCTATCAAAGAACATGAGGTGTTTACTATATATAAAATGATTCCATTCGACATGTCAAAGTTCTCAGAAAGTTTGTTTACTGTTGCTGCAAATATGACATTTAAAAAGAAAATCAAATTTGAGCAGCCCTTCTTAATATAGAACATATGGACTTGGAACAATGTCTCAATTTGTTCTGTGTCCTAAAATCCAGTTTAGCAAGATTCAATACAACATAATACTTGTGTTATTATGTTGTGACTACTTTGGAAACTACATTCAAAAACACTTCTTGCATATAAGCAGTAGTGGAGGGCACATTACCCTTGTGTTTTATAGGTCATGCTAATAGTTGGAATGATCTTATGGCATCTTAGTTTCCATGTATTTTTATATGTCCTACGGGGGTCCTAGCAGTCTGTATCCCTGTGGAGAGCCGCCTCATTATTACAGAGATTAAAGTGCCAGGGTCAATCTCACACACCTGCAACTAATTGTAACGCAATGTGAATGCCTGTATATTCAGTAGGAAATACATTCAGTGTGGTAAACTGCTTTGACTTTGATCTTTGTAGAGCATATAAAATGTGTCTCATTCAGTAGAATTCCCTCCTTTTTTCCAACATGGAAAGCTGTTAAGGCAATTGAACATGCTGGTCTACTGCACGTGACCTACTAGCTAATCCCAAATGTTTTTTTTTTAAAGAACAGTAGCATTTCTTGGGATGTTAATGGAGATGGCCTATATAGATATAAACCAGTCATATAATGAAGTTCACTGAATTGTCTTTGTGCTACATGGTGCCATAAGGATATAAAGACAGGGCAACTTTGCAAAATGGCAATGGAATACACATGTGTTAAGAGAAGAAAATGCCATACTGAATCTGAACCTGCTACACTGAATGATTCCATTTAGGGATGCTTAGGAAATTTTCACAAGGTAGATGATACTACCATTTAAATGAACATAATGACTTCATCTATAGTGACAGATGTTGAAACTGTTGGCAGGCAATAAATCCAATTAGCATTGCTCATAATTAATACTGATTATTAATTTTTCTCTGTTTAACGTTTACAAAGTTTGTCAGAGTAATATCACCCTGGAGTTCTTGCCTGGTTTCCCATTGAAGCTAAGCAGGTTTGATCTGGGCCAGTACCTGGATGGGAGATCTCCTGGGGAAAACTAAAACTTTGCTGCAGGAAGTGGTATTAGGGAGGCCAGTAGGTGGTGCCCTCCCTGTAGTTGGTATGGGTCCTAATGCCCCAGTATAGTGACGGGGACACTATAATGTTAAAAGGGTACCATCTTTTGGATGGGTTGTTAAACTGAGGCCCTGGCTCTCTGTGGTTATTAAAAATCCCAGGACACTTCTCGTAAAGAGCAGGGATATAACCCCGGTGTCCTGGTGAAATTCTCCCATTGACCCTTATCTATCATGGCCCCCTAATAATCTCCATCCCTGAATTGGCTACATCACCCTCCTCTCCTCTCCACCTATAGCTGGTGTGTGGTGGGCGTTCTGGCGCACTGTGGCTGCCGTCGCATCATCCAGGTGGATGCTACACACTGGTGGTGGTTGAGGAGATTTCCGTCCCATACTATGTAAAGCGATTTGAGTGTCTAGAAAAGCGCTATATAAATGTAACAAATTATTATTATTATATGTTTATAAGTAAACATTATCTGTTGAAAACACTATACAATCTGTCAAAGCTATGTATGCTTACAAAACAATAATTTTAAACATTTCAACAGTTTGACAGGATTGCTTCCCTTCTTGTGGCACAATGTCAATGGAAACAGCCAATTTCAATAGACCATTACAGTTAAAATGTATTTCTTGCTGTAAATGCACATTTATAGTCAGTAAAAACCATTAACCATTATTAACCACACCACTACAAACAGATTACATGTAATTTTGCAAAACATCTTCAAAAATGATGTTGGCCATTAATTACTGGCCACTTACTCCTCAGCAAAGTAAAAGAGTCCCCACTACCAACTGGTAAACTAATACTCTGTTTTTTGTCTTAAGGGGAGGGCATCCAGGGTCTTACCTTTGCATATGATTTCACTTAAAACCCCCTCAAGTTCCCTAAGATGGCAACTGTGTAGCAAAACAGTTGAAGAGCAATGAAGCCTTAACAAAACATATGCTTGGTGTTTGGGGACTGTTTCCTGCAGCGTTCGCCTCTGCTGGATTAGTAGCAAGTTGACATTGCATAAAGTACCTAAAGTCCCAAAATAATTTGAAACCCGCTGAGTGCATAATGTTTTTTCTTAACACAATGTTATTTTCTGTGGAGTGTTGATGAGGAGAAAATAAGCTGTTCACCACAATAGCAGGGAAGGCTCATGAATTCGCGATGCCCACTCGTCAGTACTAGAAGGGTTTGGAAATGACAAAGAACATAAAAGCTTTCTTAAGAATTCTTATCGTGCTACAATGTGTATATCATCAGCAAAAGAGGCAGCTTGCAATACAGATCAGTTTGTTCAAAAAGATTTATGACACCCTCCAATCCCAAGTAGTATTATCATTAAATCTGGTTCAGAATGATCAGTGTTAAATTCATGTTTTCACAAAAATTTTCACTGTGTTCGTTAGTGACAGCTGGAACATATGAAGGAATCAAATGTACACAAAATACCCACTTACTTACAGGTGCATCTCAATAAATTAGAATGTCGTGGAAAAGTTCGTTTATTTCAGTAATTCAACTCAAATTGTGAAACTCGTGTATTAAATAAATTCAGTGCACACAGACTGAAGTAGTTTAAGTCTTTGGTTCTTTTAATTGTGATGATTTTGGCTCACTTTTAACAAAAACCCACCAATTCACTATCTCAACTAATTAGAATATGGTGACGTCAATCAGCTAATCAACTCAAAACACCTGCAAAGGTTTCCTGAGCCTTCAAAATGGTCTCTCAGTTTGGTTCACTAGGCTACACAATCATGGGGAAGACTGCTGATCTGACAATTGTCCAGAAGACAATCATTGACAGCCTTCACAAGGAGGGTAAGCCACAAACATTCATTGCCAAAGAAGCTGGCTGTTCACAGAGTGCTGTATCCAAGCATGTTAACAGAAAGTTGAGTGGAAGGAAAAAGTGTGGAAGAAAAAGATGCACAACCAACCGAGAGAACCGCAGCCTTATGAGGATTGTCAAGCAAAATCGATTCAAGAATTTGAGTGAACTTCACAAGGAATGGACTGAGGCTGGGGTCAAGGCATCAAGAGTCACCACACACAGACGTGTCAAGGAATTTGGCTACAGTTGTCGTATTCCTCTTGTTAAGCCACTCCTGAACCACAGACAACGTCAGAGGCGTCTTACCTGGGATAAGGAGAAGAAGAACTGGACTGTTGCCCAGTGGTCCAAAGTCCTCTTTTCAGATGAGAGCAAGTTTTGTATTTCATTTGGAAACCAAGGTCCTAGAGTCTGGAGGAAGAGTGGAGAAGCTCATAGCCCAAGTTGCTTGAAGTCCAGTGTTAAGTTTCCACAGTCTGTGATGATTTGGGGTGCAATGTCATCTGCTGGTGTTGGTCCATTGTGTTTTTTGAAAACCAAAGTCACTGCACTTGTTTACCAAGAAATTTTGGAGCACTTCATGCTTCCTTCTGCTGACCAGCTTTTTGAAGATGCTGATTTCATTTTCCAGCAGGATTTGGTACCTGCCCACACTGCCAAAAGCACCAAAAGTTGGTTAAATGACCATGGTGTTGGTGTGCTTGACTGGCCAGCAAACTCACCACACCTGAACCCCATAGAGAATCTATGGGGTATTGTCAAGAGGAAAATGAGAAACAAGAGACCAAAAAATGCAGACGAGCTGAAGGCCACTGTCAAAGAAACCTGGGCTTCCATACCACCTCAGCAGTGCCACAAACTGATCACCTCCATGCCACGCCGAATTGAGGCAGTAATTAAAGCAAAAGGAGCCCCTACCAAGTATTGAGTACATGTACAGTAAATGAACATACTTTCCAGAAGGCCAACAATTCACTAAAAATGTTTTTTTTTTATTGGTCTTATGAAGTATTCTAATTTGTTGAGATAGTGAATTGGTGGGTTTTTTTTTTAAATGTGAGCCAAAATCATCACAATTAAAAGAACCAAAGACTTAAACTACTTCAGTCTGTGTGCATTGAATTTATTTAATACACGTTATTTAACACGTTGTACGTGTTAATCCAACACTGATTATTTTAATGCGCACTAATGAAATTGAAAAGATTTAAGCAAAACTTTTACAGCACAAGACTCCTACAGATTACCTTTCTATTTGATTACAATGTTCTAAATGTAGGTGTAGTGTGGCGTTTGAAAAACACGCAGTGTCCATCCTCACACTGTCAAGCTGTTACCATATTCTGCGCGTAACCCGTGTCACTAGTGTGCTTTGAAACCAGTCCAGAAAGCAAAAAAAAAAAAAAAAAATCCACCCCCTCCCTGCAAAATTTAGCCCACACAGGTTCTCAAAAACGAAAGGTGCACTAGTCCTTATGAGACTCTCCCTGAGATGTAAGGCTTTAAATCATACCAATGCGTCGCCTAAAAAAATACGAGTTCTTCTGGGATTTGCGCGCTCTTTCCTTTATTTCAAGCACCCAGATAGGGACACTTTTGTGAAGGCCCATACCCCTTTGGGCAGAAAATATGAGGAACATAGTTTTTAGAGTTTTCGTGCTTTTGTTCTTTGGCTTAATGTGCTGCGTTTTGCAGGCTGTTCACTGTGAGCCGCGCGGTGGGTCCAGAGAAGCAGCACGCGGGCACCGGGCAGGTGCCTCGCGCCTGGCAATACGATGGACTGGTAACGGGCGCGTGTATAACCTACTGAGCCACGGTTCTGAATATCTACCATCGCGGCGACTAGGGAACGTGGACGCGAGCAGACCTGCGCTGGTGATCCGAGAATCAAACGAGACCGTGCCGAGCCGCCCGGGCGCGCATGGGAAGTCAGATTCCGGACTGGCGCACAGTGAACGCACGCAAACCGACAGTGGAGACGTGATGATGGCAGACAATCCGTACGACCCTTACAAGTCTATTCGCAACGACCTCTATAACCCATACTACAACTATTACGACTCTTACTACCAGCCGCGCTCCAGGAACAGAGTTCGACCTGGCTATGGGACGAGATATTTCCAGTATGGTAAGAGAATGGTCGAGGTTTACGTTCACGTGTAAATGTTTGAAAAATGCGAAAACCATAGTTTTACGATGCAACTATCAACAGGCCTTCCAGATCTGATTCCAGACGCGTATTATGTGCAAACGTCCACTTATATACAGAGGGTGCCAATGTACAATCTTAGATGCGCGGCTGAGGAACACTGCTTGACAAGGTTGGAACTGTTTTAAAAGTTTGTATGTCAGTAAAGAAAGCAGCATATTACTAGACCACTTTTCACACACACACACACACACACACACACACACACACACACACACACACACACACACACACACACACACACACACACACACAAAAACAAACAAACAAACAAACAAAAAAAAAAAACACCACAATGAAGGCTGCTGGGTTTTGCTGCAAAAATAAGAAGCAAGTGCAACAGTTTTTTTTTAAAGTTACAGTTTTTTAAAAATATTTTTTTAAGTAAAGGGTTGTCACACCAAATACTGACTTTGTTTCATTTATTACTGTTTAATGCTCTTTATAGTATATTATTTAATGTAGAAACATTTATCATCAACATCTCATTATCTTTTAAGGCATCTTTGCTCTACACCAGTTAAGACCTTATAGTCTTAACTATAAAGTACTGTATACACACACAAAAAAATATCTATCATATAAATATATAAATATATATATATATATATATATATATATATATATATATATATATATATATATATATATATATATATATATATATATACACACACACACACACACACACACACACACACACACACACACACACACACATACACACGTTATATATAAATCACGCTATATCTTACGTTCTTGTTTCAATCCCGATAAAATCACAGCTTTTAAAAGATCATTTACTGTATGTGTACCGACAGCTCAGCTGCGCATGCGCGCGACTACGATACGCGCGTCCTACTCAGGTTTCCCCAGCGCGTGAAGAACCAGGGTACTGCTGACTTTCTCCCCAACAGACCACGATATGCCTGGGAATGGCACAGCTGTCACCAGTGAGTAACTCCCCATATAAAGGCTAGGTCCAAAAAAACCCATACTACCTATATTACTAAATATTATACCATGTTATGTATTATTTTGACATAGCTACTATTTAATGTTATCTTACTATAGTGTTGCTTGAAAGTCTTACAAGTAGATAAAGAGAACCCAATTAAAACAAATGAGACAAATATTATATTTGGTCATTTATTTATTAAGGAAAAGTATCCAATGTTATATAGCCTACCTGTTAATGGCAAAAGTATGTGAACCTTTGCTTTCATCAGGTGTGACCTCCTTGTGCAGCAATAACTGCAACTAAATGTTTCCAATAACTGTCAATCAGTCCTGCACATCGGCTTGGAGGAATTTTAGTCCATTCCTCAGTACAGAACAGCTTCAACTCTGGGATGTTGGTGGGTTTCCTCACATGAACATGCTTCCGCACGTGCATCCTTCCACATTTCTATTGGATTAAGGTCAGGACTTTGACTTGGCCATTCAAAAACCTTATAACTTTATTCTTCTTTAACCATTCTTTGGGAGAACGACTTGTGTGCTTAGGGTCGTTGTCTCGCTGCATGACACTTTTTCTTGAGATTCAGTAAATGCACAGATTTCCAGACATTTTCCTTTAGAGTTCGCTGGTATAATTCAAAATTCATTGTTCCATCAATGATGGCAAGCCGTCCCGGCCTAGATGCTTCAAAACAGGCCCAAAGCATGATACTACCACCACAATGTTTCACAGATGTGATAAAGTTCTTATGCCGGAATGCAGTGTTTTCCTTTCTCCAAACATAACAATTCTCATTTAAACCAAAAATTCTATTTTGGTCCCATCCTTCCACAAAACATTTTTCCAATAGCCTTTTGGTTTGTCCATGTGATCTTCAGCAAACTGCAGACAGGAAGCAATGTTCTTTTTGGAGAGCAGTGATTTTCTCCTTGCAACCCTACCATGCACACCATTATTGTTCAGTGTTCTCCTGATGGTGGACTCATGAACACTAACATTAGCCAATTACCTTTAGTTGCTTAGAAGTTACCCTGGGTTCCTTTGTGACCTTGTGGACCACTACACATCTTGCTCTTGGAGTGATTTTTGTTGGTCAACCACTCCTGGGGAGGGTAACAATGGTCTTGAATTTCCTCCATTTGTACACAGTCTGTCTGATTATGGATTGGTAGAGTCCAAACTGATGGTTTTGTAATCTTTTCCAGCCTGATGAGCATCAACAACTCTTTTGTCCTCAGAAATCTCCTTTGTTCATGCCATGGTACACTTCCACAAACATGTGCTGTGAAGATCAGACTGATAGATCCCTGTTCTTTAAATAAAACGACAATCTCAGTGGGGCAGGGTAGGAGGGCAGCAGACAGCCTCCAGCTCCAACTGTCTCCTAATCCAGTCTATCCCACTGCCCCAAATGTCAATCCTGTTGGTGAACAGGCTCTTAAGGTATCCCCACCTCACTTCAAGAGCCAAAACCCACTCCCATCACAGTGCTGAAGTCCTGCTGTATCCTTTAAAGGCTGGAGCATTCTGTCACAAGGGAGAGTCTACGGAAGTGGATGCATGTGCAAAACTTATTTATTGTGTTAATACAGGGAACAGGTTCAAGGACACAGACTTTAAGGACAAACACGAGTAGACACACTAGGAACCAGGATTATCAAAACTAAATAAACTAGAAAGTAAACACTAAGAAAAATGCAAAATAATCAAAAACATAGTGCAAATAACACAAGCATAACACACATAAGAAAACCAGAACCTCAAACATAACCTAACATAAAATAATTCTCCAGCAACTAAGGAAGACACAGGGAACTTAAATAGAGCAGTAACCAATCAGGGAAATAAGAAACACATGAGTATGGTTACAAAGAAAATGGAGGGAGACAACAGAGGAAGAAGTTCTACACGGGGAACAGGGCTGCCCTCTTGTGGTCCAAGGTGGAATTGCCCCTGGGGGCCATTACAGTTGGTTGTATTAGTGCAAACTAGCATTTGTTTTTGGAATTCTCAGTGAGATAATGGCTTGTAATAACTTGTTAACCTAAAAACATTGGCTAAGTTGAATCAAATCAAAGAAACCAACTTCTTGGCCACATTTGTTAAACATCTAGAGCAAAATTAAACAGACATGGTGCAGTTTCTTCTATCTAATTCTTCGAGGCCTCTTCTTCTGGTTGCACTATTCAATTTTTTACAGAAAAATTGTATTAAACATGATATTTATGTTTCTGTTTTAAGAAAAACATATCCAAATTATTTTGATGGTGTTGGAAAAACAGACTGGTATATAAACATTCTTTGCATAGCAATATTTAAGAGAAACTTTGCTGTTCTTTCCCTTCTACCCAGACACTACCACAGCATGGATGAGTTCTGCCATTATGATCTCCTGGATGCTTCCTCCCAGAACAAAGTAGCTGAAGGCCACAAAGCCAGTTTCTGTCTGGAAGATACCTCCTGTGACCCTGGCTACCATAGGCGCTATGCCTGCACATCACACACTCAGGTGTGCTATTTCCCCGATATTTCATCATTATACACTGTTAAGGTTGCTCTGTGACAATAGAGTGTGTTAGGATTTGTGATCTTTGGGTTATGATTTATAAGAAAAGAGAAAGTGAAAGTACACGAAAAAGACGGTGCCCTCGCCCCGCTACACACTTCACACACCAAGGCCTTAGGAGAGTCGCCAAATGACACACAAACACACAAAATTCAAATGGCAAGATCTCTGATTTATTTAAAGAAAGGCAGAGTATATGTATCGTGCTTGACACACAACAGAGAAAATGGGTTAACTATTGATTGGCTAGGTGGAAGGGCATATTTGCATAAAACAGGAAGCATATCAATGTAAGAGAGGAACAACTCCATATATGGTATTCAGAAAGTCATAGAAATATGAGCAAATGGTATTCAGGGAGACATGGTCAAAGGCTTTATCTGTCTGTACCTGGTTGAAACTGGTTTCGTGCAGTGGTGGAAGAGTTAACAAAAGAAACAATGAGGAAAAAGTGTTAGCAGAGGAACAAAGAGGAAAAGTGTTAACAAGGGAACAGAGAGGGAAGAATGTTCACAGTAAACTTATCAGTGTGTGAGTCTCTGTGATGAATGCCTGAACTTGCCATTTTTTCCCCGTAAACACATTTGTGGATGAGGTTTTCTCCACACAAAACAAGAGAAAGTATCATTTATTGTACAGAATTTTTTTTATACACTGTTATTAACCTTTCAAACAAATTGATTTGTTGACTTAATAGGGTCTGAGCCCAGGATGTTATGACACTTACAATGCAGACATTGACTGCCAGTGGATTGACATTACTGATGTCAAACCTGGAAAGTACATTCTCAAGGTTAGATTTCACATGTATTAACCACGGAGTAATGTGTGTGCTCTGTCAGTGTGAGTCTGATGCATTTTATGTGGTTGTGTTGCAGATAACTGTGAATCCAAGCAACCAGGTTCCAGAGTCAGACATTAGCAATAACATAATGCGCTGTGACATTCAGTATACAGGCAATTATGTCCATACATCTGGGTGCAGTATATCTCAGTAAGTGTATTTATATCTTTTGGATTTTCTTTGGTATTTTATCAAATGCCAATCATAAATGAGACCTGATATCACAACTTTGTATGCATGAAAAATCAATACTAACAAATAGGACTCCCATTATAGTTCAATGTAGTTCTTTACAGTTCACATTCTACTGAACAAATTATTAAAATGTTTATTGATTTTGCCAAGTGTGTGGCAGCCTGGGAAAATCCTTCACATGGTGAAATTTTGACAGTTTCTACTATACAGTATATAGTTTTGAGCACGTTGTCCTCAATGGAAATATGTTTTTCTTGTACCTTAATCAGAAGTAAAGCTATAACATTTTAAAGTCTGGCTAAACTGAAAAGGGAGAAAATAGCATTTAAAGAAATTTAACTGTGGTACATTAGCATTTATTCATCTTATGCAGGGGTGTTGCCTGACAAAATACTTTATAGGGGCATGTGCCCCAAACCAAATATTATATTATACATAATATGCATATTGAATCCTTTTTTTCCCCCCAACCACAACCACTTGAACACATACCCTGTCATAGTCATGACCTCCAAACTGGTATGCACAAACATGGAGTGTCTGAAGGCAGCTTAAAAACATGTTGGTGAATTTACTATTACTGTTATTATTATTATTATTATTATTATTTACTATTACGGTAGGGTCTATACAGACTAATGTGAACAGCAGGTTGTTTGTGGCTCAAAAATGAAATCAATATGTGTTTTATGTGAAATTATATACTAATTTGTTTACTGGGGCATAATATCATTTTACTAGGGCACATGCCATAGTAAATTGCATCAGGTGACACCCCTGGTCTTACGTCCAAAGCCTGACATTCACTGTGTGAGGGAATCACAATTAGCTGGCAAACTTTTTACAGCTTTATGCAGAGCGATTATTTTTACCACCACTGGCTCCTTACCCAACATGATCATTGCAGAAACCCTACGCGAGATTAAAAAGTAAATAAAAAACATTTCTGTGTTGTTTTGGTGAAATATAAAGTAGAACTGTCAAAGTCAAAATAAGTTTTTTGTAGAATTCAGCAACAGTGACGTCTGACACGTTTTCCCAGATGCCACATAAATTATGTTAAATAATTTTTCACTTGCACATACTTTCTTTTTTTTAATTTCAGATACTGATTGCAGAGTGTTGTCATCATCCCAAAATGTCAGTCATTACACAGATGCCTGGGGAAGTCAAGGGGTCAAAAGTTGCATAGCAGTGATAATTATCTTTGCCATTTTAACCTGCACAATCCTGTTATTTTTAATACATCAAAATGTATGTAAAGGCAATAACAAAAGTTAAATCACAGTTACTGTACAGTACATTGGTAGAGAAAAGGTTAAATCTAGGGTCATATAGGGGGAATCCTTAAAGGTTCTAAGTAAAACCATAAACATCTAAGATTTTTCTAAGAGTGTAGACTCACATTCATTTGGCAGATGTTTTAACATAACATAAAGTAATATTTTAAAAAAATAACATGAAAGTGAATCAGAAATCAGTGTAAGAATAGATAATTATATTCTGGCCTTAGGTTATATAATATTATCTCACTGGTGTAGATAAAATTGAAAGACGGGGAAACATCTTATTCTTATTAGTGATAGTGTGCTATGTATCACAACAAATTTATTCTCTGTCAAATATCAAAAAAAATTTTTTTAAATTTGTTTTGTAATATAGTATTTTAAAAACATAATTAATTTTTCTTATATATCCACTATACTATATTGGAATAGTAAATGTCCTACATGAATACCTAAAATGTGAGTCATCTATTTTCTGATTTTCCCTTTATGAATTCTTCACTACTGCATTAATTATTCAAGTATATCACCAATATTAACTTTTCAGTAGTTAGGCCTAATTGACCAGTTATTTATATTCTGATTAATTATTTATTTACATTTATTTTGCAGAGAACCTACATGGGTTATGACAAGGTGAAAATTTGAATTTGAATGAATTAAAAGCTGAATTAAAATCTAATATTAAATCAGAATGTTGTCATATTAAGCTAATTTACAATTTGCAGATAATAACTTGGACACAGTTTGTGTCTGTGTTAAACTGTATTTAAAAATGTATCATCACTATGAGGTTAATGTGCAAATGTCAGCTTTGATTCAAGAGTATTGATGTTTATATTGTGTGAATTATAAGTTTCACAGGTCTTTTTATACATAGTTCTCATATTTCAGGGAACCTAAGGTAATTAGATTAACCATTTTTATTCAATCAGTCACTGCCTCAGAGCTGCCACACACACAAATGTTTTGAGCAGCTATTTCACAAAGGCAGTAGACAGCCAATCACAACCGACCACAACAGTTAGATATGTTTCTAGTAATTGGCTCAGATGACATTAAATAATAATATATGCTTACAGGACAGATGTTTTTGCATTTTTGTAGGTAAAATAAAGTTTAGCTTAATATTGCTATATGTCTCAGGACTGTTATCTGATTTTTGTCACTGGTTAACAGCCTTTGAGAAATATAACAATTGTAACATACACTCTTACCATGCCTCTGAATTTTTGACACGACGGCACCTGAGGCATATACCACTATTAATTTCTTTATCTGCCAGAGAGCATCCATACAGCAGTAATAGCATTTCTTTCTTGTATATTTATTCTACTGCTTATCTGTCTTCCAGACACTGTCATTAATCATTCTCTGTGGTGTATATTAATATTAACTTAATCTTTTTTTTTTATATCTACTTGCGTGCATTCAAGAGAATCTGCTTTATATGCAGTGCTTGAAGTGGGAAAAAAAAACTGATGGTGTAACTAAATTTGATGACGCTGTAAAAAGTTGGTGCAAGATTCTTTTCACGTGTAAAACTTTGTTAAAAGTTAACATTGTACAATCTTTACACAATGTGGAAGTTTATTGTTTAGCTAGCTATTTTTTTGTAGAGAGGTGGTAGGGTATGAAGTTTAGAAGCTGAAAAAAGTATCTGAATATTTGAATTATATACACGTCACATTAAATAAAATAAATTTTTTTCTATGGTGTATTTAATACATTTACATTTGTATCTATTTTAGACGTTCAGAACCAGTGTAGAAAGAAAATTTGTAAAGAAAACACTGGTACCCTGGGCATGTTAGTGTAGTGTTCACTTTCAGTGAAGGGAAAGTATTCAGACAATTTCGTTTTTTGTTACTTTTAATATACTTCCAGTGCCTATATCCACTTCAAATGTGCACAATTAATGTCCTCTGACTTTGCATTTAGATAAATGAACAAAAATGTATGACATAAAAAGTATGGCATAAGCATAAAAACTTGTTTAAAAAACAATTTATAGGGGGAAAAAATATTCTCACACCACAAATGAGCAACATTAGTACTCTGCTGAAAAGCTCTTGTTAGCAGTTACAGCTTTGAGATGTCTACAGTAAGTAATTAGCTTTTTGCAGCATTGTGGTTCAATTTTGGCCCATTCCTGTTGCCAAATCATCTTCAATTCCCCAAAATTACAAGGGTGCCTCCATAAATTTCCGATGGGATTCCAGTCAGGAGATCAGCTAGGCCATGTAAGGCCTTGTTGAGTTATTTTGGCTTTTGAGATTATTGAGAGATTAAATTCTTAATTATTATTGAGATTAAATTCTTCTCTAATATATCCCAGTACATCACTCAATTCATGTTTCCTCTGATACCATGTAATGTACTTTTTGCAGAGAAGCAGCACCCACCTCCATACTTCACTATACTAGGTATAGTGTTCTTGGGATCAATACGCACAACTTTTCTTTCTCCAAAAATAATGATCAAATTTTTTACCCAAAGTTTTTTTTTCTTTTTGTCTGACCAAGGTATATTGTTCCAAAAGAGTTCTAATTTGACCTAATTGCTTTTAGATGTGCATCTTTGTGCTTCTTTTTTTAGCAGAGGAGTTTGGCATGGAGTGTAGGAACAGAGAAGATTGCAGTGCAATTCATTAGTTATTGTTCTCTGTGTATCTGTTGTTCCTGCTGCTTTCAGGTTGTCCTTATCATTAGTCTGAGAGTGCATTTTGAAATCTTGCTTGGCACACCTGTCCGGGGATGATTAGTTGTGGATCCATGAATTTTACACATGCATATTATTGAACCCATTTTACTGAAAGGCATGTTTAAGGTCTTTGCTATGGCTCTGTAGCGTTTTCAGTTCAAGCGTTATTTAATAATATCCCTGAGAACTTTAGGAAGCTCCTTCACGTTCAACATCAATCGGTGTGTGAAATGTTCCCAACCAATGTCTTTTATAATGTCAGGTGGTGCAATTTGCCTGAGAACAATTTTTGCTCCATTTATATCTAGAACTTGCTTTTTTAATGTAACCATTAAATATATTTTTTAATATCATGTCCAAATACTTTTCCCCAACTAGTATTGGTTTTAAACATATCTTTTTTATGCTTATAAATACATATTTTTATACACACTTATAAGTATGAAGTCAAAAGGTATTATGTGTGTAACTTTGAACTGGATATATCCACTGGAAATATATTTCCAAATTCTTCCCCTCACTGTTTGTGTTATCAGTTTTAACAAATGTATCATAATCGAATATTTGGAAAGTTTTAATAGTTTGTGTATTCTTCATTTTTGTCTTGTTTACTACTTCAAAATACTTAATTTTGTGTTTCATAACAACAACAACAACAACAACAACAACAACAACAGCAACAGCAACAACAGCAACAGCAACAACAGCAACAGCAACAACAACAACAGCAACAACAACAACAATAATAATAATGTTACATCAGTAAAGCAGATTCCTTCCAGCTTTCCTGTAGTTTGTCAGCATATGTTTGAGTATTTATTAGACTTGCTTTTGCCTTGAGTTGATCTTATGTTGTCTTTAGGCTTCATTCAGGTGAGTTCATATCTAACGTGTTTCTGAAGCGTTTTTTCAATACATCTCACATGTGGCAGCTGTGCTTCAGTATGTTTCCATCCACACCATGAATAAAATCCTGACGAAAATACTGTCAAATTCTTGAGGAAAATCTGCTGCCCTCTGCCAGAAAGTTGTCAATAGGAAGAAGGTTTACCTTCCAAAATGACAATGACCCAAAGCCATGGGCATCACTAGGCCCTTTTTAGGGCCTATTCACTTGAATGGAAGATAAAACGGTATGCAAAAAAGGATAACTTTAGGAACTGGGCAGTGCACTGGATCCAGATGATGGGATGCACAACATTTGCAGAACAGTTTCCACTTGAGTGCATACAGGTCTGTGTACTAGGGGCTGTGTTCAGGACTGCGTCTTGGACTGTGAGGTTGCAGTGCTCCAAGGGGCAAAACCCACAGGCACAGGTAACCTGCATTCATCTGTGATGCTAGAGAGAGAGAGAGAGATGTGTAGAAAAGGAACATAAGATTTGCACTGTGCAAAAAGTTATTTACAGCACCTTTTCTATACAGCCATAAACCATACCAAGTAAGGTCGACAAAGATGGACATTTCTTTTTTACATAAACTCCACTTTCTGCCTGCCTGGGATGGTCAAAAACTGCACGTTGAAGCTCACTGGAGGTTATCTGCAAGATGAACAACCAGGATGGCCACAACACACAAGACTCCAGGCCACTCTGCTCCAAGTGGGGCTGAGTCAAGAAAGATAAGACTCTCTTTAGCAAGACAATGAGACAGAAAGTTATCCAAACCCCTGGTGTTATCTCACAAAAAAAAAAGCAAGTTCCTTTCAAAGACATCAAATCAGAAAATTGATCAGGACATTCATAAATTCCTTTTTATGTACTGTGTTACTGGTGTGATAATTGTATGCTCCACGAATGTTTTCAAAGGCACAGGGAATTCAACAACTACGTCATGCTTGGAGGTTTGAAGTAAGTTCCATGAATGCACAACACTACAGTCTCATGATCTAGGCATATTATGTAGTCCCCTCTGAAAGTATGAGCAAGGTATGAGCAAGGCCAATTCTATTGTTTTCACTATACATTGAAGATATTTGGATATGAGACGATAGATGTTTTCAATGTATAACGAAAACAAGAGAATTGGCCTTGCTGTTCCAATACTTTCAGAAGGTCTGTACATGCAAAAAAATTGTCCCCAAAGTGCAGTCTGGCAGTGTGTGACTGGAATTCCACCTTTCCAGGACTTTCCTTTGAACAACAGCCAATCAACAGCACTGGATGAGGAGAGGTAGGAACACTGGCTCACCTCTTTACTCTTCAGTATAAGAGTAAAATCCCAGAAACTCACAAACATTTGTAAGTTGGGCATTAGATTTCCATCCACCTGAATCTCTGAGGATCAACTTCAGAGCTGTATTTTCAACTCTAATGGGCTGACCCTGCCTTGATCTTAGCCAGGTCCCTACTGTTGCAAGAGGAATGAGCATAAGAACTTTGGACTTTCGGTGTGATCTCCATTAAATTATTTCACATGCTAAAGTCATGAGGCCTTTTTATGGTCCAGCTGCTGGACCTTCAGTGCGATTAGTGCTGAAATTGGTCCAGACAGAGTGACAAGCCTTTATCCATGATCCCCAGAGAAGCAGACTCTATGCCACAGCAGGATATTCGGCAATCCACTGATGTAATGGCTGACTAAACAGAAGTTACTTCAAGGAACAGGACCAACCAAATAACAACTTCACCGTTGGTAGTTTAGCTAGAATTTGTAAAATAGTTCAATACATCCACTCTTTTGCCCATTTCACTTAATAAGATCCAAACAACTTCTGGCACTCTGTGTATGTCTGCAATTAAGCATCATTCTACCATTGTATTGATGCATACCTTCCTATGATTTTTATGTTTTACATATGTGTCTCTCTTTTTCACAAATGAGCTCTACAAAATATCAATGGATTCACCTAATTTGATGGAAATCAAATATCCTTCAGATAATTACATTTTTATTCCTATTTTTTTTATCTTGGTGATGCAACCATCGTTAAGTCATATCTCTCTGAAATGATTTTGTCCACTGAAATGGTGTCCAACTTAAAATTAGTTAAAAATAATAAAAACTTCTAATATCTTACTTAATATTTTAATGAACACCTTATATTCCATACTGCAGTATCTCGATTCTCTGTAATGTTTTGAACCAAATCTGTACAATTGTAAAGGTAAGATATGTACAGTGGGTATAGAAAAGAATCACCCCCCTTTAAAGTAATCACATTTTGTTACTTTTCAGCCTGAAATGAAGACAGACATAGTTTTTGTTTTATCCAGCTGTATTTATTCAGTGCAACTTATAACATCCAAGTGAAATATATAACGCCAACATGTCAGAAATTTTTTTTAAAAAAGAATCACCCCCCATTTTGTTGAACCACCTTTTGCTTTAATTACAGCCTTTAGTCTGTTGGGATATGTCTCTACTAACTTTGCACATCTAGACTTTGCAATATTTGCCCACTCTTCTTTGCAGAACTGCTCAAGTTCAGTTAAATTTGATGGCTACCGTTTGTGGACTGCAGTCTTCAAGTCATTCCACAGATTTTCAGTGGGGTTTAAGTCTGGGCTCTGACTAGGCCATGCAAGGACATTCACCTTTTTCTCCTTCAGCCACTGTGTGGTCACTTTCGCTGTGTGCTTTGGGCAGGGGCGATTCTAGGATTTTCATTTTAGGGGGGCTCAGCCCCCAATGAGGGTATGATTAAAAAATTATTGTTTGACTACTAGGGTCAGATATATACAGTTGTATACTAACCTTATTGCAATCCACTATTCCATTGTATACCACTGTATTGCATATATGGGACTACTGACTGAGCCAAATACAAGACTACCTGATTAATTATTCACTGTACACACACACACACACACACACACACACACGTTTCCTGACTGCATGGTAATGTAATGCCACAATCCACAATAATATGTTTTAAATTAAAGATAAAATTGTCAAATGAAAATAGCATCATGATCGTTTTCTAAAGTATGCGTTCATGGGTGTTAATCGCTCCACTTTTGCTGGAAGGAAACAACTATAGTGTGATGACGGGTGAACAAAGCAAAGATGCCCTCAATATAATGAAATTAAATGTTTCTCCATTTAAAAACAAATACAGTAAAGAGCAGTAAACAGTAGTAAATGAAACAAAGTCAATATTTGGTGTGACAAAATTTTTTAAATAAAATAAAAGTAAAAATAGTAGTCTCCGGTACAATGTGTGCAGTTTTATAAGGAAATGAGCTGGTAGGTTTTATTGAGCATCTTGCAGAATCAGCCACAGTTCTTCTGGAGACTTTGACTTTCGCACTTGCTATAGACATGTCTATAAATCGATAGACATCGTCTTTTGATGGACTGTCATCCCGTCCAGGGTGTGCTGCTGTATTGCTCCCACTGTTCCCAGGATAGGCTCCAGATGCACTTTATCCTGACCAGCTTAACTGCTTACTGAATGAATGAATGAATGAATGATCTATATCTAAATATTACTGGTAACAGCTTAAGGCGTATAGCAATGCTGATATTTTAGTTTGGTTGCGATTGGCTGTGAAGTTCAGCAGGAGTTGTATTGATGCGCTGACTCACAGTCCTCGTTTAGGGCCATGACACAACGTTGTCACCGGATAAACAACCAAAAATCAACAACAATCTAAAATCCGAATATTTTTTCTAAAGGGCACTTCACAAAACAATCCACTAGAGTGCAGTATTGTAAAACAGTGACAAAGCTTTTGCACATCCAGGATTCACTTTCAAAATTGATTACCAGTTTACTTTGTAGATTCTGAATGAACTTGTGAATTATGCATTACGTATAAAATGTAATAATTTATGTAAATATAAATATGGTCTATATATTTATTTACATCGCATGCGTTGGTTCACTGCACACTTAAACATACAGAACAGCAGAAATGTGCCTAGTTATATTTGAAAAAAAAAAAAAAGTATAACTATCCTTTAGACTAATATACTTTTTTGAGCTCTAAAGACATTATAGTCAGTAAAAAAAAAAAAAAAAAAAGTTTTATAACTCTTTCACAAAAACATTTTCCATGCCGATTTGTATCACAGCCTGGAAAAGATAATCTACTTCTTAAATACATTTTTTTAAACTTTGAAAATCGAACTTTGTCAGTCATTTTGGACTTGGATTAAAGAGCAGAATGTATTTCGATGAGTATGGTCCTGTGATGTGGCCCAGTAACGGTGTCCTTCGTGTAAATCCGGTTTCCTTGGAATAACCAGGAATAACGGTGCGCCTCCTGTGCTCCGTGGCCGAATTCCAAATAACTCCCGACTTCCTGTCTAAGAACACTACGTAGGACATAAAATAATGGCTTATACACACTACTTAGTGCACTAAGTCTACAAAAGGAGACAATTTGGGAGTCAACCCATGTCAAATTCTTGTGCGGCTTGTGAAGTGGTTCTGAAGGAACAGCTGTAAGACCACTGGAAAGCGAAGCACAACTTTGGTCTACAAGGTATTTCTGGCCGTTGGATTATTATTTGACGAGCAGAAGGCTAACGAGACCGGTGTCGATGAACGGAATAGAAAAAGCTACCGCCCGTTTACAGTCGATTCCAGTGGACCATCCCTCCGCTAAGCTAACTAGCTAAGCTAATCATTCCCACAAACAATAGGAAAAGCAGCTCCGCACGGGACAGACAGATGTTTTTTTTTTCCTGTTATGTTGTCCTGACCTGCTGAAATGTTTACTGGGCGAGTGAAACATTGCTCATAAACACGCTGCCGTTTTGTGAACTTAGTCATAGCATGGAAGCGTTTGCGCCTCATAACTTTGTTCGTATATGTTTTACTAAATTAGCCTTACAGACCGAGATAGCTAGCTAGCGTGGCTAGGTGGTTACGTCGCTAGTTCGAGGCAAAAGGCACTAATACAGCTGGTCGGTTTTAGCGACCGGGATCAACAGCATCCTGTCCGCATAGAATTCTATCCATATGGAGATTTTGTGTTCAGGGCATGTGTGCAGTAATTATCTGCATGCTGTCCATATGGCCTGTTGGTCTTATTGAACTAAATACTCTTCCAGTAAATAACTATAGGTGCACCCATAAATGGTCACCTGAGCAGTACGTGCCACATTTTTAAATAATTATTGCAGGCAACAAATATATCTATCTATCTATCTATCTATATATATATATATATATATATATATATATATATATATATATATATATATATCAAGCTAAATTACTTCTTTCCCCACCTTTTAAGGGAACAAAGCAACTGCTCAGTTATTCTGTGGTCCGGTGTGTGACTTTACCATTATTTAATTTACAAGAAAGTAGATAAAAAAAGGTCTAGAGCTGATTTCAAGTGTGGCATTTGTATTCGGAGTCTGTCTCTCAATATGAAGACGAAAGAGCTGTGACTTCCAGTGAGGCAAGGCATCGTTACGCTGAAAAATTCAAACAAACCCATCAGAGAGACAGAAAAAACATAAAATGCGGCCAAATCAACTATTTGGTGCGTTCTTAAAAAGAAAGAATGCAGTAGTGAGCTCAGGAACAGAAGAATACTGTGAATGACCGAAGACATCGTTTTTCGTTTCCCTGGTGAAGAAAAACGCCTTCACAACAGTTGGCCAGATCAAAAACACCATCCAGGAGGTAAGTGTATCTGTGTCAAAGTCAACAATCAAGAGGAGGCTTCACCTGAGTAAATACAGAGGGTTTACCGCAAGATGTGAA
The DNA here is from genome assembly GCA_023630585.1 of Cranoglanis bouderius. NCBI lineage: Eukaryota > Metazoa > Chordata > Actinopteri > Siluriformes > Cranoglanididae > Cranoglanis > Cranoglanis bouderius. The sequence goes on along the minus strand of CM042556.1, from coordinate 3,968,506 downwards.
CTATTGGTAAGTCTCAAAAACAGGAAGTCCAGATTAGAGTTTGCCAACAACATCTTTTAAAAAAAAAAAAGCCCAGACAGTTCTGGAACAACATCCAATGGACAGATGAGAAAGATCAACTTGTACCCGAATGATGGAAAGAAAAGAGTATGGAAGCACCTCATCTTGTTTGGGCATGTATGGCTGCCAGTGGCACCAATACCCTTGTATTTATTGATGATGTGACTGCTAACAAAAGCAGCAGGATGATTTCTGAATTGTATATTGTATATATTATGTGCTCAGATTCAGCCAATGGGCAGGACAATGACCCAAAGCATACTCTAAAAGCAACCCAAGACTTTTTAAGGGCAAAGAAGTGGAATGTTCTGCAATGGCCATGTCAGTCAACGGACCTGAATCCCACTGAGCATACATTTCACTTGCTGAAGGCCAAATGCCCAAATAACAAGCAGGAACTGAAGACAGCTGCAGTAAATGCCTGACATTGCATCACCAGAGAAGAAACCCATGGTTTGGTGATGTCTTTGGTTTACAGAATTCAGGCAGTCATTGACCGCAAATGATTTGTAACCAAATATTAAAAATGACAATTTAATTTACGATTGTTTGTCGATTTACTTTTGGTCCCATAAAAGGGAGGGACCACAGTGCTGTAGTTCCTACTTTGTTCACATGCTTTGGAAGTAAATACTCTTAAATCAAAGCTGAAAGTCTGCACTTTGATATAAAATTTCAACTCCAATATACTGTGTTAGACGGCTAAAAAGCAATTACTTTGTCAATGTCCAAATATATGAACCTGACTGTAGTTTGATTGTGTTTATAATACAGTACTGAGTGGGTCTGTGGAATTTATGTTACAGTTAAAGGGTTTCTGGCTGCAAAAAGGTTGAGGACCCCTGAACTAGATGACTTGCACTCAGATCAACAACGTTCAATGTTAATCATTCAGAGAAAAAATATGTGAGATGTTCTCCAGTTGTACGTGCACCATGTGTTGACTAATGTCTTACTCTACAGGGATAAAGTCAATTATTAATACTGCTGATTGTAAACCAAACGCTTCCAATCTAAAACGAAACTTTATTCTGAGTTTTGGTAATTACCTACACATAATGTCGATCTGACTGTCGCTTTCTTGAAAAATCCTGTGTTCTTTAAGAGGTCACTCAGTTTATGTTGTCTTTCACATCTTTTTACCAGGGCTACCTGAGACATAATGCTGACAGAAAATGGATGCTCCTGAGTATTTGGACCTAGATGAGATTGATTTTACTGATGATTTAGCTGTAAGTAAATAAATTGTGATACAATGAGAATAATGTGCTGATTATTGTATTGATAGTGATTATTGTACAATACTCACTCACATACAGTATTTTAAACAGCTAGTTGACAGCTGGACCTAATGGGCCTAGACAGATTTCTCTCCAGGGGAAGTTCATGGGGATGCTGATCATTTTATAACGGGTTTTGCAGAAAAAGTTGCATTGCTTAGGAAAATACAGTGGGGGGAAAAAAGTATTTGATCCCCTGCTGATTTTGTACGTTTGCCTACTGACAAAGAAATGATCAGTCTATAATTTTAATGGTAGGTGTATTTTAACAGTGAGAGACAGAATAACAACAAAAAAATCCAGAAAAACACATTTCTAAAAAGTTGTAAATTGATTTGCATTTTAATGAGTGAAATAAGTATTTGATCCCCTATCAACCAGCAAGATTTCTGGCTCCCAGGTGTCTTTTACACAGGTAACGAGCTGAGATTAGGAACACTCTCTTAAAGGGAGTGCTACTAATCTCAGTTTGTTACCTGTAAAAAGACACCTGTCCACAGAAGCAATCAATCAATCAGATTCCAAACTCTCCACCATGGCCAAGACGAAAGAGCTGTCCAAGGATGTCAGGGACAATATTGTAGACCTACACAAGGCTGGAATGGGCTACAAGACCATCGCCAAGCAGCTTGGTGAGAAGGTGACAGCAGTTGGTGCGATTATTTGCAAATGGAAGAAACTGTCAGTCTCCCTCGGTCTGGGGCTCCATGCAAGATCTCACCTCTGGAGTTTCAATGATCATGAGAACGGTGAGGAATCAGCCCTGACCTACACAGGAGGATCTTGTTAATGATCTCAAGGCAGCTGGGACCATAGTCACCAAGAAAACAATTGGTAATACACTACGCCGTGAAGGACTGAAATCCTGCAGCGCCCGCAAGGTCCCCCTGCTCAAGAAAGCACATGTACAGGCCCGTCTGAAGTTTGCCTGAATGATTCAGAGGAGAACTGGGTGAAAGTGTTGTGGTCAGATGAGACCAAAATCCAGCTCTTTGGCATCAACTCAACTCGCCATGTTTGGAGGAGGAGGAATGTTGCCTATGACCCCAAGAAAACCATCCCCATCGTCAAACATGGAGGTGGGAACATTATGCTTTGGGGGTGTTTTTCTGCTAAGGGGACAGGACAAGTCGAAGGGATCAAATACTTATTTCACTCATTAAAATGCAAATCAATTTATAACTTTTTTGAAATGCATTTTTCTGGATTTTTTTGTTGTTATTCTGTCTCTCACTGTTAAAATACACCTACTATTAAAATTATAGACTGATCATTTCTTTGTCAGTGGGCAAATGTACAAAATCAGCAGGGGATCAAATACTTTTTTCCCCCCACTGTATGATATGTTTTAAATGTTTGTGTTAAAATAGAGCTATACAATATACCCATACTATATATGTAAGCTCACATTATGTATGTTCATATGTACATATGTTATTCACAGAAATTTATACAACAGTTAGTTCTAGCCCACCAATTTGATTGGTCAAGCACCATTCTAAGAGTGCTGTATTTAGTATATCAGCACTAAGATATTTCACTGTTTGTATCACTCCGTTTGTCTGTGTTTGCAAGTTCCAATTCTAGCTATAGTTTATCACATTGAAGGTGTTACTTACTATGTGCTGTCAGTCAGTGAGTGTGTGGCTTGACCTAGCTGTGGCTTCTTTGGGAACTATATTCATTGATTGGGCAAAAAATAAACAAAATATTTGGCCATATTGTGTCTGAAATGTCAGTTAATCTATATTAATTTCTTGTTTATAGAACTGTTGTATAAAAGCAATATCACACTTGCAGTTGTACTGTTGTACTGAATAACAGCACGGCTGTGAGTACCTACAGCCGAATCTTGAGCAGAGCAGCACTCTTGCTTGTATTATATTGCTTAACTATGTTTAATATTTTTTGCACAAGTTGCTAATTGCTTTGGTCTCTGTTGTAGTACACATCGAAGAGCATTCCAGAACTTTGCCGGAGAAATGATGGACAAGCAGAGGAGAGACAAGGTATGTCTGTAGCAAGTTTCTGAATACATTATGAATATAACCTAAAATTTGCATAAAGATAAATCATGTTCTAGTTGCAAAAAAACTGTTGCAAAAAATGTTCTCTTGCAAATTGTGCCTGGTGTCATTATAAAATAAGTTGGCATTGCTTAGGAGAAGATTTCACACAATCATGGTGAAGATGAAAGAGCACTCAACTGGAAAAATTTACAGAGCCAAAGCAAAGACCTTAAACATTCTGTGATATGGGGCTGCTTCTCTGCAAACAGTACTGGGGCATTACGTGCCATCAAAGGACACATGAATGCAGAGAAGTTCTATCTGTTATTTTCTTATTAGGGAAGAATTTATTCTTGTCAACCAAGAAACTGAATCTGGGGAGATAATGGACGTTTCAACACAACAACCCCAAACACGCAGCCAAAGTCACTCAATAAAGCCTCACTGGAATCCCATTGAAAATGTATGGAGGATTTTGAAATTGCGAGACCATCAGGGACCCTTGTAACCTTGGGGAATTGAAGACAATTTGGCAAGAGGAATTTGCCAGAATTAAACCAAAATACTTTAAAATGCTAATTGTGTCCAAATACTGAACATCCCCTGAAATTGAAATTCAACTGAAATTGATTATGCTTTTATATAGGGCTGCAATTAATGATTATTTTCAATCTGTTGATTATTTCTTCGATTAATTGATTAGTTGGATTGAAAACCCAATTTTTATTTTCTGTACTTTTTCGAAAAAACATGTTCTTTCACATTCTGCCCAATGTTGTCCTTCAAACATTGTGCAAATTGAAGGCTATGAAAAAGGTATTAAATGTATCTATGTGGGCTGTGCTGTACATAGTGCAAAGAACTTTTTAAAAATATTAACATTTTGAAAACAAAAAAACAACTGCTTGTTCACAAGCTTTAAAGCTGAAGTTAAATCACTGTATTAAAGATGCTAAAAAAGAAAAACAAAAGCAGTGTTAACTGGTAAGAGGTTGAATCTTCTGCAGGAACACACACATTCACTCATTTGAACACAGTAACGTTACTTTATTCTGTAAATGTATGACACTTCTTACATTTATACACAATTACATGTTATAACCCTGTTACAGTTACTCCTCTCATAAAAAACACAATTACGTTTGTTTCTAAATATAGCATCAAACAACATATTTGATCAAAATGAATATTTTAGTCAGCGTTATTGCGCTTCCTTTCTATTGTGCGCTGTTTGATTGACGTGCATGCACGGACTCGCACTCATTCAGTGAAGTTTAATGGAGACTCACTTGCTGTCAGGACGAGCCTTTATGTAAATGGAAATACTGACGTGAATTTCTAACATTTACAGATAAGGATATAAACGTAAAATGTAGCCTATTTTCTGCGCTGAAGAAAACATGTCCGGAACACATTAAACGGCACATGCATCTGTCTTTTTCAGATGTGTTTTATTCATAGAAATGCGTTTTTCACCACTGTGAAGTGACGTCACTGATGGGATTATCCACAGTGATGTCACAGACCCAACTAATTGATGATGAAATTTGTAGTCGATTATTTTAATTATTGATTATTATCGATTTTATTGATTAGTTGCTGCAGCCCTGCTTTTATTTTTATATGTACAAAGTCAAAAAACATTATTTGTGTAAATTTGAAGTGGATATACAGTGCCCTCCACTAATATTGGCACCCTTGGTAAATATAAGCAAAGAAGGCTGTGAGAAATTGTCTTTATTGTTTAAACTTTTGATCTTTGGTTCAAAAAATTCACAAGAATACTCTGCTCTCATAGATATCAAACAATTGCAAACAAAATACAGGTTTATCAAAAAAAAAAAAAAACTTTGTTAAATATAGGTGTGCAACAGTTATTGGCACCCTGTGAATTCATATGAGAAAAATATATTTGAAGTATATTCCCATTGATATTTTACATTTTGTTAGTACACCTGTGTGACTAGGAATAGGAAATTGTTCAACCATGACTTCCTGTTTCATTTGATTTCAATTGTTTCAATTAACCTGATCCTCCAAAATTGTGTTACGTGAATATTCTATAAACTTTTCAGTCTTATGTTGCCTCTGTCCCAACTTTTTGAGTGTGTTGCAGGCATCAAATTCTAAATTTGTTCATATTTACAAAATACAATTAAGTTGGTCAGTTAAAACATTGAATATCTTTTCTTCGTACTTTTGTCAGTTAATCAAAGTTTCAGGCTTGACAAATCAGATTTTTGTTTTTATTGCATTTTAAATCCCAGCTTTTGTGGAATTGGGGTTGTACATTTTTTAGTACACCTGGGTAACTAGGAACAAGAAATTGTTCAACCATGACTTCCTGTTTCACAGGGGTATAAACATGAGGTAACACATAGGCCAAATTCCCATAGTCATTCATAACAATGGGTAAGACCAAGGAATATAGCTGTGATGTGTGGCAAAAGGTTGTTGAGCTTCACAAAATGGGAAGTGGCTATAAGAAAATAGCACAAGCATTGAAAATGCCCATTTCCACCATGAGGGCAATAATTAAGAAGTTCCAGTCAACTGGAAATGTTATGAATCAACCTGGAATTGGATGTGTGTCTATATTGTCTCAACACACTGTGAAGAGGATGGTTCGAGTGGCCAAAAAATCTCCAAGGATCACAGCTGGAGCATTGCAGAAGTTAGTTGCATCACCACAAGTTGTTTGGAAGGGTTTCAAGAAAAAAAGCCTCTACTCTCATCCAAAAACAAACTCAAGCATCTTCAGTTTGCCAGACACTACAGGAACTTCACATGGGATCGGGTTCTATGGTCAGAAATAGACCAAAATAGAGCTTTTTGGAAATAAACCCTAGAGGTGGTTTTGGCACACAGAGAGGTAGCCATATGGAAAAGTACCTCATGCCCACAGTTAAATATGGTGGTGGCTCTTTAATGTTTTGGGGCTGTTTATCAGCCAGAGGACCTGGACATTTTGTTAGGATACATGGCATCATGGACTCAAATATCAACAGATATTAAATGAAAACCTGACTGCCTCTGCCAGAAAACTTAAAATGGGCTGTGATTGGATCTTCCAGCAGGACAATGATCCAAAACATACATCAAAATGAACACAAAAATGGTTTACTGACCACAAAATCATAGAAACCTATAGAAAACCTGTGGGGGGAACTGAAGAGGAGAGTCCACCAGCGTGGACCTCGAAATGTGAAGGATCTAGGGAGGTTCTGTATGGAGGAATGGTTCCTTGCCATGTATTCTCCAACCTCATCAGGCATTATAGGAGAAGACTCAGAGCTGTTATCTTGGCAAAGGGAGGTAGCACAAAGTATTGACAAAATTGTTTGATATCCATGAGAGCAGAGTATTTTTGTGAATTCGTTTTAAGAAAATATAAAAAAAAACCAAACAAACAAAAAACAATAAAGACAATTTTTCACAGCCTTCTTTGCTCATATTTACCAAGGGTGCCAATATTAGTGGATGGTACTGTATGCATTGGAAGTATAGTAAATAAAAAGGAAAGTGTCTGAATACTTATTTTCCCTCTCTGTTGATATAAAAGATTGATATCATATAACTAATAGTTCGGATAAAATGTAGTTTTTTGCCTATTACATTTGCAAACTCGCACCTTAATGACCATACATTCACTGTACTTTTTCAGCTCCTGGCATCAACTGGAGTCGAAGTGCCTCCTCACACAGTGGAAGTGGAATCAAACCCACTGGAATTGCTGATGTGTACAGCAAATTCAGACCTGTTAAAAGGGTCTCACCACTTAAGCATCAACCAGAGGTTTTGGACACTGAGGCTGATAGTAAGAGTCCTGGGCAAAATGTAGAGGGACACAATTCCCCTAAAGGGCTCCAAGCAAGTGAGAGTCCATGTGATGTTCAGGCACTCAAGTGCAAAAGTATTGGCAATGGAGCACTTTTTGGGGAACTGGAACATTATGACTTGGACATGGATGAGATACTAGATGTGCCTTACATTAAATCCAGCCAGCAAATGGCCACCCTGCCCAGAGCAGCCTCTGAGAAGCGGACCTCAGGGAGTAGTGCAACTGATAGATGCATTAGCCTCAAGGCATCATCTCTTGCTCATACTGAGAACCTGAGCAGTGGTACTCAGTTTTGTGTACTCCCACCCGTTAACTGGTCAGACATGAGAAAGTCAAAGTCTATGGATCCAGACAATCTCAGGGCACAAACAGTTGGATATGACCACTCGCCAGGCTCCCTGCACCGATCTGTATCTGAAGCAGACAGGCTATTATCAGCCAGACCTTTTCCAGATACACCAACCCACAAAGTTGGCTCAGACACTTCTGCCAGTCAGCCTTTGTTTCATATTCAGGGAGGTTCAGTGGGAAGGCTAGACAACAGCAAGTCTTGGAGCAGTCCTAAAGCATTTGGAGAATGTGATGAAGAAACCAAAAAGTCTAACAATATAATCAACATTGTGCGGGAGGGCCAGATCTCACTCTTGGTGAGTAATGAGTCCTCTAATGAATCTTCTAAAAAGGTTGATTTATTTATTTATTTGTTTATTAATTATGAGAAATCTATTGTAATCTTTGTCCGTCCTCAGCCTCATTTTGCGACTGAGAACCTGGAACTCATTCGAGATGAGGACAGAAATAACCTTCTTCATATCTCAGCTGCACATGGGCATGCAGACTGCCTGCAGCACCTTACTTCCCTCATGGGAGAGGACTGTCTCAATGAACGCAACAACCAGCAGCTTACTCCTGCTGGTTTGGGAGTCAGGGTGAGCTCAGTGGTTTATGTTCTTGGAGGGATTTCTGCATTCTTCATTGTAAAACTTTTGCTTAGTTACAGGCTAAATTATTAGTCCATTTCTGAGCTTAATTGTGTTTACTTAAATCTGTTCCTGAGATGATATAGGTGTTCTGTTGTCAAATATTGTACAGCGTTTTACCGGAGAAATGAAAATTTGTAAGTTATGTTTGGTTTTCTTAAAATTTCTGAATAGAATGGTCACCTGGAGTGTGTGCGCTGGATGGTGAGTGAGACGGAGGCCATCGCTGAGCTTAGCTGCACACGGGACCACCCAAGTCTTATTCACTATGCAGCACAATATGGTCAGGTAAAGACTAAATAAATGAGTAAGGCCAATCAAATGTTTTGTTATCTAGATTGATCACTCATGCATTTGAGTTGACTCTTTGCTTCAGGAAAGGATCTTGTTGTGGCTACTACAATTTATGCAAGAACAAGCTATCTCACTGGATGAAGTGGATCAGAATGGGAATAGTGCAGTGCATGTTGCTGCTCAGTATGGTCATCTCGGCTGCCTTCAGGTAAAAGTCTTGTTCGTTGTTTTTATACAGTTACAGAATTCTTAACAAAAGCTTGGAAAATGATGTTTAGCAAAGTATCTTTTCTATGGGACAGTGAAATTGGAAACAGGACACAGGCCTCCCGCCTGCTTTCCTGTTTGTGTAGACTGGCCAGTAATTTCCTCTCCTTTTCACTAGTCAGCAGGGAGAGGAAGTGTGGAAAAACATAAGGCACAATATCACAATGACCAGAAGACTTTTTTTTTTTTTTTTTAAATACTTTTTGGTCAGCCACAGAGCAGAATTTAGATTCCATAGTGCACAAAGGGGATTACACTGAACTTAAATGTGTATTTCTTAGAATTAACTGTGCTACATACTTGTCATTTATTGTTTGAATTTTAGCCTTTAATACTGTATCTTTCCCAAAGACGCTGGTGGAATATGGCTCAAATGTCACCGTTCAGAATCAGCAAGGCGAGAGGCCATCTCAGTGTGCTGAGAGACAAGGTCATACCACCTGTGCACGCTACCTGGTGGTTGTGGAGACCTGCATGTCTTTGGCTTCACAGGTGGTCAAGCTTACCAAGCAACTCCATGAGTAAGCAGGCTGCAAAAGTATTTTTACAATTTTACTGAAAGATAAACAGAAGGTCCTCAATAAATTCACTGTTCACAATATATTCTTTTGCAGACAGACTACAGCAAGAATAACACTCCAGAGTCAAATGCAGCTGCTATTGCAGTCCCAGGATCCCAATGGAAGACCACGATCACCCAGGTTTGCTCTTTTCTCCTCACTGTATAACAAGACTTTTGTCTGATTATAATGAACATGTGTATTTACATGTAATAACATCATCTTAATCACTTCTCTATTAGTTTGCTTATTCCTCCAGCTGAGACTTGGCCTGAGATGACACTTACTGCAGAGGTTACCCCTGGTGATGGGCAGTGGGTACTGAGGCAGAGGCATGTGGATTCTGAGTCAGTCCTGCGCAAGATCTTGGGAAAAGACATCGCTGAAAGAATGGGCACCAGGGAGAAGGCATTCCAAGAGGAGACAGTAGAGGGCGCCAGCGGAACAGACTCAGGGATGGGGCTGGGTATAGGCCCACTACGGAGACCAGGTATGGTGGAAAGGCGGGAGCTGAAACTAGCCCGTCTTAGGCAGATCATGCAGCGTTCCCTCAGTGAATCAGACACAGACTCGTATCCCCCTGATGAGTCTAAGCAGCCCACAGGCACCTCAAGACCAGAAAGGCCAAGCCAGCTTCCCATAGCAGAGAGTGAGGAACCAGTACAGTTAACAAATAAGAAGCATACCTCAACTGCTGAGCGCAAGTTCTCATTTGCGCTCAGGACTTCCAAGTCCATGGATGGATACAATCCCTCTCCAACATCAGACAACAGTGATCTTGATCATGAAACAAAAACTGACTTTTCAGGGGAACTGACTGAATTTAACAATGGGCAAAAAGTCACAAGTCCAAAGAGTGCGCTTAAATCACCATCCTCTCGTAGGAAACCCTCACAGAACCTTAAACTCAGAGTGACTTTTGAGGAAGCACCAGTTGTCCAAAAAGCTGGTCAAGCAGGGGAGGTTAAAGTAGCTTCTGGTAAAGAAAAGACTTCAGAATCAGGGAAACGACCCTTTGGAACATTCCGCTCCATTATGGAAACGTTAAGTGGAAATCAGAATGGGAACAACAACAATGCTCAAGGTACATCTGTTGGCAAGCACTCACTTTCAAGTTCAGCACAGAGTCCATCTGGGAAAAAATCGGATGCTAAGGCCAGTCCAGGGGGTCTGTCAAAATGCAAAACCAAGACCAGCGCTGTTTAAGTGCCTTTCTACAAGGATGCTGTGAAAGCATTGCAGTGCCCTATTTTGTTTAAAGAAATTAATAAAACCTTGAGTGTTTTCAGATTAGTGATAACTGAGGTCAAAATGACATGAATGACCAACCAAAACATTTTAAAGCATACATTTAGAAATCAGACACTTGTGGAAATGCAATTTTTTTGCAATCTAACTCGAATAATTGTTTAGCATCAGTCACTGTATATATGTATAACACATGGCTTCACATGCATTCTCCATACTCCATAATAGATAACTGGAGTTGTTAAAAGTATTATTTAACATCACTGTGATTTTGTACAATCATGATCTCATTTTACAATCGTATGTTACATAGTGAGTAAAAAAAAAAAAGCATTCCCCGCGCACAGTTGTGTTTTTAAGCCCAATTGCAATGCAAACTATAATAATAATAATAATAATAATAGTCTAATGATTTTCTATTATGTCTAGGAAGTAGTGTTTAGGAAATGACAATGAAATGACAATGAATATTTATGACCACTACATTTTCATTCAGAACAGTACTGCATCACATTACTGAAACTTTTCTAGCGTGGACAGTATTAGATACTGAAAGTTATACATGATACATTGCTGAAAAGAGTTTCCTGATTTTGATCAATCACAATTTAATTTTTTCATCATTAATTGTATGTTTTATCTTTACCTTTTTCCATTTTAAAACATATTTATGAATTATAATTTAAATATCATGTTTGAAAGAACAAAAAACATTGTTGCAACTAATGTACTCCTAAGATGAAAAATAAATGCATTTAACTGTTACCCATATGCCTTTGCAATTTTAAAATATGTCGTAAATTGATGGTCTTTTTAAAAAATTGTATACATTTCCTCCTTTACACACATCTAGGCATTATCTTATCTTAGCTAATGTTATGTACTAAGTAATATATAGGGATTCAAAGTCTATGAAGAGAATTCTCTCAAAAATTATTTTAGTATAAAGTACTACAGGCATATCAGAACTGCCTTGTTTTCATTCACAAACTATACACTACAAAACACCAGCTTTATGTTCCTCTTCAGTGCGAAAAGCATCTCATTTTTTTTATAAAAACCAATACCTGGGGAGGTTGTGTTTTTGTAAGTGAAGTTAAGCTGATGAATTAGCCCTCGTTCATTGGACAACAGTTTGAGGCAATATCCAAGGGAGTCATTCGACACCTTTGAGGAGGCAGGCAGTTTAATTGGTGATGGTGTGGGGCTGTGAGGGGAACGTTTAGGCACGGGGCCGACAGCCTGTTGTGTAGCATGAAAATGGAAGAGACAACTGCTTGATTTGACAGGAGGAGTCATATATAGATTTTTGTGTCCATTGTTTTGGCTTATTTGTGTGCGCTTTACTCAGTCAATCAAATATAATTGACACCACTGGGCTCTGTTGTTTCTGGGATGACAGCAGTTAATGCCAGTGGAAAAAAACACAGGGTGGAAAGTTCTCCTGGTGAAGGATGGGGAAAGGTTTCGGCTAGCCTTGTGACAATTTTTCACACTTCAACAGCATTAATTGATGTAATGACAGCAATGATGGATACTAATATATGCAACCTTTAAAAAGAAACATAATTATACCATGCCAAATTTATTTTTGCCTCCTGGTTTGAATAAGGCTGTGAATTACATAGTACCAAGGCTTTTTAATAGTATGTGCAATAATTTGTAACTATTTTAATAGCTATTTATAAATAATTTAATGACTAAATGCCTAGGATTAGTAAATTATAATGACTAAAGTAGAAAGCAATACTTATAATACTTGGACCACAGAATGTCATACCTTTCCTCTTAAGTTATCCTGATGCATGTCGATTTGACATTTGTATTGAATGTTTGTTGTTTTTGTTTAATTGATTTCTGTGTATTGTGTCTAAGGGGCTCTTTAAATTAATGGCGATAGTGCTGTATTAGGTCAGAAGAGGGAAGTATTGCTGTATAACATCATTAAGCGCTGTTATTAAACACAGAGGATGAATTTAAATGAATATTCTAGACATATTTATGACTATAATCAGTCAAACAAGTCAAAATGTTCATTGTGTGTTTGTACAATTAACAACAATTGAAGGGGGAAAAAAGCATAGGTGCTCATTCATATAAATAGAATTCCAAAAATGTTGGAACACATTTTCTGAATGAATTTTACATTTATGAGTGTGTAGTCAGTAGATATAACTCTTGCTCAATTTATACAAAATAGATTCCATTTACCTAATAATTAGTATATATAAAATTGTATTTTGTATAGAAATATATAATCTATAAACCACAGGCAGAATAAGAATGAAACATTTGAAGTTAATGATTTAAATGATTTAATCATGAGGGTGCAAAATTAGCAGGGAAGAGATACTACAGTAAAATGTCACTTCTGTAACTTTCTGTCAGTCAAAGCACTGAGTGGACATGTTAGGTGGTGATTCCTGTCTTTAGAAAATGTGCCCTCTGACCTGCTCTTACACTTCTTGCCCTAAGAAATTGTGCAAGACAGATGACAGTTATCATTCCTGTTCATACAGACAACTCCAGAATTTTTGGCACACTTCAGGAGAATGGGTAAAAATTATTAAACACAATGATTTAAATATTTCACTCAAATTACCTAAAACAAATATTAGAAGACTAAATTAAATGCAAACAAATTGCCATCACTGAAAAAAAATGAAAATAAATAAAAAATGCTCTGTTACCAAATGAAGTTGTAGCAAAATGTAGCATATTCAAAAGTCTGGAGCAGTATTATTATTATTATTTTTTTAAGTTGAACCCTTTCTTGCAGGCTTATTTGATATTTTCAATCAGTATAAACAAATGAATTAGTTTATCGCTTTTATCATCTGTTATAAGATTAGTTAGGACACTGTTGGGTTTCTGTGTGTAGAGTATCGTGACTCGTGTGAGCCCCCTGCTGGGCAAACAATTTACACCTCTCCATAATAACATTGGTACAGAGATAAAAACGGACAGCATAACTAAAGCTTTTTTAGTAAAACACTGGATACAACTGTCACGATACAATTATAATATTTAAACCTAGTAGGCTAAGAAAAAAAGAAATAGTTATGGAAAAACTGCAAATTCATAAAGCCCTGAGTGTCTACTTTCATATGAGCCATTAACCACTACTGTGAAGTGTGATTATATGTCATTTTACATTATTATATGTGTCATTTTACACATTACCAGACAAGGCTGAGTGCTATTATTTTTTTTTCCAGGGAAGGCTTCAGTGAATAATAAGTGTTGGGGTGCTGATAATTTTGAAAATGTGTTTTGCAGGATCGAATACGCTTCAGAATGTTTGAGAGCAAAGTATCAAGGATGGAATGTATTATTCATATTGTATGCACATTTTTGCAAATTTTTATGCAGTGTGTGAATTATTCGAGAGTTTGCTTTATATCTTAAATTAGCATAGCCTTTAACCAAAAAGCACATCTAATTGCTATATCCTAAGTTGAAGATTTTCAGTTATATATTTTTATGGTTCTATGACAATATACTAAAATACATTATTTCACGATATCACTACAACCATTCCCACATCCCCATAAAATATTATTTATAGTTAATTTCTGGACTATTAAACTAAACTTACACTTGATGATGATTATTATTAGTATGATTATGAATATCATTGCGGCACGGTGGCGCAGTGGCTAGCACTGCTGTCACACAGCTTCAAACTGGTTCGATCCTCAGCTCGGGTTGCTGTCTATGGAGCATTTCTGCGCATGTTCTCTGTGTGAGTGTGCTCTAGGCTCTCCTGTTTCCTCCCACAAACATGCCAAATAGTGGGTTGGCTAAGATAAATTGCCATTAGGTATGAATGTGTGTGCATGGTGCCTTGAGATGGACTGGTGTCCCATTCAGTGTGCATTCCTGCCTCATGCCTTCTGGAGGTTTTTCTAATAGTTTATCTAAAATTCTAACATGCTACTTTCTGTAAAGGCATACAAACACTTCTTTGTAAACAACTGGCACTTCTGATAGTATTTTATGTCCTGTATGTATGTACAGTGGGTATAGAAAAGAATCACCCCCCTTTAAAATAATCACATTTTGTTGCTTTACAGCTTGAAATGAAGACGTGCACAGATTTTGTTTCATCCAGCCGTGTTTACTCAGTGCAACTTATAATATCCAGGTGAAAGATACAACACTGACATGTCAGAAAAAAATAAAATAATAAAAAACCAGAATCACTGAGTTGGAAAAAGGATCACCCCCTCCTTAAATGACTTGTAAACTCAATAAAGTGTAGCTAATCACCTTTTCAATGGCACGCAAAACCATTTGACTTTCAACTGTGATCAGCTGTGGTCATTTTGATTAGCTCAGCATGAAAAGAGCTTTCCTGGAGCATTTTGTAGTGCAGCTGAAGCAAGCAATCAACTATGGGTGGCAAGGCACTGTGAAAAGATCTCCGGGATAAAGTTGTGGACAGGCACAAGTCAGGAGATGGATACAAAAAAAATTCAAAGGCTTTATCAATGCCTAGAAGCACAGTGAAGTCTATTATTAAGAAGTGGAAGGTATTTGGTACAACACAGACCCTCCCTGGATCAGGACGTCGCTCCAAACTGGATGAAAGAGCCAGGAGGAATCTGGTCAGAGAGGCTACCAAGAGGCCTACAGCAACTCTGAAGCGGTTTCAGGAATTTATGACAAAGGGTGGTCATTGTGTGCATGTGACAACAAAATCACAAATTTTCCACAAATGTGGCTTGTATGGGAGGATTGCAAGAAAAAAGCCACCCATGACTGAGCTTTGCCAAAACACACCTTGAAGATTCTGAGGTCACATGGAAAAAGGTGTTATGGTCAGATGAGACTAAAATTGAATTATTTGGCCTCAACACCAAACGATAAGTCTGGCGGAAATCCAATACAGCTCACCAGCCAAATAACACCATTCCTACAGTAAAGCATGGAGGTGGTAATATCCTGTTATGGGGGTGTTTCTCTGCAGCAGGGACTGGAGCACTTGTCACGATAGAAGGAAAATGGATGGGGTAAAATACCATCAAAGTCTTGAGGAAAATCTGCTGCCCTCTGCCAGAAAGTTGTCAATGGGAAGGTTTACCTTCCAACATGTCAATGACCCAAAGCACACAGCAAAACTGACCACACAGTGGTTGAAGGAGAAAAAGGTGAATGTCCTTGCATGGCCTAGTCAGAGCCCAGACTTAAACCCCATTGAAAATCTGTGGAATGACTTGAAGACTGCAGTCCACAAACGGTCACCATCAAATTTAACTGAACTTGAGCAGTTCTGCAAAGAAGAGTGGGCAAATATTGCAAAGTCTAGATGTGCAAAGTTAGTAGAGACATATCCCAACAGACTAAAGGCTGTAATTAAAAAATTAAGGCAAATTAAAGCAAGGGGGTGATCCATTTTTCCAACTCAGTGATTCTGTTTTTTTTTTTTATTAAAAAAAATAAATAAATTCTGACGTGCTGGTGTTATATCTTTCACTTGGATGTTATAAGTTGCAGAGAGTAAATACAGCTGGATAAATCAAAACTGTGTCTGTCTCCATTTCAGGCTGAAAAGCAACAAAATGTAATTATTTTAAAGGGGGTGATTATTTTCTATATCCACTGTATGTATGTATGTATACATATATATGCACACACACAGTGCCCTCCACTAATATTGGCACCCTTGGTCAATATGAGCAAAGAAGGCTGTGAAAAATTGTCTTTATTGTTTAACCTTTTGATCTTTTGTTCAGGAAATTCACAAAAATATACTGCTCTCATAGATATCAAAGATCTGCAAACAAAACACAGGTTTATTAAAAAAATCTTTTGTTAAATATAGGTGTGCAACAATTATTGGCACACTTTTAGTCAATACTTTGTGCTACCTTCCTTTGCCAAGATAACAGGTCTGAGTCTTCTCCTATAATGCCTGATGAGGTTGGAGAATACATGGCAAGGGATCCGAGACCATTCCTCCATACAGAATCTCTCCAGATCCTTCAAATTTCGAGGTCCACGCTGATGGACTCTCCTCTTCAGTTCACCCCACAGGTTTTCTATGGGTTTCAAGTCAGGGGATTGGTATGGCCATGGCAGGGCCTTGATTTTGTGGTCAGTAAACCATTTTTATGTTGATTTTGATATACAGTATCTCACAAAAGTGAGTACTCCCCTCACATTTTTGTAAATATTTTATTATATCATTTCATGGGACAACACTGAAGAAATGACACTTTGCTACAATGTAAAGTAGTGAGTGTACAGCATGTATAACAGTGTAAATTTGCTGTCCCCTCAAAATAACTCAACACACAGCCATTAATGTCTAAACCGCTGGCAACAAAAGTGAGTACAGCCCTAAGTGAAAATGTCCAAATTGGGCCCAATTAGCCATTTTCCCTCCCCGGTGTCATGTGACTCGTTAGTGTTACAAGGTCTCAGGTGTGAATGGGGAGCAGGTGTGTTAAGTTTGGTGTTATCGCTCTCACACTCTCTCATACTGGTCACTGGAAGTTCAACATGGCACCTCATGGCAAAGAACTCTCTGAGGATCTGAAAAAAAGAATTGTTGCTGTACATAAAGATGGCCTAGGCTATAAGAAGATTGCCAACACCCTGAAACTGAGCTGCAGCACGGTGGCCAAGACCATACAGCGGTTTAACAGGACAGGTTCCACTCAGAACAGGCCTCGCCATGGTCGAACAAAGAAGTTGAGTGCACGTGCTCAGCATCATATCCAGAGGTTGGCTTTGCAGAATAGACGTATGAGTGCTGCCAGCATTGCTGCAGAGGTTGAAGGGGTGGGGGGTCAGCCTGTCAGTGCTCAGACCATACGCCGCACACTGCATCAAATTGGTCTGCATGGCTGTCGTCCCAGAAGGAAGCCTCTTCTAAAGATGATGCACAAGAAAGCCCGCAAACAGTTTGCTGAAGACAAGCAGACTAAGGACATGGATTACTGGAACCATGTCCTGTGGTCTGATGAGACCAGGATAAACTTATTTGGTTCAGATGGTGTCAAGCGTGTGTGGCGGCAACCAGGTGAGGAGTACAAAGACAAGTGTGTCTTGCCTACAGTCAAGCATGGTGATGGGAGTGTCATGGTCTGGGGCTGCATGAGTGCTGCCGGCACTGGGGAGCTACAGTTCATTGAGGGAACCATGAATGCCAACATGTACTGTGACATACTGAAGCAGAGCATGATCCCCCTTCCTTTGGAAACTGGGCCGCAGGGCAGTATTCCAACATGATAACGACCTCAAACACACCTCCAAGATGACCACTGCCTTGCTAAAGAAGCTGAGGGTAAAGGTGATGGACTGGCCAAGCATGTCTCCAGACCTAAACCATATTGAGCATCTGTGGGGCATCCTCAAACGGAAGGTGGAGGAGCGCAAGGTCTCTAACATCCACCAGCTCTGTGATGTCGTCATGGGGGAGTGGAAGAGGACTCCAGTGGCAACCTGTGAAGCTCTGGTGAACTCCATGCCCAGCAGGGTTAAGCCAGTTCTGGAAAATAATGGTGGCCACACAAAATATTGACACTTTGGGCCCATATTTTTCACTTAGGGGTGTACTCACTTTTGTTGCTAGTGGTTTAGACATTAGTGGCTGTGTGTTGAGTTATTTTGAGGGGGCAGCAAATTTACACTGTTATACAAGCTGTACACTCACTACTTTACATTGTAGCAAAGTGTCATTTCTTCAGTGTTGTCCCATGAAAAGATATAATAAAATATTTACAAAAATGTGAGGGGTGTACTCACTTTTGTGAGATACTGTATGTTTTGGATCATTGTCCTGCTGTAAGAGGCCCATTTTAAGCTTTCTGGCAGAGGCAGTCAGGTTTTCATTCAATATCTGTTGATATTTGATAGAGTCCATGATGCCATATATCCTAACAAAATGTCTAGGTCCTCTGGCAGAAAAACAGCCCCAAAACATTAAAGAGCAACAACCATATTTAACCGTGGGCATGAGGTACTTTTCCATATGGCTACCTCTCTGTGTGCACCAAAACCACCTCTGGCATTTATTGCCAAAAAGCTCTATTTTGGTTTCATCTGACCATAGAACCTGATCCCATTTGAAGTTCCAGTAGTGTCTGGCAAACTGAAGACGTTTGAGTTTGTTTTTGGATGAGAGTAGAGGCTTTTTTCTTGAAACCCTCTCAAACAACTTGTGGTGATGTAGGTGATTCGGATTGTAGTTTTGGAGACTTTCTGACCCAAAGACGCAACTAACTTCTGCATTTCTCCAGCTGTGATCCATGGAGATTTTTTGGCCACTTGAACCATCCTCTTCACAGTGCGTTGAAACAATATAGACGTGTTCAATTCCAGGTTGATTCATAACATTTCCAGTTGTCTGGAACTTCTTAATTATTGCCCTGATGGTGGAAATGGGCATTTTCAATGCTTGTGTTATTTTCTTATAGCCACTTCCCATTTTGTGAAGCTCAACAACCTTTTGCTGCACATCACAGCTATATTCCTTGGTCTTACCCATTGTTATGAATGACTAAGGGAATTTGGCCTATGTGTTACCTCATGTTTATACCCCTGTGAAACAGGAAGTCATGGTTGAACAATTTCCTGTTCCTAGTCACCCAGGTGTACTAAAAAATCTACAACCCCAATTCCACAAAGCTGGGATGTAAAATGCAATAAAAACAAAATCTGATTTGTCAATCAGATTTTGAAACTTTAATTAACTGACAAAAGTACAAAGAAAAGATATTCAATGTTTTAACTGACCAACTTAATTGTATTTTGTAAATATAAACAAATTTAGAATTTGATGCCTGCAACACACTCAAAAAGTTGGGACAGAGGCAACATAAGACTGAAACGTTTATAGAATATTCACGTAACACAATTTTGGAGGATCAGGTTAATTGGTAACAGGGGAGGGTATCAGGGTTGGGCATGAAAGGAGCATCTACCAAAAGCTCAGTCTTTGTAAGCAAGGCTGGGTTGTGGCTCACCACTTTGTGCCAAACTTTGTGAGAGAATTGTCAGTCAGTTCAAAAAGAACACAAGATTGCAAAGAATTTAGGTCTTTCACCATCTACAGTGCATAATTTAGTGAAAAGATTCAGGGAATCCGGAGAAATCTCATTGGGTAAAGGGCAAGGCCGGAAACCACTGTTGACTGTGTGTGACCTTAGAGCCCTCAGGCGGCATTGCCTGAGAAATTGTAATGCTACTGTGATAAATATAACCACATGGGATTCGGAGTACTTTAGAAAACCGTTGTCAATTAACACTGTCCGCTGCTGCATCCAGAAATGCAAACTGAAACTCTATTATGCAAGGGGGAAGCCACACATCAACTCCATGGAGAAATGCCACCGAGTTCTATGGGCCCGAGCTCATCTCGGATGGACTGAAAGGCAGTGGAAATGTGTGCTGTGGTCAGATGAGTCCACGTTTCAGCTTGTTTTCTGGAAAAATGGACGTCGAGTTCTCTGTGCTAAAGATGAAAAAGACCAACCCGACTGTTATAAGCGAAAGGTGCAAAAGCCAGCATCTGTGATGGTATGAGGGAGCATCAGTGCCCACGGCATGGGTGACTTGCATATGTGTGAAGGTACCATTGACATGGAGGCGTATATTGGGATTGTAGAGAGACATATGCTGCCAATAAGGCAACGCCTTTCCCAGGAAGTCCATGGTTATTTCAGCAGGACTATGTCAGGCCTCATTCTGCACATGCTACAACAGTGTGGCTTTATAGACACAGAGTGTGTGTGCTTGACTGGCCTGCCAGCAGTCTAGATCTGTCTCCCATGGCGCATCATGAAGAGGAGAATCAGACAGTGGCAACCAAGGACTGTTGAGCAGCTGAAGTCTTGTATCAAGCAAGAATGGGCAAAAATTCCACTTGCAAAACTGCAACAATTAGTATCCTCAGTTCCTAAACGATTAAAAAGTGTAATTAAAAGATAGGGTGATGTAACATGCCTCTGTCCCAACTTTTTTTGAGTGTGTTGAAGGCATCAAATTCTAAATTTGTTTATATTTACAAAATACAATTAAGTTGGTCAGTGAAAACATTGAGTATCTTTTCTTTGTACTTTTGTCGGTTAATTAAAGTTTCAAGAGACTTGACAAATCACAGATTTTTGTTTTTATTGCATTTTCTGGAATTGGGGTTGTAAAATATCAGTGGGCATATACTGTGCAAAAGTTTTAGGCACATGCAAAGAAATGCTGTAGCGCAAAGATACCTTCAAAATAATGAAATTAAATGTTTCTACATAAAAAAATACCGCAAAGAGCAGTAAACAGTAGTAAATGAAACAAAGTCAGTATTTTGTGTGACCAAAAAAAAAAAGAAAAAAAAAGTCTCCGGTACAATTAGTGCAGTTTTATAAGGAAATGAGCTGGTAAGTTTTATTGAGCATCTTGCAGAACCAGACACAGTTCTTTTGGAGACTTTGACTTTCACACTTGCTTCTTATTTTTGCAGCAAAACCCAGCAGCCTTCATTGTGTTTTTTTGTTTTGTTTTTTTTTTTTGTCTGAAAAGTGTCTCTTACATCATATGCTGCTTTCTTTAATGACATTCAAACATTTTTCTGTAACATTTAATTTTGTGCTAGAAAACTAATGTTTGGGAATCTAAAATGTTTTTTGTACTGACTTGATAATGTAGACGTCATAAAATAAAAAAATCTATAACAAAGTTTGTACCATAAAAAATAGGGTGCCTAAAACTTTTGCACAGTACTGTCCTTCAAATATATTTTTAACATATGAATTCATAGGGGTGCCAATAATTGTTGCACACCTATATTTAACAAAGATATTTTTTTTGATAAACCTGTGTTGTGTTTGCAATTGTTTGATATCCATGAGAGCAGAGTATTTTTTGTGAATTTTTTTAACAAAAGATCAAAGGGTTAAACAATAAAGACAATTTTTCACAGCCTTCTTTGCTCATATTTACCAAGGGTGTGCCAGTATTAGTGGATGGCACTGTACATGCAATATACACACTATATGCACACTCACCATCCTACTTTAATAGGAACACCAGTACTCCTTCATATTTATGCAGTTATCCACTCAGCCAATCATGTGGCAGCAGCACAATGCATAAACACAGGTCTAGAGGTTCAGTTATTGTTCACGTCAAACATCAGAATGGGGGGAAAAAATGTGATCTCTGTGACTTTAACTGTGGCATGCATGAAGCAAATAAGCAAATCTTGAAAAATCCCATTCAGTGCATAGAAACAGGCGTATGCACGGTTTATGAACAGAACTATGTGTACACACTGCTGAAAATGAGGCCCCTAATCTTATTATAACTTTAGCATTGCCAAGTTACTTCACTGAGCCTCTCAAACATTTGTGGATAACTAGGGTGCATGACCTTCCACGTGTATTCAAGGTAGTTTCGAATAGATAGTCTTCCTCCCAGCAAGATTTTTTCCCCCCTGGCCACTCACACTACATGTCATAGCTGGAGTTTGAACCTTAATCTTTAAACGACATTACCATCTACATACACTGCACTAAAAATCTTTCATTGGGTAAATTTAAAATTTATTTATTTATTTATTTTTAATTTAATGCATACTTGTCAAATGTTACTAGTGAATAGTAATATTTTCCTTTCATTCCAAATATACTTTATGCTACAGAGCCTATCTTGTTTCTGCATTTCTGTCTTTCATTGTTTGAAGCTTCTGTCTGCTTAGACACAGTCATTGTTGTTGGTGTCATTCATCTGTAGGAATGGCTCCTTTAACTTATTCCATTGATCTCTGTATTTCCCATTAAGCTAGGCTGTTATGTTCAAGAGGAAGGAGGTAAGGAGTCTCAGGCTGCCAGTGGAGGCCTCCTGCCTTGATCTCTGGAGGATGGTAAGAACTGAAGCACATCATTTAGGCCAGTGTTCTTCCATCCACATTATTTGCTGTAAACTGCAGTTCATTACAGCAAGCCAGACATGCAATGTGTTGTCATGGTTCAATGCTACAGTTCAGCTTGTTTGCAACTGTCGCAGAAAGGCAGTTGCATGAGAAAAAGCTGTCCCTCAGGGCATGCCCCCTGAGGTCTCAAGTGGTTAGAGCTTCAGGTGACATTGATGTGCAGGGATTACAAACATTCCTACCATTCTCTGTGTTGTTTTATCATCTACAGGTGCATCTCAATAAATTAGAATGTCGTGAAAAAGTTCATTTATTTCAGTAATTCAACTCAAATTGTTAAACTCGTGTATTAAATAAATTCAGTGCACACAGACTGAAGTAGTTTAAGTCTTTGGTTCTTTTAATTGTGATGATTTTGGCTCACATTTAACAAAAACCCACCAATTCACTATCTCAACAAATTAGAATATGGTGACATGCCAATCAGCTAATCAACTCAAAACACCTGCAAAGGTTTCCTGATCCTTCAAAATGGTCTCTCAGTTTGGTTCACTAGGTAAGCCACAAACATTCATTGCCAAAGAAGCTGGCTGTTCACAGAGTGCTGTATCCAAGCATGTTAACAGAAAGTTGAGTGGAAGGAAAAAGTGTGGAAGAAAAAGATGCACAACCAACCGAGAGAACCGCAGCCTTATGAGGATTGTCAAGCAAAATCGATTCAAGAATTTGAGTGAACTTCACAAGGAATGGACTGAGGCTGGGGTCAAGGCATCAAGAGCCACCACAAACAGACGTGTCAAGGAATTTGGCTACAGTTGTCGTATTTCTCTTGTTAAGCCACTCCTGAACCACAGACAACGTCAGTGGCATCTTACCTGGGCTAAGGAGAAGAAGAACTGGACTGTTGCCCAGTGGTCCAAAGTCCTCTTTTCAGATGAGAGCAAGTTTTGTATTTCATTTGGAAACCAAGGTCCTAGAGTCTGGAGGAAGGGTGGAGAAGCTCATAGCCCAAGTTGCTTGAAGTTCAGTGTTAAGTTTCCACAGTCTGTGATGATTTGGGGTGCAATGTCATCTGCTGGTGTTGGTCCATTGTGTTTTTTGAAAACCAAAGTCACTGCATCCATTTCCCAAGATATTTTGGAGAACTTCATGCTTCCTTCTGCTGACCAGCTTTTTGAAGATGCTGATTTCATTTTCCAGCAGGATTTGGCACCTGCCCACACTGCCAAAAGCACCAAAAGTTGGTTAAATGACCATGGTGTTGGTGTGCTTGACTGGCCAGCAAACTCACCAGACCTGAACCCCATAGAGAATCTATGGGGTATTGTCAAGAGGAAAATGAGAAACAAGAGACCAAAAAATGCAGATGAGCTGAAGGCCACTGTCAAAGAAACCTGGGCTTCCATACCACCGTGCCACAAACTGATCACCTCCATGCCGCACTGAATTGAGGCAGTAATTAAAGCAAAAGGAGCCCCTACCAAGTATTGAGTACATGTACAGTAAATGAACATACTTTCCAGAAGGCCAACAATTCACTAAAAATTTTTTTTTTATTGGTCTTATGAAATATTCTAATTTGTTGAGATAGTGAATTGGTGGGTTTTTGTTAAATGTGAGCCAAAATCATCACAATTAAAAGAACCAAAGACTTAAACTACTTCAATCTGTATGCATTGAATTTATTTAATACACGAGTTTAACAATTTGAGTTGAATTACTGAAATAAATTAACTTTTCCACGACATTCTAATTTATTGAGATGCACCTGTATAACTGTTTTTAATGTTCAACATTCAACATATAGCTCATATAGCTGATTTTATTCAATCATATGGCTCAATTGTGTTGCAAAAGGAAATAAAACTGAGCTATTTGCAGTATTCAGTTGGATGTCTTTAAACATTAATAGTCTTTAGTGGGTTTTCATGAGGGAACATACTTTATGTTAGGATTTTTTTTTTTTTTTTTTAAGATTTGATTGTACAAAATCACATTGCAACAGCAAAATCACATTAGACAGTTAGATGGCATTCATTCATCTTCAGTAACTGCTTTACCCTGGTTAGGGTCATGGTGGATCCGGAGCCAGTCATTGGGCACAAGGGGAGAATACATTATAAATGGGACACTGGTCCATTGCGGGCCACCATGCACACACATTTACACAATCATTCATGGCTAGGGGCACTTCCACAGAGACAGTAACCCTAGATCAGGATAGAACCAGGTTCAAGCTGTGAATTGGCAACACTACCCAGTGCATCACTGTGCTGCTCATAATTACATGTTTAATTTTCAAATATGTTGTTCTCACCGATGGATGCCAAACTCCCGACTTGTGGAGAAAGTTGAGCTGTTTCTATTTAAAGAATCTCAGGAAAAACATGACCTTACGTTGCTATGGCGGTATGTCTTAAACCAGATCAGAAGGCTGCATGCTCAAATCACTTACACTGACACCACATTGGTATGGGGGTTATGCGCAACAAACTTCCGTATTCGGTCAAACAGGTCGCATCGCTTCCGGTTCTGTACGTTCTACTCTGACATGGCGCTGTTTTACTCAAGATGCCTTCAGGAATTACCGAAGATGAGCATAACCGATGTCCATTGTATATGCAAGTTAACATCTAAAACTCCTGCCACCAAAATGGATAAGGGATTTAAGCTATATGCTTCCTCATACATATGCTGTACTGTACAATATGTCACTAGCTAGCTAACGTGAACAGAAACTACCTAGACTTATCTATGGATGTACATAATCACATTAATACGTTGTTCATTTTTTCACCAGTATCAAATAAAGACAGGCTGACGGGTGCTTTCAACATCAGTGCAACCTGTCACAGGTCTATGAGGAAAAGTGAGAAGCCACACAGCCATGCACAATTGTTCCAAGTTCACTGTTGTTGTTTGTCTACTTGTTAAAAGATGAGGATAGTGAGGTCACTGGGGTATAGTGGGGTATTCTTGAGTGCCACCTATTATTCCATGTTATTCATAATCAGGCCTCCCAAAATAAAAATCCCTCTATTACACACAGTATTAACAAATTCTGTTATTGTATTTATTGTATTAATGGCATTGCCAAACTTGCTCCAGCAACCTAACTAGACTGATCCTGACATCACACATGGAGGTACACAGCAGAAATCACTGTTAGGATTTTCCCGCTTCTGGTACTTGTATCGGTTTTTACAAAGACATTTTCTTCTCGCGAACATTCAGATATGAAAATTAAAATAAAATAAAATGCAAACAGTACTCCAAATAATAATAACAATAGTGCGAACTAGCTAGGTTAGCCTTTGGGTTAGCGGATTACTCCGCAAGCAGATGTGGCGAGACCAGTTTTCCGGTTTGGTCATGTGACGTTCGACATATACCCTATTACCAAGCTGTTTCAAGCAAGCCTATATTGACTGGAATCAGAAATGTTCAGTTTACAGGATCTGTACCCATTTCTTGTTCATATTTACAGACATTATTGGATTATGTATAACACGAGGTACATAAAACATTTGCTTATTTTGTTAGAAAATTTATGTGCTACACGTCTATGTGTAGCATATCCTGGTGTTTGTATCATTCCCTGGCTATGTTTACAGGTTATAATAAATGATCAGTTTATTCGCTCAGTTCCATTATGTGAAGATCAATCTGATGAAAATGAAGATGTTAGCCAGCTAAAGGATTTGTCTGCTATTAAACTGTCACTGTGTAGAACTGTTGAAACATTTAGTAAATAGCAAAGAAAATCATTCAAGCACTGCTAGCACTGATGAGTGTAAATACACAACTGTATTTACATAACTGTATTTACACTCTGCCACTTTAAATTGAAGTTGTAGGACCAGAAATGTCTAAATACTGTCTGCCACAGTGATTAGCAAACTTGCATGTGAGAACTTTATAGGTAAACTTGAAATTTTATTGTAGTTTATATACACACAAAGGTTTAATTTGCTAGGCGTCAAGGTATGGCATATGGCTTCATATCAAATTGCTTATAAAGACTTGTACTTTGTTTTCTCAAACTCCACCGTAACAGGGTATTATATTTATCATATTCTTAGGAATGGCTCTGTTCACTACTTAGGAGCTAAAACAGTGAGCTCTTGATTTACAAGCATGTTTAGATCCCAGAGAAGGCTATGGAAGACACCTTGAATCTCAAGACCAGACTTAATGTGCATGTGTGTAGCTCTGAACCAACATACTACTGTACTACATAGTACTGTCCAATAGTCTTAGGTAAATGCAAAGAAATGCTGTAGAGCAAATATGCCTTCAAATGAAATAATGAAATTAAATGTTTCTACATTTAAAAAAAAACTGTAAAGAGCAGTAAACAGTAATAAACAAAGTCAATATTTGATGTGACAAAAAAAAAAAAAAAAAAAAATAGTAGTCTCTGGTACAAAAGTAGTAGTCTATTTGTGCAGAAGGAAATGAGCTGGTAAGTTTTATTGATCTTGCAGAACCAGACACAGTTCTTCTGGAAACTTTGACTTTCGCACTCGCTTCTTATTTTTGCAGCAAAACCCAGCAGCCTTCATTGTGTTTTTTGTCTGAAAAGTGTCTCTTACGTAATATGCTGCTTTCTTTAATGACATACAAACATTTTTCTGTAACATTTAATTTCGTGCTAGAAAACTAATGTTTGGGAATCTAAAATGTTTTTTGTACTGACTTGATAATGTAGAAGTCATAAAATAAAAAAATCTATAATAAAGTTTGTACTAAAAAATTGGGTGCCCAAAACTTTTGCACAGCACTGTATGTAGATACCCTGTGAGGCCTGGAATGCTAGGACAAATTTTTTTTTTTTAATTTAATTCTTCCTTCAACAGGGAGCCAGTGAAGTGAAGGTAAGCCAGTGAAGTGAAGGTAAGCCAGTGAAGTGAAGGTAAGAAGGTCACATGAGAGGTTATGGGAGGTTATGAGCAGCAGCATTGTGAATGCTCTGTAGAGAAGATAGATCATACAAAAGGAGACCAGCAGAGCTGCCCTATAGTCAAGTTAGGAAATGACTAGAGCTGGTATGAGATTTTAATTCTGTATGGATTCTATAGTCAGGAAAGGTCTATTTTTTATGTTGTGAAGAGGAAATTGTAGAAGCTTCTCATCTAGAATCACTTTAAGATTGTTAGATGTGTGGCAGATGTACTCTGGGGGTATCAAGGCTCAGGTTCAGATCCAAGAAGAGATGTCAGAAAGGCAGTCTTATATATCTTCTGTGAATTATGAATGAGGATTAAACAGGTGTTTTCTCTAGTGTTGAGCAGTCACTCCAAGGAGGGCAGTTTCTATAAAATGTCAAACCTTGTATCCAGTCTGGCTGGTATCCAGGATGGTAGGATGATAGCTTTCTGTGTATCAGGTATGTAGTTAACAACATGGGTGAGGTTGAGGTTTGGCTTCTTAAGTACTTGAATCTAGTACTGAATCTAGCAGACTTTAAGGCCCTGTCACACTTGGTATTAACATCCATCTTGAGTGATTCGCTCACAAGTCAACAGTCTAAATGCACAGCTGCTTACACCTGGCATTTTGAATGAGCCTCCATTGACTACTTACAGTTGCAATCAAAATTATTCAACCCCCATTGCAAATCAGGTTTATTGTCAAAATTTACAGACTTTCAGCTGATTGCAATGAGCACATCAAACAAAAGCAATTGAAATAGTTCAACACAACGGATGCTTCAAGTGGTTTCCCCAAATTGAACTGAAAATGCAACTTATAATGACTTCTCCAGTTCGTGAATAGAATCCCTCACAACAGCACAAATATACAAAACAGGTGTTGTCTCAAGCACACTTGATGCAACTAATCAAGGGCTTCATTAGTTGCACCAGGTGTGCTTGAGCTAGAACACATGAAATATCTGAACTGGCTATCGGCAGAAAATACATGAAATACCTGGATGGGGCAGAAAAAGGAAGCTATCAACAGCTGCAACCAGATTTCTGAGAAGGCAGGTTGTGAAAAACCCTTAAGTGATTGCAAAAGACCTGCAGCAAGACTTGGTGGCAACAGGTGAGCACAATATGGCGCATACTAAAGGCAGAAGGTTTTCATGCCAGAACTCCAAGACGTACACCACTACTGACCCAAAAGCACAAGAAAAGTCAGCTCAAAATCAAATAAATAAACCACACAAGTTTTGGGATTCTGTTCTGTGGAGCAATGAAACAAAACTGGAACTTTTTGGCATGATGGATCAGCGGTATGTCTGGAGAAATAAGAATGAAGAAAGAACACTCTGTCCACAGTCAAGCATGGTGGTGGCTCAGTGATGCTCTGGGGCTGCTTTTCATCCTCTGGCACTGGAGACCTGCAGCGTCTGGAAGGCAAGATGGATTCATTGAAGTATCAGGAAATCCTAGGAGAAAGCTTCATGCCATCTGTGAGAAAGCTGAAGCTTGGGTGTCACTGGATCTTCCAACAGGACAATGATCTCAAGCATACCTCAAATTCCTCAGGAACGCTGCCAGAAGCTGGTGTCTGGCTATGCATCTTGTTTGTAGCAGGTCATAACAGCAAAAGGGTGCTCTACTAAGTACTAAAGATGCTTGCCATGAAGTGGTTGAATAATTTTGAAACTGGAGAAGTCATTATAAGTTGTATTTTCAGTTGAATTTAGGGAAAACACTTGAAGCATTTACTGTGTTGAACTATTTCAACTGCTTTTGTTTGATTTCTTCATTGCAAACAGCTGAAACTCTAAATTTTGACAATAAACCTGATTTGCAATGGGGGTTGAATAATTTTTATTGAAATTGTATGGTTGGATTTCATACGTAATTACCGCTGGAGGAAGGGTGCCGGCACATTTATCACTCACATCAGTCTGCCACTGCATTTGGTTCAGGTAGAAATATCCCATGAATACTATCTCATGTATCACACCTGTGTCAGGTGTGAGCCTAAGATAGGAGGAACTAGACCAGATAATAGCTATATGTTGTAGGGGACACATATCATGCAAGGTTGCAGGATATTGGAAGTATTGGATCATCATTGTCTGGAGAGGAAGCATTGGATCATCATCAGATCATCTGTGGTGTCACAAATTATGTTAGTAAAATTGGACCCAAATTGTTTTTATGAATTCATTCCACCTCAGCATTTCCACCTTGGATGAATGAAAGATGCCTGAATGTTGCCAAGAATCTGTGCAAAGAGCATTTAGAAGCCATCAGCATCAGAGATGAGGCAATAGATAAGGAAGAGAATGTGCGGAACAATTAACTCAGGTTTAAAAGTGGTATGCATGCTTATTTTAGAATTAAAGAAAGCAATCTTCACAAGAAAGAAATCTCCATTCTTGTGTATTTAACTCTCTTGATGTTTTTTTCTGTCTGAAATGGGTGTAGCCTAGTAGGTAGGGATGATCAAAACTGTTTGTTCTTTATGGCAGTCAAAAAACAAGTCACTCTGTGAAGTTTGCAGAAAGTAATTTGATGTGTGGTGCTTAGAATGGTGTAACAACTTAAACGATGGGCAAGGAGGTGACAGGAACCGACTGAACCTAAACGTAATATTTAACATAACATAAAACAAACACACCAATGTAAGTCAAACATAAAGTGCATGTGGGTCTCTCTCTCACCCTCTCTGGCACTTCTAGCAGCTCCTTTATCGCTCTCTCCCACTCATTAGACAACTCAATGGCAGGTGTGTGTCCTCACAGCCTGGCCCCTCCCTCCTCCTCATCACACTCCTTCATGGCCAGATCCAGGCCTCCGGCCTGACATACACCTCCTCCTCTCCATTCGGGAGGACGGTGCTGCCCTTCTGGCTATGTCCTTTGGCCAGCCAGCCCCGCATCCTGGAAGTGAAAGGAGAGATGAGGGGAGAAAGAGGGGAGAGAAAAGGAGCGAGCAGGAGAGACAGCAAGAGGGAGAGAGAGGAGAGAGAGAAAAAACACTGTTTCTCCGGTCCCCAGACCATCTGGTCTTCAGCCAGCTGGGAAGCGATCCCCAGAACGTCGGGCGATGGCACTAGACTTCCTGGCGGATGGCTACGGCTCCTTCCCTTTTCAGGCAGATGGCAGCCGCACCTCTGCCTACCCGGCGGATGGCAGCGGGTTCTCCGTCCCCTGACAGACGGCAACCACTCCTCCCCTTCCAGGCAGACGGCAGTGGCTCCTCCACCTCCCGGTGGATGGCGGTGACTCCTCTGTCCTGCTCGGCAACCGCTCCAGCACCACCGCCTCCTCGGCACTGTAATCCTCCCACAGCGGCAAGGACTCTCCAACAGTGCGTCCCTCCTCCCCGGGTTTTGGCACCACTGTAACAAACATAAACGATGGGCAAGGAGGAGGCAGGAACCGGCTGAACCTAAACATAATATTTAATAATAAACAGAGCATAAAACAAACACACCAACGTAAGTCAAACATAAAGTGCACCTGCATCTCTCTCTCTCCTTCTCTGGCACTCCTTTATCACTCTCTCCCACTGATTAGACAACTCAGTGCCCCTACCGCCTCCTCATCACAAATGGATACCAATCTAAATCGTTATCCAAGTGGGAAACAGCATTGTAATTACTTTGTCTACGTCAGCAAAAATTGTAATACTATGTCTCTAAAATCTATGTTCCATTCAGATTCTGACTACAGTAATGTTAACATTAAGTAAAACTGTTCAGAACCATGCTATATTTATATATATATCTTTGGGCCAAAAAAAACCCATTGCAAACAAATCTGCCTTTTAATTTATTTTTTTTATATTAGAGCTTCCAGTCAAGGCACATAAAGCAGAATCTCATCTTTGGAGATCAGAACCTTGGTCCTGGAGTACCCCCTGTTCTGCACATTTTAATGTTTTCTCTGACTCAACAAGTAACACTCTCCCTGATTCTGAGGGAAATGAGGAAATTTCAGTGTTTTTATTACAAACACACACATGTAACGAATCAAAAGCATTACTAGCATTATTCTTTTCCACCAGAATAATGTAATGGATCAACTTTAAACATGAAAAACGAAACAGAAGCGCACACTTAGATTCGAAGCACCTTTTTAAAGGAGACGAGTTTTAAGCATGCCCGCTTTATCTACCAGAATGTGTAGTAACTTGGATGAATCTGCGACGTTTAAAAATATTCTCCACCAGTTACAATTTATGTAACAAATTAAAAGATGTTTAACACGTTTAAATGTATTCTCCAATTTATATAAGGAATTAGCTCGACTGGCGTGAAATATATATATATATATCAACGCGTGTTGTGACCAGTTATAAATATACATCAAGCATGAAAGGGAATTCATGTAGGTGCACATATACATATAGATAATTAACTACAATGGATTATAATTAATTATGACTATGTATGTGGTCTGTAAACTGTAGTCTAGTTTAGATTCATGAACTCTAAAGAGGGAGTTTATCCTTCTGGCCAGGAAGAATTAACCCACGAAGTTTGTTATTAAAATTTAGAGCGGGTAATCGAGATCTTATGCAGCATTTAATTGACTCATCACGTGACAAAACAGAGAAAAATCAAGCGCGGTGATAATAGATTTTAATAGCTAGATGTAACTATGGATACACACGACTAACTCTAAGCAAAACATACATATGTACATCTATATACAAGGAAAGAAAAGGAATAGAGAGAAAGTAATGAAGCAAAAGGGAAGCAGACAGAAACACAACTAATTAGCCTTTTTCAGAACCAGCAATAAACTTAATTCTCCTGTAAACAGGGGTCCAATCTTAAACGCAGATATAGGGTCATTAACTATACTTGCATGGCTTCGGTTTTGAAAGTTCGCGCGAAGTCGTGTAGAGTTCGCTGGTTTGTTGCGCCGTTTGGAAAAGCGTGAGCCGTGAGGTAGTTGCATCCTTTGTCAGGGAGAGAGAGATCCTGGTTTCCTCTTCCCGGGGCACGTGGCCCCGGGGGAGAGAAACCGGAAGGAGTGTAGAAGTGAAGTTGAAGAGATTGAGAAGTGAACTCTTACTAGTAAGGTGAAGAAGAGCGTGGTGTTGTTTTAAAAACAACACCAACGCACAAACCTCTTTGGCCTATGGGCCAATCAGGAAGTTGGATTTGCATGTCCGGATGAACTCTCTTTGTCTGGTCTCGGACCCTAATGTAAATGTCCACGGAGGAGCTAGTTTATACCGTATTATATATGAAATTTAGAGAAAACATGAAATAATGTATCCCATTGCAATGTGATATGCATAATCAATCAGGGTATCTCGAGACGATTAACTGCATACCAAATTCGATGGACTTGTAAAGAATATTACAAATAAAACCTGGTTACAGACATTTAAAATGATATCCTAAATTAAAGCTATCTAAAATCATTAAGGTTAGTTACAGAAACACACAATATATGTAAACAAGATAACATCACACTATTTAGGCATCGAATAATTAAATATAATTACACGTTACATTGAAAAGAGAGAGCTTTCTCCATAGTGTGTGTAAGGTAAGCTTGTGTGTGTGTGTGTGTGTGTGTGTGTGTGTGTGTGTGTGTGTGTGTGTGTGCGCGTGCACGTGTGTATGTCCAGAAGAGGGGGCTGGCGTTCTTCTAATGTCCCACTGGTCCTTGGCCACCTCAGGGTGACCTTTAGGGAGGACGTTTTCTCTTCTGGCCTGCTGACTTTGAGGCTAATCCATGTGGTCGTAAACAGAGATTAGATCAGAGATTTACAGGCCCTTGGTCGGAGTTTTGGTGGACCCCTGCTGACGAACTAATCGTGTAGTTTCCCAGACGTTCAGTCATCAAAGGTTTCTTTTATTGCAGGGGTAAGTCCTGTGTGGGTTCCAAAGAGTCTTTTGCATTCCAAAGGGCATCTGGCCACAGGAGGCCTCTCGGGGTTACTCTAGGTCACCTGAGTGACGAAATTTTCTATGTTCCGTCTGGGTTAATTCAGAAATCAGTTTGGGCACCGTCATACGCTACACACACACACACAGCTTTCAGCTGCTCAAGTCTCGCTCTCTCTCTTTCCTGTCATGGGGCTTCCTGAAAGCACAGAGACACAAACAAATCACTTTCACGAATTACACAGACATGAGAATCGTCATGCGTTACCTGCCAGTTCGACCTGCCTCCTCTCTGTTCACAGTCGATGCTCATCCACGCACCCACTGCCACATATCCCCACCACCTGACTCAGGCCGGGGAGCCGTCTAACCTGAAGTTGACAGAACCCCCCCACCCCGACCCCACCACCGGCGGGAGAGGTAATCCACCACCACCAACTGTGCCCCCAGCCTGTGGACCACCTTAAACATGAGTGGTTGAAGTGCCAAATAGTAATCTGTGTGTTGGCATCCTTCATGCGGTGGAGCCATTGGAGTGTCCACCACCTGGGACAAAACAGCCCCCAGCCCGCTGTCTGACACATCAGTCTGCAAAACAAAAGGGAGAGAAAAGTCAGGTGAATTCAACAGCGGGCCCCCACACAAAACTGCTTTCACCTGTCAGAAAGCCCGCTCGCACGACTCCGTCCACTGGACCGTATCTGGTGTCCCCTTTTTAGTGAGGTCAGTAAGCGGGCTGGTGACATCCAAAAAATTAGGTACAAACCTTCTATAATAGCCAGCCCCAGGAACTGCCTCACCCCTTACTGAGGAGGGTACCACCTAAAAACCATAAAGATGGCTTTGGACCTCAATTCATATGAACAGTTATGCTATGATGGCTTTAGGACTATAATTACCACAAACAGTTTGGCACTCAAGTCTCCATCAGTGAACAGTGGTGAAGTGCAACAAAACAGTCTTCATATAAAAACTGTAATGAATTTTCATGGTTTCACAACTGCTATTTGACCATGTAGTATTAGTACATTTATAGAAGGTATTTATTTATTTATAATTGCACTATCTGGTGTCACCCAGATGAGGATGGGTTCCCTTTTGAGTCTGGTTCCTCTCAAGGTTTCTTCCACATATCGTCTCAGGGAGTTTTTCCTTGCCATCATCGCCTCTGGCTTGCTCATTGGGGATAAATTCATAAATTTAAAATCTATGTCCTGAATTTATATATTTCTGTAAAGCTGCTTTGGGAAAATGACCATTGTTAAAAGCGCTATACAAATAAACTGAACTGAACTGAAATGTGCAAAGGCATTGCTTCCGGATATCGCATTGCATAATCCACTAGGACTAACACAAAGTGATATCCTTGCGTGCACCTTTCTAATGGACCGACGGGGAGGTAGAGCCTTCCCACCTGATATGTACTCCCTTGTATACTCTTCCAAAGCCCCACATCGATTCAGGCTTTGATGGACAGTGGTCTGGTTACACCCCAAGTCCACCAAGGCCTGATGTGTACTCCCTAGTATCCTCTGCCAGCTGGATCACCTCATCTAGTGTTGCCAGACAGTGGCACCGGACCCACTCTGCTGTCCCCTCTAGTAGTCAGGCAATGAACTGCTCCAGCACCTTAAGGTCGACTACTTCTTCGGCATCGCGCTCCTCTGCCAGCAACCATCTTTGGCAGGTGTTTCAGAGCCAACTTGTTGCAATATCACCCGCTTCAGATCCAGGTACTCTAGCAGGTTTGCTACTGGAAGCTGTTGGGCCGCGAGCTGGGCTTCTTTTGACAGCAGGCAGTACGTGGGCCGCCCACAGTACAGTTCTTCTATAGTATTCTTTTTATTTGATTTTTTTCAGCCTTAAAACCAATCATGCAGATCAAACCGTAAGTTGTAGAGACATGAAACTTGGTCAACAGGTAGTACTCCCTCCTGATTCTCCTGATGCAAGTGTTTACGTTTTGGTCTCATGAATTGTTAGTCCTATAAACAAAAATGTTTTCCCACTGATCCCTTGGGTTTTCCCAAACAAAAAAAAAAACCTCAAGAACCATTTAGCCCCACCCACTAAGATTTTTTGATTATAATTGTCAGGTATTTTCCCCTCTCATGCTACGGGCAGCTTAAGCATGCTGAGTGTCAGAGTTGCTTCTGGGTTGACATGACTTTGTTTACTTTCCCATGTGTGTTTTGTTTTGGTTTCTGTCCTGTCTCCACCCTTGTTTTGTGATTGGTTATTTCCCTCATGTGTCATTTTTGTCCACAGCTGTTCCAATTTCCCCACTGATTAGTTTGTACATTTAAACCCCCGTGTCTCATTGTTAAAGTATTGTTTCAGTGTTTTGCCACCTGAACGCTACTAAGCCTTTGTTTTCTGTACATGTTTCCCTGGTTTTTAATCTTATTCTCATTTCTGGTTTAGTGATTCTGGTTTTTGCCCTGTTTTGCCTAATTGACCTGACTCTGTGCCTGTTTTTTTTGACCACGTTTTTGTTACTCGTATTGGATTTTTTGGCCTGCCTTTAAAATAAAGCCTTTTACTGCACTTGCATCAGTCTGCAGTCCCATATCCTGACAATAATATGCAAACACATACTTTTGCAAACGTACTTTTTTGCAAAGGTAAAATTTTTCTTTTACTTATCTTCACAAATTTGGTGTAAAACTACTCAGGAGAATGTGTATCTTAACACTTATTAAAATCATGTTCACATTTATAAACAATATGGCTGCCACACAACAATAAATGAGGCAGAGCCTAATTTACTGAAATAGCTGTAACTCATGATTGCTTGCATGGATTCACACGAAACTTGAAATCCAGGAAACTTGAAATCTTATACAGGACAAGATTCTGAGGTTTGCAGATTTTAGGGTATGGTCATACATAGGGCAGAGCTAAAGTCAGATAACTGTTTCTCAGGAACCATAAGTCTGATTGAGCTGAAATTTGGTATACTGCAACTATGTCCTAATCTGTAAGTTGATTTTTTGTGACGACCTACTTAAGAAACATGGCCACCATCGGCCAATCAGTTTTCAGCAGGCATTTGACAAGGTTAACACTGAGCTAGGACCCAGTACTATCTGATACAATCTCACTTAAATTGGCCACTGGGTGGCACTGTTCATGTTTGTGCACACAA
Organism: Cranoglanis bouderius; assembly: GCA_023630585.1. NCBI lineage: Eukaryota > Metazoa > Chordata > Actinopteri > Siluriformes > Cranoglanididae > Cranoglanis > Cranoglanis bouderius. The sequence goes on along the minus strand of CM042556.1, from coordinate 3,932,135 downwards.
AAACGACCACATATATTGGAAAATATGCTATACAGTGAAAATTCTTTTTTTAGGCTTATTTTTTTTGTGCAAACTGTAAAAATTTGCCCACACAAGGATTTTTGGCCAATCTTCACAATTTTGATATGAACCTACTCATCACAGTGTGAATCTCAATAATTATCAAAAACATATTGACATTTGTATATAATAAGGTGTTGCCATATGTCAGTCAATTCTGAGGAGGTGGAGCTGGTTTACTCAAACAGCTGTAATTCATGATCGGTTATATGGATTTGAACCAAACTTGAAAGGCATGTTCAGTACAAGGTTCTGAAGATGTCTGCAGAGGTTGAGGCATGGTCATTGAAAGGTGGTGGAGTTAGGTTCAAATAACTGTCTCTCAAGAACCAAAAGTCTGGTTGAGTTGAAATTTGCTTGTTCTGCTAATCTGTTACTGGATTTTAATCAGTATTTAATTTTCAGCAGGCATTTTACACAACTAGCATTGATCTATCATCACAAAACTTGATAAGTATGTTCTCTACAAGAACTATGGTCTCTTTATTGTTCTATGAATCTTGGCAAGAACTGGCCATTAAGGGCACTACTACCCCAATTCCAAAAAAAAAAAAACTGTGTAAAATGTAAATAAAAACAGAATGCAGTCATTTGCAAATCAAAACATCAGATGTTTAAACTGAGGAAATGTACAATTGTAAGGAAAAAATAAGGTAATTTTGTATTTGATTGTCGCAACACATCTCAAAAAAGTTGGGATGGGGGCAACAAAATTCTGGAAAAGTAAGTGTTACTAAAAGGAAACAGCTGGAGGAACATTTTGCAACTAATTAGGTTAATTGGCAACAAGTCAGTAACATGATTGGGTATAAAAAGAGTATCTTAGAGAGGCAGAGTCTCTCAGAAGTAAAGATGGGATGGAATCTGGATGGAAGCATATGTTGCTCTAAAACCTGTATATACCTTTCAGCATTGATGATGCCTTTCCTGATGTGCAAGCTGCCCAACCCATAGGCACTAATGCCTATCAGAGATGCTGTGATAACATGGAGACAAGGAGGACCTAAGTGCAGAACACAGACACAGGAGTACAGGGTTAACAGGTTTTATTTAGGGATAAAGGGAATAGGTGAAGTGTGGGGAACCTGGAAACACGGAGAGACAAAGCACGGTGAGCTCAGGGAAATACCACACAGATAACAACACGGAATAGTAAACCAAACGTGAGCAGAGCCGGAAGTTACCGTACTGAGAGCCGGAACAATCTGGCAAAGAGTGACTGAGGAACCGGGGTATTTATGCACTGCTGATGAGGTGAGTTGATGAGGAGCAGGTGAGACTGCTGATTCAGCAATGGAGCACCACCAGGAACACACACACACTCACACACACACAAACAGAGAGAGATAGAAAGCATTGGAAAACAGGGGAGATGCATGGGGCTCGTCCTGGACCATGACAGATGCAGGCTTTTGAACTGAGTGCGCTTTAGTTTAGAGGATGCGGTGTCCATGGTTTCCAATATTTAAAAAAATTATTTATTTATTTATTTATTTACTTGTTTATTTATTTATTTATTTATTTTTCGACATTCAGGTTTTCCACTTTGCCTCTGTCCATTTTAAATGAGCTTTGGCCCACAGAAGATGGCAGCGTTTCTGGATAATGTTCACATATGGCTTCTTCTTTGCATGATAGAGCTTTAACCAGCATTTGTGGATGGTACAGCGAACTGTGTTCACAGACAATGAGTTCTGGAGGTGTTTCTGAGCCCATGCATTGATTTCTGTTAATGCAGTGCGGCCTGAGGGTCCGAAGATCACGGGCATGCAATATTGACTTTCACCCTTGTCCCTTGCGCACAGAGATTTCTCCAGATTCTCGGAATCTTTTGATGATATTATGTAGATAATGAGATATTCATAGTCTTCACAATTTTACGTTGAGGAACATTATTCTGAAATTGTTCCACAAATTGTGTCTGCCCATCTTTACTTCTGAAAGACTCTGCCTCTCTAAGATACTCTTTTTATACCCAATCATGTTACTGACCTGGTGCCAATTAACCTCCAGCTGTTTCTTTTTAGTAACACTTTCCAGCCTTTTGTTGCCCCCATCCCAACTTTTTTGAGACATGTTGCGACCATCAAATTCATAATTACTTAATTGTTTTTTTTTTTTTAAATGGTACATCTACTCAGTTTAAACATTTGATATATATTCTATGTTCTATTGTGAATAGCATATGGGATTATGAGATTTGCAAATAATTGCATTCTGTTTTTATTTACATTTTACACAATGTCCCATACTTTTTTGGAATGGGGTTGTATTTAAAAGGAGTGCTTGGACCCTCCAGATTGCTGCTTGTGGCTATATTTATTAGGGGGCAAAGGTGCCAAAGGTGCATAAGCACCCTATTGCTATTCTACATTTTCTTCTTCTTCTTCTTCTTCTTCTTCTTCTTCTTCTTCTTCTTCTTCTTCTTCTTCTTCTTTTCCTGGCTAGGCTGTCTATGGCAGCCCATAGAACCGTCTGGTTTAAAATTTGGCACACTGATTGGGGAGAGACTAAGGAACATTTTGACCGAAGGCAGAGGTTATCATCTAGCATTTTATATTCATTTATATTTATGTGCCTACAATAATATTTTAGCTCGGTTATCCCTGTGATCTTAATTATTTTTACTCAGAATCTCAAATGACTTAATCTTTATTAACGCTTCTCACTACACAGGGTATGATTTACCTGCATTTTACATAATGCACGGTGTGGCCACCAGAATGTCATTTGAGATTCAACCACAGAAAAAGAGTCACTATACTAAGCGCCTGATAAAATTTTATAATGATATATATTTGGACATTGACAATAAAAAAACAAACATTTTAGCTGTCTACCACAGTATATTGGAGCTGAAATTCAATTTTTTAAATTTCAGTTTAATAATAATAATTTTTTAAAAAGCCTAGCGACAAATCTAGAGAATTTTTGAGCACACGCTAGTGACTGTCTCAAACTCAGTATGGTTCTCCAGCTCAAATCACTGCTGCTGATATACAAGTTGTGAGAACAGGTTCACTCGACTCACCATCAGTATGTAAAGCCTTACAATGTTCTGCTTGTGACCAATTAGTGATCACCATTGTTCCCAATGACCAATCGCTGATCACCACAGTTTTTCCTAATACTCAAACTTCTTCACTGTTTGTTTAAACAATAAGTAATAAAAGTAACCTTTTCCTTCATGACTACTCACCTTTCACAATAATCACTGCTTCTGTATGTCTGTGTTCTTTATAGAAAGTATAATATTTCACCAAAGATGGATATTATCTATTATTTTCTATTCTGATAAAACTCGATTCTATTATATTTTATTGTATGTTAAGTGAAAATCTTCCTTCTTCATGTACCCTAATTTGTAATTTGATATGCCAGTGATCATGAGAAATAATTAATATGCAAATTAGTCTATGACATCATCTGGCAACTTTTTGAATGTACTTTAGCTACTTTTCCAGAAAAAAGTTGGCAACACTGGTTCTGAGCCATTGACTTATCTTGCTTGCTATACCATATATGACCCTCTCTAGTCTTGTCTTGATATCTCTTTGTATTGCCCTCTGGATTTATTTGCATATCTGTGTATTGACCCTGCCTGTGTTTCTGACTTGCCTCTGGAATCTGTTTTGGACCTTACTGAATCTGTGATCATGACCCGGACTGGAATTTTGACCTTGTTATTTGGAATTGTGTCATTAAACCTCTTGCATGTGGAACAGTATTACACTTGGTAATTCATTACTAATTACTAAAATGCTAATGAGGAATATTGATTACTCATTGTTTCATTCCAGCCTTGTACTTTTGTAGGATACTGTTGTACATTTCTTTCTTTAGACCTTGGCTAGCTAAATAAAAACAACATAGCCTGTGCCCCTCTGATGAGACCTATTGGAATAGGTTCAGGCATATTAGGTAGTAGATCTCTAGGAGGAAGGTAAGGCTTAGCAATATTTAAGCAATATTGCATAAGCAAGAGTGCTGTTGTACTGAATATCAGCACTGCTGTGATTCAGCCATAGGCATGAGGCCGCAGATGATCTGGCACTACTGTCTCACAGTCACCAACAGATGCAAGAAAAGACCACAGTGCTTGCAGACATCTCTTCACAAGTAGGCCTCAACATCAACATGGAGAAGACCAAGATCATGAGAGTGAATGCAACCAGTACTGAACCTCTCACTCAAAGATGGTGCACTGGAAGAAGTGGTGTCCTTTACCTATCTGGGAAGCATTATCAGTAAGCAGGGTGGCACAGATGCAGATATCAATGTCAGTGTATATAAACTTTTAACCCACTGAAAATCTGTACAAACTTTTAATCCATCCATCCATCAATTTTCTGTACTGCTTATCCTACACAGGGTCGTGGGAATCCTTGGGATAGGCTGGACGGATGGTCCAACAGATAGTCCAACCCCCTCTCAGAGAAAAAACCTTTACATACAACTTATCTGCAGCGCATCCTATATGATGAATATTGACATTTTGGCATATTAACATTTTGCATACCAAAATATCAAACATTTCTGTGGAGTGTGCTGCTTTGAAGCAAGACTGGTTAGGATACTGGGGGTCATTCTGGGTGAGAAAGAGAGATAACTAATTGTAAACAATTATGCTTTGTGATTATGCCACCGAGTTGTTGAGTGTTTAACATACCTTAGTCAAAGATTAGTTGATATTACATTAGCAGGATCCGACGTGGATGGCCTCTGCTTGCTGTCTTTAAACAAAAAACGAAGACGTTGTTTGAGAAAATGAAAATGCAGCAGATGTGGAAAGTGAACACAAATACAACAAATGAAAACAATAGTGCAAAATTATTGATGAAAAAGAAAAAAACGATATAGTGTAAATGTCGACAACGGCAAGAAACTCCTAGCAAACAATTCAAAATCAGGAACTACGTCACAGGAACCTTAATGATCGAGCATGATATTTACATATAGATGTGTTAAACAACTTAGAACATGGCACCTTTGTTGGCAGACCACCCAATTTGTAGATGAGCAAAGGTATTGGAACAAATAGTCTATTTAAAGTAATTAAATCTAATTAAAGTAAATTAAAGTAAATAACACAATATTGGTTGCATATCCCTTGCTTGCAAGAAGTATATCAAGCCAGCAACCCTTGACATCAGCAAACTGTTGCATACTTCTTTTGTGATGCTTTTCCAGGTTTGTACTGCAGCTTATTTCAGTTGTTGTTTGTTTTGGGGGATTTCTCCCTTCAGTCTCCTCTCTAGGAGGTGAAATCATGCTTAACTGGGTTAAGGTCTGGTGATTGACTTGGCCAGTCTAAAGCCTTCCAATTTTTTTCTCCTGAAGAAGTCCTTTGTTTTGTTGGCAGTTTGTTTTGGGTCATTGATTTGCTGCATGAAGTTCCTGAATTCTCCTGAAGACTTCTGAATTCATTCTACTGCTACCATCATGAGTTACATCATCAATAAAGATTAATGAGCCCATTCCAGAAACAGCCATGCAAGCCCAAGCCATGACAATACCTCCACCATGCTTGACCGATGAACTTTATGTTTTGGCTCATGAGCAGATCATTTCTTTCTCCACACTTTGACCTATCCATCACTTTAGTTAGTAACAACTTTAGAGGTTAATCTTGGTTTCAGAACTTTTATGGTTCATCTCTGTATTTCTCTGCAAATTCCAATCTGGCTTTCTGATTCTTACTGCTGATGAGTGCTTTGCATCTTGTCGTATGGCCTCAATATTTCTGGCCTCATAGCTTCACCCCTGCCCTGTGGAGGTTGTTGGCGATGTCACTGACTGTTGTTTTTGTGTTTTTCTTCACAGCTCTCACAATGTTTCTGTCATCAAAGTTCTGTAAGGCATTTATAAGGCATTTTCAAAGGAGCTAGCACTCTTGTATTAAAAGTACTTAAGAAAGTGTCCAGAGGGGAATACTTCACACTTTTTTTGACACGTAATTATTATGTAATTAAAAACAGTATTACATAGGTTTGGCAAAACAATTTAAAGAATCTATAAATGACAACTGATGAAACACAGTGACTGGCAGACATATTGTAAATATGAGACTCAATATATTGAGTTCAATATATTTTAGACTATTCAGAACTAGTGGATGATGACAGCTTTATACCTTTCTTGGACTTTCACAAAGTGTTTGACTTTACTGATCATCAGTTTATTTTTAACGAATTAGATGCATTTGGTTTTGGTGGGAAAAAAATCATTCCATGTGATATTACTATATAGATTCATTAGCCACTTTATTAGGAACACCCACCCACATGCTCAATCATGCAATTATTCAGTCTTCCAATCATCCAATACGTCGCAGCACAATACATAAAATCATGCAGGTACAGGTCAAGAGCTTCAGTTAATGTTCATATCAAACATCAGAATGGGGGAAAATGTGATCTCAGTGACTTTGACCCTGCCAGAAAGGATAATTTGAGTATTTCAGAAACTGCTGATCTCCTGGCATTTTCATGCACAACAGTCTCTAGAGATTACACAGAAAAGTATGAAAAAATAACTGTCATTGAGTGGCAGTTCTTCAGGTGGAAACCAGATGAGAGGTCAGAGGACAATGGCCAGACTGGTTTGAGCTGACAGGAAGGCTACAGTAACTCAAATCTTTCCAACCAAGGCAGAAAAACATCTCAGAAGACACAATATGCCGAATATGAGGCGATATATGAGGCGAATAGGCTACAACAGCAGAAGACCACATCGGATTCCACTGCTGTCACCCAAGAACAGGAATATGAGGCTAGAGTGGGAACAGGCTCACTGAAAAAAAAAAAAATAGTGGATATTTTTATCTGGCGAGTTTAGGTGAACCTGAAACCATGATTTCAGGGATTTCTATTAAATATACCTATAAGGTGTAACACTTAGAAATAAGATCAAACTTCTAGAATCTGGGAAAACTTTATTCTCCATATTACATGTTACAATAAAATATTTGCTTTGGGGCTTTAGTGTCTTTTAACATTCTTCATATATTAAAAATCCTAATTCTTGACATGTAATTACAGATTAAAAAAAAAAAAAAAAAGTACCAGTAAAACTAATCATAAAGATCTCTGGTTAAATTGTCAACGATATACTCACATAACTTCATACTAAATATGAAATCTCTATAAGTAAATAGCTAATTTGAAAGAAGATGCTTTGTGCAATGAATACAGTATTTTTTTTTCTCATTATTTTATAATGGCAATTATTGCCTTTATTCTTTATATTTTATATGCGTATCATGTATTTTTATTTACATATTAATGTATTTTAATAAACAACCTGTTCATATGTCATTGTAATGCAGTACTACTCTGTCAGAATTGACGTTTTCTTTTATTTAAAAAAAGTAGGAATTCTGGTTTGATGTGGTTTTGCAGGATGGTGGCATCTAGTGTTTGAAGTAAATACTGCATAGAAAAACCCCCACAATATATTATTTACAGAACTAACAAACTATTCATTGTATTTTTAAAACTAATGAACTGTTTACTTAATACTAGAAAGTTGTTTGTTTGGACACTCCAGCCCATAATAAATCAATTTGGGTGGCAATACTGTGAATACTGTCTAATTTGCACAAGAAAAATGACTTCTCTATCAGCACAGAGGGTATTGTTTTCCACTAGTAGTTTACAAAACTGTTTGTAAGCTGGAGGTGTCATTAGCTTCTCAGCTGCTAATATAGAGCAGGATACTTGTGTGCTCAGTGCTTCCTAGCCAACACAATAAACGTTCACTGGGAGGGTAAAAGTGAAGCAGGACAAATGAAGTAAAGCTATAATATATGACTGACCCTAGTCCACTCCCAAATAATGTAAGCTGCAGACTGACCCCACCCTACTCCCAAATAATGCAAAAATGAAATCAAAGGGGAATTTCAACCATTTTTCTGTGAAATTTTCTAATTCACTTTCTGATCATGACTAATGAAAAATATCCCATTGTTTAATGTCTCTAGAAAGATATTACATGTAGCAGTTACACACACACACACATTGCCTGATGCTTTAGGTTAGTTAGTTAGTTGATACTTTATTGTCCTTTTGCAAGGAAATTCATCTTGGACTCTGAAGCCGCATAAGCACAATACACAGCAACAAATATATATATATATATATATATATATATATATATATATATATATATATATATATATATATATATATATATATATATATATATATATATATATATACACAGTATCTCACACAAGTGAGTACTCCCCTCACATTTTTGTAAATATTTTATTATAACTTTTCATGGGACAACATTGAAGAAATGACACTTTGCTACAATGTAAAGTAGTGAGTGTACAGGTTGTATAACAGTGTAAATTTGCTGCCCCCTCAAAATAACTCAGCACACAGCCATTAATGTCTAAACCGCTGGCAACAAAAGTGAGTACACCCCTAAGTGAAAATGTCCAAATTGGGCCCAAAGTGTCAATATTTTGTGTGGCCACCATTATTTTCCAGCACTGCCTTAACCCTGTTGGGCATGGAGTTCACCAGAGCTTCACAGGTTGCCACTGGAGTCCTCTTCCACTCCTCCATGACGACATCACAGAGCTGGTGGATGTTAGAGACCTTGTGCTCCTCCACCTTCCGTTTGAGGATGCCCCACAGATGCTCAATGGGGTTTAGGTCTGGAGACATGCTTGGGCAGTCCATCACCTTTACTCTCAGCTTCTTTAGCAAGGCAGTGGTTGTCTTGGATATATATAAAGTGTGTTTGGGGTCGTTATCATGTTGGAATACTGCCCTGCGGCCCAGTTTCCAAAGGGAGGGGATCATGCTCTGCTTCAGTATGTCACAGTACATGTCACAGTACACTCATGCTGCCCCAGACCATGACACTCCCACCATCATGATTGACTGTAGGCAAGACACACTTGTCTTTGTACTCCTCACCTGGTTGCCGCCACACACACTTGACACCATCTGAACCAAATAAGTTTATCTTGGTCTCATCAGACCACAGGACATGGTTCCAGTAATCCATGTCCTTAGTCTGCTTGTCTTCAGCAAACTGTTTGTGGCCTTTCTTGTGCATCATCTTTAGAAGAGGCTTCCTTCTGGGATGACAGCCATGCAGACCAATTTGATGCAGTGTGCGGCGTATGGTCTGAGCACTGACAGGCTGACCCCCCACCCCTTCAACCTCTGCAGCAATGCTGGCAGCACTCGTACGTCTATTCTGCAAAGCCAACCTCTGGATATGATGCTGAGCACGTGCACTCAACTTCTTTGGTCGACCATGGCGAGGCCTGTTCTGAGTGGAACCTGTCCTGTTAAACTGCTGTATGGTCTTGGCCACCGTGCTGCAGCTCAGTTTCAGGGTGTTGGCAATCTTCTTATAGCCTAGGCCATCTTTATATACAGCAACAATTCTTTTTTTCAGATCCTCAGAGAGTTCTTTGCCATGAGGTGCCATGTTGAACTTCCAGTGAGCAGTATGAGAGAGTGTGAGAGCGATAACACCAAACTTAACACACCTGCTCCCCATTCACACCTGAGACCTTGTAACACTAACGAGTCACATGACACCGGGGAGGGAAAATGGCTAATTGGGCCCAATTTGGACATTTTCACTTAGGGGTGTACTCACTTTTGTAAGATACTGTATATATATTTGTATATACTGTTTTATTTTATTTTTAGTAAAAGATTTTGGCCTACAACAAAAATTTATGTATAAATTGTGTCCTTCGGTTTTGTACTCACTGCTCATGCTAGCAAGCCCAACTGTCATACCAAGATGGCGTATGCATTGCAGCTCCTGATTTCTATAGAAAACACTGCAAGTTCCCAGGTGTGCATAACAAAATTTGAGCTTATTGTAGATTATGACAACAAGTAAGCACAGATTTCCAGTGTAGTAATGCTCTGAAATTGTCTCGTCTTTGCTTTCTGTTTACTGTTTGAAACTGAAAGAGCAGCAGTTGTTCTAAAGAATTATTGGTTAATCCATATGTTAATTATATTTTTTGAGGGCAAACCAATATATATATATATATATATATATATATATATATATATATATATATATATATATATATATATATATATATATATATATATATATATGCTCAGCATTTCAGCAGTGTTTAAGATGTATGACAGTAATTCTGTCTAGTCTATTTTTGGCCTTTTGGCCTCAGCATGTTGCTGAAGGTGTTGCAGTCATGTCAGAATAATATGAACACTCTGCATAACACACTTATGAAGAAAAGCAGTTAAAATATATTGGTACATTTTAATTGATTATCTTGCATTTTATTTGGATGTATTTTCCCGTGTCATTTTTTGTTGCCTGCAGTTGCCTGAAAGCGCCTGTCTCTCAGGTCCATATTTTCTTGTAATTAGGAATGCTATGAATACCTAAACATACATCCAGTTTCGAACCAAAAGCAGTGGTTCCTACAAATATACTGTTTTCAGTTCCTTTAAGAATACTGTTCCTATCAACTGTATGTACTGCCTATGTACTGCCATAGCCCTGTTCAACCACACATCAGTCAGCTCCTTGAGGGATTAATTATTGTTCAAAATCAGGTGAGTCGAGGCAGTATAACACTAAAATATCAATGCATAATTTACCCAAATCTGTTGGCATCTCCAATAGGCTTGGAGCGGTTATCTGTACTGAAAATGGGAAAATAAAAGATTCTGAGAACTGTAATAATTCGTGATGCTGCAGGTGTCCAGGTGATTTTGTGAGGAGAGTTCATATTTTGGCACAGGTTTATGAAATCTGAGTCCAAGTTAATCATGCACAAAATACAGTGCTCTGAAGTCTGATTTTACCAAATATGGAACAATTTATTAATGGTTTTCTGGAGTAAACTCAGATATAAACCAAGAAGACACATTCCAATCACATGTACCGTTATCTTTCTCTTATGACAAAAAAAAAAAAAAAAAAAAAAAAAAAAAAAAAAAAAGAGTTAAAATGACACATTTCTAGTTTGTCAACCGCACAAAACAAAAACATATGACATGGGCAGAGGTAATGTTTGGGGGGGTGGGGGGATTCAATTATAGGCCCACTATATTCATTCCCTAACCGGCGTCATTATCTTTTGCATCCCCCAACTGTTTAGTATTATACTATTGTTATACTACTGTTAATATTTTTCTTCTATTACTGAAGTGATTTAGATTCGTCACATAATAATAAATACTTATTTTGGCTGTCACTCTTATGGTGCTTAGGGCGGAGCGTGTTTTCAATGAAAGCGCCACAACTGTCATAAGACTGAATTGTTCCTGCGGATCACATGACAGCCTGGGAACCTCCTGTCTCTAATCACAGAGTTTGCTCTCACCGTTATTACTGTTAGGAGAAGATGGCAGAAGAGAGGGAACCCCCACCGTTGGCAGATGCAGGACAGGCAGACTTTATAGAAGTGGAGGACGGAGAAGACCTTTTTGAAAGCGCCGTCACTACAATAGAGCAGGTAGGAACATTTACCAGGTGGCTAGCTGCTCAAACCAATAGCTAGCATAGCAGCTGCTCTTAGAAAGTCAACGGACACAGCATCAAACGTTTGGAAACTATACTTGCTGCCATATATGGAAGTTTCACGTTTAATTGATTCGGTTCCTTGTGCAGCAACCCACATTTTGTGTAATTACAACGTAGTCAACATGATTTCATTTAAATGCGTTAGCCCATAAACATTGCTAATGCGCATGCGCGGGCGTCATAACCGTACACCAACTCTGCGTTCGATTAACGCAGGACTACTACAATTGCAAATGTTGTCACGTCGACTAATACATGTGATTCGGTTTCATAAACATTAACTACACATTAGTATTCTTAAACATTATTAATACATCCGTTTAAACGAATCAAACTTGAATTTTGAATGTTCAGAATAGAACGCAAAAATGTGGCAAACGTAATATGTCAAAGTCATACTAGTTAGTTTTGACCGTTAAATTTAACCCTTTATGGGTGGGTAATAGCTTTCAGATGAATTATCTGAAAAATGAGTCGCTAAATGCTTTTCTTTTCTTCTTAGACATTTAATGCCTCTGCATTTCAAAGAAAACAATGGTCTGTTGGAGTGAGTGGTAAGGGAGTTTAGTGGTAACAAGACTACATAGCCCTCATAAATTTAAGTAAATACTCTGCACAACTTAATGTAGTTACCCTGTAATTTGACCTTGTTAAATGGTAGGACTAGACAGGTGACAGCAGCAGCGAGCATGTGACAGTCTCAGAGTTTGGCTGGACAAGATATCATTTGGGTCGTTAGAATTCACCATCTCAGCAATTTTGGAACAGAGAGATGAGGAAGGAAGGAAAAGGAGGAGGGAGAAAGTTCAGAGGTGAAAAACGTGTCCTTCTGATTGAGCTTATTGTCATTTTATCCTGTGAAAAGTTTCACTTGTGGGCAGTATGCCATAGGGACTGTTTACAGAAAAACAGTTTGCTGCCTATCATACTGCTGGAAACTGGGTGTGAACATTAACCGTCCTCTCACGTTGTGTTATGTAATGGACTACTAGAGTCTTTGAGGCAAAGGGCAGAAAAGTCTGTAACTACATTCTAAATGTACATGATGAATACCTTCATTTTTTTCTGTCATGCATTTGTTCCATATACTATTTCAAAACCAGGATGGGGGAAAGGGGTAGGCGTACCTAAGAGGTACTTTGTCGAAAAAGATAATCGTGTCTTTTAAGAGGAAATGGTAGTAACTTTTTTTTTAAAAATTTATTTAAATTTAAAAAATTTTTTTTTTAAAGAAATACATTTACTATGATTAGAACCACTACTATGATTAAAATTAATTTAATAAGTAAGAATTACTGAGCACCAGCACCTGTTTTGTAATTGTATGAATTTTTATTGCAGTATTGTACTTGTTAATCACAAATTAGAAAGTTAGATGTGGCCTACTAAAATAAATAGATAGATGGATAGATATCCCACCCCTTTTTACAAAAGAGAATATAGGACCAGCTTAAAGGTAAACTCCAAAATACAACCAGTTTCAAGTCAAATGTGTAAAAATTTACCTCAAATGAATTGTCTCTCTTTATTACTAAATAATCTATTCATTTTCAAGCTGATATACAATATATACTGCATTCTTCAACATACAGGTGCATCTCAATAAATTAGAATGTTATGGAAAAGTTCATTTATTTCAGTAATTCAACTCAAATTGTGAAACTCGTGTATTAAATAAATTCAGTGCACACAGACTGAAGTAGTTTAAGTCTTTTGTTGAACTCCTGAACCACAGACAACGTCAGAGGCGTCTTACCTGGGCTAAGGAGAAGAAGAACTGGACTGTTGCCCAGTGGTCCAAAGTCCTCTTTTCAGATGAGAGCAAGTTTTGTATTTCATTTGGAAACCAAGGTCCTAGAGTCTGGAGGAAGGGTGGAGAAGCTCATAGCCCAAGTTGCTTGAAGTCCAGTGTTAAGTTTCCACAGTCTGTGATGATTTGGGGTGCAATGTCATCTGCTGGTGTTGGTCCATTGTGTTTTTTGAAAACCAAAGTTACTGCACCTGTTTACCAAGAAATTTTGGAGAACTTCATGCTTCCTTCTGCTGACCAGCTTTTTGAAGATGCTGATTTCATTTTCCAGCAGGATTTGGCACCTGCCCACACTGCCAAAAGCACCAAAAGTTGGTTAAATGACCATGGTGTTGGTGTGCTTGACTGGCCAGCAAACTCACCACACCTGAACCCCATAGAGAATCTATGGGGTATTGTCGAGAGGAAAATGAGAAACAAGAGACCAAAAAATGCAGATGAGCTGAAGGCCACTGTCAAAGAAACCTGGGCTTCCATACCACCTCAGCAGTGCCACAAACTGATCACCCCCAAGCCACGCCGAATTGAGGCACTAATTAAAGCAAAAGGAGCCCCTACCAAGTATTGAGTACATGTACAGTAAATGAACATACAGACTTAAACTACTTCAGTCTGTGTGCATTGAATTTATTTAATACACGAGTTTCACAATTTGAGTTGAATTACTGAAATAAATGAACTTTTCCACGACATTCTAATTTATTGAGATGGACCTGCATAATAAATACACATTTTATAGCGTGGAAATAATTTTCTTTGTTTTTTTCTTACATTTTACTTTTTAAAAAAATGTTTGAGTTCTGTGAAGGTACATTTGAAGATAAGGTACTGTATGTACAAATGAGATATTTTAGCTAAACAAGATTGAGAACCACTGGTTTAGCTTTGCATGGCTTAAATAATACCTTGTAGATCTACCATAATACCACAGCTTTGACTTTGATAACAAAATGAAAGCAATAAAAAATAACAAAAACAAATTGACCATAATTCATAATGTCAAATTATGTGGTAATTCTCTTTTTTTTATTTTTTTTATTATTTTTTTTTTATGTTGGACCATTAATGCTACCAAGTTCTCTGTCTCTCTTTTGCTTAGCTGCAGTGGAAACTTTCAAGCTTTACAAGGATATGTATATGAATTCATAGCCTATCTGCATCAAATTAGGGTGTGCACTTTGATTTGTCTAATACATCAGCATAGTGTTAACCTACTGAACTGTTTGCCACATTGAAACATCAAGAAAGTACTGAACTTCTAATACGTTGTGCAACATTACTTCCAAGTCTTAGAAAAAGACAGTGGCTCAGCCATAATTGTAAAAAGTAATATGCATATATATGTCTTACAGAGCAGGCTCAGTCAGTGTGTAAAATCTGGCATGCTGCGAGCCAGGCAGCTCAATCAAAGTATTTTAAAATCCATATCAGACACAACTGATATCTGAATGAAGTGTACTTTTGTAGGCTGACTTGAGTTTTGGTTCTCCTTGACTTAACCTCCAGGGCAAATTCAGATATACTCCTGAGATGTTGAAAGCTAGTGAGCAGTCAGAACATGCTAATCCCCTTATGAAGTACTTTCGACTTTAAATTTGCCTTCATTAATAAAGAGCTACTTTATTGTTTTATAATGTCTAATGTTAATCCAGAGTAAGTTAACAGACATGTTAATAATACAGCTGTGTCCACATTTTGCCCTTGCATTTTGTTTTCAGTTCAGCCCCACATCTTCAGAGCCAGCCAGCTTGCCTGCAGAAGACATCAGCACAAACACCAATGGACCTAAACAAGAAATATTATTAGATGATGACCAAGAGGACCTCTTTCCTGGTATGTAATTTGTGGTTGAATGTTGTGTCTGTAGAATAATGTGAGTTTGTTGATTGAGTGAAGTAGGTTCTGTATTAGGACTTGAACAAACACAGAAGTTTAATGGGTATGCTAAGATAACATAGTGCTGAGAAGACATATTTGCAGGGCCTTTATAACATGTTATAATGTTTCTACTGATTTTATTTTCTCCATAAACTATTTAGGTGGTGACTGAAGGATTTTATTTATTAGTTTGTTAAACAATATAGTTTGGAGTTGGTATATGATCTTCAGGGCAGAATGGGATGGAAAATTTATAATATGATGACCATTCATAACGATATGACCGTGTACTTACTGATATATGTAATTGTGGTCGGTCTGCCATATTTAAAAAAAAATAAATAAAAAAAATAAATCATGGTGTATTTCAAAGGGTGTGCTGCACTTCTGAACTAAGTGATTTGTCATATAATTATCTATACCGATAAAGCATAATGTTAATTATAGTTGATTTTGGGTCATGGTATGTCTGTATCGTCACACCTCTTATTTGGATTTGATTTATTTTATCCCCTTATCACTGAAGAAGCAACAGAGGAGGTGTCACTGGACAGTCCAGAGAGGGAGCCCATCCTGTCTGATGGCCCATCTCCTGCCATCACACCAGTCACTCCCACAGGCATCATCACTCCAACAGTCGAAGCCTTTGGATCTCTAGATGAGGTAAAGCATCTTGTGATCTAATGTAGTACTAAAGGTATAATAAATAAAATGTTCATATAAATGTAACTTCCGGTTGAAGAGTATGAAAGTTGAATAGTATAAATACCATTTCTGCCTATATTATGTTTTTTGTCATTCATAATTTCATGAAATTGGGAACATAAGGAATAATGAATGAATACAATAAAATTATAGCAAAATAATAAATGTTTTGTTTTGTTCCACTGGCACTGTGAAGTTACAGAAAACAAGACCTTGTCAGAATTGACAAGAATTGCATTCTTGCTTCTTATGCAATCTTTTTTTATGCAATCTTTAGACTGGATAGAAAGTAAACCTCACAGTGTGTGTGTGAATGGGTTTAGGTTTTCAGACCCTCTCAGTACAATTGTGTTGAATTTGATGACCCTTTTCCTATTTGTAGTTCCTATTAATCTGCAGACTCATTTCCTATCCTTAGTTCCTGTTGAGGAGGAGGCTGATTTCCTAGTAACTTGCCTCTTATTCTACAGGATGAAGAAGCTGAAGAGAAAGGGGACAACTTTGATATGCAGATAACAGTATCTGATCCAGAGAAAGTGGGTAAGTTTTGTTGAGCTTCCTCTCTGTATACGGCTGTAACATTTGTAAAGCAGCCTTTTGGCATCTGTAGCAGCTTTCGTCTCCTGAGGGCATTCTGTATGGCTAGCTGGTTTGTGGGTGGGGTGGTGGTGGGGTGCTATACATTGCGAAATCAATAGACCTTTTCAAATGTTATCAGGTATAGGATTTGGTCTCTAGCCCTTTCTAGAAATGCATCCGTTAGGCAGTGGCCTCAGAATACATCTACCTCCATATTTTGTTGTTTTCCCACTCTAATACATGTTTGATTTAACTAAACAGTTAATTAACAGGCCCCTACTGAGTCAATGTGGGCATGTTAGGGCAGGAATGTTTTGAAACAGGGCTGGGAACTACTCATTTAGGGATTTGTACAATCACTAAATAGCCATGTTTGACCCCTTAACAAAGCCAGTCAGAAGCCGAAAAACATATATTAATCATACATGCCCACAGTTAAGATAATGTTGTATTAGTATCAATAATGCGTGATCGTATAGTAGCACTGCTTAATATAACACAAATAGAAATAATTCGTTTGAAATCATTACCAGGAACCCACAGTACAGTATCTCTGCTCATCATAAAGTGAAAGAATATATTTTAATGAGCTTCATTCTCGACAGCCAGCTATTTTGTAAATCAGCAGAATCATTACTGTAAAATAATCATTTCCAGAAGATTTCAATTTGCATCTATTTTTCTCTTTAAGGTGATGGAATGAATGCTTATATGGCATATAAGGTGACGACCAAGGTGAGGATTTTCTGTTAAAAGTTTATAGTTGATCAGGGGTTCCCAGACTAGTGGTTGGTTGATTTACAGTCAGAATTTTTTATTATTATTAATAAAGTTTTTTTGATAGATACACTCTATCAAATGACACAAATTTAACATTTTGTAGTCATTTTCACAATTTAAATGAACAAAAAACAAATTAGTCACATGGAAAAAGTAAGTACACCCCTACATTTATCACACCTTCAGATCCATAAAATTAGAATCAGGTGTTCAAGATTGGGTGCCAGTGATTAGAACCTGCTTAGGGAGTGCAGGTGGAACCTGTCATATTTATCCTCCTCTCATAACTAGTGTCTGGTGTTCCCTTTGCTATTGAGGCATGTGGTGTCATCATGCCAAGATCTTAAGAGTTCCGTAAGGCCTTCATAATAAAGGTTGTGGATGCCTATGAGTCTGGCAATGGATTTAAAAAGATCTCCAAATTATTTGAAATACATCATTCCAGTGTAAGGAAAATCATCTACAAGTGGCGCAGATTTCAAATGACAGTTTGAAATTTGTCCCAGCAAATTCAGCCTAAGAGCAGACTGTCTGATGCAAAAGAAGTCTCCAAGAACCCCAAAATTTCATCACAGGATGTGCTAGTAAGTCTTGCAACTTTTGGTGTCAAAATGCATTCTTCTACAATCACAAAGAGATTGTACAAATTTGACCTGCATGGAAGGCGTGCCAGACTTTGCTGTCTAAAAAGAATATTAGAGTAAGACTACAGTTTGCCAATGAACATATAGGCAAATACCAGGCCTTTTGGAATAATGTGCTCTGGATAGACGGATCAAAGATAGTTATTTGGCCACAGTAACAGCAGACATGTTTGGCGCAGACCAAAGACAGCTTTTCAGGAGAAGCACCTTATACCAACCTTGAAGCACGGTGGTGGAAATGTTATGGTTTGGGGTCGCTTCGCTGCCTCAGGGACTGGTCAGCTTGCATTCATTGATTCAACTATGAATTCTGCATCATATCAAAGAGTGCTTGAAGATAATGTGAGCCCATCTGTCCAAAAGTTGAAGTTGAACTGAAAGTGGATATTTCAACAGGATAATGATCCTAAGCACACTAGCAAATCCATGAAGGAATGGCTCAAAAGGAAGAAATTGAGGGTTATGGAATGGCCTAGTCAAAGCCCGGATTTGAATCCCATTGTAATGTTTGAAGGGGGGATTGAAAACAGGCAGTACATACAAGAAAACCCTCAAAAATCTTGCAACTTAAAGAATATTGCATGGAAGAGTGGTCAAAAAATCCAATTTTGAAAATTATGCAAAACGCCTACAAGAAGTTATTTCTGCTAATACTAGCTTCTGAGGCCAAGGGTACTTACTTTTTCCACAGAAGATCACATCTATTTATATTACTGTTGAATAAATGATTGAAAAAGCAAATTTTCCTTGTGGTTTTGTTAAAGTGTATCAACTTTTATTAATTGGCACAGTTTCAAAGATGATCAAATGTTTGCTTATCCAAATATGTCAAAAAAGCCAATAATTTCGGTACTTATTTTTTCACATAACTGTACTAATGGGGTTGCAAGAGAAATGCAAAATCTCCTCTTTAGTTTTATTCATTTATTTTACAAATTAATTAGAAAATTATTATATGAAATATTGCTGTAACTTTGAAAATAGATTTTGTTTTTTGAAATTTTACTAGAAGTTGTGTTCAGTCAAGCCACATTTAAATTAATTGTGTACGTGCTATTTTAGCCTTTTCATTATCCTGACATGCAGCACTAGTGTAGGAATCCAGTGATCAATTTGAACAAATTTCCCCATCCAACTACCTCAGCTATATGAACTAGCCCTGTGTCTCAAATCACATATTTGTATACTGTTCTAGCTATTGAGCATTAACTGGTTTTCCTATTATGGTTAGTGTTTTACTTTCAAAAACTTCTCATGTAGCCTTCAAACTTACCAAAAGGTCTGATTTGTTTACCGGTTTTCTGGATCTTCTAGATTAGTAAATACTTTTGTATGTAAGGTCAGAGTATTCGATTTTGAGACGCAGCTTATGACCTGGCAAAACAGCACAATCAAGCCAACGGCAGAGAGTTTTAAAGAGAAACAGAGCTCATCAGTGTGTTTAATGTCTCTGTGAATGAAATCACTAAACATTTTACAATTCGACTTGGAAACCTGACAGGGTTGTTTTGGCTCTGACGTTCCAGCTATAGTTCCAGATTGTGGCTTTTTAATCTTCCAATTGTGCATAAGATACGCAGGCAAGTATGCAAACAATGTTGCTTGCGTTCCGTTGCTTCTGCACACACACACAAAGTCCACGATACTTGAAAAAAGTTCAAGTATAAACCAGGCTCCTCTTCCTTATGTACTGTTTGAATCTGCATGTGACAGCAGAAAGAGATGCACCCTTTCAAACACACCACCTGACCTTTTGAAAAGCTGTGTCAGGACATGCAGTTTAGAGCTAGAGGTTTGGGAACCCCTGCAGTGGACCTTTTTTTAATTTTTTTTTTTTAAAATGAGCTTATACACTGACATACTGTTTTCCTTCTTTCAGACATCTCTGAACCTTTTCAGCAGAGATGAGTTTACTGTTAAACGGAGATTCAGTGATTTCCTGGGTCTGCATAGCAAATTGGCTTCTAAGTACATGCACATTGGCTACATAGTTCCTCCGGCACCAGAGAAAAGCATTGTGGGTATGTTTAAAAAAAAAAAAAAAAAAAAGTGGAGGTGGTTTGCCCTTAAATGCATGACATGATCAATTAAAGAGTTTTTTCATAATTGTAATCTTTCGTGTAACTTTGTGTTTTTCAGGAATGACAAAAGTCAAGGTTGGAAAAGAGGACTTGTCATCTGCAGAATTTGTAGAGAAAAGAAGAGCTGCTTTGGAAAGGTATTGTAAACAAAAAAGACTCTTCTGCTTCTTCACACATCAAGCTTTGGTGGAACCTTATTTATTTATTTATTTTTAACATGAAAACAATTCAAATGGAAAGAGCATCCATGTTCTGGTCTTTTGTGGACGAAAGGTTAAACAACAAGTATTAGATAAATAATTATCACCAAGCTCAGGAGGGTTCATGCTGTCAGTGTTCAATGCAGGCTCATGCTGGCAGTTTTCTCCTGAGTGCACACGTTCACCGCTTTGTACGCCTGTACGATTTCCACTGTACTGCTGGTTTTGCGCTGTCTGATGAATCGAATAAAACTTAAAGTTAAGTGAGGCGCTGACATTTCTCTGCCCTTTTTATCAGCCCATTGATTGATGTGAAGGTCAGTGGCTTGGACAGGGCCCCTGGATGTCAGCTTATAGACTTCATTTGTTAAAGAACTGAATCTTGATTGCCAAGCCCCTTAATTTCTGAGCAGTGCACATAAGATTTTTCAAGGCTCAAGAAATAGTTTTATATTTTGTACTATCTAAAATTTGAGAAAACTTCACTTCTTGTAGATTTTATTCACTTTTTATACTTTTTACAGGAATCTGTGGTGATAACATATTGGACTAATGTTTCTTTTAATACTGGCTTTGAAATAAGCATTTTAAATTAAACAATGTATATTTTCTCTTTTAATAGATATCTGATGAGAACAGTGAATCATCCTGCTCTGCTAAAAGACCCTGATGTCATTCAGTTCTTGGAAAACACAGAGGTATCATTCAGGATCAATGTAAATGTGTTAACTTGAGTTATTTCCATTTTTCTAGTGTTTTTCACGTGTTGTAAATAAAATACTTATGCTTAACACTTAGCTTAGATCACTGAATGAGTCCTTTACACTTAAGGTCAACTCTTGGGGTTATTTCTAGAGGATTACCACATTCCTGAGGAAACTACATTAATGTAATTGTAAAAGAAAACCCCAGTGATTTTATGAGACTAAATGGTCCGAGGGCAATTGAAAGCTATTTGTGCCCGTCGGCCCTCTGAGAATTTTCTAGGGGCGAAATGCACTAAATTGAATTGAGCATTAAAATGTATGGGAGTAGAGAAAACCACAGGCTTTTCATGGTCCAGGCCTGTGGTGTAGGTGAGACAAGAGCAAGTGAAGCTCCCTGTGGGATTGGGTCCAGGCCCTGGCCTGTTAACTGGTTTGTTTGCCCTTATTTGTCATTTTATCTTAGCTGCCGCGAGCAGTTAGCACCCAGGCACTGAGTGGGGCCGGAATATTGAGGATGGTAAACAAAGCAGCCGACGCTGTCAACAAAATGACAATCAAGATGAATGAATCGGATGCGGTAAGGGGCTGATTTTTGGACTTGAATAATGAGATGAATTAATGAGCTGCTCTCTGGCTTGAATTCTAAGATCCTCCTGCTAGTGAGAGAGAGACAGAGCCATGACATGGAGGCATATGTCTCCTACCCTTTGTGCTTAGAGTCAACTGTAGACATGCACAATATTATACCTAGTACTTCTGAAAATTCCGGACAATTTTGGTGTTTTGTAACTTTTATAGTTTTTGACTTTTAAACTTTGACATTTACAATCATTTTGGCAATCAATTTTTTAACGATATAGTTCCTCATTGACCTTTTTATATTTTGTGTTAATGCTTTCTGATGTTGACCATAATTTTTATAGTTCCTTTTTCTGACACTTCTCTATATAAAGTGGTTCGAAGAGAAACAACAGCAGTTTGAGAACCTTGACGTCCAGCTCAGAAAACTACATGCCAGTGTGGAATCACTGGTTTGTCATAGGAAAGGTAAAATGGTTTTTTAAATTTGGCTTTATGGGTTTAAAGCAAAACAACATACCATGTGTAGTAAATTTGGGTTTTGGTAATATTTCAGCATAAAGAGTTGCATAGACATTAATTCATAGCTAATAAGTAGTGAATAAAGCAGTTATTGGGCAAGATTAGCAATTTATTAGTGCTTTAATTTAGTGTTTTATATTGTAGATGTTACCTGCTTCTCTGTAATAATTATTGATTCTGAACATGTGAAAGCTAATTAAGTAAGGAATAATTGACTCTGGTCTGTTGAATTATTAGCAAATAATGACCACCCCAAGGTGGTAATGGCTGTAATGTGCATCATTTTCTAATAAGTCAACGGCCCGGAGTCAGTTATTCCGCTTATACCACAGTTACCACACCTCAGGACATTGTTCAGATGTTTTATTTCGAGACATTTGCCAGGTTTTTGTCCTTAAAACACGCTCGTGTGTGGAATGAATTTATTATGCATTTCATCTCAAGCCTCCGTTGCTAATTCCAAAACGTCATTTTAGAACTAGTAACGGAGGTTTGAGCCATTGATTTGTAGTTATTGGAGACAGAGAGAGTTCAAGTTTTTTTTTTTTTTTTTTCCGTTTCATGCTGATAATATAAAAATAGAACAAATAAATAAATATCGATAAGCCTACTTGTTCACAGGGTTTTTAGTTTTTTTTTATTACTGCAAAAAATGCAACAAATAAATAAATATTGATACTTGATCACAAGCTTATCACATGTGCTCTCCTGTGCTCTCTTTCATTTTTCTTGCTCTCTCCCTCTTTAATAACTGCATATCAATGGTTAAAGCCTCCCCTTCGCCTCGTGGCTGCATTACCACCTCGAGTGTGCATTATTTTTCAAATAATTCAACGGCCTGTTGTCAATTTTCCCTTACATATTTCTGGAAAATCTTTAGTTTTCTGTCATTTTATTTACTGTTGGATCTGTGGTGGACAGTAGACTAACTTTTCCGTTATTTCAGTTAACTTGGCAAAGTGATATGGGACTGTAATGTGGTCAAGACCTGACTGGAGCTACTTTTGCTGTGCATTTACTAAAATATAATTGCACACCTCAGAATGTCTGCTAGCCAATCAGAATCGAGAATTCAACAGCGCTATGGTATAATTATTAATATAATTGTTGTAACAACAACAAATGCTCTTAATCTACTGTTTAACACAAGTTGTATAAAGAGATATTGCCTCATAAATAACTGCTTTTTTAAATTCTGCTTTACAGTGCACAGTTCCAAGTACTGGGTAGTTTGTCAGATAAAAGGGAGCGAAATACATAAGTACTTTGTGGTCGGAATTGAAAACATCTTCATAATCTGTTGCCATGTAAATGCTGTCTTCACTACTTACAGTTGAGGCCAAAAGTTTAAATAAACCTTCATGTTACCATACATTTCTTTTGGCAAGATTTATTTCAGCTTCAGATTTATTTCAGATATAATTCATATCACTGATGTAATGACTTTTAGAAGCTTCTGATTGGTCACTTGTCATAATTACGAGTTAACTGCGAGTGCATCTTTGGCTGTATTTTATAGCCAGTGGAAAAAGAGCCAAAAAATTGTAGACCTCCAAAACTCCTTGAAAAAAGAAGCTGAAATAAATCTCATAGCTATTAAATGACCTCTTTTGGAAATAACAAGCCTGGTTGACTTAACACAGTAATTGTATGGTAACATGAAATGTTTAGAAGTTATAACTTAGAAGTTATGAAAAATTGTCTTTAGCCTAGGTGTATGTTAACTTTTGGCCTCAACTGTATATGCACATTAACTGCTTAATTAATAACTATTCACTCACTCAGTGTGAATTGTCTTTTTATAGCAATTACAGATTTGTCTCTGACATAATTTCTAAAAACTTTTTAACATTAAATTAATTTATTAACCCTGTTTCCAGAAAAGTTTTTTTTTTTTTTTTAAAATGCAATAAAAACAAAAATCTGTGTTTTGTCAAGTCTCTTGAAGCTTTAATTAACTGACAAAAGTACAAAGAAAGGATATTCAATGTTTTCACTGACCAACTTAATTGTATTTTGTAAATATAAACAAATTTAGAATTTGATGCCTTCAACACACTCAAAAAAAAGTTGCAACAGAGGCAAAATAAGACTAAAAAGTTCATAGAATATTCAAGTAACACCATTTTGGAGGATCAGGTTAATTGGTAACAGGGGAGGGTATCAGGATTGGGCATAAAAGGAGCATCAACCAAAAGCTCAGACTTTGTAAGCAGGTCAGTTCAAAAAGAACATTGCTCAACGCAAGATTGCAAAGAATTTAGGCCTTCTACTATCTATAGTGCATACTATTGTGAAAAGATTCACGGAATCCAGAGAAATCTCATTGCGTAAAGGGCAAGGCCGGAAACCACTGTTGAATGTGCGTGACCTTCAGGCCCTCAGGTGGCATTGCCTGAGAAATCGTCATGCTACTGTGATAAATATAACCACATGGGCTCGGGAGTACTTTGGAAAAGCATTGTCACTTAATACCATCCGCCGCTGCATCCAGAAATGCAACCCAGAACTCTATTACGCAAGGAGGAAGCCACACATCAACTCTATGGAGAAACACCACCGAGTTCTATGGGCCCGAGCTCATCTCGGATGGACTGAAAGGCAGTGGAAACGTGTGCTGTGGTCAGATGAGTCCACGTTTCAGCTTGTTTTCGGGAAAAACGGATGTCAAGTTCTCTGTGCCAAAGATGAAAAAAGACCAACCCGACTGTTATAAGCGAAAGGTGCAAAAGCCAGCATCTGTGATGGTATGGGGGAGCATCAGTGCCCACGGCATGGGTGACTTGCATATGTGTGAAGGTACTATTGACGCGGAGGCGTATATTGGGATTTTAGAGAGACATATGCTGCCATCAAGGCAACGTCTTTTCCCAGGAAGTCCATGGTTATTTCAGCAGGACAATGCCAGGCCTCATTCTGCATGTGCTACAACAGCGTGGATTCATAGTCACAGCGTGCGTGTGTGTGCTTGACTGGCCTGCTAGCAGTCCAGATCTGTCTCCCATGGCACATCATGAAGAGGAGAATCAGACAATGGTGACCAAGGACTGTTGAGCAGCTGAAGTCTTGTATCAAGCAAGAATGGGCAAAAATTCCACTTGCTAAACTGCAACAATTAGTATCCTCAGTTCCCAAACCATTAAAAAGTGTAATTAAAAGATAGGGTGATGTAACACAGTGGTAAACATGCCTCTGTCCCAACTTTTTTTTGAGTGTGTTGAAGGCATCAAATTCTAAATTTGTTTATATTTACAAAATACAATTAAGTTGGTCAGTGAAAACATTGAGTATCTTTTCTTTGTACTTTTGTCAGTTAATTAAAGTTTCAAGAGACTTGTCATCAGCGATTTTTGTTTTTATTGCCTTTTAGAAAACATCCCAACTTTTATGGTAATGGGGTTAGTAGATTGCTAAAAGAAAGGAGGGTGAATACTCATCAATTGTGCAGTTCATAGACATTTTAAAAATAATTATGAGGACATTTACATTTTGTTTTGTTTTTGGACTTTGTTTAATTTTATTTCTGTAGAGAGTCACTTCAAAATGAGCAGAATAGTATATCATTCAAATATGCTTAAATTTGATGTTGCAATACATCAAAAAGCGAAATAATCACTGGGGGTGAATACTTTCTGGGGGCACTGTATATCATATGTAATTTACTGTGGCCCATTAGAAAGCTTACATTATATGATGCCTGTAATTTTTAAGTATAATAGCAGCACTTTACTGTCTTGAAGAATAAGTACACAAAATTAATAGTATCGCCTCTCCAGAAAATATTTGGATGTAGTAAAACTTCAAGGGATCTTGTGTCAGCCATGACTTGCTGACCTGCTTTCTATTAGCGGTGAACGCTTGTACTGTCAGGTGTAGTGATTGTTTATCTTGGGCACGTTTAGTAATAGTAAGTCAAGGCCGTTTGCCCTTTATCTGATTGACTTTAGCGGTTCAGTAGCCTTAGTAACCAGTTTGTCTGTAAACCCAGTCCGAGTCACTTCATCTGTCCCTTCACCAGAGTTATCCGTTAACACTGCATCATTTGCGAAGAGTGCCGCCATGCTGGGAAATTCGGAGGACCACACAGCTTTGTCGCGGGCCCTCTCCCAGCTCGCTGAGGTGGAGGAGAAGATTGATCAGCTGCATCAAGAACAGGCCTATGCTGACTTCTATGTGTTCTCTGAGCTACTTGGTGACTACGTACGGCTGATCACTGCTGTTAAGGTGAGAAGAACTTCTATTTATGTTCCTTGTGAATTGGGAGGAACTGAGGCATGCTGATAATTATGGTGATGTACTTGTACAGAACATGCCTGAATAAAGGGTCATAAATGTATTAGCCAGTTTGATGGGAATGCACTCAACCATCACTAATAATAAACATATACAAAAGTGAAAATAGCCCATGTCTCAGAAGGCACTATGAACTCTCTAGGAAAAGGGGGGTGTTTTGTATTTACCCATGCAGCAAAGACCACTCTGATCCAAATATCACAACTTCATGACCCCATATAAAGCTCACCCTTACAGCTGATTATGCTCCTTAGGGTGTGTTTGACCAGCGCATGAAAACATGGTCCAAATGGCAGGATGCTCAGCTCATGCTCCAACGGAAGAGAGAAGCTGAAGCTAAGCTACAGTATGCCAACAAGCCTGACAAGCTCCAGCAGGCCAAGGATGAGATACAGGAGGTAAAACATGAGCACTATTGACATTTATTGAACAGATTGACATTTTACATCACTTGTTCATGCACAGTTTTTCATTTTGAGATACACTATAATTTTTTACTTTCATCGCAAACATGGCAAAAAGTGCATCAAAGCTTTGAAATCTAATGTTAAATTGAAGTTTCTATGTCAGAAAATAAGCCCCAGCTCTGTTTTCAGCATCAATACTTGTTACTGAGAGCCCTGGTGTTGATGACTATGAAGCCTGCTGCCTTTCTCTTGCTTTAGTCCATTCATAATTCCACTGAAACCACTGTTCCACTTGATAAGAGTTCATAAATTATTGATTACTTTAACCACAGAACATTATCAGGCACTTTTAATTTTTGCATTTTCCCTGTCATGCCCCACAAAGGAGATTGAGGAGGTAGGACCCTTTGCTTTGAATTTTTTTTTCTTTCACCAGTAGATATGGTCCTTTAATGTGTGTTGCACTGGCATAATATATATGAGAAATAGTTCCATGCCGATAATGACTTCTTCACCGTGTGCCATGCTTTAACATGAAAGTGGAGCTTGAGTGCTTTTATAATCAATATAACTGTGAACAGGTTATCAACTAACATCAACCGTGGGTTGATAATCTTTATTATTTGAGTTTGTTCATGTCCTTTTTTTTTATTGGAAGCTTCAGATGTAGGAGGGATAATTAAATGGGGAAAATGTGATGCTCATCATTTCCATCATGTCTTCCTGTCCTGTCACTAAAAATATTCCACAGCTTTATTAATACCATCTGTATTTTTATTTTTTTTATTTTATTTTTTTACCTGGAATTTTAATGTCAAATGTTTAACACCAAGTCTTTTATAGCATAGCACTTAAGACACACAGTCTGGTATATCTGTCAGCATGGTGGTTTTCTTGTCTGTTTTGACTCGTTTTAGTGGGAAGCTAAAGTACAGCAGGGAGAGAGAGATTTCGAGCAGATATCGAAGAACATTCGCCGGGAAGTGGGGAGATTCGAGGTTAGTTGACATGTTGGGGATTTCTGCTTTGACGAAATGATGTTTCTACTATGCAGTGATTTCATCTCAAGCTCAGAATAAAAAGAGTGCTGTGTGAACAAGTTGACACTGTTGATAATTTAGAATCATTCATACTCTTAATAATAACCCTGTGACTTACTTTTATGTTAGTTGAGCATTTTTACGTGTCATGACCATGCTGACTTGCCTGATTTTCTGTTTCTACTAGAAACAAAGAGTGAAGGACTTCAAAGTTGTCATCATTAAATATCTAGAATCACTTGTACATACACAGCAGCAGGTAAGAATCATTTGTGAATCATGGATAATACGATACATTCTGTATTCAAGTTTAGCATATTTTAAGATCTTTTTTTTTTATCTATGATGGTTTTAAATCTTTTTCCTTTCTTGTTGCTTTAGCTGATAAAGTATTGGGAAGCCTTCTTACCTGAAGCCAAAGCTATAGCATGAGCGGACAAACTCCTGTGTAAAAGCACTGGGGCCAATTGCTCTTCTTTTCTTAATTTTTATGTACAACATAATCACTCAAAATGGATGCATGGACTTTATGACCACTTGAAAACCAATATAATAAAACACTATAAATCTTTTAATTGCTAAGTCCGTACTTTGCCTTTTTTGTGTTGAGATGATCATTTGCCTTTCATTTGTTCTTAAGGAGGAAATATGGGTAGTGTTATTGTATTTACTGCTTATTGATACACTACTGCTCTGTCTTTAAATGTCCAAGCAGCATTGTGGAAATCCATCATAATTGTCTTTTCGCCAAGGGACATGCTTTTTTAAAAAACAAACAAAAAAACTCTACATTCATATCCAGTAAACAAATTCAGCATATATCATTTTATTAAGCTGTTTCTTATTTGATCCTGTACACAAAGAACAGCACTATAGTACTTCGTACACATTGTGCTGCTTCCTGCTATATACACGTATATATTTTTTATTTGGCTTTTTAGCCTAAAATATTTAAAATAAAAATTACAAATATTAGTTGATTCTTTTGTTTTAAAGCAGATTTTTTTCCCTAAATATTTTGTATTTTTTTTTTTTTTTTGGCTTTACATTCCTGTGAAACAATGTTGACATGCTAATAAAGGAATGTACTTCAGTATTAAACGGGTGTATCTTCTTTTATTTGTGTCTTTATTTTAAACTTGCTTCACACAAAAAAAGCACAATGTGGACCTTCAACTTTCAGAGGAAGAAGCCTCACCATTAAGACACTGTTGGCTGCCGTTTTAGCCCTGTGAAAATTGACTTCCATCTATTTATTTTTATCTTTTCAAGTATTATTATTCATTTTCTGCTTTTCTTGCGTTAACTTGATCTGTAAAGTGCTTTGTAAGCTTGTTTTAATAAAAATGCATTATTAACACTGTGACAGTGTTGGATATTGTATTCGGCTAATGCAGGTCTGGATCAGAACTGTATCCAATCAAATGATGTAGCTGAGCAGTTGAGGGTTATTATATGTAACAAATTGAAAATTAGTTAAAGCAAGTGTCCTGCTCTGTAATCAGTGTCTGTAAAATTTAAAAGCTTTGAGTCACGGAATAGCCTACTGATCATATAAAACTGTAATATGTGTCAGCATTTAAAAAAACAAACAAACAAACAAACAAAAAGACCCAAACACTTTCAACTAAATGTTCCATAAATGCTTAGGGCTTTCTTCAGTTTATTTCAGACTCCTCTCAGAAGCAGTTCTAGCAAAACATTAACCAGGTTTAAGGGCCTTGGGGTTTGAATAATGTGTTTTAAAAATGCCTTTTTAGATTTCTCAAAACAAAAAGTACTTGAAATAATCTAAAAGATACTTGCTAAATATGGAAATATTAGAATCTTAGAATATTTTTCATCTTAATTCCACTGAGGGAAATGAAGCATTTATGAATTTGAAATCTCATTGAATCCTGCCACATCGTGACTTAACATTTTTGTGAACTGAGCAGTGAAACAAACTGTCAAATAAGTCCTTCATCACTTAGCATATACTGTACATCTCTAAAGCGCTGTCAAAAACTCAGATGCACATTCCTTTTCATGGTCTCTGTCATATTGACAAGCTGTCAGAATTGCACATTGCATAAGAGAATCTCTGTGCAAGTGGCTCTGTGCAGTACATCATTACGAGCGCTGTTTTTTTTCTTCTCTCCCCTATTGGCCTGCTATGGAAATGTCTCTCATGACATTATTGAGAATGTGCGATGACACATGTGAGATTCTGTTTTTTAAACACAGGTGTTTTCAATAGACATGTTGTGTTTAATACAATACTTGCATGAAACTGTTGCATGCAGTTTTTCATGTTTGGCCACAAACAGGCAGCAGAACTTGTTTGCTTTGGTTGTGGAAATATTGCATGTATTTTGCAGCACGATAGAGTAAATAGTCATATAAATTAACAACCCAGGATTGAAATTGTCTTAGGCTTCTTCTCCCATTCAATCTTGCTGTCCGATATTGTCTATGCACCATGGTCCTGGAGGCATGATATTTTTTTTGGTTCCACTGTTTATGTATTGCCCTGTGATTGACTGGTGTGCCATCTAGGGTGCATTCAGTGTTCCCAAGGTAGGGTCTGGATCTACTACAACTCTGACCAGGATAAAGAAGATGAATGAATGAACAAATGTTTACATACATGTTGATGGGATGACAAAAATGTACTTTTTCGAACACTGTGCACCAACCCTTTAATAGTTAAGGTAGATGCTTTTGGAAATCAGCCTAAGACTAATTACATGGAGCAGACCAATAAGTATTTTATATTAGAACAGTCAAGAATTACCCAAAAGTCTTAGTCCAAGTCCGTGTTTTGGATTCTGTGGAATTGGCTGGAGAAAAAGAACCTTGCTCTATTAACCCTACCAGCTTATAGCAAAACTCCAAATAGCAGTGTTATGTTGTGGTCAAAATACTGTGACCTCACTTGATCAAGTGCAACTCGGGTCCCACCGATAAGAAGAGCAATATAATGGACTACAGCAAAGAGAGAGTGTGGTAATTATTTGTGTCCTGTCAAGAGAAGAGCCCCTGGACCTCTGGCGATTCAAATCTGGGAAGTTGTGTGCAACTTGAAAATAATGCACACCAGCAAGAGACAAATATCGGCCTGCTCTTGCGACATTGCTGAAATTGCTTCAGTTTGTCATGTGCACCACTCCTGGTTCTCCTGAAAAAAAAAAATAATTTGCTTGCGAATGTTTGTACTGTCTTCTAGGAGTTTGTAGAGGAATCTCTCTTTCCTCTGCCACTATAAACACTAAACAATTGCTCAGCTTTTTGTTGCTGAAATTAAGGTGTAATAGAATAGACATGGTCACAAAGGAAATAGTTTTAATTTTGTGGTTGCTTTTGGTCAAAGCAAGTATAATATATATGATGTCAAAATTCTTGTGCAATAATTGCATACCTTAATAATATTCCTAGGGGTGTTATAGGCCAAGCACTGTAGAAGGTGTGTAATCTTAATTAGGAGTTTGTTTGTTTTTCATCGACTGACCATGGAATTATGATGTCTATGTTGATATGAGCAAGGTTCTGTTGCATAAATACAAACTTTGTCAAATAGTATTATTGGTTTGTAAAAGTGCATGCCATGTTACAGCACTAGAGATAAGGAAGGAGCTCCAGAATGCTGTTAATTCATTTTCCTTATCTGTTCATGGCAGAGCTGCCAGGCTCCCAGATGATCCCATGACTGCTCATTTTGTGCTCTTTATGAGATCTTGCTTTGGAGCTTTAATTTTGGTCTTCTTGCACAGATCTTCTCATGGTTGCCCTTTGATGGCAGGGCCACTGTGGAGATAAGTGCCACTGTGTTTGTAAGGCTAAAATGTCCTGCTTCTGGTTTACACTGTGGTATCATCCCTGTTAACAAGTGTTGGACTCTTTATTTAGGGTGAGTTAAAGAATGTAGAATTTAAATCTTCTACTACAGGTCTTCTTGTGGTTGCCATTTTATGATAGCAGTGTGCTCTGTGGAGGTGTTGGGAACAGATGAGATAAGTGCTGCTGTATTTATAAGGGTAAAATACACAGTTTCTGGTTAAATGCAGACAGCTATCAGGATGACTATCAAAGTCTATTCAGTGTGTTTTTGAAAATGAGGTCATGTGTCCTTAAATACCTTGCTAAAGTTCAGCTACTGAAATGTCACGAATGTGAGTGGGGAAATATATGAGGGGACTACATTCATCATTGTACAAAAAAATAAATAAAAATAAAAATGTTCAGTGAAACTAGATGTGCAGTATACATGTTTTCAACTGATGGAAGTGTTGCAAGAGAAAATAGGATGGCCAGATATTCACAGGCAGACTACAAGAATACTTTCTATTTGAAAAATAAAAAAAAAATTTGCTCATGGATGTGGAACTTGTATACTAATTTGTCAGTGTAGTACCTTAAATTGCAATTTAACTACTGTGGGGTTAAGCAAATAAATCTGCTTATCACTGAAGAATGGAGCTCTACAGTACGTTTAAAATTCAGATTAAAATGTTTCTTGTCATATACCATACATTATTAAGGCAATTCCTGCTAAACTGAGAATTTGCCTCAAAACAGTCTATTTTATCATAACAGTATTATTTATTGTACACATAATTCTGAACATATTATTAACTGAATATTGATATTCAATATATCTTACCTTTTGAAATCATCATATTACTATTATTATTTCAAGTTTCAAGTTCTTTGAAAGACCTATCATTTATAGATTGACTGACTGCTTCCTAACTGGTGTTTTTAGCACTGGTAAACTTACTCCAGCATTCATGTTTAGTTAGTTTAGTAGCTCTATCTGTTTTTTTTTTTTCTAGAAATACCTTGCCCTTGTTTCAGGTTGATCGGTAATATCTCAATCTTATATCACTTGTATCTCTGTCAGCTCCCTTGACATCTAAATGAATAAACATGATGTCAAAATGTGTATGACTGCCAGCCAAACATCAAACATGTCCTCTCTCCGTTTATCCTGCTGGTTTTTCCCTAAAATCTTGACCTTGTTTGACAGGACAGGTTCCTGTGCACAACAAATGCCACAGTAAATTAAAATGGCGGCAGAGAGATTGAGTGGAGGCATTTGCATACATAAATCTATCAGCTATGTGACATTAATCAATGATTGCCCATCCTGAGAGCCAGGCTACTGACTCGTGACCGGTGCATTATTGGTTCTGATAGGCCTTTTATGAACTCTGACAGGCCTCTGCCACCTGTTTATTGCACTAAACAACAGATAATCATTCAGTTTACTTTTGCAAGTTCAGGTCAGAAACATAGTGTTCTGAAAATTTAAGAGTACAATATCTGAATAAAACAACAATTACTGGCACAATGATATAATTCTTTGCATTGTTAATATTATCAATGTAATATTATCAGGCTTGAAAAGAAATTCTACAGAAATCTCATCTATGATTAGACTAGACTTTTTGTCATTGCTTAAGCAGGAATCAAGCATTTATTCATCAGTCACTACTTTCCACTATGGAAGTACAGTTGAGGTCCTAATCTAAGAGCTTCTTGTATATTTCCTTTGTTCTCTGACGGAAAAGGTCAGAATTGCAATGGGAATTGATGTAATTGTGAGAAGGGGGCAGCTGACAGTGTGAAACAGCTTTGGCTGCAAGTTCCTCCCATTTCATTAGCTGGCCGTTTTCCAACTCCTCACCCTGTAAATGCGCTGTGACATCCCCGCCATTTAGTATGCAATAGATTATGAATGGCCATACTGAACACTTAATAGGCCTGATGAACACTAGGCCTGTTCCCATCACAATCTATACACACCAATCTGGGAGATCTTTACAGCGATATAAATACAAGTGGCATGATTTAATGAAGTTGTGTTCTTTAAGCCCACTGCTGCACACAGACCTGTAATGTCTTTCATGAAAGCAAGCTCCTTTAGATATAACCTTATCTGCTCCTTTGAATAGTTTTACAGTGATCAATAAATAGTTTTCTGTGGCCTTTCAGTGGTGTCACTTGTCATTGAAGAATGCAAATGTGTGTCAGAAACTAGCTTGACAGTTTTCCCTTTGCAGCATTAGAAAAAGCCCATCAGCAATAAAGCAGATGATGACCCCAAGCACATTTCCTGAATAATATTAAATATAGGCTGGTAGTAAGAGTTGCGAATATATAATTAGGGTTCATGATTCATTAGTTATTATATAACAGCTAAAGTATTAGAAAATAACCCAAGCTATCTGGCTATGTTAATGTCTCCTAGACTTCCTGATGTACACAGTCAAAACACTCACATCACGTTAGCATGACACACGGTCTCAAGTCTCCAATTTGATAATTATCAATTATCATTTATTATCATAGGAACTATGACTTCTGGTGGAACAGATGGGGAAAACCCTCCAGACACTTCTGCTGAGCAACTAGAAAGACCTTTTGAATTGTTTTGTGCTCTCCCAGGACAAGAGCTTGCTGCTTATTAAGATTTCAGAGATACAAACGGTAAGTTCAGTAATTGCTTTCTTGAATCTGCCTTTAATAATTACACGTGGCAAGAAGGTGGCAAAAATTAGAAAGGCAGAGACTAATGGAAAACTAGATTTTTCACTGAATTAGAGAGCACAACAATCTATATATTGACAATACATCAAGATGAAAGAGATCAGGAAAAGTGTTTCAGACTGTCTGGGAAAAAGAGGCAAACTGGGTGTGATGCAGTGTGGCATGCACCACCGAGTCTGCTGGGTAGGAAAGAGAAAGGATCAGACAGCCTGGATGTCTCTCTTCTATTTTATCGTTCCCCCGCCAAGTATTGTGGCAGGGATACATAATCAGCAATTGGCAGAAATTTCATTCAAATGTTATAGAAAACATTGGATAGTGTTGCCCATTTTTGTCTGATAGTTACATGAGAGCAATTGCTTTGTTTTGGGCAGTTGTAGATCAGCAATAGCCTTTTCCTAGAAGTAGCCATGCCTAGTGCATAAAAACAGGAATGAAAATTAGTTTCAGTTTCAGTTTTGTTATCCCTCTCACATCATAGCATTTATGTTTACATTTGTTCAGTTGGCAAGTGAGGCAGAATATGATCCAAGAACATAATGCTTTAAGGAACTGTCAGTGATATAATTGCTGACAGAATCAACTGCAGGATTTTGTAGAAAGAGCAGAGAACTACAACTAAACATGAGCTAGAACACAAAATAATAATAATAAAAAAACAGCAAATTCAAAGAAGGCTATCTTGCAAAAATAACTGTAATCAAAGTACAGTTACAACAACAATAATACTGATATCTATATACTGTACTATAGCTCCAAAAAATACAAGTATTTGGTGATCTCAAAAGGTAACAGCATGCCAAAAAAAAAAAAAAAAAAAAAAAAAAGCATACACACACCACATATACAACTACATATTCAGAGGAATCAGATTTTTTCTTAATTTACTGTATTGTTTTTCAAAGCTTGCTTATTTATTTATTTATTTATTTATTTATTAGTAAAAGCAGCAAACACTTTTACAGGTCAACTTCTTTGTGGATTTTTTTGTTGACTCGAAGGTACAAATTACATGATTATGATGTATCATGTATTTGAGAAAGTCTCTTTGTTCGGAGGAAAAAATCAATAGCAAAGCTCCTGGAGCAGCTCTTACTCCCTTTTACATTTCCAGATAGGAAGGCTCTGGAATTGCTGATTCTACATTTAGAATGACAGTGATTCATACCATAGCGCTGTCCAGTTAGGCCGCTAACTTATACCTGAGGGTCCAGCGCTGACATTTCATCTACAACTTTGGGAGAGGTTAAGGGCCGGGAGGCTACAAGCTGCAAGAAACCTTTACTATCAGCTTATTTTTAGATGTAGTGCAGGAGTGCACAGGCAAAAAAAAAAAAAAAAAAAAAAAAAAAAAACTCTTTTCTTCTTCTATTTTCTTTTCTTGCTCTGTAATGGAAAGGAAGACAAGTTGATTATCCAGAGCCTACAATATAAGTTCTTGAGGAGAATCAGTAAAGTGGATAACAGTAAAGATGTCTAGTAAAGTTGATAAGTTATGTGCAATATACCTATATACACTATATATACAGTGCTGTGAAAAAGAATTGATTTATTCTGTTTTTGTGTTTAACTCATACTAAATAGTTTCAGAAATTAAAACAAAATCCAAGATAAAACGAAGGCAACCTGAGTAAACACAAAATACAGATTTTAAATGTTATTTGTTGAAGCAAAAAAGTTTTCCAATACCAACTGGGCTTGTTTGAAAATGTATTTGTCCCCGTAGTTACTAATTCCCCAAATCTATGAAACTGCATTCATAATGGAGCTCAGCTGGTCTAGACGCAACCAGCCCTGATTACTGCAAACCCTGTTCAATAAAATCAACACTTAAACAGAACTTTTTCAACAGCATGAAGTTGGTTACAAGGTCTTACCTTTAAGGTCAAAGTTGAAAGAAATTCCAGAAATGGTGAGGAAGAAGGTGATTGAAATATATCAGTCTTTGAAGGGTTACAAAGCTATTTCAAAGGTTCTGGGACTCCAAAGGACCACAGTGAGAGCCATTACCTCCAAATGGAAAAACTCAGCAGAGTACTGAACCTTCCCAGAAGAGGCTGACCTTCCAAAATTCCTCCAAGAGCACAACAACTACTCATCCCACAAGTCACAAAAGAGCCAAGGACAACATCAAAGGAACTACAGGTCTCTCTTGCATCAGTAAAGGTCACTGTTCATGACTCTACTATCAGAAAGACACTGGGCAAAAATGGCATCCATGGAAGAGTGGTGAGGTGAAAACCACTGCTAACCAAAAGAATTTTGTGCAACTGGATTATGCAACAAGACAATGTTCCAAAGCCTAGGAGTAAGTCCACCTTTGAATAGTGTACAGCACTTTGGTCGGTTTTTAGCTGTTTTTAAATGTGCTTTAGAAATAAACTTGAACTTGAACTTGAACTTGAATAGCTAAAAAAAATAGCTAAATTAAAGTTCTGGAGTGGCCTAGTCAAAGTCCTGACTTGAACCAACTGAGATGCTGTGGCAGGACATTAAACAGGCAGCTCATGCTCAAAAACCCTCCAGTGTAGCTGAACTAAAGCAGTTCTACAAAGAAGAGTGGGCCAAAATTCCACTACAGTGCTGTGAAAGACTGATCTCCAGTTATCAGAAGCATTTGGTTGCAGTTATTACTGCTAAAGATGGCACAAACAAATTTTAGGTTTAAGGGGGCAAATAGTTTTTCACATGGATGATGGGTGATTTAGTATGAGATATAGACAAAAACAGAAGAAATCAGGATGGGGCAAATACTTTTTCACAGGACTATATATATACTGTGCAAAGGTTTTAGGCACATGCAAAGAAACGCTGTAGAGCAAAGATGCCTTCAAAATAATGAAATTACATGTTTCTACATTAAAAAAAAAATTGTAAAGAGCAGTAAACAGTAGTAAATGAAACAAAGTCAATATTTGGTGTGACAAAAAAATTAAAATAGTACGACTTGTGCAGTTTTATAAGGAAATGAGCTGGTAAGTTTTATTGAGCATCTTGCAGAACCAGACACAGTTCTTCTGGAGACTTTGACTTTCGCACTCGCTTCTTATTTTTGCAGCAAAACCCAGCAGCCTTCATTGTGTTTTTTATCTGAAAAGTGTCTCTTAAGTAATACGCTGCTTTCTTTAATGACATACAAACATTTTTCTATAACATTTAATTTTGTGCTAGAAAACACACACACACACACACACACACACACACACACACACACACTTGACCACATTTTGAAAATCTGTGTAATTTGCCATGTTATATTCAATACAAATATATATATATATATATATATATATATATATATATATATATATATATATATATATATATATATATATATATATATATATATATATATATGTGTGTGTGTGTGTGTGTGTGTGTGTGTGTGTGTGTGTGTATATATATATATATATATATATATATATATATATATATATATATATATATATATATATATATATATATATATATGTGTACCTGTTTAAAATAGAACCTATTGGCTCTATTTTTACCACAATTGGATTTTTTGAGCATATATTCATTAATTATATTGTGGACCACCCTAATCCACTCTCAGAAAGCCTGCATGGATCTGTGGCTCTATTCCACTCAGTTTCCTCCTCCACACCTTTTCTTTACTTGACCCCAGGGCACTTGAGCTGCCTGTGTTTTGGTTGTAATTAGGATGGGCAATAGACCTTATACTGACCTTGGTTCCACTATTGGGACAGCCTAGATACAGTGTCATGGGTCTTTGTTTGGAAAGCAATACAAAAACACTGTTTACATGCTATTGGTCATTAGTTGTTGTCTGCATCTTCCAGATGGTCTTACTTCATTTCACAGGCTGCTTGAGGGCCTGTTTGTTATGAATCATTTTGTAAATGAATGTAGTTTACACTCTTCTTTAACCCTGAATTCTGAATATAACTATTATGTGTAGAACATAAAAATATGCTTCAGTAAATAAACAATGAATAAAAGGCTCTATTAAATAAATAAATGTAAATTTTTACACATTACATGATTATGTAATGTGATTATGTAATGTGTATTTATAGTTTCTCATCCATATCTTCAACTTGAAACCATATAGTTTTCTGCATTATGACCAGTGGTTTGGTCCATACCCCCCTCTCCCCCACCCCAACGTGAGCTGTAGCCAGAGGCTGCTTGGAACATGAGAGGTTGTTCATCATGGGCCGAAGGGTCAGCCTCTGAGTATTTATCTTGTAAGCAGCTTAGCTCTACTGGAAACTAGGCTTGTCTCCAGTTTGTCTTCATTCAGGCCCAGCCGTTGTTAATGACCGTCACTGGATCTGGCTACCTGTCCAAATACCTCGGTTCTCAGGATGGGCCTGAGGTGAAAAAAAAAGGAGGAGTAAAAAAAAGTCCCACATTTGTGGTTTTAAAGGGTTCATTGAGAATATTTATTTTTTGGCCTCCTGGACCCATTGTCTTCAGATAACTGGCTGCTGTTATCTGAAGGCATGTACTGTATATACTGTTAAAAATAACTGTGAAAAATAAATTATTATTATTGTTTATGAAAGTCATGAAGCCCACATCTGAAGCTAAAGACGTTTCCATATCCAGTCCTTAAAATCTTAAAATCCAAATGTCATTTCATTGAAGGCATGGTCTGCAATCACAAATCTAGAATTATTCAACTTTTCATGTGTACCAGTATTATTAATGTAACTATGATAAATACAACAATAAAAAACAAGATATTATTAATATTTAAATTGTATACATTGTACAATGTAATAGTAATTAACAGGGTAAGTATAGAACAGAGTATTATCATACACTTTACTACATATTTAATGTTCACTGGAACAGACTCCTCATTAATAACTCTTTTCAGTGTTTTATTAAATAGTTTTTTGTTTTTTTTTGGATTGTATGTTTGAGCATGAGTGGTATGGTGGGGCAACAGGTAGAATTGGTGTCTCATATGTCCAGGGTCCCCATTTGATCCTGAGCCCAGGTAATTTCCATATGTTCTCCCTGCGTCTCTATGGGTTTCCTCCAGGTATCCTCCTCAAAACAGCAAACTTTGTAGTCAATGTTTTAGATTGAACAAGTGAATATGTCTGTATGTTGATTGATCTAAAGCGAATACTTGTGTATACTGTACAGTATAACTCATTTAAAGCTTTTTTTTGTTCGTTTGTTTGTTTGTTTGTTTTTTACTGCTGATGCTGTGAGCAGCCATGTTGATTTGACGTCACTTGCTTTGATTTCATTTGAGCTTAAAGGGAATTTCTTTTCTTTTTTCTGGTCAGAGGTAGGGAGTTATGAGTTATGACCTCTAGTCAAATGCAGCATGATTTGCCCCTAGGTGTGAATGAGCATGTGAAAGTGTGTGTGCATGTTTCCATGTGATGCCTATGTAATCAGAGACTCTTCATGCTATACATAACTTACAATTAAATGTCTGCAATACAAACCCTCTGATTTTGAGCTGCGTTAGTCTTCATAATGACCCAGTGCAGGTTTGGGGTAGTTTTTCTTCTTCATTAAGTCTGACGAGGACTGTTAAATAATATTAATGACCAGGATAGTCATTACTTACCTCTGTTTGTGCTGGCTCAAGTGATTTTATCGATCGAGGGGATGAGGCCCGGTACAGCAGATTATTCTGGCCTCTGATATTATCAACAGCTTAAATAAGTTGATTAGCACAAGGACTATCTTTAAATAGATCTAGATGATGATGTTGATTGGGTGGAGCAGAGAGTCATCCATCTTTTTGATCTGCTAATAACTGGAATCCATCACTGTTTCTATCAGGCCCCGCTTACCTCGGCTCCTCTTCCCTCACTCCCCCTCTCCCTCTCCCTCATGAGTCCACAGGTTTTAGGGAAGCTGGTGCAGGAATGTAGGACAACATAGTCTGCGCTGTTTTTTGTCAGTGGACTGTGAAACTAGTTGTTATGGCCCTTTGTTAATGCTTCCTCAAACTGAGATGTGGGCACTATTTTTTGTGTACCATGAAAACCATGTCATTTTCACTTGGAGAAGGTCAAAATGGAGAAATTAAATAAAAGTGTTACACATGACTGGTCTTTGAAATAAAAGATTACTTCCATCTTTTATTTGGACACACACCTGCCAGTATCCTCGAGCACGTGATTTTTCCACTACAAAACTTATAACCTAAATGAAATTGTATTGGATATAATAATAATAATAATAATAATAATAATAATAATAATTATTATTATTATTATTATTATTATTATTATTATTATTATTATTGTTGTTGTTGTTGTTGTTGTTGTTGTTGTATGTTTGTTTATTTTTCAATGTTAAAATTGTATTTTTATCCAATTAAAATATATTGCCTGGGTTCATTAGACATTCTATACTAAACTGTAAAATAAACAGCAGATTATAATCCTTTGTGAGTCTCTGAGCTCATACAAAATAAAGGCATTTTTATCAATAAGTTTCCAAAATGGTCAGAGTGTACTAATTCCTTTTAGCAAGGACCTATGCCAACAGATATACTGCAGAGCTTCAGCGTCCTGTAATTCACTGTTAAACTGCTTAAAGTATACAAAAGAAACTCTAATGTAACAATTTGTCCAAAGACAAGCCCCCAGCACCTATTGATAAAGGGAATGCTGGGATAGGCTTTTCTTGCTTATCCAACTGTGAACAGTGAAGTCTGACTTAATTTGATTAAACACTTTGTTAGGAATAGCAATTAATGTACTTTCTCTGGTTGCTTTTTAATGGCTCCCTACAATTAGTTCACTGAGTCTAGTTAATTGTACTCTTGTTTTTTTTTTTTTTTTATTAGGCCATATTATTAGGAGGAGGGGGTAGCAGGACTGTCAGCTGGGTTCTCACAGGAGTCCATTTATTCCCCAGCACAGGCCTCATTATTCCAGTCTAGCCTGCTACAGGTAGAGACCACCTTCATTCCAGTCAGGGCCCCTTCCTCCACACAAACAGAAAGAAAAGATTAATTGTTTGCTTTGTTTTGTTTCCCCAGGGACACTGGTCACTTAATAAAGAAAAATAATCCTATCTTGGTCTTGATTCAGTTTATTGTCCCAAAATATGTGTGGATAAGCATGGGACAAGGCTTAGTTCTTGTTAGCAGATTTGCCCATTAGCTCTGAAATGGCCGAAGTACATGAAAAAACAAATGCAGTAAATAAAACAGAATTGATGAGGGTGCAGGCCTTTGTTGGTCACAAGTTGTATCATGATTTGTGGCTTCATTTGTCACCAAGTCCTCATTAAAAGGCAAAATTAAACAGCCTGGCCAATGTTCTTAATTGTAAAGCAAGCATATTAGATTGGGCTCATTGAATAGAGGCACAATTAGAGAGCCTTTAATTGACAATTGCCGCATGTGCTGAGTGAACACATCACGTCGCGAAGTGCATTAATGGCAGGCAGTCAGGATCTTGAAAGTAAAGGTCAATAAAATGCACACTTAAATGCAAATGACACTTTAACATGTCAGATAAGTGACCTTTTGTGGACAAGGGACAGCTTTGGGACAGGTCAGTATTACTAGTGTCTAAATCCAAATATTCAGACGCAAACTGGGAAACTTCTGTGGGATCTCTCGAAATTTAATAATGGAGAGATTTAAGTAAATTAATTGTATGAATGTGCTAACTGCACTTCCATGCAATTGTTCTATCTTGGAAAACATTGCTATTTTACATACATAATTAAATGCAGTCTCTTAAAGTTTCTATTAAATATAGTAGCAAAAGCACAATTACACACAACATATGTTTCTGAATACATCCCACATGTTGTACAAACAGAGCAGACCAAATCTGTAAGACGAAATATGTTAGTATGATAGTAATACTTTTTTTTTTTTTTTTTTTTTTTTTTTTTAGCATTCTCTATCAGTTTTGGTGAAAGTCATTAAATAAATGCTATATAATAAATTCTTTATTTCAACAAGAAGGGATTCTTCTTTTCATTACAAGATCAAACAAGATTGATAACAGATTTCAAAGTGTGTGACAACATAATGTGCTACGGCATGCAGCTTTGCTCTATTAGGTAGAAACTTGTTATTTTTCTTTAGCTGAGCAGGTCTCTAAGTGTGGACAGGCGTTGATAAATGCTGCCGTGTCCTGTTGATGCAATT
The DNA here is from genome assembly GCA_023630585.1 of Cranoglanis bouderius. NCBI lineage: Eukaryota > Metazoa > Chordata > Actinopteri > Siluriformes > Cranoglanididae > Cranoglanis > Cranoglanis bouderius. Next base: position 3,889,632 of record CM042556.1, on the reverse strand, counting down.
CATTTGTCAACTGTGTGAAAAAAGGTTAATCGGTATTCTCCAGCCAGGTTACAGTGTTTTTCTCTTGCTCTTTGCCAGTAATTGTGCCTCTGTGCGCCCTCATCAACTAGCCCCTCACTGACTTGGGCAGAGTACATGGAGCCTTTGCTGCCAAGGAGCCACGATGAATTATCAGCGATTGTGTGGAGAACATTACCTCCTCGTAAAAAAAATAAAATAAATAATAATAATAATAATAATAAATGTTAAGACCAAAATAATGTAAATGCAAACAGTAACAAATGAACAAGAAAATAAATAAATAAATAAATAAATCTCAGCAGGGTTTCATAATTTATGTCCAAGTATTTCATACATGCAGTTGAATGATCATGGGTAAGAGGGGAAAAGAAATCAATGAAAATTCATATTTCATAAGCCTATAATTGTGTTTAAAAGTGTACAGTAGTCATTTGTTTTAGCAGCCTCCACAGTGGTTGCTTGATGACAGTGCCATACATTTGAGAGTTAGGTCTTATTTCTTTTCCCCTGCCTCATCACTCCTCCTATCTTTTGATCCCACTCCTTTCATCTTTTTACAGCTACACTATACAGCTGTTGAAAATAAGGGTTTTGTTGTCAAGAAGACTGCACTTGAAAAAAACTTGACAACTTGACAACGTTCTATCATCTGTGAAGTTATCGATTTGCCAGTGTTTTAACCATCAAACTGGATCTATTTGAGTGACTCTGGTTTTTAAACAATTTCTTTGACAGGCCAGGCATCACAGCAATTGCCCTGGTTTTTAAGACAGTATTTCAAATTGTGGATTTTGCTCAAGCACGTGCTTGTCCCAGCACACCCTGCTTAAAGCAGAACCAGACCTCCGAAGGGCCCCAATGGTGGACAGAATTGTCATGAAAGAGAGTGGGGGGTGAAGGGGGAAGACAGAACGAACCGGTCTCGCTTTATAGATTGCTGTTAGGGCAACAAAACTTTGGCAGCATTGATTAACTTGACAGTGAATGCAGCAGTACATTTATCACTAATAGCTGTGCTGTAGAAAATCTAATAAGAGCCAAACAATCCCCCTGGAGCTGTAACAGGTTCTCTGTGGCCAGCAGAGCGTGTCGTGAAAATATCCGTCTCCCAGGACGCCGCTGCTGAGAGGTCAGGCAAGCGATGATGCTCCGAAACACACACGCATCATCTCATCAGAATATCCTATTCCCCTCTTTATTCACACTCTGATGCAATCTGGGCAGGCACACTACATGGTCAGCAAGTCATAAATATGCATAATTGGTAACTAACATAGTGAAGATGTTCAAGTTCATGTAAGGGAAGGAAGTGGAGTGTCAGTAATTGGGCCTATACGTCCAGCACCTGAGCGTCCCACCTTCTTATCAGGGTGCTTAAAAAATTTCAAGCTGGTGTTAGGAGAGTGTGAGGATTTTAATTTCTCTGGAAGGGGGAGCTGAGAGAACATTTGCATGTGTGGCTAGGAAACACTTTGGCCGCACGTCAGAGTTTAACAGGGAGGCTAATTGATTTGCTGTCACCTGGGCATCAGGTTCACTCTTAGGATTCAATTTTTTTTTCAGCCCGTTTTGCATATTGCATCGATCAGTCGAGGAGGGGATGAGGAGGGGTGTTGGGTAAATGAGCAAAAAGCGCAGAGGCTAGAGGATGAATTGTTTACTCGCATAAAAATAACCTTTCAATAGGAGAAGATGCATGGTGCAGACTTCTGGTGGTGTTCTGCTGCCCCAAGCAGATGGCATTCAGCTGCTATTGATCCAGGCCCTGCAGGCGAGCGGGGGGCAGTTCTGGTCAGGGCACAGAGAGCAAGTCTGTCCATCCTAACTGCCTCCCTAACCATCCCTCAAAACAAAGGAAGACACAATGTGCAACCAATTGCATTTGTATGTCGAGTAAATAGGTGTCAACTCCAAAATACTCCATTATCTTTTGACAAGCAATTTATGTCTCTGTGAATTTTGAAGCTTTACCTTGGTGTGGGACTACAAAGCCGCACCGATGTTTAAGAGCTTTATAGCCTGAATTCCAGAAGCACAAATGCTATACACAGAAGAACATGAACAGTGACCTCTTCTGACAGGCATATAGACAGAGGTAAAAGTAACCGAATGGAAATCATCATACAGTTATACACCAATAACGAGGCCTTGATGCCAGGATCAAGTAAGCGGCTGCCCAGGATTCATTATTTCAAGGATGAATGCTCTTTGCAGCAGTAAGAGAAAGATCCCCCCACCACACACACACTCAACTCTTCTATGTCTCAGCCCAGCTCCAGCCTTCAGCACTAATTAGTTTCAGAGGGAATGGAAAAGGGGGCTGCATCCAAGCTCTTCCCGCATAGCATCAGAGTGTGGAGGAGATGCATTAGTGAGACAAAAAATGGGGAAGGCTTTAACCTCACTGTAAAACTATTAGAGCTGCAGTTGTGGAGATTTTGAGGGTACCTGCAACTTCAAGTAAAATTTGATGTTCTGGAAAATATGTTTAAACAATCCATTTTAATTTTCACCAAGTGAAACTTTTCCAGAGGCCATTCCTTGTCCGAGTTGGAACAAGACTCTTTTGGGCTTAATGGCTAGACCTGTGTGCTTGTTTTTTCACCATTTACTTAGCCAGGTTTAAAAGTGATAGTGGCCTATGATGTGGACATTTTATTTATAGAAGAAGTGAATCATAGTGCCAGACACCAGAGAACAGGTGCTTGTGATTGTTCTTTGCCCTCAACCTTCTTTTATGTAAAAAAAAAAAAAAAAAAAAAAATCTTCCTGCATGGTGCCACCTGATTTATTAAACAACACATTATTTTCTGGCTTCTGAGACTGTGCATCCTGCTCATGATAAATGTAGTGCAATGCATAAATTTAACACAATTGCTCTTGTGTAAATGCAACATATTAATGATTAAATGTTAAAAACCTAACTGCTTTCATCCATCCTCTCTGACTAAACCCTGTCTTGCTATTTTAAGATTTTATGTAAGATTTTATTAAGTGGAGGCATTTTTCAAGTGAATCTTTTTCTTGTTTGTAAGTGTATTTCTTCATACCAAAAAGAGGAGGCTGGGGTATAATTTTAGAAAGTAGTCTGCAGAAAAAGGACTATTACAGCTAAGTGTGATTTAGAGTTTGGTGAAGAGAAGCTTCAGTTCATTCATAAATATGACCTTTTGGTATGAAAACCCCAAGGTCTGTCCATTTCAGGTTGTTCTGGTTGTACACAGTCCCAATCTCAGAAGGTCTGTGGTATTCTAGCCCTAGCTTGGAGAAGTGTGCTCTCCAGTTACCACAGTAATTGGCTGATGAGGAGGCTCAGGCCCTAAAAGAATGTCAGTGTTCGATTTCCCTGCGATCCTAAGTGAGGATATGTCACCATTTATGCCGCTTTCGGGTGACACTGGCTCCTGGCAGAAACTCTGGGGAAATCATTACACTGTTTATACCTCTCCCCTGTCAGGCACCACTTCCCTTTGATATTTTCACAATGTTTTCCGCTGAGTGATGGTACCTTGCGGGGGTCAGGGGAGAACAAGTACCTTTTGTAAATTCGTGACCATATTTTAATAGCTGAAAGAGAAAAAGCCAGACAATTGGTGACGTGTAGCACAGAGCCAGTAAGAGAGCTTGAAGGAAAGATCAATGCTGTCCACCTGGTGTCTTCTTCTGAGTGTAAAGAGATAGAGCTTTAACGATTTCTGGAGCTGCTCAGCCACATTTTGAAAGAGAGTGGAAATGTTTCAGCCTTGGTCCTGTGAATTTCAGAATTCCAGTTCAGTTCAGTTAAAAGTAAAAACGCTTGCAACATTACTTTAAAAAAAAACAAACAAAAAAAAACAAACGACTCATAAATGTAATAGTTAAAGTGAATAGTAAAGTTAAACTAATGAAAGCTTATGTTACCCTTAACTTTTAATTTTGTTATAGGCAGCACAATCAGTACTAAATGAATGAATGAATTAATTGGTGATAATTGTTAGAATATAGTATAACAGGGTTAGTCATTGTCATTACAGCAGAGTCAATATAGCAGAAACTGAACAGACAGCTGTAAATTATTCCTGTTGTCAGCAGGAAGATACTGAAGATCTTAATGTTCCATCACCATATCAATAATAATTTATATAAAACTAAAGACATTGCTGGAAATGACACTCTTTCATGAACTCAGTAGTAAAACTGAGGTTTGGGGTAGCTATGGAAAGAGTGAGTATACGTTCTAAGCTCAGCCTAAACAAATAAAATTAAATTAAATAAATTAAAAATCATATAATGTTGCCCTACAATGAACTGGCATCCCATTTAGAATTCCTGCTTTACACCTAGTGTTCATATAGCCTCTGGATCCACTGCATCCCTAACCAGGATGAAGAATGAAGATGCATGCATAAATGAATGAATGAATGAATTATTAATTAATTATTAATTATTGGTGCTCACAAGGGAACCTTAACACAAAAATGGGTTAAAAGTGATTGCAGTTTAATTTGTTCTGACTTGGAACAATGTGATACTCACAGTCCACCCATCCACCTACCTATCAAACTAGCTATTCATTTTTGGCACAGCGAAAGGCTCCAGGCCTGGCTCTATCAGCAGCAGTTTAACGTGTTTTGTGCGAGGCTGATTTGTCTAATTTGGACCTTTCCAGCAAACTGTCCCATCATGCAGCAGCAGGGCTCCTGAGGGACTCCAACTGCAGTGCTGAGCCGAGCTGGTAATGAAGCCTGTCATCCAGCTCGCATCCTCTTGTAGGTCCACACCAGACACAACTCCAGCTTGGAACATGTTCTTTGTTGATTCAGTGATATATTCCAAAACAACTCTATATCTCTGTAAGAACTTCTTAGTTGCTTTCAGCACTCTTTCAATGGTTGATTTGTTATACCATGTGCCCTAAAAAGTTCTTCACAGCAAAGCGAGTGCTATTTGATCTGATTTATTTCTGAAATGCCACATTGTTGTTTTTAACCTTGATTTAAAAAAAGACAAACTGATATGAGGTCTCTACCACTGAACATGAATTAAATTTGATGAAAGTTCTAAACAGTGTCATGAATAATGATGTGTTTGTTTTAATCAGTGCATAAATATAGTTGTAGTTGTCACCCATAAAATAATAAAGGAGCTCTATACACACACACACACACACACACACACACACACACACACACACACACACACACACACCTATATAGGGTCATGGGCACCCAAGGCTCATTGATGCATGTGGGGAGCAAAGGCTAGCCAGTCTGGTCCTATACCACAGAAGAGCTACTGTAGCACAAATAGCTGAAAAAGATAATGCTGGCTATGATAGAAAGGTGTCAAAACAAACAACAAACAATGCATCACAGCTTGCTGTGTATGGGGCTGTGTGGCTGGAGACCAGTTAAAGTGCCCATCCTGACCCCAGTCCACCACTAAAAGCTCCTACAATGGGCATGTGAGCATCAGAACTGGATCATGTAGCAATGGAAGAAGGTGGCCTGATCTTTTGAATAATTTTTTTCTTTTACATCATGTGGATGACCGGGTGCGTGTGCATCGCTTACCTGGGGAAGCTTACTTACGCAACTTACAGGACTTAAATGATCTGCTGCTAACGTCTTGGTGCCAGATTCCACAGCACACCTTCAGAGGTCTTGTGGACTCCATGCCTCGACAGTCAGAGCTGTTTTGGCAGGAGAAGGGGGACCTACACAATATAAGTCAGTTGGTTTTAATGTTATGGCTGATCGGTGTGTGTGTGTGTGTGTGTGTGTGTGTGCGTGTGCGTGTGTACAGTCATATGAAAAAATAAGTACACCCCATGGAAATTGTTGCCTTTTTTTTGACATATTTGACAAGCAAATGCAGGTTTCAAATCCCCCCACAACATTTCAATGGGATTCAAATCCAGGCTTTGACTAGGCCATTCCATAACCCTTCATTTATTCTTTTGTGCCATTCCTTGGTGGATTTGCTAGTGTGCTTAGGATCATTATCCTGTTGAAAGGTCCACTTTTGGTTCAACTTCAACTTTCGGAGAGATGTCCTCACATTATCTTCAAGCACTCTTTGATATGATGCAGAATTCATAGTTGAATCAATGAATGTAAGCTGTCCAGTCCCTGAGGCAGTGAAGCAACCCCAAATCATAACATTTCCACCACCGTGTTTCACAGTTAGTATGAGGTGCTTCTCCTGAAAAGCTGTCTTTGGTCTGCGCAAAACATGTGTGCTGTTACTGTGACCAAAAACAACTCTATCTTTGATTCGTCTGTCCAGAGCACATTATTCCAAAAGGCCTGGTCTTCGCCTGTATGCTCATTGGCAAACTGCAGTCTTGCAAAGGCTTTTTCCTGGCACACCTATCATGCAGGTCAAATTTGTGCAATTTAATTCTGATTGTAGAAGCATGCACTTTGACACCAACAGTTGCAAGACTTACTAACAGATCCTGTGATGAAAGTTTGGGGTTCTTGGGGACTTCTTTTTGCATCAGACGGTCTGCTCTTGGGCTGAATTTGCTGGGACGGCCAGTCCTGGACAAATCGGCAGTCGTTTGAAATCTGTGCCACTTGTAGATTATTTTCCTTACAGGGGAATGATGTATATCAAATAATTTGGAAATCTTTTTAAATCCCTTGCCAGACTCATAGGCATCCACAACCTTTTTTCTGAAGGCCTTACAGAACTCTTAGATCTTGGCATGATGACACCACACACCTCAATAACAAAGGGAACACCTGACATTAGATATGAGAGGAGTATAAATAAGTTCCACCTGCACTCCCTAAGCAGGTTCTAATCACTGGCACCCAATCTTAAAAAAACACCTGATTCTAATTATATGGATTTGAAGGTGTGATAAATATAGGGGTGTACTTACTTTTTCCATGTGACTGATCTGTTTTTTGTTCATTCAAATAGTGAAAAATACTAAAAAATATTGATTTTATGTATCATTTGACAGAGTGTATCAACTTTATTAAAAGGCAGCGTTTCAAAGAGCATCAAATGTTTGCTTGTCCAAATATGTCAAAACATTTTTTGTACTTATTTTACAATGTACTTATTTTTTCATGATTGTGTGTGTATATATACAGAGCCCTCCACTAATATTGGCACCCTTGGTAAATATGAGCAAAGAAGGCTGTGAAAAATTGTCATTATTGTTTAACAATTATTCACACTCTTTTAGTCAATACTTTGTGCTACCTCTCTTTCCCAAGATAACAGCTCCGAGTCTTCTCCTATAAAGCCTGATGAGGATGGAGAATACATGGCAAGGGAACTTGCCATGTACCCGGAGGCGTATATTGGGATTTTAGAGAGACATATGCTGCCATCAAGGCAACGTCTTTTCCCAGGAAGTCCATGGTTATTTCAGCAGGTCAATGCCAGGCCTCATTCTGCATGTGCTACAACAGTGTGGCTTCATAGTCACAGAGTGTGTGTGCTTGACTGGCCTGCCAGCAGTCCAGATCTGTCTCCTATGGCGCATCATGAAGAGGAGAATCAGACAATGGCGACCAAGGACTGTTAAGCAGCTGAAGTCTTGTATCAAGCAACAATGGGCAAAAATTCCATTTGCAAAACTGCAACAATTAGTATCCTCAGTTCCCAAACGAAGGGTGATGTAACACAGCGGTAAACATGCCTCTGTCCCAACTTTTTTGAGTGTGTTGAAGGCATCAAATTGTATATTTGTTTATATTTACAAAATACAATTAAGCTGATCAGTGAAAAACACTGAATCTCTTTTCTTTGTACTTTTGTCAGTTAATTAAAGTTTCAAGAGACTCGACAAATCCGATTTTTGTTTTTATTGCCTTTTAGAAAAAATCCCAACTTTTATGGAAATGGGGTTAGTATGTATGTATGTATGTATGTGTCTGTGTACACACACACACACACACACACACACACACACACACACACACGTATATAAATATAAATATAAAAGAAGTGAAAGAAGTCATGTTTAGGGTAGAAGAGTTTATTCCAGGTTTTTACATAAATAATTTCATGGAACATAAAACAGTTACTAATAGTTTGTTTTAGGATTTAATATGTCTAAGGTAAAAGATAGAAAATATGCTTGAGCTTAAAATTCAAATAAAACATTTAAAATATAAACCAATAGTGATGATTTTAAGAAATCAGTCAATTAAAGGAGCATGAACATTATTTATTCTTGTCAAAATCTATCATTAAAATACTGCACCAACTACACAGGCTGTTTTTGATATACAAAGACTGCATTCTTTAAAATACTCTATAGAAATAGGACTAGCCAACTTCTTCAAATTTCATCTAAAAAATTATGTAATTAAATTAATTGACACAATACGTTCAAGTATATTTGTTTTTGGCACCAGGACTCCTCAATTAATTAATCTAATTAAAGAAGAGGATTCGTTTCCTATATTACACAAATATGCTCTACTTTTGTACCCTTAGTACTGTAAATGTGTTTTGGGAGTACACTAATTTGGCATTCAAATACATAAATATTTGGCACATGAGTGAATGCATGCTGTGTCTCCTTGAATAATTATGATTATATAATCAAATGATATGTTTTAGCTATTCAAATGTGTCATAGAAAGAACATGTATACATATACATACATATATATACATACATTATATATATATATATATGTATGTATGTATGTATAAATATGGTTGCTACATGTTACATGAGAATCCTTGCTTATCCTTGCCCTGTTTCTTTATTACTATGGGTTCTTGTTTATATTATTTTAAATTATATAATTATGAAATTTGATTCCAACCAAAATGAGGGTCAAATAGACAAATTAACTAAAAGTAATAACTAAAGATTAACTTTTGCACAAAGAATATTGCACAAAGAGTACTGCACAAAGTGTAATTAATTTTATACCCAATTGACTTCTTAATAAAACTCTAAAACTGGCTAATGGGCTTTACTACCTAACTAGTGTGTACTGTACAATGCACAGTCTGAGGAATAGCTAAAAACCTGAGAATAATGATTAGAAACTTTGAGATTAAGCAGCATGATGCCAAGTGGATAGCAAAACAGAGTACCAGACAATAGCTTTTAGACAAACCTAGCCATTTCTATTTTCAATAGTGAACTCATCAGAACTATGAAGTGGAAAAAAAGTGTTATATTTTATTATTATTATTATTATATTTTACACTCTTCAAAGTACACTGATGGTTGCTTTGCACATGCTTGGGAACCAGCTCCATGAGCCATTTGGGATGTTTAACAGTCCTGAAGAATTTTCCAAATATGCTGATGACTTATTGGCTGCTTTTCCTCATTTCAAAATGCAAACTATTTGTTAGACATAGATTCACTCTCCACTGCAATACTGTTCAGGATGGAGGAGTACGGCAAGCCCTAGAAGTGGCCATGCATTATTTTTTTTCTTTCGTGTTTTCGAGTGATCACGATTTAATTTTCTCATGATATCTGCATAACAAAAGTTGTTTTCTTGTGATCTCAACATAACAAAAGCTGTTTTTTCATGACATAATTTTGTCACGAGAAAATCTTTGTGAATGGGACTGGCGTTGCATGCACGTTTGCGTCTTCAACATCGCCATCATAAATTTAATAAATGCCCACTGTAGAGATGGACTTTATCTCCACATTAAGAGAGAGGGGCATCCCCCTCTCAAGTGTCGGACACTAATGTGAAAGTTGTCAATCACTGTCAGACATACAGGTGCATCTCAATAAATTAGAATGTCGTGGAAAAGTTCATTTATTTCAGTAATTCAACTCAAATTGTGAAACTCGTGTATTAAATAAATTCAATGCACACAGACTGAAGTAGTTTAAGTCTTTGGTTCTTTTAACTGTGATGATTTTGGCTCACATTTAACAAAAACCCACCAATTCACTATCTCAACAAATTAGAATACTTCATAAGACCAATAAAAAAAACATTTTTAGTGAATTGTTGGCCTTCTGGAAAGTATGTTCATTTACTGTACATGTACTCAATACTTGGTAGGGGCTCCTTTTGCTTTAATTACTGCCTCAATTCGGCGTGGCATGGAGGTGATCAGTTTGTGGCACTGCTGAGGTGGTATGGAAGCCCAGGTTTCTTTGACAGTGGCCTTCAGCTCATCTGCAGTTTTTGGTTTTTTCCTCTTGACAATACCCCATAGATTCTCTATGGGGTTCAGGTCTGGTGTGTTTGCTGGCCAGTCAAGCACACCAACACCATGGTCATTTAACCAACTTTTGGTGCTTTTGGCAGTGCGGGCAGATGCCAAATCCTGCTGGAAAATGAAATCAGCATCTTCAAAAAGCTGGTCAGCAGAAGGAAGCATGAAGTGCTCCAAAATTTCTTGGTAAATGGGTGCAGTGTCTTTGGTTTTCAAAAAACACAATGGACCAACACCAGCAGATGACATTGCACCCCAAATCATCACAGACTGTGGAAACTTAACACTGGACTTCAAGCAACTTGGGCTATGAGCTTCTCCACCCTTCCTCCAGACTCTAGGACCTTGATTTCCAAATGAAATACAAAACTTGCTCTCATCTGAAAAGAGGACTTTGGACCACTGGGCAACAGTCCAGTTCTTCTTCTCCTTAGCCCAGGTAAGACACCTCTGACGTTGTCTGTGGCTCAGGAGTGGCTTAACAAGAGGAATACGACAACTGTAGCCAAATTCCTTGACACGCCTATGTGTGGTGGCTCTTGATGCCTTGACCCCAGCTTCAGTCCATTCCTTGTGAATTTCACTCAAATTCTTGAATCGATTTTGCTTGACAATCCTCATAAGGCTGCGGTTCTCTCGGTTGGTTGTGCATCTTTTTCTTCCACACTTTTTCCTTCCACTCAACTTTCTGTTAACATGCTTGGATACAGCACTCTGTGAACAGCCAGCTTCTTTGGCAATGAATGTTTGTGGCTTACCTAGTGAACCAAACTGAGAGACCATTTTGAAGGCTCAGGAAACCTTTGCAGGTGTTTTGAGTTGATTAGCTGATTGGCATGTCACCATATTCTAATTTGTTGAGATAGTGAATTGGTGGGTTTTTGTTAAATGTGAGCCAAAATCATCACAATTAAAAGAACCAAAGACTTAAACTACTTCAGTCTGTGTGCACTGAATTTATTTAATACACGAGTTTCACAATTTGAGTTGAATTGCTGAAATAAATGAACTTTTCCACGACATTCTAATTTATTGAGATGCACCTGTAGAGCTATTTCAGCTCGAGCCTGATCAAAGTAAAAACAAATTTGTTCATCCATGATGCTGCGGGATTGTGATCGTGATCGTCGTGATCATGAGAAAGCAACAATTTTGTTATGTGGAGATCACAAGAAAAATAAGCCATGATCACGAGAAAGCAAGAACGAAAAAAATTATAATAATACATGACCGCTTAGGGCTTCTGTAGAGGAGGGAATGGAGAAGGATGGAGAAGGACTTTACAGGATGAATGAAGGAAAATTAAGTCCAGAGCTGTGCTGTGTGTGATACTACCAACCCTCCACTTCTACAACAAATGGTGCTTTGACCTCAATCTTCCCACTGTTCACTATAACACACTCTGTGTAGGGCATATTTCTGTCGTTTGTGTCCTGGAGCTCAATGGTGTGAACAACAGTCTAGAGAGTGGGAAAAGAGAATACATATTTGCTATTTGAGGCAAATAATGACTGATACATATAGCGAACATAATTGTTATAATTAGTATTAAATCAGCAATGATTGTTAATAGTTCATTTTATTTTCCTCATATTAACAGACAATTAATGGTTCAAGAACTGTAAAGTTAATTATCTTTGGGGTCTAAAAACAGCACACAGACATACCATGCCTTCCAAGACCTTGCCAAAGACGACATGCTTGCCATCCAGCCAGGGAGCCCGTGCTAACGTGATGAAGAACTGTGAGCCATTGGTGTCTGGGCCTGCGTTAGCCATGCTTACCCAGCCAGTGCCCTGGTGCTTTAGCTTAAAGTTCTCATCTGCAAAGGTCTTTCCATAGATGCTTTTACCTGTAATTCAGAAAACACTTATGAGAGATTTAAAGTACCGTGCATGAAAACATTAATAATTAATTTGGGGTTTGACCTTAACTACCTAGGAATGGTGCTTGAATTAGAGTAAAACTTCACCTCCTGTTCCATCTCCGGCCGTGAAGTCCCCTCCTTGAATCATAAAGTCCTTGATGACGCGGTGGAACTTACTTCCTTTGTAACCATATCCTTTCTATAAAGAGAAAGTGAATGATGGGCATGTTACTGAAAGCTCGCGCACTGCAAGCTACTGTTATTCAGACAGAATTTCTTTTCTAAAGTCACAATGATATATTGTAGTAGTTCCTAAAATTACGCCAGCAGTATTAAAGAGTGATACTTGAATTGATCTCAAATCTCATGAAATAAACCTCGAACATTATGCCGGTCTTTAAAAAATAATCTACCTCTCCAGAAGCGAGAGTAACAAAGTTCTTCACAGTCAGAGGCACAACCTCTCCGAAAAGCCCGATCACAATCCTGCCAACTTCATGTCCTCCTACAGTGATGTCAAAAAATACCTGCAACAGGAAGCACAGCAGAAGAAGGGTGAAGTTGATAAAAATCAAGCTGCCCCCCCCCCCCCTCACCCCTAAGGATTTATGAAGTTTTAAAATATACGTTTTATGAAGCATTATCTTAACTGGCTCTTGCCTATTTAGGTTATGAAAGCCTTGTCATTCATAAAGGCTGACAAGAATGATTTCTTTCAGACGTGTAAGAGCGAGCGCATGCGCATATTTCCATAATAAATAAGATAAGTATTGCGCCACCTCAGATCACATACACTGCTTTGACGTGTACGGACGTGATTTTAGATGTAGACGTGTCACCGCTACAGCCAGAGTCTCCACACGTTCAGGCTCGAGTCAACGGGTCAAGCTGTAGCCTTTCCATAATGTGTTCCTCGTAGATTTTAGCTTCTAAAATACACGCCATCCCTTAGTTTTGCATTTCAAAGCACTCCAAGCTCAGATGCGGTCCAGCACAGCGTTTTCTACACCGCTTTTTTAAAGAAGCACAACACCTCAAGCCAGAAACACTAACAAAATACGCTAATGTTACGTTAATATTTCACCGACACACCTCCGGGTGTGTGTTTTTCAATATTATTTTATTCTTGAGCAGGATGTAGTACCATTCGGCATTTCGGAAAATGTCAACCAGAGGACGCCACTCACCTTATCCGTTACTTTCGGACCCACTTTTGAATAAACCACAGTTCCTAAAAATGGCAGATAAAAAAATAATTTCAGGCACGTATTTCCCCACTGCATGACTGAATATTGTATATTGATCTCTGGGCGACGTGCTCTTGCAGAGGTAATCTGGGATTTGGCGTTTACTTCCGGTACTTTCGATACCCCTCCTCCTGGAGGATGGCGTCATATCTGGAATACTGAAATTAAGGTTGTATTTAAAAAAAAAAAAAAAAAAAAAAAAAAAAAAAAAAAAAGAAAGAAAGAAAAAGCGCGTCCCACAGTCTGCATGTGTTGTTGCCAAGTTAGGCCACGTCCTCATAGGCAGTTCAGCCATTGTGAACTATTGTGGAAATAATCTCTTAGAATGGAGTGTACATTTAGATACTTTATTGGCAAAAGTTTGTGGACACCTGACCATCACATCTATATGTGCTTTCTGAACATCCCGTTCCAGATTTAGTTCCCCGTTGCTGTTACAATGACCTCCACTCTTCTGGGAAAGCTTTCCACTAGATTTTGGAGCATGGCTGAGATTTGCCCATTCAGCCACAAAGGTACATGTGAGGAGGCCTGGCATGCAGTCGGTGTTCCAGTTAATCCCAATGGTGTTCCCGAGAGGTTGAGGTCAGGGCTCTGTGCAGGCCACTCAAGTTCTTCCACACCAACTCATGACTTTATGGATGTGCACAGGGTTGTTGTCATGCTGGAACAGGTTTGGGCCCTTTAATTCCAGTGAAGGGAACCTGTAATGCTACAGCATATAAGGACACCTTACACAATTATGTGCTCACAACTTTTGTGGCAAAAGTTTGTGGAAGGTCCACATATGGGTGTGATGGTCAGGTGTCCACAAAGCTTTAGCCATATAGTGTATATTGGAATACTTTTTGAATTTCCACCTCGTCTTTCATGCCATTACTAAAACAAATACCCCAATACTCATCACTGAGTCCTCAGTGTCTACTATCTACCCATGAAGGAAAAATGTTTCTATTCATATTATAAAAAAGCATAGCCCTTTTTTATTTTTTTTTTTTAAAATGGAAAACCATTTTAATGACATGCTTATCATTTTTGGACAGCTTGTTTGGTGACTTGAGACATTTTCACAGCTTTAGGCTTTTACTTTCATCCTCAATAACACCTTAACAGTAAATCAAATTTCTATAAGAAGACTTGAAAAAAATTTCTCCAAATTCATGATTGCCATATTCTTATATTGTATGAACCCAGTTGACTAAGTAAAAATTGTTACATATTAAGATGTTGACCGAAGTGACATTATATAGTTAATTTCTAAATCACAAATTTCTTTCTAAAAACACATTATACAGCATGGGGACTTTATGACGATGTTCTACTTGCACAAACACTTACGCCTTATATTTACCATGGTTCCTGTCTGTCCGGTTCATTCACTACAGTCATAATTGTGGTATTTTACAGTCAGGGTCTTCAAGACTCCTGAAGATGAATGGCAATGTCAGTTCATTGGATATGTAAGAACACTTGCAAAGCCCCATCTAGCAAGCTGGAGAAAGGCTTCAAACTGTGTACTGCATCATAAATACATTACTATGGAGATAAGAAAATAACTATTAACAGAAACGAACACCCAAGCAACTGTTAGCCTCACAGTTCACTGCATAGTAGCTTTTCCTGTTGTTAACGGGGACTTTTCAGTTGAAAATGCATACTAACCATGATATTAGTTTCTAGACACACACATTAAATTATTACGTGTGATTTTCTTTGACAATTTATCGTTTGTTTTTTTTTTTTAGGTTTTTTTTAAAATTTTTTTTTACCACATGATAACCCATAAACCATAAAGGTAAATACTGCTAATGCATGTTAGCTATGTAAACAAGTATGTTTAGTAATTTAATAATAATAATAATAATAATAATAATAATAAAATACAATGTTTCTTCTTAGTTGCTTTTTTTTTATTATTCAGCCTTTCGCTCCCACACACTGGGTCATGGTGTTTGAATACTCTAGCCATTTCATTGAAAGAGCAATGGCAATGCGCTTTTTGCCAGTCTTCTCTGACCCTCAGTTGGTTTTGGTTCAACTAGTTGATCTGGTGTGAAATGTCTAATACAGACCTTTATGTGGGTAGAAATGGTGAAATGGTCATAATGTAGGGTGCATGGTGGCTTAGTGGTTAGCACAGTTCCCTCACACCTCTGGGGCTGGGGGTTCAATTCCCACTTCCATCCTGTGTGTGTGGAGTTTGCAAGTTTTCCCTGCGTTTAGGGGGGTTCCTCTGGGTACTCTGGTTTTCTCCCCCAATCCAAAGACATGTTTTGTAGGCTGATTGGCATCTCTAAATTGTCCGTATTGTGTGAGTGTGTGTGCACCTATGCCCTATGATGGGTTGGCACCCCATCCAGGGTGTCCCTGCCTTGTGCCCCAAGTCCCCTGGGATAGGCTCCAGGCTCCCCTTGACCCTGTGTAGGATAAGCGGTATGGAAAATGGATGGATGGATGGGTCAGTATGTATGTTTGCTAACCATTGTCTCCTGAGATCACTCTGAGCTGGAAACTTGTGGATGCTTAAAGGCGTTAAATTTTGAAGATGTTGTGTAGAAAGAGCATTGCTCATGATATTTCCTTATTTGTCGCTGAAACTATTATTCCTTAAATGCCTTATGGCGGGCATTCATTTTGTTATGAAAGACAAACAGGACTGACAAATGTAAACAGTATTACCGGAAACTTGAGAACCTGACAAATTTCAAAATGGAAATGTGTCATAGCCCTGAGTGCAAGTAACCTATAGGCCTTTACTTCCATGTTATGAATATGGTAGTCTATGTAATAGCACTTCAAATCTTCTGGTGAGATATTGAACAATGGCAGCAAATTCAGCTTGCAGTCACTGATGGTGAGGGCGACCATTTTAAGAGGCACCATTTACATTTGTAGGTAGCATGTAAAGAATCTTTTCTACTCGAAAGCCATTGGCTGTAAATGCCTAAAATGTCTATATGTCTAATGTCTATACCTTCTCGATTTGAATAGGCAGATCAAATATCTGTTGTCCAGCAAAATGATTTTGAACACAGAAAAGCCAACAGTGTGCACAGGACCAGCTCCTGCTGCAGACCATGACTATGCAGCTGTTCCTTCTCCAAGCGAGCTAGCTATTTACTTTTGTCCCACACGCACTGCTGTCTTTTTTATGTTGGTTTTCGAGTAGTCAGATGCTTCTGAGGTCAGATGAGACATAGGTGCTGCCTCTTAAAATGCTAACCCTCATCCTAGTGGATAGCACAAAGCCATTTCTTTCTCATAAGCACAACTGGTGGGATATGAGTGAAGCTCAAGTTCGAATGCTTGTGCATTAGGGGTTACTTTTCTGGTAGTGAATGGCTCAAAGCAACACACTGTAGACTAAAGTTAACCACTTTTTCATTCGCTTTAATTGATTAGGTATACTGTAGGCTAACAGTAACAGCACAAGCCTATTCAATGTGCACATTTGATAATTTGGGACATGTTGAAAATGATTCAGTTATAAATGCATGCACATATGAAAAGTACATATCAGTATATATTAAACGCCTACACACCCCTGGTAAAAGTGCACTTTTTTGTGATATAAAAAATAAAACCTAGATAAATCATCTCAGATGCTTTTCCACCTTTAATGTGTTATAGCACTGACCACGTTTGGGATTAAATGGAATGCTGACTGCATGCCAGGCCTCCTCGCCCAACAGTGCTTGACTTATGCTCTAATGCTTTTGTGGCTGAATGGGCAAATCCCCACAGCCATGTTCCAAAATCTACTGGAAAGCCTTCTCAGAAGAATAAACGTTATTATATCAGCAAAGGTGGACTAAATCTGTTCATCAAGCATAAGTGTGATGTGATGTGACCTATCCATGGATGTTATGGACAGGTGTCCACAAACATTTGGCAATATAGTGTACTGTATATGAATCCCTCTATCTTGAATGGAGCCCCAGTTCCTACTGACAAGAAGCAGCCCTATAGCATGATGTTATTACCACCCTGTTTCACTGTAGGTATGGTGTTCTTTGGGTGATAAGCTGTTTTGTTTTTGCACCAAAAATACAACTTTTGGAATGATGCCCAAAAAGTTCTACCTTGGTCTCATCAGATCATAACACATTTTGTACATGGTTTTGGCAAAATTTAGGCAGGATTGGATTTTTTAGTGAGAAAGGGCTTCCATCTAGCCATTCACCCATAGCCCAGACATGTGAAGAATATGAGAGATTTTTGACACATGCAGGCAACTAGTACTTGCCAGATATTCCTTTAATGTTGCCATAGGTGTCTTGGCAACGTCCCTATTAAGTTTTTATCTCTTTATCTTAATAATAATTGGGAGGGACATCCTGTTCTTGGTAATGCAACTCTGGTAACCCAGTAACCCAAGGTACCGAACCTCTCACTCTCCACATCAGTGCATTACAACAGGAACGCATTTCTCTTCTCTTGGTCACCATAACCACTAAGTTCCAGGTGGTACTGGGGTTTCCCTGGATGCAAACCCATGACCCCCAAATCTCATGGAAGGAACGTGAAATCACACAATAGTCTGTACACCGTCATACCAATTGTTTTCATACACCCTCAGTTGAGGTGGCCTCCACCTCCGTTGAAAGCCAAGACACCACAGCCCCAGTGATCATACCTCCCAAATATCAAGAGTACCGTGAACTATTCAGTAAGGCCAAAGCCAGTTACCTTCCTCCTCATCAATATTCACAAAACTCGATCTGTGAAGTGTCTACAATCTTGTGCACATCAGGGAGTGAGATGATTGGACGACAGCATTTAGCACCACCTCTGGTCACTTTGAGTACTGCATAATGCCATATAGGTTATCTTTGGCACCCACAGTGTTTCAGTGTCTCATTAATGAAATGCTGCGGCAAATGTTGGGGAAATATGTTATCGCCTACAGTGAGGGTGGCGAGGTCTCCACCCATTCACCATTTACATGGACCACAAAAACCTGGAGTATATCAAGTCTGCCAGTTTTGCAAGCAATGCTAACCCCATTACTGGGTAATTAATTAAAAACAAAAACTGATGAAATGCTAATGACAGCACCTACAGCAGCTACAGTCCACTTGTAATCAGCTTCCAGTTTTCTCACTGTAATGATGTAACGTACACTAGGGGTAGGAGAAAAAATCGATGCATCGCGATTCTTTCGCTAACGATTCTGAATCAGTTTTTATTTTATTTTGTGACTGAGTTGGTTGTTAAACGCTTCCTGCATCTTCGTGCATGTGGAGGAGGTAGAACTTTTTTCCGGACATTTCATTAAATACAGGATGAAATGTTAATTCCTGTTTGCCTCGTGTCTCCTTCAAGTGAGTTATGTCTACTTTTTCCTCTTTGAGACACCTATAGCATCAAACTTCCGTTACAGCACGTGCCAGAAATGGAAAAAAATAATCGTTGACAGACGCACATACGTATGCTGGCGAAATCTTCATCATCATAGCGCTTCCTCCTCCACATACATGAAGACAAGTGGGGAAGCGTTTAACAACCAACACAGTCACAAAATAAAAGGGAACAAAAAGAAATATAAGTGGAGAGCAGCTATCTCCTCACACTCCGCATCTCTCTGCATTGCTCTCACATGCGCAGTTGTATCTCTCCCCCATGTACCGTAATCCTTATAAGTGACCGTTATACAGAGATTCCAACTATAAACAAAAAGTATAGAAACTCCAATTTTGGTTGAAATGTAAAGTTGATGTATTTCTACAGCAGAAAAATTCATTAGGAAAAAAAGGAATATCAAGAATCATCTTGGAATTGGATCGTGACTCCCAGAATCAGAATCGGATCAGATGGTGAAGTGCCTAAAGATTCCCACCCCTAATGTACACAACACGTCTTATGTACTATGTCTGTCCACTACCCCCTCCAAAGCCACAGGTGATACTATTGTCAATCTACAATTGGGGACATGATAGGATGTGACATATTGCACACAATCTCACAAGCGTAGTTTAGGGTTTTGTTGTAAAAGTTGAGTGTGGATTCAAAGCTTGGTGCTGGTGTCTGTTTTAAATACAATGTTAGAATAGAACGTTTCACCAATGCTGCACACAATATTTTACAATGAACTTAGTTGGTACTCTTTCCCAAAATATAAGAAAGTAATTTAACCAGTGCAATCCTGACCAGAATAAAGCATTTACTAAAGAAGAATGAATGCAGTAAATGCGTTGCACACTGCTGCATGATCAACCCTCGGGGTCCAATGTGCTTCTATGTTAATTAACCTGCCTTTCTTTTTCCCACGAGCTTCATATCTGATTATACACTCCTGCATGTATGAATCAAAAACTGCCCAGTCCTGATGTATGCCTTTACAATCCATTACAATCCTTTCATATATTTCCTGCATTACAGATGAGCAATTGGTCTGAGGACCAAATGGCCATTGCCTGGTCTAAATAGTACTATAGGGCATATACTGGACACACTGTGCATGTTTACCTTCATGAAAAGCTGCAAGCTCAAGCTAATGATTTATATTTATAATCAGTATAATTTGGGTAATATGACCTTGGGCAGAAATCATGGGTACACACACATCTGGACATCAGTGTTTGCAGGACAAGCTTACAGAGCATACAGTTCTCCAACTTTTTTCAGAGACACCCATAAAGGTAACATCTGCGGCCCCCTTCTCCCTCCAATGGGACACCACTCCCAAGCAAACCCTTTTCATTAGAAAGATTTTGCACCTGTCAAGAACATGTTTCCCTGTTTGTGGTGATCTCTATTTTGATGTTAAGGGGCTCTTTTCAGAGTTTGCCATGAGAAATGGCCTCCTTCTTGGTAGGGGTGCATAGGATCTAGTTGTCCATGTTTTTCAGAACCAGTTCAGCCCTGTTAGATTTTGGCACATCTTCTCAGGCACATATTCAAACAAGATGGATCCAGATTAATCAAGTCTAACAGCCCTCTCAAATGTAAAATTAGACAAAGCCACCATTCTACTTCTGAATTAAAAGAGCCAATTTATTTTACGTAGTATGGGTCCCCATGTTGTATTGACGTGAGGTGCTGTTGTAGATATTTGTGCAGTATTTAAAGATAATTTGCTTTATTTTATCTATCGTGGAGGATCATTGAAACATTATACGTACACATAACAGGAGATCCAGAAATAATTTGTTAGGTCATGTAAAAAGAATTTAAAAGAAAAAAAAACTACCAACATCATGCCCTTAACTATCCCAATTCCTATTGATGAAAAGCATCCCTGCAACACGGTGCTTCCACCACCATGCTTCAATTTGGGGATGGTGTTGAGCAGTGTTAAGTTTCCACCTAAGGTAGCATGTTGTGCCAAGGTCCATTATCGGCTCTTCAGACAAAAGAGCCTTTTTCAACAATGGATCTCCAAGTGGGATTAAATTTTTTTTTCACTAATGGATTTTTGCCAGTCTTTTCCCCCCTTTTTTTTCTTTCTTTTTTTTTTTTTGCTCCAGAGTAGGTACTTTTATATGGTGTAGGAACTATTAGGGAGGCTGTACTAAACATCACTGACTGGTCAAACTCAAGGTTCAACTGATCCCCAACCCTTTTATGCTCCTCTTAAAATCCTGTTGTTTAGTTAACATGTGATTACTACTATTTGTTTTATAACAAGTTGTTTCTGCAACTATTCTGCCAAGTGAGAGATGTTGCAACAGTGTTTTGTTGCATCGGTGTTGTGTTGCAACCAGTTTAAAACACTACATTCATACTGCCAAAGTGAATATCATTAGCAATGTAACTTCCGTTTCAACCTCTTTTATGTTTGCTCTCTGTTTGCTACATGCTGAAATGATGTATCTGTCACACAGTTTGCATCACTCCCTTTATTTTATGTAACGGTTTCCTGCAGTGTGGTGGAAATGCAGAACAAGGAGCGGAAAAAAACAAACAACAACAACAACAAAAAAAAACAAGACTTATGCAGGAGCTGTGCAGTACTCGTTCAGGAAAGTTCTGACCAATTAATTACTCAAAACGTTCCAGAACCTGGCTGGCCTGGATGTGACTTTTGTCCTGTAGTGCTAATTAGCAGCCCCTTGTGGAGAACTTTCAGCTTACTAAACAGTGAGGTAGAGTGAGTTAAAAGTGTGGCAACTTTCCTTTTGTGGTTAGTCTTACCATACTAAAAAACAAACAAACAAACAAACAAACAAAGAGCTTCAAACAGCACATTGATTTTGGGATTAGCATAAAATGCTAGAATGATTCAATTTCATGAATCTTGATTCTCAAACTTCCTGAAAGGAGACTCACAATATGACACACACACACACAAACTCCTCAGCTGAGCTGAAATAGGCAAAGCACAGACTTGTAGGTAATGACATTTTCAGAGAATGTTAGAAGTCAAATGTTTAAATACATATATGGAAAACATATTGGGAAACAGGTTTTAGCTTAAAATATTGTTCTTACTTTAGTATGTAGTTGATATAAATAATGTTTACTTTAAATGGGTTGTTCAAAATTAATAAATCTTTCACAAATTGCCCATTGCATTTCCTTTTAACAGATTGTTCGGCTATAACGCAGCTCCTAATATACACTACTGATGTGCCTGTAGAGTGGAACATGTAAAATGCTTGCACTAAACAGGTCTCACCATCACACTGTTCCCTTTAACACCTATTGATTTTTCAGTCAGATCTCAGGCAAATGTAGGCTACAAGCTTCATTAAGCTCTCATTTCAGGTACAACCTAAGACATAAACAGTTCTCAAAAAGTACTGTCATCTTAAATTAAAATCAAAGTGACTGCTCTGCTGCCTGATTTTTCAGTATTAACATATAAGCATCTCCCACCTCTCTTCCCAGGCAAATCTCTTGGCTTTGCTCACTGTTCCACCTACCGACATTTATGTTGTTCATTTAATGACCTTTTGTAGGATGTACAATTCTCACCAGTGAGGTCTGTTCTGTTCAGTGCTCTCAATAATCATAATCAGTTACACACTCAGTGGTTAAGGTATGGTACCAGTGACCTGTATATTGTAAGTTCACTTCCCAGGTCTGTCAGAGAGTGACCCACTATGTTTGAACTGTATTCAACATTGTTTTGGATAAAAGCATCTACTGGATTATTAAATGTGTTCTGTTGCAGGGCTCTTCTGTTTGCACTGTGTAAAATTAGGAATAAAACTACAGATTTGTAAGGTCTTCTGTTTATTATATTAAATCGTCACCAAGTTAAACATTGCTTTAGAATGCTTGCGGTGATTGGATGTAGACTTACATCATGGCCTATTTTGCGTTCCTGTTTTGGGATATTATACCTCATATTGTTCTGTTACAAAACATACAAGAACTCCACAAACCTTTCAGTAGAAACAATTTCCTAATGTCGAATCAACATTTATTGTGTATATTGGAGGCTGGTGTAACTGTGGACCATTTCAACACTTTAGAGTTTATTTATTTCTGATGATTTTGCTGCACTGAATCATTGCACACCTCAAATTAAACTTCCTAAAATAAAGGCACTACTAGCCAAGTCGTGCTCTTGTAAAACTGCAACAACAAAAAAAATGGTTACTTGTATTTAAGGGTTCAGTTCAAATGCTCCATATAAATGTTAATTCTAATATTGTATATGTAATTAAAAACACCTTCTCCCGTTTTTGTCAGTCACACTCTGAGCTAAACAGCAAATTATTTGTTGCAGTAATCACTGATAGAGAGATAAAAGTGTTTTATCTGCTTCTAATAAATTACAAAACATTAACAAAGTAATGGATTTCTATTATCTCATGTTAACTTTTTACACCAAGGTGATTTTGTATCCTCTGGTAGCACTGCTGCAAACTCACTGAAGTGTTTGAAGAGGCATAGAGCGCATTACAAAACTTGCTCAGTAATTCATTCATTCATTTTTAAAAAAAAAAATCATTCTTCAGTCATTGTCATTCATTCATTTTTCCTTTTTTCTATCTATCTATCACTCTTGATATTCTTTATATTTAAGCATTTGACCTATTACATTTCTAAGCAATTAAAATGCTCCTGATTTTCTTTACATTTAAACTTTTCTAAACCTATTACTTTTCTAAGTAAATAAAATTCAGACTAAAATCAGTAATGCAAGAATTATGCAGGAATTTATGTTGCTCAGGACAATACCCACTATACGTGCATTTTTCCCCCCCTTGGTTAAAAACTAATCTCCAAACATTGGTGAACTCAGAACACTCACGTATTTCAGTGGTCACCTACAAAGCCAGTGAGGAAGAAAATCAAATGAATACTGTATTATGCGATATTACGCACGTGTTGAAAAGTCAGTAATCTATAACAAGATGTCCAGCAGCTCTAAATATACATCTATATTAATGAATTATATACTCTATGACCTTAAAAACCTTAAGATGAGACATTGGGGGCACAGGGAGAGGTGGCTGAATTCTTTATCGGCCTCCTGTCAGAGAGGGCCGTTCATTTGTCTTTCAGGCATCAGGCGAATTAATTAACAAGAAATGCACACGTCCTAATTGAATGCCAAGTAGAGGTGGCCGCTTTGGAAGTGAACGCAGCGCTTGTTTAGGCGCCCTCGCGTCAAAGATTATGTTAATATACAAATTAACCAGTTCATATGCTCCATGTAGCCTTAATAATTCGTTATTCGGTCAAGAAAATGACACATTTAAGCAGTTAATGTATCGATCCCCTGTCCCCTCTCGAGTGCACTTTATTTCACCAGTCATTTATCAACAACACCAACACCCTGAAAAATGCGCAACAATACGCAGGAACCAATGCGCTGTCATGTGCAGTGTAAAGCGTGATTACCGTAAAATGATCTAAGACCCGAAAGCAGCTAACTGTGTCGTATCAGGTGTAGAGGCCATGCCCATATCATGAGCGCATAAACAATAATAATAATAATAATAATAATAATAATAATAATAATAATAATAATAATAATAATAATACAAGAATGTAATGTCAGTATAATCATTTATAATAATTTGCAAATGAGCCTCAATGGACTCGATTATTTTTTTTTTATGACGTAGGCGTGACCTCCAAAAGTTTTGTTATTAACGAAGGTTCCAGGTTATTAGTCTCGGGGGTGTGGAGATTAAAAATAAATGTAAAATTTCTGTGCTTTATTATTATTCGCATTCTTTTGCGGAGAACTGCACTTGTAGACATGAATTCATTTTCAGACGATTATGTTTTTGTTTGGGTTTCGTTATCAATCTGCAGAGACCTCAGCATGATGAACGACCCTGTCAAAATGACGCCAGTCCAAACATTTTACCACCCCTCTGGAGTGAAATCGTGTAAAATGCCCTGCGTGTAGACATGGGGAGCCTATCCAAACAGCTATAACTTTCTCAAGCGTCTCGTAGAGTCTGGGGAAACGAATCGGCTGGACAACAAGGCAGAAACAACACGGTGTGCTTCGTTATCTGTAGGCACTCTAATCGGATCGAGCCCAAACAAGAGGAAATTTTGGGCTTTGCCTTGTGTATTAATGAACGTAAGAATCTGAGTCCTCTTCATCAGCCCACCCAACTTCTCAGAATAACTTTGCTGAGAAACTATCTCTCTCTCTCTCTCTCTCTATTCATTCAGGCTCCCGTGATAGAAAAGCTAAATCCCAAACTGAAAACCTATGAGCGTTAATTTACTGATCGCAGCTGCTCCTTGAACAATAAACTAAAACGGTCCGGGTGCGCGTGAACAGGGCCTAAAGAAGCGAATACTTTTACTTAGACGTATGGCGTTAATTTTTAGTGCCAGCTCTACCCCCCTTCTGTCCCTCTGCCCCGTTCTCAGGTCCAACCCACGTGCTCCGCCACAGCAGAAGGAGGGCAGAAGGAGAGAGAGAGGAAGAGATGACGGCTTCTCTTTTCTCCATCCACAGACTTCACGAAGTGTCTCGGCGGTCAGGACCGTTATGGTGTAAACGTCCGGGAATCGCAGTTGACAGTGGTCGGCTCTGACAAACTCGCTTGGGGCTAATAAGGTAAGTGTTGTGCTATTACACCTCTGCGTGGTTTTGCGGGAACAGGGCGATTTGATTTCTGACTCAGGAGATGCGTACAGTGCAGAAGCACCCTAGATGTCTGTAAAGCATAGCTTCATCAAACCCACTTCGGATAGCTTTTTTATTTATTTCCATAAGTTGTTTCTTTTTCTGTAAACAAATCATTGTAAACTAACACAGATTTTACACCTACTGTAGTGTTTAACACATTTCATTCAAGTTGAAAGTTAGGAGATTTTGCTAACTAACCTATAGCAGGTAGGTAAATATATGGAAGTCATTAAACAAGCATACAAAAACTCATCAGCACTCGTATTTATTTTTTTTTATTCTGTAGTTGCAGTTGGAAATGCTGAAGCCGGGGGATCAGAGCGGTTCTGCTTTCCTCAAAGTGGATCCGACTTACCTTCAGCACTGGCAGCAGCTTTTCCCGCAGAGTCAGCTGAAGAACTGCGCAATTCCGCAAATCCCGGCGCCCGATCGAGCGCCTGTAGCTGCGGAAAGCCTCCGTCAGAGAACCGGCTTAATTTCCTCCACCACCGCCTCGGCCGCTTTAACGCCGTCCTCGAGCTCGTCGTGCGCCCCTGCGGTGTCCGCGCTCGCGGGGTTAACGCAGCTCTCCGCGCCGCAGCTCGCGCTATTCGGACACACTCTCTGTACCGAGGTCGCACCGGCCGAAAACGGCGGCGCGTCTCAGTCCAAGGAACTTTGCCTGCAGTCCAACTTTAACGACAAAGCGTCCCGGTTGAAGCTGACCTCAGAGGAACTGGACTACTATCTATACGGACAGCAGAGGATGGAGATTATCCCACTGAACAATCACACCAGTGATCTCAATAACCGTACGTAAATTTTTAAGTATGCCCAGATTAAAGTAGGGGCCGCTTGATCCTGTCCCTACACTGCACACACAAACACTTACACGCGCCTGATATTTACCCATAGATCAATGACATTTTAAGGGTTATCAGACAGCAATACTATATTCAGCAAGATACACAGCAAAATCTCCAGTGCTGTAATCTCCAGATTAGCTGGACACAAGTAGCCTAAACACTGTAAAAGTTATTTAAAATAGTGAATTTCTTAAATAGTGCATCTGTTAAAATTCAACACGGTAAAAGTTATGTGAACACTGTAATAATTAATTAAACAACGTAGTTTCTGCTGTGTGGTCATCAGTTGTGAGTTGGGGTCAACTGTAACGTCTTATCTGTATTAGGCTAGTAAAACATAATTAGTTAAATTAATTTTTTTTAAAAAATGCATAAAGCGTTACAAAACGTAGCAAATAATTTGCTGGCAAATGTCGCAATCCGGAGAAATTTTAGAAGCCCAATTATGTGCGAAGTATGTTTTAAGATTTTTCTTCTTGATTTGATTAAATAACGGACAGCTGTGTGCGCATCCTCAGCGCCTACAGGCCACGTCAGATGATTTATTGATGACTTTTATTCTGCAGGTCATCAAACAAAAAAGTCGTCAAAGGGGTTATTGAGAGCATGCACACCAAAATCATCAGTGCTGAAATAACATCTGCAATAGACACACGAACGCTGTGTTAATTCAACACTCTGTATTCGGGTGCAGCTACTAGGCTTTAATAATTAATAACAGGTTACTTTTATAAAATTCAGAAAACCCTCATTTCATTATATGCAATTGTCGTAACAGTCGTTTTGATAACGAGTAGAATAAAATTAAATTCAATTGACTGATAACTTTTAAATGATGAACTGATTAGACACATCAGTCCTTGATAATTAAAGCACTTTAAATTTCCGTCCATTAACGAATCTTTCCAAATTTGTATCGTATTTATCAAGTAGCAGTCCGTTCATTCCTGTAGGTTGATTATAACTGTGTAATAGTATGCAATCAGGAAAACAGGCTTAATAACTTAACATTCACTGAGGGGAAATAACCATATTAAAGCCTAGTTTGAAAAGGTGGTGACTGTTTATTTAAGGTGATAAAACAGCCCATCAGCAGTAATCTCCATCGATACGTGCCACGAGGAGATGAGGCATGGAGGAGGGGGGACAAGCCACAATTAATTGCTGTATAGTTTTGTAGAAGAGAGTGGAGTGAGTGTGGATCAGAGATCGATCTGTCCCATCGGCCGCTATTCATCATCCCACCGCGCTATATGGGAGTCTCCCGGGGCCAGCAGGACTGCTTTATCTACATTTGCTATTCTCTCGCCCATATTTCACATCGCTTGGGCTCATTTATAAAGAGAACATACATTTTAAAAACCCGTGGCTTAATTTGTGTAATATGCGTTTTCAGAGCGGTTACTGTCGATCAAATTCTGACGTGGAAAAGGATAAGAGCATTACTATCCTAGAGGTTGGTCAAATTGCAACTATTGCCATTATTCATGTCAGTAGTTGGTAATTAGTAAACATCGAATAAAACGTTCGTTTCGCCTTGGTCTGTACATGACGTGTATTTTGTATGGATTTGGAAATTTCCTTAATTCAGATGCATAGATATGAAATATAATGCGTAAATAATGGAACAGTGCGATATTGCCAGGGGGATTAAACTTGAACTTGAACAAGAATAATAATTTAGATTGTATTTCATGAAATATATATATATATATATATATATATATATATATATATATATATATATATATATATATATATATATATATATGCTCTAACAATAATAGCAAAGGCAATAATATCTGTCAACTGAGTCTGTCAAATATATTTTATTTCAAACCTGAGCTGTTAATTCTCACTAATACTTCTTTGTATCATTGACCACTCGAAAACAAATATTTTCATGTACAACTGTAAAAATGTTGGAGGGAGTAGTAGTGGGAGTAGTAAATTAGGAGTAGTAGTCAGTACTTTTATAGGGGTCCCATCTGGGTTCTGGGATAAGTAACAGTCTCTCACACTGCACTGTCCTGCAGGCTGTGACATGTGTGCAGATAACCGGAACGGCGAGTGCCCCATGCACGGGCCCCTGCACTCGCTGCGGCGCCTGGTAGGGACAAGTAGCGCATCCACTGCTGTGGCCCCTCCCGAGGTTCCCGAGTGGCTGCGTGACCTACCCCGCGAAGTCTGCCTATGCACCAGCACAGTGCCAGGCCTGGGCTATGGTATCTGTGCTGCCCAGCGCATACCACAGGGTACTTGGATTGGGCCTTTTCAGGGTATTCCTCTGCTGCTGGATAAGGTGCAGTCTGGAGCGGTGCGCAACACAAGACACTTATGGGAGGTTAGTATTTTCTTTTTCCAGCTTTCCCAAACTGCTGGGAAATTTTGCAGACTTTGAACTGACGAGAGGTGAAACCTCTTCAAGATTATACAATACAAATTCAGTCACCTTGACTTAAAATTACTAGACATGATTTATATGGCTTAAAAGCTTCATGGATAAGATGAATTGGAATGAAGAACAAATAATGAAATAATGAATGAAAAATGAATTTGTAGCAACTTTCAAATGCATCCATACTTCACAGGTTTTAATAAAATACTTTAAATCTTGGGATTCAAACACCACAGTGTAAAGAGAGAAAATGAAGGGTGAAATACCGCATGCACACAGAGAGAAATAAAGGTCACAGCTCTTAAAGATGACCAACCGACCAGAGAGATGAGGCAGAGAAGGAGGGAGAAAGAGAGCGAGAGGTACTGAGAGTGGATTGCCATTCAGCTGAGAATCCAGAACTGTGGTTTAGCTGAGACATAAACTATCATCACTCAGACACGTTTACAAGCTATCCTTTCCTAGATTCTCTAATTATAGACATGGACAAATACAATTTATCTTCTTGTATGGCAAGTAGTTGCAACATGAGAACAGATCTCTAATATAGATCAACACAAACTGATAACTGCCTCTGCTTTTGAGATATTGGTGCAAAGTTTGTTATTGGTGTGCTATGACTCTCTCCATCCAAATACAGACCTGCTGTTGTTGAGGCCCACACAGACAGAATGGAACACTATTACTTGTTATATATGTTCTGTGTGACGCCATTTTAAACACTTGCTTGGCCAGGGAGGGCTGTAAAAATTCCAGCAGCTTAAACAGAACTGAGGTGGGTGAGGGAAAGAAACTAACCCAGTATTCTATGCTATAACAGTGGAGGAGATGTCTCTTATTTAGGGGCATGTCAAATTTTGAACTATTTAATCAGTGTTGATAAAGTGTAAACTTCAGAATCACTCTTTGTTGTGACTGCAGATCACTTGAATCTCAAGTGATGTCAAGAATGACAGGGACAGTGTGTAACTTTAAAAATGACCTGGTATGTGGAAAATTAATAATGAGTTAACCTTGGGAAATGGTGCTGGAGATAGTGGAATAGTGCAATATTGCTGGAAGGATATGCTAGTAGTTCGCTTAAATACTTGAATTGATATCGCTGTTATTTGCAGTATGGTCATGTAATGATTATCTGCACTGCTGAACTTCAAATGTTAATAAAAAAAATACACAAATAGGTGATTTTAGGTATCATGGGACTTCTTTTCATCCTTGGCGACCCCTGGTATCTCCTGAGAAATACCGTTCAGTATTATATCACATTGTCATATGAAGTGCTATTAAGTATTCTATCAAATACACAAATGTGTGTGTCTCACATTACTTTCACTACATCAAAAATGCTTGCTGCACTATATAAGACACTATTATGACACTATTGTGCCAAAAATATAATTAATTTAATATATTGTACAGAACCTTGTAGGGTAGTACTTTTTCTAGAAATGTGTTTTTTTTTTCTCCAGGTTTTTTCATAGCTTATGCGCTTAATAGTGAATTAAGTGACTTTAGCATGGCACCAACTTTTGTGAGCATATACTGTATATTCTGAATTGTATGTGTATTTATTCCTTTTCTTAAAGGGGCTTAAGAAACATTCAAACTAGCTTTGTGTGCCAGCATAACTATACACTAACTATTCTAATTTGTTTTGTTGAGCAGAACCTTAATATATCTCTTTAGATTAAAAACGTTGGGTTCTTGTCCATTTTCATTTTGTTCATACTGGGGGCATTTATATGTTTGTACTATCTGTGGTCTATAAGCCTATCATTTTCCCCAGCAGATTTTGCTTCACCCAGGGTTTTTCATGAACTTGTCTGTGGAATGTCCATGCCAAGGTTTAAATATTTTTGATCAAATAATATTACACACACTGCTTTCGGGAATCCCATAAGACCTTAATTTTGAACAGTATTGAATACAGTCAGTAATGTTTATCATCTATAAATTCCATTACTACTACCTAGTTATATTCACTAAATACTGGGTAATATTGTCTACTATACCGTATGTGCGATGGGGTGTGATGCTTTGGATAAATAATTTGACAATTCATTCTCATTTAAAAGTTAATTAACGACATCTGTGTTATTATTACCTATTAAAAATAGTGCTAGACCTCATAGAGTGTTTGAACATTGAAGCTCTGACATCTGTCATCAAATTTAGCTTTCGATTACGTAAGCTATTTCAGCACGTGAGGAAAAGCTCAAAGTCATATTTTCATTTTTACAGGCATTTATACTTTAGAATCACAGAGCCGTAATTGCATATGATAAAAAAATGTTAAATACAAAATAGATTTAGTTACTAAACATAAATTAAGTAATGCACTACCTAAACTGAATTACTTTTTTTAAACTGCGAGACCTATATACTGTTAATCAGTATAAAATACACAATGCTCTATTATCTTGAAATGTAGAAATACTTAGAGCATGTTACAGGAAATATTTATATAAGACCATTGAAATGATAAGAGGTCAGATTAATGTATGAAAATAGTAAGTTGAAGTAGACACAAATATTGGAGATTAGGACTTGTTTAGATTGATCAGGCCAGGTGCTGAGGGATTAACTGATAGGAATAATATTTTGCACTAGTGGTCAGGGGGTCACTGGCAATACCCCTGTATGAACTATCACTGTGTGAACATGACTGTCCACAATGATATCATCATTGGCAGGCACCAGTGGGTGTTCTAGAGTAATAATAAAGTACCTAGGCCACAGGCCAGGATAATTATTTTTATTTTCTGTGTGCCAGAATGAGGAGTGACATGTTTAACGTCGGTTCACTGACATAGAAAGCTCCATAATTTGTCATTTAAGTTATTTTATGCTCCATTTCCCCCTTGATCCAGGGCTCTGTTGTGTGAGAAAGCACGTTGATGGTGGAACAATTTTATTTGAAATGTATCCGGATCTAAAAGGTAAACACTTTTAGAGCCATGTTTTTTTGGGTTTTTTTTTTTTTTTATTCAATAGCAGCAAATGGGTGCCGAAAACAGTTTCATTTGGAAGTAAAACATGTTGGTGTGTATACTTACAGTGGATATAAAAAGTCTACACACCCCTGTTAAAATAGCAGGTTTTTGTGATGAAAAAAATGAAACCAAGATAAATCATGTCAGAAAATT
Source organism: Cranoglanis bouderius (assembly GCA_023630585.1). NCBI lineage: Eukaryota > Metazoa > Chordata > Actinopteri > Siluriformes > Cranoglanididae > Cranoglanis > Cranoglanis bouderius. The sequence goes on along the minus strand of CM042556.1, from coordinate 3,857,893 downwards.
TGTCGTCATCCTCAATGTATAATTACAATGCATAAAAAAAAGTGAAAAACAATCAAACATTTTTAGTGAGAAATAGGAAAAATAAAAAAGTTACAATAAACTGGTTTCATAAGTGTGCACACCCTTTCATAAATGGGGATGTGGCTGTGTTCAGAATGAGCCAATCACATCCAATCACATGTTCAACAGTAATTATCATACAGCTGTCAGCAATGAAATTATTCTGATTAACCCCAAATAAAGAGCAGTTTCTGTAGGATTTTCTTCACACCTTCTTGGTTTCATACAACTGCTGAAGCCATGGTCCACAAAGAGCTTACAAAGCATGCATAGTATCTCACTTGTTGAAAGGTAATGATCAGGAGAGGGGTACAAAAGAATTTTGAAAACATTATATGTATCATGGAACACTGTGAAGGCCATCATCAACATGTGGAGAAAATTAAGCACCACAGTGACATCACCAAGAACAGGATGTCCCTGGCTAGACAGAAGCCCTTTCTCACAAAGAAAACATCCAAGCTCAACTAAATCACCCCAAAATCTTTTGGTAAAATGTGTTCCAAAAGATATAATAATTTCATAATTCCAAAAGGTTTGTTTGGTGCAAAAAAAGCACTTCACCACCCGTGGTGAAGCATGCTGGTGGCAGCATCATGCTTTAGGACTGCCTTTCTTCAGCCAGAACTGGGGCTTTTTATGAAGGTATAGGAACCTCGAATAGCTACAAATACCAGTCAATTTTAGTGCAAAACTTTCAGGTGTCTGCTAGTAAGCTGAAGATGAAAAGGAATGACATCTTTCAGCACTACAATGACCCAAAGCATACATCCAAATCAACAAAGGAATGGCTTAACCAAAAGAAGATCAATGTTTTTGAATGGCCTAGCCAGAGCCCAGACCTGAATCCACTTAAAATCTGTGTGGTGACCTGAAGTGGGCTGTTTACAGGAAATGCCCTCACAATATGACAGATCTAGAGTGTTTTTGCAAGGAAGATTCTTACCCAAAAAGATTAAGTGGTATAATGAAATCAAAAGCTGTTTCAACAAATTATTAGTTTAGGGGTGTGCACACTAGGTTATTGTAATTTTTTATTTTTTTAAAAATTTTGTTTATTTTTTCCTAAAACGTTTCTGATTGTTTTTCACTTTATTTGTATACTTTTCAATTTCACATTAAAGGTGGAAAAAGATCTGCCATGATTTATCTCAAAATCACAATTATAGTTGAAACACTGCCAACTAAAATTGTTTAACTCGTTATATATTGTAGATCTAATGTAAGAAATGTCAGTAGATTTTCTGGAATATGAATCCACCGTTATATCATTCATAGTCTGTGAAGTCATTCAGACACAAAATATGCTGAGAGTTGAATGTGGACAAAAAAAACCCCAATCCCTTTTAATGCATAAATTGACACTATAAAAAGCTGTTTTTTTCTAAATTTATATCTAATAGCATAATTGCATAGTGCAGTTTAAGTACACCTTGACTTGATATTCTTTTTTTTAGTTCTGCATTTAATTTGACAAAGTTTCCTGAATCATTAAATGCATCCTTACTATATTACATGGCACTTATTGAGAAAAAAATGAGACCACTTGAGCTAATAGGACAAACTGAAAAGGTAAACATCTACCAGAAGGTGTTTTTGTGAACAGATACCAGAGCCACACTATCGCAGGCACACTGCATCCCCTCTCAGCTGTTCCACTTACATGCCCCCATCCCGTTCAGCCGATGGCTGCTAAGTGTTTCCTCAGATAAGGCATGCCAGTTCCATTACACAAAGTGTTCCATGCTCCAGACTCACACAGACTTTTTCAGTGTTCCCTGTGCCACTGGGACCAAGGTTCTCTCAACTCAGAGCTTAATGGCTGGAGGGCCCTGACTTACTCACCATAATAAGGGCATGAGGTCAAGCGACTCTCAGCTAGGATTAGTTGGGCCTGAATGTCTCTCTACCTCTCTAGCTATCTTTCTCCATGGCTCAGCTATCGATGAGCAGCTGTTCAAGGACGATTTACAGCATTTGGTCAGTGACAGGGTCCAATCAGTGTGCTGTAAATGTCGGTCCGAAAGACATCGAACAGTAAGTAAGGCAGTGACAGGACACCACCAGCCCAAATCAATGGCTAGATGAGCTACACACAGAGACCAGTAGTAAGACCATGAGGAGTAAAAGTATCCCAGAGAGCCTTTAGGATTTGGTGGTCATTTGGTGTTTTTTTTTCTTTTTTAGCATTCTTTGTCTTGTCTTTTTTCTTGCCAGTTTTTCTCTGGAAGCGATATGCCATTTTCTCTTACTTATTACCTACCTATAGCATTCCCCATATGAGATTTTGATTTAAATCCACTATAGCATATTTGTGTCTGTCAGTTAAAATGGTTAGGATTAACACATACTGTTACATTCAAGACTGCTTTTTTCTTAGACTTCTTAGACAGCGTATAAGCACTAACTGTTCAGCCCCATTAAAATCCCATATAAACCATGCAATTTAGCTGATTATTGCAATCATTTACAAAATTGATTTCACCCCGAGTTACAGACAATTGCAGCAAAGCTATTGACACAGTTTGTGTCTGCAATGAACTGACCCTCCTCAATAATGTCTTTACACCAGAGGCATGCATAGACATTCAGAGATCAGATATGGTCAGAAATTAATACATTCTTTCATGGGGACCATTTAATAAAGATTAAATGTGAAAGAAAACAAATAAATAAATAAATAAAAATAAAGATCTCGTATCAGCCTATTTTCCTCCTTTATTTTACCTTTTGATATGTGCTTATCTGTTATGTTTATCCTTGTATCACTGATTTGTGCTCTTTAATTTGTGGTAGTTAGTAGCTTTTCTGATGTGTAATTAGAGTATGGCTCAGCTGGAGCAAAGTCAGATGCAGAGGCAGGACTAAAGATGACATAAATTGCTTTTTATAGGGCATTTACTGTAATTCTTGCTTAGAGCTATAACAAGCCTTCTTCACTCAATTCATTAGTGCACAATGACGCCTATCAATCAAAGTGTGTTTTCCACCCTGGTTTGCCATATATTACACATTCTTTGGGCCAACCAGTGAAACGTAATCATTTAGATTACTATTTCAAATGCAATCCAAGTAGCAGAACTATGCAGTAGGCTTATATGAAACCTTAGCCACCTCTCCTATGTATAACACCAAGAGCTTATAAGCAGTTTATAAAAAAGATATGCAGCATGTACAATTATATATTTGTAATGAAATTAAACTAAAAAAGCCAGGCACTGTGCTCACATTCTGATGAAACCCAGATGAACATATTACATTGAACTGTGAAATACAATGCCGCGCACAAATAATCTTTTAATGCTATGAAGTAAGAGCACAACATAAACAATCCACTCCACAAACATTTTTTGTGAGTGAAACAATGCATCTGGTCGAGTTATACTGCCCAGCTGAAAGCTGAGTAAAGATAAATGGGTCCAAAAAATCAAGAGTACTTTCTGTGTGTAGACAGATGGGAAGAGAAATGGATTCAGAGGGTATAAACTAAATAATAAACACTGAATCTTGCTCACTCAATATCTATGTGCTTCTTTGGTTTCTATATTTTATTGCCTGTGCTAGTATTTTCCTGTTTATTTCTTTCTTTCTTTTAAAATAACAGCCCGCAAATGAGTAAACTAGTTGTTTAGTGGCCAAACAGCAGCTCACAGCAATAACCAAAGAGTGAAATCAAACAAAACTCACTCAGATCTCATCCAATTTGACCTAGTCTAAATCATTCTGTATATGAAAAGGTGACATTTAAAAGCTTCTAGGCTATTGGAAAAAGAGAGTATGGTACAATGCATCACATTTTATTTTTAAAGTAAAACGATGCAAAGCTTTTTGCTCAGTGGGTGTAAAGCAGAATATCAAAAATGAATGAATGGATGAATGTGCTGTGGTGTCAGAAGGAAGTCCAGTTTCATATTGCTGGTATACGGGGGTGACAAATTAAAGGAAAACCCAGCATAAGGTCATGTTCAGTGAAACGCTCTGTGCGTGAAGCGCAAAGCGGTTTAAAAGCCTCGGTGTGAAATTGTTAAACCCAGAGCCTTAAAAAAAAAAAAAAAAAAAAAAAAAAAAAAAAGCTCGGAATAAAATGGAAATACCTCTGCAATAACGAAGACAATGTGTTAGCCTGATAGATGAAGTTCCTATTAAGTAATGACTCTTTGTGCCAGAACAAGTAAACAGTGTGGAACCCATTAATACGGATAATATTCCATTTGGTTTCTAATTGGTTTTCATGAAAATGCTGCTGTGTACCGAATAAACTACTTCGTATGAAAGTGTTCAGGTAAACGGTATTCCATTTTTCTTTCACGAGTTGGACAATTCGAAAAAAAATGCCGCAGAAGTCCTGTTTAATGCATTGGATTTTAGGATAATTGATGAACGTACTCCGGAGGTATTATGACCAGGGTTGCCAGATCCGGGTGACAAAAGAACCCATTTGACAAGCATTATTAAATGACGTAGTTTTCCTAAATAGTTCTTTCGCCGAGGTCCTAAGTTTGTCTCGTATTATTAATCTATGGACGCGAATTATAAAACACACTGGAACTTCAAAAGTAGCTCAGGATTGCGGGTAAACCACGCACCTGGCAACACAGCCTTTAACGTTCCGAGCACCACGCACGCCGGTGAATTACATCTGGATTTAGGAGGACTCGCGCAAAACAATCAGCCGCACGTCCCTTTTCTCCATGGCTGTTTGCGCCGACTTATTTTTTTTTATGCCTTTTGCGTAGTTTTTCCTCAGATAAATATGCGTGAGGGAGAGAAGCCCATTTTGTGTGTTTATGTACTTCTGTTTACTGCGAAGGCCGTAACATATGATTTACCTACATACAGTAGTTTGCATACTCATCAAGTATAAAGGTGATCAGTCACATCACCGATGTATTGACTTGCAGTGACCCTTCCAATGCATCCAGCAAAATTCCTCCTACACTAGAGTCAAGCTGTCACTCCTGTATATGGTCTGTAGATTGCACGATTTTGTCTCACTCCTAGTTCTCTTTCTGCTCTGGGGAAAGGTGCTGCTCCCATGTCGCCACAGGCCAGAGAAATGACTGGACTCTCTGCATTGTTTTTCACATTGACTCATTGTAATGTGTGTCCACACACATGTGTGTAGATGTATGTGTACTGTATATGTGTGAAGGGTAGGATTTAGAATGGCATCATCTGATCACGGTAATGACATGTTCTTTCATACTGTGTGGTGTGACAGCTGAACATTTTGTTCTGGCCAGCACTGATTTTATAATGCACTTGTATTGTTTAACCAATATGACCACATGCTGCAGAGAGCTACCAAATGTAACACAATGACTAAATGTTTTAGATACATCATACATCTTGGCTAAAAAGGGCTTTTCATCATAGAAAGCCTTTTCCTTTCTTTTCTTTTCTTTTCTTTTCTTTTACTGCAGAACATTAGTCTAACACCAGGAATTACAGAAATATGTTTAAAATAATAATTTTTTTTTTACAATGCTTGGTTTGTCACAAAGGTTGCATTAATACTGGGTATGCAATCCAGAAACAAATCCTCTCAAAATTAACAAGCTGCCATGTTAACAGCACATTTGCACCATATAAACTTGCTCTTTTGCATTATACTTACTTGATATTTTATATTGGTTGTGATATTTATCTAGTCAGAGCTAAACAATCCATAAATAAAATGTCTCTTTTTCGATAAAGCAGCTGGAAGGTTAGGCTCAGGGCTTGTGTAACAAACTGCTTTGCTGTAAGCAGTGTCCAAGCATTCTATCATGCTGTCAGAGGCGGTGGAGGTTCACTAAAAAGCCATGAGGATAAGAAAGGGGAATGAGTGCAGACAAACTGGATGTCAGGGGCTCAGTGGGGTCAGAGGGGTCTCTAAATCCCATTCATTCAGGCCTGTTCCAGTGACAAGGCAGAAGGTCTCTTACTTCTGTACTAGGCGATGGATGGATAGTGGTTTAGATAGAGATGCTGAGATATGGCTGAAAACATGCATATAGATGTTGTGACTTTCTTTTTATGCCTGGCTGTTATATTAGAAATGGTCTTTCTTTGATGGAAAGAAATGTTCTGACCGTGTACACTTCCTCTGATGTACCATGTTTTGAAGATTGAACATTTTTAACCTTTGGCAATGTTGAACACTTAACAGTGTTGAGCACTTCAGTGAAGTGGAAGGAAACAATCCAGACACTCCATTTGGTAATGTAACATTTAGCAAAATTTGAGACCCTGTCTTTTCTTCTTTATAATGTGAAACTATATCTATTCTTCTATTGACAGCGAGGCTAACTGTGTTTTAAAAAGAACATTAGCCATTCGAAAAATCTATCCTTGAATTGTTTTTGTCACATGTGACATTATTATATTCATTAGTGAGTGTCTGTGAAATGTTCTGTTGCAGATTGAAAAGGGTATTTGAGCATAAAACTAGTGTTTAATGTGTTATTTGTTATGCGCTATTTTGTAGCTCTGTGCTTCATCTCTCAGAATTTAATACTGTCATCACCAATACACATAAGGAAAACATTCTGTTTTCCTTATCAAAGGCCGAAATTTAGTTGAACCATACTAGTTCAGTTGTATCTGGTGTGGTACATACAAAATGTGAAAGCTAAAGGTATTGTTTTATACTGTTTCCAGAAAAAGACATAACTAGCTAAATAACTTACTCACTATCTTATTAGCTAAATATTAAAGTTAGCTATAGTAAAGGAGAAAATGTAGACAGCTGTGCAGCTAGCACTTTAGAATGGAGAAAAATCTTCAAGACCTAAAACCAAATTTATTTTCAGACATGCAATACAAAAGATTCTAAAGAAAAATGCAAATGAACTCTTTTCAAAGCTGCTGTTCTTTTTCTTGCTGGAGTAATTCATGCTCTTAATAGTAATGCAGTCATTATTTTCATTCAGATATCCAGCCACTTAGACATATCTTTCTGTACCATTTATATGTGGTTTCCTGCATTAGTTAGCTAGTGAGGCAGCTCGTGAAAGAAAATCAAACCGCCCACCCACAAAACACTGCCCAGTATTAAAGCCAGGAATTTTACATGCTGTAAATAATGTAAAAGATGAATAGGTATGTTTACAACCAATGTATTGATGGTTACATTTTTATTAGGCTCTTTAAAAATATTATATGCTATAGAAGTTCATTGCCAGTATATTTTACAAGCAGTCACAAATTAGAGATATGTATTACTAAAGTCTAGCATAATAATATCTGGCATACAGAGATGAAATTTGAACTGTGCTATAGAAGTTTATGCAGGTGCATCCATGACCTGTGAATTTTATTTATTTGTTTGTTTTTTATCTATCTGTGTACATATTAATATTTTTGGATCAGCATGTGAACAACAAACCTGCTGCATAATTGCACGTGAAGTGTTTTTGGTTTTGATTGCATTGGCTATGTGTTTTGTATTCTTCGTTTTTTCTTTTAGATCTATGACCAGGAGGGCACATTACAGCACTTTATTGATGGCAATGATCCAAGCAAGTCAAGCTGGATGAGGTACATCCGCTGTGCCAGACACTGTGGGGAACAGAACATGACAGTGGTTCAGTACAGGTAATGTACAGACTTTTGTGCAGAATTTTGAAATATTCCGTATGATGTCCTCTTGCTAAGTTATTTGCATTTATTAATTTGGCAGATGCTTTTATCTAAAGTGACTTACAATAAGTCCAAATAAGGGCCAATCAGTGGCTGTCTGGCAACCATGGAATTTGAACTTAAAACCTGGAGGTCACTAGCACAGAACCTTAACCACTGAGCTATAAGTCTCCCATACTGATATTTCCCATGGCATAGGAGATCTCATGCTGAACAAGATTAAGAATCTGTGTATTACTTTCAGGTTGATATTGGATAGCCTAGTGTCTGTCTAGACTTTAAGCAGTGAGGGCTGGGTATAATTTTGCTTTGATAACCATAAGCAGGCACAGTGTTATTGCTCTACTCTTAGTGCCTCTATTATTATGGCTTGCGGTTTCGGTAACTGTGTAGTGTCAGTAGGAAATATGAGGCCATGATGTGGAATTAGTCTTCTGAGCTACAATCATCAGTGGGATTTAGCTTTACACAGTGTCACTTTGTGTCTTCAAGTGGTTCAAGTGTGTACTTCAACAGTACTTTGCCTGGTGTTGTTTCACTGTTAAGACCTAGTGACCCTTTAGAGCTCTAAATAGGTGTATACTCAAGAGGACTGCTTTAGGGAACTTCAGAGGTGAGACTCCCCTCTTGCATACACTATTGTGTATACAAGTTCTTGCTGTTAGGAGTTTTTCAAACCATGTGCATGCTGCACATTGGAATGTCCTCTCCGTCAGCTGGATTGAGTTCCAGTGTTATGATTTGCAATATCTAGATGGAATTCTCTTCAAAGCGACTTGTGATTGATCAACCCTGAGCTGGCTGTTTTGTTTTGCCTTGACAATAATGTCCATTGGCATGTGCTTTACTTCACTTGCACTGGGGACACCCCACCGTTGTCTTTATGACTCATCCAACCACAATACTAAATACATGTCAGCGCTGGAAATGTTATCCAAGACGAAGGGGAAAAAATGGCCTTTGATGTGCTTGGCCGGTGTGGAGTTCTGTGCACGCTTTGGAAGTGACGGCAGCGTTGTAAGAGATGGTGTTCGTTTACACTTGTTCAGCCTCCTCTGAAAACGTGCAAGACCACCCATCGCTCCAAAAACAGCCCTCTTTCAGCAGCCAACTGAGTCATTTAGTGTGAGTACATTTATTTGTGTGCTCCAGTGTTTATGTTAAGTGAAGCCAAACTGAGAGATGAACTGTTACAAGGGTATAAAGTACATGGTATAGTGTATTTTTTTTCTCTCGTGGGTTGCAAGATGTTTTTGATTTATGGGCTCACCCCTTGTTTTATTTTGGTGTCTCGGTGAAAGGAATTAATAAAATTCACAGGCCTCTGCAGCTCTACAGAGACCAAAGGAGCTTATTATCAAATATTTGTAGTGCACCCCAATTCCCAGTCCAGAGCTCCTCTGAAAATGTGAGAACAAATTCTCTGAGTACTACAAATGTTTAGACATTGAAGTATGTGAAAACCAAAGAGTAATGAAATATCAGTCTTTGCACTATTAACATACAAATTAAGCATTATAATGTGACTGAAGTTAGTGACATGTAGGTGCATTGAATGCTGGAAAATTATGACATGTGTAACATTTCACATAGGTTTAACCTAGTTGAACCTAGAGAGCTATTAACAAGCCGAGAAAGAAAATGTGAAATCTGACACAAATACTATGGTCACTGGGCCCTGGTAGCCACATGGTTATGATTCTAAGCTCATGATCAAATCATTGTGCATTCAAATCTCATGACTCCCAAAGAACCACTGATGGCCTTTACTCTCAACTGTTCAGCTGTATGCTTGGAGTTCTTTTGTATCCTGTCAGATAAAAAAAAAACAAAATCATATTTTCAGATCGTGTATTTTCTACCGGGCTTGTACGGATATTCCACGAGGAACAGAACTTCTGGTATGGTACAATGACAGTTACACCTCCTTCTTTGGCATCCCCCTGCAATGCATCGCACAGGATGAAAACTGTAAGTCTCACCAGTCTTATAAGCACACTCATTTACTAAAACAGCAGTGCTATAACACTATATGCATACATTTAGTGATGAGGACACAGTGATTTACATACTTTTTGTTCAAGAGACCATCCAAACAAATGTTGGCTTCTACCAAGTATTTTAAACAAATACAAACAAATTTTAAGCAAAAGAAACATGAAGTCATTTGAAAAATATTAATAAAATATTAAATATAATAAATTAAAGAATTGTTTTTAAAAATAATCCATTTCTTAGTATTTTACTATAGTCATAGATCACCTAAACCATTTGTTTTCTTTCATGGACTTTATGGTAGAACAGTCAGTTCTGGAGGAGTGGAACCCGGTTACATTCATTTTTGGACTCGCCATCTAAAGCCTACTTTGTATTTCATATGTGGATGTTAGAGATTAGCAGAGTTAGTGCATATGAGGTCAACTTTATTTTAGTTGCCCCAAAATTCATGGTACATTCCATAATTTATTTGAAAGTATTTTTGATTTAAAATATTATTTTCTCAGCATAAATGAACGTTTACCCCATACAGTTAGGTTTTGTATTTGTTGAGCCCATCGGCGAGTGGAACGCCTGGATATCTGACAGAGTCTGACAGTTTCGTGTTTACATGAAAGACATTTTATGGCTTTAGTCTGGTTGCTGTTCTGTTTAAACAACTCTTTTTCCCTCCAAACTGTTCTCCAATGTGTGCAGTATGATTTGATCAATGCAATGCTATAACAACAAGAAAAAACACCATAAGGCCAAATCCTCTTGCATCTGGTGAACAGTGGTAACAGTAGTTTAATACAGATGGATAAAATTGTGTATTTGAACATACCTGGTACAAGAATGAATCAAATTGAGAGAACTTTATTAGTTGTTTTTTTTTTTTTTAGAAATACACTCGAGTGCATTTTCATTGCGAATGCACAATTATCATGAATACAACCTGATCTCATGCAAAATTCGGTACTGTAAGGAGTGAGAGAGTAATTTGGCTTGATTTCCTTTAATGAAGTTACAATAAAAGCTATACCCAGTAACCCTTGTCTTCACTACAACCTTTCATGTGTAATTTTTCAGACATTTTTTTTGGCTTGTGTCAATTCTTATTGCATTGGTGAAGAACAAAACAAACAAAGGAACAAATGTCTGTAAAAGAGTAGAAATGTTTAGCTTATAGAATAGCTTGAAACATGGTTAAGGGGTAACCATTGACTTCTGCATCTTAAATTAACCCCTGCAATACACTACTCCCGGTTTTTTGTAGAAGAAATGTAACTTTAACACTAACTCTAATCACATTTCTTTATTTTGATCATCATCCAACATTACATTTTGACTGGATACATTAGCTTTATTAAATAAGAAAGCCCAAGCTCTTCTCATCTTACAGTTTGGTAATGTTATTTTTGTGTGTACAGCATGTTGCACTACAAAAGAATGTGGAAAATGGTAATGTCTGAGCATGAGATAACTAGTTCTGCCCTCTTTAATATAAAGTTTAATATGAAACTACTATTTGTTCTCTTCGATGTCATGTTGTCATGTTGGATCTACTGTTGGTAATTGATGCAGTAAGAACTCAATAACAAACAATAATTAGTACAGAATACTGACTGATCAACTCTGCAAATATTTGTGTTTCTTTGAACAGTGAATGTGCCATCTACTGTAATCGAGGCCATGTCCCGACAAGAAAGCCTGCAGCCTTTCAGCAAAACATCCAAATCCTCTTCACCCACCATGCTGCAGCGCTCCATGGTGTTCCCTCACTCACCCTGCTCACGGAGCTTCTCTCTCCTGGACAAGGTGGGCAACATGGAGTCTGGCTTTAACCAGCTGAACACCAAGAACCAGCGGGTCCTGGCCAGTCCCACATCCACCAGCCAGCTTAACAGTGAATTCAGTGACTGGCACCTCTGGAAGTGTGGCCAGTGCTTCAAGACCTTCACACAGCGCATTCTTCTGCAAATGCATGTGTGCACACAGAACCCGGACAGGTAACTCACACTCTAACAGCATCTACAGGGCAGTGGTAGCTCAGTAATAGCAACCTAATGGGACATTACGGAGTACATAAATCAACACATTCAGCTAAAGAGGGACAGAGAGCACAGGGATGTTAAACAGATACAACATCTGGCTATATGGTGCAGATACATAGCTAAGTCTTAGCAGATACATAGCTAAGATTTGAATGTTAGATTTTTGGGCCAGCATGCACCACATATCGTTTTCATGGTGTTTAAACTGATGTGTGCTTATTGTGCATTTCAGATCCAGACTCTATGCATTTTAGCATGTATTAAAGTGAATGATATGTAGTAAGAGCACTAACTAGACATGGATTGTAGCATATGGGATACAGTATACTGTATGTTCTTCATGTTGTTATTCCCCAAACAAACTATCAGTTATGTAACGAAGAATCTACCTGATACAGTCAGGTCCATATGTATTTGGACAGTGACACAATTTCCGTAATTGTAATTGTGGTGTACACCACCACAATGGATTTGAAATGAAGCAATCAAGATGTGACTGAAGTGTAAACTTTCAGCTTTAATTCAAGGGGTTTAACTAATTTAATTAAGGGGTTTATATTGCATTAACCATTTAGAAATAACACCATTTATATAGAGTCCCTCCATTTTTACAGGCTCAAAAATAATTGGACAGTTGACTGATAAGCAGTTTCATGGCCAGGTGTGGCCTGTCTCCTTGTTATTTCATGACAGATTAATGAGATAAAAGGTCTGGAGTTGATTCCAAGTGTTGAATTTGCATTTGGCAGCTGCTTATGGGAACTTTCAACATGCGGTCCAAAGAGGTGTTGAGGCAAGTGAACGAGGCCGTCATTAGGCTGAAAAAACAAAACAGATCTATCACAGAGGTAGTAGAAACTTTAGGAGTGGCCAAATCAACAATTTGGTACGTTCTTTAAAAAAAAAAAAAAAAAAAAGAATGAAATGGTGAGCTCAGAAACACCAAAAGTCCTGGAAGACCACAGAAGTTGACTAAAGTGGATGAAAGCAGAATTATTTCCTTGTTGAAGAAAAACCCCTTCACAACATCTAGTCAAGTCAAGAACACTCTTGTGGAGGTATGTGTATCTTTGTCAAAGTCTACAATCAAGAGACGCCTTTCATGAATGTAAGATGCAAACCAGTGGTAACACTCAAGAACAGAAAGGCCAGATTAGAAAAAAAAAAAAATGACCAGTTCTGATGCAAGATGCACGATTTACTTATACCAGAATGATAGGAAGAGAAGAGTATGGAAGGAAAGGAAGGGCTCATGATCCAAAGCATACCACTTCATCTGTCAAACATGTGGAGGAAATTTTATGGCATGGGCATGTATGGCTGCCAGTGGAACTGAGTCACTGGTGTTTATTGATGATGTGACCACTGATAGAAGTAGCAGGATGAATTCTGAAGCATTTAGAGCTATACATTCTGCTCAGATTCAAATGTTGCAAAACTGATAGGACTGTGCTTCACAGTACAGATGGCTAATGACCCAAAACATACCGTGAAAGCAACCCAAGGGCTTCTTAAGGCAAAGAAATTAAATGTTCTTAAATGTCTGATGACCTCAACCCAATTGAGCATGCTTTTCACATACTGAAGACCAAACTGGAGGCAGAAGTACTCACAAATAAGCAGCAACTGAAGGAAGCTGCAGTAAAGGCCTGGCAAAGCATCTCAAGAAACTCAGCATTTGGTGGGTTCCAGAGTTTATGCAGTCATTGACTGCAAATGATTTGCATTGAAGTATTTAAAAAATCCTATTTATGATTGTTAGTTTGTCCAATTACTTTTGAGCCTGTGAAAATGGAGGGATTCTGCAAAAATAAATGGCTGTAATTCCTAAACGGTTAGTGCAATAATTTTGTTAAACCCCTTGAATTAAAGCTGAAAGCCTACACTTCAATTACATCTTGACTGCTTCATTTTAAATCCATTGTTTTGGTGTACAGAAGCAAAATTATGAAAATTGTGTCACTGTCCAAATATTTATGGACCTGACTGTACATTTTCTTGCATAGTTGATTGATTTAATGATTTATGAGTATGTATGTTTTGCAATGGTTCCTCCTGGGGGTTATACTGTAAGCCAAATAGTCTTGGCAACATGACCATGACCATTAACATGATGATAATTATTTCTAAAACACTGAATTTTCAGGAATTACATCAGTTCTTAGTCAATTTTGCCCAGAAGGTTTGGTTTGACTGAAGAAAGTAATCATCTTTGACTTGCAACATCAGATATATAATGGAGCTTACTATTAAAAAATCAAGACCCTGACATTGAAAGTTCTATCTGTTTTTTCCCCCCAAAAATGAGTTAATGCTATAAAAATGTTATATACATGTCACTGAATATATCTGAGTATCTCAAACTATTGCTTAGAAGTATAAAACAATATACAGTCGAAAGGTTTTATCTGCATCAAGCTTATTAAGGGTAATGGCTCAATATGTTAAGATCACAACATGCTTTTACATTCTTGCAGTTGAAAATTGGCAGGATTTGGATACAAGACATTTGACAAATGACTATTTCTCACCATGTTTAGTTAGAATAGATGTGTACAAGGTGTGTAAGTGTATGAAAATGAACACTGATCCAAAACATGTTTGTCTTTGAATCTGGTGTTCACTTATATTGTGCAGAGGAATTTTTCTGCTTTTCTTGACCATGTATTTAAGCAATGAAAGACATTAGGAAGATTTTATAAGGCTACGTAAGCATGTTCATGTACCATAATTATGGGCATTCATTAGAGGGTTCCTGACTAGCGCAATATTTGAGAAGATGGTAGGAAATAAAATAAATGTAACTTCTCTGCATCACTGTATAAGGGGTATAGAATTGATAATTTACACACAGTTTTGCATCGCTGACCACTCTGGAATTTACTGTGTGTAACATCTCTAAACCTAATTAAATATGGCCCAGGACGTATTGGAAATTTTTTGCTTAGCACTATATTTCTTGGGTGCATACAAACCTATAAATCAGTTGCTGCTGTCACAAAGAAATACCCACTCTAACGGTGATGCAGAGGAAAACAGATGCCACTTATTCAATAAACTAATATTCATAGACAAGAAAAATGTTGCTGGGATACCCTAGGAGTTGAAGTCGATGTGAAGGGCTGTCAATATTAAACTTTATGACCCTGGGGTGCAGATAAAATTTAGCTGAACAAGGGAATCTGGATCTGGTGGTATTTGGAGTTGAAGCAAGTGCCATAAATGACCCTGGGATGCTTCAGCTATGCTTTATGGGATTTGGCCTATACATATTTATTGATCTTTGTTCTATATGAACATTTCAGGGTGGATAAATTATTTGGGTATACTATCATGAAAGATGGAGCTTTGCTTATATGTTGCTGACTAAACCACAAAAAGGGTTTTTCTTGTTTTTTGTTTGACTAAACCAGTCATCACTGTATCCTAATTTTGTTGCATTCCTTGAATAGGCAAAACCTTCCATAGAGCCATTAATTACAAAATTGATCTGCACCATAAACACCCAAACACCAATTCTAACAAACAATTCTCCAAACAAATCCAAAGTCAAATTCTCTGCCACACTAGCAAAGACACACCAATCCTTGAACACATACAGGTAAACTACAATTATTGTTTTATTATCTATGCAACATTATATAAGTTTATATAAGGCTTGTGTATGTTTTCGGTACAGACTCAGTTCAGTGGGCCATTTATCTCTAATATTCTGCTGCGCCAGGGCCCAGTGCAGCAATAAACAATATGTTGACATTAATCACAAGTGCCGCTGTAGTAAATACTCGCCAAACATTTATCATGTTAAAATATTCACAATCAATGCATCTCCCAACAGAAAAACTTCAGTCACAAATTTCAGTAAAACTGTATGAAATGCAAGATGCTTGAGCCAATGTCTCTCTTTCTCTATCTCTCTTCCTCCAAATACATAATGTAATTGATGGCACAGTTGAACTGTCAATTCATCTAATTACGCCTGCAAGTGCTTTCCTTTGTTGTCCCTAATTGTCAATAAATTCGTGATTTGTTATCAGCTTTTCATGATTAACTGAAACTGGGCTAATAATTAACAGAGGTCATTACGGCTGCAGCTATTCACTTGTGAACCGAAAACCAGAGGAAACCCTAACCATCAGAGCAAGTGAAAATATTGATAGATGGCCTAAACTGTGTTCCTTGCCCTGTTGTTGATGAGAGGTCATGCTGCCATGGTAACAGCAGTGGGCTGTCACTGATGTGCTCCTGTGTGTGTATGTGTTTCCAGACCCTATCAGTGTGGACACTGTTCACAGTCCTTTGCCCAGCCCTCAGAGCTACGCAACCACGTGGTAACACATTCCAGTGACCGGCCCTTCAAGTGTGGCTATTGCGGCCGAGCTTTTGCCGGAGCCACGACGCTCAACAACCACATCCGCACCCACACTGGGGAGAAGCCATTCAAGTAAGTAACAGTGAGTACCACTGCTTCCTAGCCATGCATTCATGTATTTGGAATTAAATAGTCAATCAATAGTATATAGGAAATTTGGTAGAATATTATAATAATATAGAATATTATAAAAATCTGTGATATCTAAATAATATCACAGTGGCTTAGTGGTTAGCACGTTTGCCTCACTCCTCCGGAGATGGGAGTTCGAATCCTGCCTCTGCCCTGTGTGTGTGGAGTTTGCATGTTCTCCCCATGCTTCGGGGGTTTCCTCCGGGTACTCCGGTTTCCTCCCCCAATCCAAAGACATGCATTGTAGACTGATTGGCATTTCCAAATTGTCCGTAGTGTGTGAATGTGCATGCGATTGTGCCCTGCGATGGGTTGGCATCCTGTCCAGCGCGTCCCCTGCCTTGTTTCCTGAGTTCCCTGGGATAGGCTCCAGGCTCCCCACGACCCTGTGTAGGATAAGCAATTTGGGAAAACGGATGGATGGATTATAAGATCTACCATAATAAGATCGTAGATTTTCTTTTATTTATTTGGCAGATGCTTTTATTGACTTGTAAATAAGGTAAAGTTAAGCATGTAGCTTTTAATGGAGCTGACAGTGAGACAAAAAATACGTGCGTGCGCACACACACAAACACACACAAACACACACACACACACACACACACACACACACACTTCATTTTTTCATTTTTAATGTAACTAAATAATGTTGTAATTCTAATCCTAACCCTTTTTGTTTTAAAAAAAAATAAATTCTGTATTTTTTTTTACAGAAAAAAATGGTGAGTACCAGCCAAGCATGCACGCACGCACACTCACACACACACACACACACACACACACACACACACACACACACACACACACACACACACATACACTTCTTGAAGGTTCACTGTTATATTTACCCAGAGGCAAAGACAACCACAAATAGCCACATCGGTTGGAAAGAGTGCTGGTGCTCAGGAGTGTTACAGCCCAAACTTTGTCATTAAGCAGTGAGTCTACAAAATATACTATGAATGATCTTTTGAACTACAGCTATTGAAATAGTGTGAATATATCACTAACCGTGCATTGCCAGTTCCCCACTACAGGAGTGTAATCCACTATAATTTTCATATAACAGTTGGGTTGAATTTGGCCCATACTGGTATTTCCAACACTGACATTCCTTCAGCCATGGCTTATGGGAGCAAAATATTATTGTCTAGGTCTGGAATTCCCATTTTGTCTGAAGTGCCCAGATTTGTGGGAGGCAAGATGCAAGCTACACAGATTTCCTAAAAAAAAAAAAAAAAAAGACTGAACAAGTTGAGCATGAACAGCAGTCATTGGATTTCTTTTAAGTCAGTAGAATGTTACATGTGACCTTTTGACGCTAGCTCTTTCCCCCCCTCTACACCAAATACAAGTCTACACTACACCACTCTATACCAAATGTTTTTAATGCCACTGCAATAAAAGTTTTAATTGCAAACATCATTACTTAAAATGTTTGAGTGTAAATGTCATGGCTGCCTGATTAGATATCATTACATGCACAGTTAGGGTGAATTTATTCCACAGACATTTGAGCTGATGGCAATCATTTGACAAATTAGCTTAAAGGGATAGTTCACCCAGAAATGAAAATTCTGTCATCAGTTACTCACCCTCATGTCTTTCCAAACCCGTAAGACTTTCGTTCATCTTTGGAACGCAAATGAAGACATTTTAATAAAAGCTGGGAGATTTCTGTCCCTCTGTTTACAGTGCAAGTAACCAAAATTTCAAGCTCCAAAAAGTTTATAAAGGCATCGTAAAAGTAATCCATGTGACTCCAGTGTTTTAATCCCCATTTTATGAAGCAATAAGAATAATTTGTGTGCACAAAAAAACTAAAAACAAGCCTTTATTCACAAAATATCTTCACTCCCGCATAGATCTCCGACGCGCTTTCATAAGCGAACCATGACGCATATGTGTTGTGTTGACATGAGAGCAGACATAAAAATGTCCGCGATTGCGGAAAAAAAATACAAGTCCTCCTCTATGTTGAAATCTGCAGACATCTTTGTTACAAAGATTGTTCTATGTGAGAGTGTTACAACGGGACCCGGAAGCGCTGCACTGTTTACGGCAGAGGAAGATGGATGCTGTACACAAACTGAGTCACATACAATAATCTTTGTAACAAAGATGTCTGCAGATTTGAACATAGAGGAGGACTTGCATTTTTTATGTCCGCTCTCGCGTCAACATAACACGCTTGCGTCGTGGTTCACTTGTGAATGTGAACACAAAGCATTCGTATCGCTTCATAAAATTGGGATTAAACCACTGGAGTCTTGAAAGTTTTGGTTACTTGGACTGTAAATGGAAGGACAGAAATTTCCCAGGTTTCTTTAAAATATCTTCATTTGTGTTTCGAAGATGTACAAAAGTCTTATCGGTTTGGAACGACCTGAGGGTGAGTAATTGATGACAGAATTTTCATTTGTGGGTGAAATATCCCTTTAAATAAGAAAATACCATTCCAATATTAAATTTGGCAGTTCATTGATGAAAAAAAGAACCCCATACATTTCATACACACAATCCTTCATACAACTGCTGTACATTATTCATTTACAAATGGCCCTAAATATTCTGTTCTACATTCTCATAATGTTCTTTGTTTGGCAAGCCCCAAGCCTTAGAAAGAGCACACATCTATAAATATATGTTGCTTTAGATATTTTTTTGCTGGTCTGTATTTTTATCTGTTGCTGGTCACTTGACAAATATTACTGACACAGACCAGTAACTGCAATCTAATTCATAAAAAAATATCATGAGCAAGAGTGATTTGGCTGTATTTCATATAAATTAATTTGTAAGAAAAGTTTTAATCACTAACCATGGGGTAGTTTTTCACTTTTATCTCAATAATTCATAACTTTTCAGTTATTTCGAATTTGCAGTTGCAAAGTTTAATTGACTCTCAGACTCATAAAGGACCTTGTCTTATCATCTCACACAGTGATTTTAATGTGAGCAGATGGGCTGGTTGGAGCAGAACAATCTGGTAACAAGTCAACTATCTAATAAGCAATCAGTGATACACAAATGTGTCATCAGCACTTCAGGAGCTTTAGAGAGAAAGAAGCACACAAAGACATTAATGAAACTCCCCAGAAATCTTTAGTCAATCAATATGCCTGAGTTATTCTCATTGAGCTGATGTGCTTGATAGGATAAGGCTGGCATTTTTCCTTTGTTTGTGGAGAATACTGAAGTGTTTTACATAAACCTCATCTGAAGTTTTGTGTTTCAGCGGAACAGTTCTTAATCTACAGTTTGGAATATCAAGTGTGTAAGAGCCTTTGATGGTAATTATTCTTAGATGAAGTCAATAATTGCTGGCTGTACATAATATAATGTTGGGGAGAACTATCCTATGTGATGTCTGTGTGACTAAATATACAACGAAGTCCAAAGGCATATATTTTGAATGTTTCTGTCTACTGACATCTAAAAAAAATCTTACATAAAATCTTCTGGAAAAACCTAGGGTCCAAGCTGATTTCTAACAGGTTCCTCACATTTCGTGAAATGTTTCTGAGACGATTTCTAATCCAGAAATCTGTATGTGCTAGACAGAGTCCAACTGATATAGTGCCCAATACCTTGTGTCTGCTTTAACTGCTTTCAGCTCAGTTAAAACCAAGCCATCAGGAGATGCTCTCCTTTGATATCCAACCTCCCAAAACTCTCTTTTTGTTCTTTATCTATTGTAAGTGACAATGATTCAGGCCCTTATCTAGACAGGCCTCTCTGGGGGCACCCCTTCCTCTCAGATTATTGACAGGCCCCCATGTTGAGAGGCGTCTGAGCCTTCGCTCATCATCGGCATCAAGGCACCTAGGTGTGGGCAGCAATTACACCTTTCTGGCCCAGTAAGCTTCCCAGCCACTTTCAAGTGTCACTTGTCATTAAGGCAACAACAGATGATTCACAACGTGTGATGGCCCTCGCTAAGTATGCTGTCTGTGTTTCGTGTTTGTCCAGGTGTGAGCGGTGCGAGAGGAGCTTCACGCAGGCAACACAGCTTAGCAGACACCAGCGGATGCCCAACGAGTGCAAACCCATCAGCGAGAGCAGCGAATCAATTGAGGTGGATTAGTTGATTGACCCAGCCGGAATTAAACGGCGAGGGAAAGTCATGATTAAATGTCACGGACACTTAAGCAAAACCAAAGATTTCCTCTGAGAAACTCTCAATCAGCCCCAGAAAACCAAAAGCAGTAATAAAATAAGTAAGATGTTAAGAGATATTGATCCCGACACAGATATGTGGCTGGGGTGGGGGGTTGGCGGGGCAGGACAAGATTATTTATTCATGACTGGGAAAGCCACAGTTCAGTTAAAAACCTGGAACATAAGGGTGAAATGCCAAAAACATGGCTTATCACTTTAATTCTTAGTCATGTACATTGTACAATAAAACCAAAGGGAGAAAACTAAAAGGGGACATTCCCCTCAAACAGACAATGCACAGTATCTGTATAATTGCACCATTTAATAAGCAGGATTTTTTGAGAGAAACATTTGTATTCGCCACAAAAAAAACCTCTGTATAAAATGTACATTTTGAATTATATTTCTCTCATATCATGCTTTTTGGCACTTTTGACTGGTATTATTTAATATTTTGTTTGAATAATTATTCTAAATGTAATGATGGAGACTATTTAAATATGAGTGGGATGGAAGGAAAAAGGTCCTTGCGAAATAAAAAAAAAAACCTTGTTACCAAATATGAAATGAAGAAGAAAGGTTTTAAAGCAATATATAGAATTGTATCTGTTGTGTCATTCAATGCTTTTATGGCCCCATTCATCTATATGGTGGCTTTTGAATGTTGCATTTTGTTACAAAAAGAATATTTAACATCATTGCACCATTACTAAAAACAAAAATTACACTTTTGTTTGTCATGCTTTATGGAAAGGTAATCTATATACTAACCCCATTTCCATAAAAGTTGGGATTTTTTTCTAAAATGCAATAAAAACAAAAATCTGTGATTTGTCAAGTCTCTTTAAACTTTAAGTAACTGACAAAAGTACAAGGAAAAGGTATTCAATGTTTTCACTGAACAACTTAATTGTATTTTGTAAATATAAACAAATTTAGAATTTGATGCCTTCAACACACTCAAAAAAGGTTGATTCTCCTCTTCATGATGTGCCATAAGAGACAGATCTGGACTGCCAGTCAAGCACACGCACTCTGTGTCTATGAAGCCACACTGTTGTAGCACGTGCAGAATGAGACCTGGCATTGTCCTGCTGAAATAACCATGGACTTCCTGGGAAAAGACGTTGCCTTGATGGCAGCATATGTCTCTCTAAATTCCCAATATACGCCTCCGTGTCAGTGGTACCTTCACACATATGCAAGTCACACAATGAGATTTCTCCGGATTCCCTGAATCTTTTCACAGTATTATGCACTGTAGATGGTGAAAGACCTAAATGATTTGCAATCTTGCGCTAAGCAATGTTCTTTTTGAACTGACTGACAATTCTCTCACGAAGTTTGGCACAAAGTGGTGAGCCATGACCCATCCTTGCTTGCAAAGACTTTTGGTTGATGCTCCTTTTATGCCCAATCCTGATACCCTCCCCTGTTACCAATTAACCTGATCCTCCAAAATGGTGTTACTTGAATATTCTATAAACCTTTCAGGTTTTTTTTGCGTCTGTCCCAACTTTGAGTGTGTTGAAGGCATCAAATTCTAAATTTGTTTATATTTACAAAATACAATTAAGTTGGTCAGTGAAAACACTGAATATCTTTTATTTGTACTTTTGTCAGTTAATTAAAGTTTCAAGAGACTTGACAAATCAAAGATTTTTTTTTTTTTTTTTTTTTTTTTTAGAAAAAATCCCAACTTTTATGGAAATGGGGTTAGTATATGCACACACACACACACACACCAATAAGCCATAACATTAAAACCACTGACAGGTGGTTATCTCATTACAGTGGTATCTGTCAAGGGGAGGGATATATTAGGCAGCAAGTGAACAGTCAGTTCTCAAAGTTGATGTGTTGTAAGCAGGAAAAATGGGCAAGCGTAAGGATCTGAGCAACTTTGACCAGGCCAAATTGTGATGGCTGGACAACTGGGTCAGAGCATCTTCAAAACGGCAGGCCTTGTGGGGTGTTCCCGGTATGCAGTGGTTAGTACCTACCAAAAGTGGTCCAACAAAGGACAACTGGTGAACCGGCAACAGGGTCATTGGCACCCATGTTTCACTGATGCGTGTGGGGAGTGAATGCTAGCCCATCTGGTCCTATCCCACAGACAAGCTACTGTAGCATAAATTGCTGAAAAAGTTAATGCTGGCTATGACAGAAAGGTGTCAGAACACAGTGCATCACAGCTTGCTGTGTATAGGGCTGCATACCTGTCCACCTGCCAAAAGCTCCTACAGTGGGCACAAGCATCAGAACTGGACCATGGAGCAATGGAAGAAGGTGGCCTGGTCTGATGATTCATGTTTTCTTTCACATTATGTGGCTGGCCAGCTGCGTGTGTGTCTGGAGAAGAGATGGCATCAGGATGCACTATGGGAATAAGGCAAGCTGGCAGAGGCAGTGTGATGCTCTGGGCAATGTTCTGCTGGGAAACCTTGGGTCCTGGCATTCATGTGGGTGTTACTTGGACACATACCACCTACCTAAACATTGTTGCAGACCAAGTACACCCTTTCATGCAATGGTATTCCCTAATGGCAGTGGCCTCTTTCAGCAGGATACATGCAAAACATTTTCAAGAATGGTTTGAAAAACATGACAAAGGGTTCAGGTGTTGACTTGGCCTCCAAAATTTCCCAGATCTCAATCCGATCGAACATCTCTGGGATGTGACGGACAAACGTCCGATCCATGGAGGCCCCACCTCACAACTTACAGGATCTGCTGCTAACATTTTGGTGCCAGATACTACAGCACACCTTCAGAGGTCTTGTGGAGTCCATGCCTCGACGGGTTAGAGCTGTTTTGGCGGCACAAGAGGGATGTACACAATATTAGGCATGTGGATTTAATGTTATGGCTGATCAGTGTATATATACAGTACTGTGCAAACGTTTTAGGCACCCTATTTTTTTTAGTACAAACTTTGTTATAGATTTTTTATTTTATGACGTCTACATTATCAAGTCAATACAAAAACATTTTAGATTCCCAAACATTAGTTTTCTAGCACAAAATTAAATACAGAAAAATGTTTACAGAAAAGGTTTGTATGTCATTAAAGAAAGCAGCATATTACGTAAGAGACACTTTTCAGACAAAAAACACAATGAAGGCTGCTGGGTTTTGCTACAACAATAGGAAGCAAGTCAAAGTCTCCAGAAGAACTGTGGCTGGTTCTGCAAGATGCTCAATAAAACTTACCTAAACATACCTAGCTAATTTCCTTATAAAACTGCACAAACTGTACCGGAGACTACTATTTTTATTTTTATTTTTTTGTCACACCAAATATTGACACACCAACTATTGACTGTTTCATTTACTACTGTTTACTGCTCTTTACGGCATTGTTTTTTAATGTAGAAACATTTAATTTCATTATTTTGAAGGCATCTTTGCTCTACAGCATTTGTTTGCATGTGCCTAAAATTTTTGTACATTACTGTGTATTATATATGACACTTTTTTCAATTCAAAAATACAACATACTGATCAAACTGGTCTCAGAATATAACAAGGTTTAAAGTATTTGAAAAGAATCACAGTGATTTACCTCGGAACCAAAGTAACTCAATCAAGATAGGTACAGATTTTTGTTTAATGGACTCAGCTTTTAAGTTGAATGAACAGAGTCAATCGTGTATGATAATCATTACAGTGTCTCAAATACGTTAAGATACGATTAAGCTACAGAATACGTTAAGTTCTGGAAAGTGTGATGAGCTAAGTCTTGTCCACGTTTGATTCTTGTTTGCATGATTTTGCCTTTTTAAATAAACAATATGAAACAACTAATACAGATTATGTCTTGTGAATAAAGTGACAAAGTCGACAAAGTAAGAGGCCATTTTTTTAAAGACCCCCCCCCCCCCCACCCCCCCCGTGAATATGACAGCATTTTATACAATTTACCTACATTAGGTGATGTTAGGTGATATACAAATACTGTATGACAGTATTACAATAAGGAAATCTGAAATAATTATACTGGTAAATCTAAATAATTTATTTAAACTTTTATGAGTAAATCATACGAGTGTGACTCACCTGGTGTATACTGTAGTTTCCTTCTCTATTGTTTACTATTGCTTTCCTGTTAGTTACATTGAGAAACAATACACATTCAGGGTTGTGCACATTTTTTTCTTATACAAAGCATGACATCCATCTTTGGTTGTTGGCGATGTATCAGTGTGGCATCGGAGGTTAGCACTCCGGCTCTGGCCCCTGTGGTGCTTGTGTGAAAGGTCATATCCCTGTGCGCCTCTGTTTCTGCGGTTCAGGCAACTGTCATGGGGTTATGGATCTGGCCATCCGAACATGAACTCAGCGCTGCTCATTCGCTCTGGCTCTGATTTATTATGTCTTGCCATGCACACCTTTCAAGTGAAATTCTCCAAACCCCTCTCCCAAACACAGTACCCAGTTTGTACTAAAGAAATAAAAACAGCACCCTTTTTGCAGGGAAGGTTGTACATTTTTTACTTATTCACCACATGGAGGATTTCAAACCATTTAATTTGTTAGGCTACATCAGTACTTGAAATACAGGAAAATGTAAAACAATTGCTGGTCATTTATCAATGACAAGCAGCTAAAACATGAAAATGACTGGAGACTGTTGAATAAACATTATTTCTTAGTTTTTGGGGCACAGTCTTGTTTTGTTTGGCTTGCATGATAGTAATCACTTACAAGTGAGATGCCTATGCATCTTAATGGCTATGCTTAGCTTAGCAGCTTAGTTTAACATGTTTGTGTAACTGTTAACTGTTTATATAACCATTAATTGTGTGTGTGTGTATATATATATATATATATATATATATATATATATATATATATATATATATATATATATATATATATATATATATATACAGTATCTCACAAAAGTGAGTACACTGCTCACATTTTTGTAAATATTTTATTATAACTTTTCATGGGACAACACTGACGAAATGACACTTTGCTACAATGTAAAGTAGTGAGTGTACAGCTTGTATAACAGTGTAAATTTGCTGTCCCCTCAAAATAACTCAACACACAGCCATTAATGTCTAAACCGCTGGCAACAAAAGTGAGTACACCCCTAAGTGAAAATGTCCAAATTGGGCCCAATTAGCCATTTTCCCTCCCCGGTGTCATGTGACTCGTTAGTGTTACAAGGTCTCAGGTGTGAATGGGGAGCAGGTGTGTTAAGTTTGGTGTTATCGCTCTCACACTCTCTCATACTGGTCACTGGAAGTTCAACATGGCACTTCATGGCAAAGAACTCTCTGAGGATCTGAAAAAAATAATTGTTGCTCTACATTTACATTTACATTTCTAGCATTTAGCAGACGCCCTTATCCAGAGCGACATACAAGAGTGCTTTAAATTCTCTATCAATGAATACTTCATTTCTGGTTCGTACGACTACAACGAAGTGCACTGAACACAAACCTGTTGAAAAGAGAGCAACTGTTTGGAGTTTTTCTTTTGAAGAAGAAAGAGAAAACACTAATTATCAAGGGGTAAGTATTTAAGAAAGAGGTATGTCTTTAGGCATTTCTTGAAGATAGCCAGCGACTCAGCTGTTCTGACATTGATGGGAAGTTCATTCCACCACCTTGGTGCCAGAACAGAGAAAAGTCGTGAGGCAGATCTACCTTGCATCCTGAGAGAGGGTGGGACCAGTCAAGCAGTGCTTGTTGACCTGAGGGAGCGTGGTGCGGTGCGTGGGGTGATGAGAGCTCTAAGATAAGAGGGTGCTGTTCCACTTTTGGCTTTGTAGGCAAGCATCAATGTTTTGAATCTGATGCGTGCAGCTACTGGAAGTCAGTGAAGGGAGCGCAGCAATGGGGTGGTGTGAGAGAACTTAGGGAGGTTGAAAACAAGTCGTGCAGCTGCATTCTGGATCATCAGTAGAGGACGGGTGGCACTCAAAGGTAGACCTGCCAGGAGCGAGTTGCAGTAGTCTAGTCTGGAAATGACAAGAGACTGCACAAGCAACTGAGTGGCCTGTGTTGTTCGAAATGGACGAATCCTTCTAATGTTGTAAAGGATAAACCAACAGGACCGTGTTAGATTAGTAATATGTGATGAAAAGGACAGTTGATTGTCCACAATTACCCCAAGGTTACGAGCAGTAGTTGAAGGAGAGATTATGGAGTTGTCCAAGGAGATCATGAGTTCCTGGCATGGGGACAAATCTCCTCGGATGAAGAGCAGTTCAGTTTTGCTGGGGTTGAGTTTCAGCTGATGAGCTGCCATCCACAATGAAATGTCCGTCAGACACGCTGTGATCCGGGCAGAAGCAGTGGTGTCTGAAGGAGGGAAGGAAAAGATAAGTTGAGTATCATCAGCATAGCAATGGTAAGAGAACCCATGTGAGGAGATGACTTTGCCAAGAGAGTGGGTATAGAGGGAAAAGAGGAGAGGACCAAGTACTGAGCCTTGTGGGACACCAGTAGAGAGTCTGCGAGGTGCAGATGTTGATCCCCCCCATGATACCTGATACGAATGACCTTCCAAGTATGAAACAAACCATTGCCATGCTGCTCCGCAAATTCCAAGACTCGTGAGGGTAGTCAGGAGAATCTTGTGGTTGACTGTGTCAAATGCAGCAGACAGGTCAAGCAGGATGAGGACAGAGGACAGTTTGGCTGATCTGGCAGCATGAAGTTTTTCAGTGACGGCCAAGAGGGCAGTCTCTGTGGAGTGTGCTGCTTCTACATGAAGATGGCCTAGGCTATAAGAAGATTGCCAACACCCTGAAACTGAGCTGCAGCACAGTGGCCAAGACCATAAAGCGGTTTAACAGGACAGGTTCCACTCAGAACAGGCCTCGCCATGGTCGACCAAAGAAGTTGACTGCACGTGCTCAGCATCATATCCAGAGGTTGGCTTTGCAAAATAGACGTATGAGTGCTGTCAGCATTGCTGCAGAGGTTGAATGGGTGGGGGGTCAGCCTGTCGGTGCTCAGACCATACGCCGTACACTGCATCAAATTGGTCTGCATGGCTGTCATCCCAGAAGGAAGCCTCTTCTAAAGATGATGCACAAGAAAGCCCACAAACAGTTTGCTGAAGACAAGCAGACTAAGGACATGGATTACTGGAACCATGTCTTGTGGTCTGATGAGACCAAGATAAACTTATTTGGTTCAGATGGTGTCAAGCGTGTGTGGCGACAACCAGGTGAGGAGTACAAAGACAAGCGTGTCTTGCCTACAGTCAAGCATGGTGGTGGGAGTGTCATGGTCTGGGGCTGCATGAGTGCTGCCGGCACTGGGGAGCTACAGTTCATTGAGGAAACCATGAATGCCAACATGTACTGTGACATACTGAAGCAGAGCATGATCCCCTCCCTTCGGAAACTGGGCAGTATTACGACCCCAAACACACCTCCAAGATGACCACTGCCTTGCTAAAGAAGCTGAGGGTAAAGGTGATGGACTGGCCAAGCATGTCTCCAGACCTAAACCCTATTGAGCATCTGTGGGGCATCCTCAAACGGAAGCGTAAGGTCTCTAACATCCACCAGCTCTGTGATGTCGTCATGGAGAAGTGGAAGAGGACTCCAGTGGCAACCTGTGAAGCTCTGGTGAACTCCATGCCCAACAGGGTTAAGGCAGTGCTGGAAAATAATGGTGGCCCCACAAAATATTGACACTTTGGGCCCAATTTGGACATTTTCACTTAGGGGTGTACTCACTTTTGTTGCCAGTGGTTTAGACATTACTGGCTGTGTGTTGAGTTATTTTGAGGGGACAGCAAATTTACACTGTTATACAAGCTGTACACTCACTACTTTACATTGTAGCAAAGTGTCATTTCGTCAGTGTTGTCCCATGAAAAGATGTAATAAAATATTTACAAAAATGTGAGCAGTGTACTCACTTTTGTGAGATACTGTGTATATACTGCCAATTAAAGATACGTTTTCATGGTATTTTCTTAAACACTTAGACAAGGCTCTTGCTGTGGAGCAAGACTATAATAGTTTGTTTTTAATAACTGAGAATGACATTTTGCTAGTTGACATTTGATATATATAATACTCAAAGTTATGTTCATGGGAACATTCCATTAGACTGTATTATGGTAACATGCATAATGCTGCATATTTATCTTTAGCTGGACAAACCAGATGTGAACAAACACAGTGCACAGGAGCCCTTGAGAGCCTGATTTACTAATTCTTATTTTTGATCGCGGGAAAAATTCAACTGATTCTCTTGCCTAGTAATCACTACAGTTTTGAAACCCAAGGAAATTGCCCCAAAGGAGTATTAGCCATTTATAAAACAAATAGGTCAAATTTCATCCATCAATCATAGAACTTTGCTGTGGGAATTCAGACCTGTGAAAAGCAGTATCGCCCAAAGGCTCCAGAAAGAAAATCAGATGAAAATTATTATTTTGAAAACATACATGAAGCATTGGGCTTTCCATGTGAGTAGTCCACTTTCTGTGGAATTTCCTGCTGTTGAAAACACTAAAGCAGACAAAGGTCACTTTTTCAGAATCAATTAATGATAAAACTAATTTTTATCATAAAACAATTTAATTGGAACCATGCATAGCTTTGTAAAAGTTTGAAGAATGTTTGTTCTTGTTGGCCTGTATTTGATCAGGTTTTTCAGTACATTTCACATTTATCACTTCAGTGTGTCAGTGAGGACCAACTTGTCTTCTGAAACTCACTCGGATTCTAAATATTCTGGAACCAATTGCACAAGTGTTCAGTAGACCATGTACAGTAGTGAGTTTGAGGAGTGAAACCAATGATTCATAATCACCTTAACATTTTCAATGTCATGTGCTTTTCCAGCATTTGTTGATGTGCCCCAAAAACATCATTTGAGGCCACAAGTTCATAAACCTCTGCATGAACACTATTAAATCAGTCCATGTCAACAATCTGACCGCATAGCAGGGTTATAATGCTGAAAATATGTGCAAATGCATTTTTTTTTGTGTGTGTCTAGATAAAGCAGCTGATTGCACTTTCACTGTCAGCATTCATATTTCATTTGTTATTAGCCAGTAAAAATGAACTCTGAGAAAATACTCTGAATGTTGACAATAGTTTATACAAACGACAAACGTCAATCACAGGCACTGTTTGTACTAATGTGATGAGAAATGGATGCTAAGAATTGTGTGGAATATAGATCATCAAAATAAGATGACTGTTTTAGTTATAGGCTTCCACAAAACACATATTTGCTCTTGTCTGAGGCATTAATTTATAACCTGCTTTGCAGAGCCAGAGTAGCTAGGCCTACAGGACGCAAGCAGGAGCTTGGGCAAGGAATGTGTGCAAGCTGAAGAACTGAGATCAAATCTCAGCCCTATGGCTTTCTAAGAGGTATAAAGCTGCTCGCTGTGTCAGACAGGCATCAATCCTACAGTTCTCTACATGTGTAGATAGGGCTGTGTCTCGATCAGCTGTGTAAGCTGTCGCTGACGGACTGTCCTCTTAAGTGCCCAAAACAAGCTGTACGACACTATCTGCTCAAACAACTTCACACAGCAGGATCGCCCTTGAGTGATGCTCTTCACAGCCAGATAATGTGTACTACAAATTCCACTACTTCTCATGGCTGGAAATGGACAAGTCTGTGTGTACATGCTTATGTGTGTTAGGACCTTAACTAGACACAAGAAGATTCCATTTGCATTCCTTTACCTACCATATTTTCAATATATTTTGCTCTGCTATTTTACTGTCTTAATCTAAAAGCTGGAAGTTAAAATTCATTCTCAAGGACAGGATCAGTCTTCAAAGAATGAGGTAGCTTTGAAAGAATGCATCTAATATAACACATCGTGTGCTATTTTCTCAAGGGCTAAAAATAAATGGCAAATATATCACCATATTCAGACTGAAACACACACTGGTCTTAATTTATGTTATATGACCGAAAGTTTGTGGACACCTGACTATCACACCCATATGTGCTTTTTGAAGGTCCCACTGCAGATTTACTCCCCACTTTGCTGTTATAATATCCATCACTCTTCTAGGAAGGCTTTCCACTAGATTTTGGGATAAGGCTGTCCCAAACAATCAAAGATGTGGATGCAGCCCAGTGTGAACTAGAGCTACTTTTGCCACCCCAAAGTTTATTTTCTACCCATAACCACACATCCAGAACTGTTTTATTCATCTTATACCAGAGCAATTTGCCAAAGCTAACAATTTTTTATTTATTAAAATGACCTGTTGTACATTTTAACCATTAATTTTTGCACTGAATGATGTGTAACATATGCAAAACAATTTAGTTCCTGTTATCACTTAAGTTATAGGAGCTATAAACAGTCATTTCCTCACCAGTCTCTCCTTATGTTACACATCATGTAGAGAACCTTAACTGCAGGATTGATGCCTGTCTGACACAGCGAGCAGCTTTATACCTCTTAGAAAGCCATAGGGCTGAGATTTGATCTCAGTTCTTCAGCTTGCACACATTCCTTGCCCAAGCTCCTGCTTGCGTCCTGTAGGCCTAGCTACTCTGGCTCTGCAAAGCAGGTTATAAATGAATGCCTCAGACAAGAGCAAATATGTGTTTTGTGGAAGCCTAAAACTAAAACAGTCAAATTATTTTGATGATCTATATTCCACACAATTCTTAGCATCCATTTCTCATCACATTAGTACAAACAGTGCCTATGACTGACATTTGTAGTTTATATAAACTATTGTCAACATTCAGAGTATTTTCTCAGGGTTAATTTTTACTGGCTAATAGCAAATGAAATATGAATGCTGACAGTGAAAGTGCAATCAGCTGCTTTATCTACACACAAAAATGCATTTGAAGTTAATAATACATAAAAATGCAGGCTGTCATGTTACAGCAAAACCACAAAAGCAAAATACTCTCTCCTGGACACTTTCCCATGGAGAAAAATGTTAAACCTTACCTCTGAGTATTGCAAAGCGGTGACACTGGAGATTCCTTCCGTAAATGTTAAAGCAGCACCTCTAATCTTAATCATATTAACAATTACAGTACTGTGCAAAAATTTTAGGCACCCTATTTTTTTTTTTTTTAGTACAAACTTTGTTATAGATTTTTTTATTTTATGACTTCTACATTATCAAGTCAGTACAAAAAACATTTAGATTCCCAAACATTAGTTTTCTAGCACAGAATTAAATGTTACAGAAAAATGCTTGTACGTCATTAAAGAAAGCAGTAATCTTATTACATAAGAGACACTTTTCAGACAAAAAACACAATAAAGGCTGCTGGGTTTTGCTACAAAAATAAGACGCAAGTGCGACAGTCAAAGTCTCCAGAAATACTGTGTCTGGTTCTGCAAGATGCTCAATAAAACTTAACAGCTGATTTCCTGCTTGATTTCCTGCACAAATTGTACCGGCGACTCCTATTTTTATTTTTTTGTCACACGAAATATTGACTTTGTTTCATTTACTACTGTTTACTGCTCTTTACAGTATTTTTTTTTTTTTGTAGAAACATTTAATTTCATTATTTTGAAGGCATCTTTGCTCTACAGCATTTCTTTGCACGTGCCTAAAACTTTTGCACAGTACTGTACATAACATGTTAAATAACAAGATGTTCTTTAATTTATTGATCACAGTCTTAGGGTTAGTATATGTGGAACATCCTCCACAGAAGTACCACTAAATTATCTGTGAATAATGAACACGATGATAAAAACCTGTCATTCGAAT
Organism: Cranoglanis bouderius; assembly: GCA_023630585.1. NCBI lineage: Eukaryota > Metazoa > Chordata > Actinopteri > Siluriformes > Cranoglanididae > Cranoglanis > Cranoglanis bouderius. Next base: position 3,825,798 of record CM042556.1, on the reverse strand, counting down.
TACAGCCTGCATATTCAAGGATAATTAAATCTAATAGAACAGATTAATACATTTATTTCTAGGCAAATTTCAATCATTAACACTTAAGAAATAATTTATTAGACAAACAGATGTAAATATAAAAGCAAAAGTAACACCACTTTGAGTCAAATCACACAATAAATAGACACACACACACACACACAACCTCAAAGAAATTCAGGATTCAAGAATGTGTATAATATTTTTGCAACCATTTCTTGAGAGATAGTGCCACCTGGTGAAATCCCTCATTCACCAAAACACAGGAATCATCAATTAAGAAAACCCATAGCCAGAATCACTGTTTGGCACATTTTTAGGTCTCGCTCCATCCCTCACCCTCTCTCTCTCTCTCACACTCACCTACTCACTCACCCTCTCACTCACACTCACTCACCCTCTCTCTCACACTCACTCACCCTCTCTCTCACACTCACTCACACTCACTCACACTCACTCACCCTCTCACTCTCACTCACACTCTCACTCACACTCTCACTCACACTCTCACTCACCCTCTCACTCACACTCTCACTCACACTCTCACTCACACTCACACTCACACTCACACTCACACTCACACTCACACTCACACTCACACTCACACTCTCACAAATGTTGTGGATATAGAGCCATTAATAATTTCAAAACTACAATGACTCGTAAAAAAATTAAAAATTTTAAAAAAGTAAAAAAATTACTTGGATGCATTATCATTTGGAATGTGACATTTTTCTCTACACTCAGCAGTTCCATAATTCAGTGTGCATCTTGGGCACAATATTTTGCTTTATTGGGAAACATTTCCAAATAGTAATTCAGTCTGGAACTCTGTGGGCCATGGCCTCTTGAATCTGCCTATTGAGTTCAGCAATGATACGATCCTCCTGTGTGTACACACCCGTACGAAGCAGTGTGTCTCGCTCCTCCAACAGGCGACTCAGGTGCTCATCAGCGCTCTCATTCAGAGACATGCTTGTTGGCTCCTTCAATGTTCTCTTCTCATCCTGTTGCTTTAGCCTGGACATGATTCACAGGAAATTAATTTATAGAATAAAAACAGCTATTAAAAAAAGAAACTGAGTTTGTAGTCAAAGTTGATCAACCCAATTCCAGTGTCTGAATTTCACGATGCAATTTTGTTACTGTTGTTTTGGCTTGGGTTTTTTTAGGCAGTTTTTACCTGTTCAGCTCGTTTCGGATGTCCTGGAGCTCATGTTTCTCATTCTTGACAGCTTCCTTCTCCTCAGCTGCCAGATACCGTAGCCTCATGTGCTCCAGTTCTTGCTGCTGCTTCTTCAGCCGTGTCATGGCATTCTCCTGTTCTCTCTGGAAAGAAAAGAAAAAAGAAAAAAAAAAAAAACAAGAGAAGAGAAAGAGAGATTCAACACGTCCTATATGCGTCCATATAGAGAAAAATAAATGGAAAAATAGGAATTAATCTATTGCCAAATACCCCTTAAGGACTCAAAGTGCATACATCCATCTCTATCTCTATCCATCATCATTTTATAAACGACATCGCAACACTTTCCAGTATCCCAAGAACTAATAAAGGTTTAAATTAGTGACTTACACTGTCAGATAATTACCTTGTAGAAATACAGCATACTCCCAATTAAAATTGTTATTTAATTGAATTTGACCATCAGAACTGGCATGTTAAGGAGAAACTGCTGAAATCTGAGGTTAAAAGTGATCCTACATCACCATTAAGAAACCTCACATCAATATTCCGGACCATTTGTTGACAGAAGAAAGCCTGTGTGAAAATTTAACGAGCTATTCCATAATAGCTGGCTTAATGACTTGGTTTAATTTTATCACTGAACGGATATGTTTATGTATAATCTAATTTAATTTTGCCTTTTCATGCAGCATTAGAGGCCAGTAATACATTTGCAAGAACCTAAATTGCAAGAAAAACAAACCCACCAAGAATGGCCATAGCATTTTAAGCCAAGCAAATGGTGAAGAAAAACACTGAAACAATTATCCTGCAGATTTTCTTAAGGTCCCTAGGGCTGAAGTGTTTCCTTCGCTACCTGTGGTCGATGACTAAACTAAATATTTCCAGAGGCCTAAACTGACAGTAAAAAGGTGTGCTATAGGACCTTGACAAATTGTGTACACAAACATATTTTGGGTTGCCTTGAATTGAGGGTGATGGAGGAGTAAAAAAGCAACTGAATGACCAATGAATGACCCGTGGCTTTCCTCCAGAGGGGGTCAGACAGAGGACTCGTTTGAGTGGAGAAGGCTTCCAGACTACAGCTCAATTGCAGTTTTTTGCTGAATACTGAGCTGACAAGAACAGGACAAGCACCTGGGGGATTTCATTGCTTAAGTTTTCCCAGCTCTTCAAATTGACAAAATAAATGCAAAAGTTATTTTTAAAAAGGCAGGGCCTGTCATGCTAGCAGCTAAAGACAGAAGATATTCCCTGAGTGGGTGAGAAATATGCATTTAGGCTAACAATGATAATAGCTATTAAAAATATGCCTATGTATCTTTAATGAAGTCTGTCATGTGGTCACTATTACCTACATATAATACTATATTTACAATATTTATCCAAGTCAATGATTTTCTAGACATGGGCTAAACTGGTTTGTCATATGTGAATACTGAGATTAATTTAACACAGGTGTAAATATACGCATCACATCTTCATATATTGATCTTTCAACAAGTGGTTACTGTGCAGGCTAATGTTTAGCATAATACAAATCTGATTTATAGCTCTCTTTCATATCAAGTTATACACCCCTTTGTGCATCATAAATCAACCAATGTTTTCTTAACATATATCTGGCACTTAAAGAGAAGAAAGAAAAAGAGGCAGGGGGGAAAAGACAACTCAGACTTTCCAGCTGGACTCTGTCTTTAACAGTTATTAGTAAGGCCTGATAAGCTCTTTGCGTCTGCTCTGTTTACATTGGTATTAGTCTTTACAGGGTTCACTTGAGAAGGAGTTCAATGTTTCAAAGCAAACACCACAAGCTAGAGGCAGCCTTACTGTTTCTCAGTGCACTATGCAGAAGTTTTCTTCAACCCTGGAAAATTATAATTTACTTCTGGCAGGAAATGCCCTCAGAAAAAGCACATTTGTCTTGAGCTGGCTTTGCCTACCATGCACAGCTACTCATGTGAGATACAACATACCTTATTTTCCTTTTATTTTGATCTATGGTTATGATGAAGGACACACAGTATATACACAATTCAGTGTTTCCAAATCAAGTGGAAAATATGTGGGTACAAGACTATATACAACTATACAACCTTTTTTCTTACCATAAACTTTGGTCAGGAAAATATCATTGCAGCATATAACATAGTTCTCTCTTTATATTCTGGTAAATTCAGACCTGATTGTCTACGTGCATTTTCACTGCTAACAGCAACATAATGACCTTTCTATTCAGTTTTCATTGAATGACCAGAAGCAAGAACAAGAAATGGGGTTTAGAGAATTTAAAATGGCTTACCTGTTTAAATCTTGCCAGTTCTTTTAAAGCACGCCCCCATTGCTGCTTGTAATGCAGTTTAGATTTTGTTGTTGATTCTAATTTCCGCTCCAGTTCAGCCTTTGCATTGACAAAACCACCAACAACAAATTTAGGAAGTTGCTCCCAGTAATTTTAAAATGTTTTTAAAATAAAATTTTTAAATAACCACACTATAAAATAACCAACTAATAAATCCTTGCCTACATAAATATCTATCCACAAGTTAGGAATGCATATAAAAATAGTTTGTGTTCCCTAAAACACATTCCCAAGCCAAAGTGTTTTCTGATTAAGACATATAATTACTTTGTAGATTCATACACTAAAGAAAACTTCATTATCTAATGGTTTAAAAGCAAATGCAATATTTCATTCTTCATAATTTACTAACCTTCTCTAATCGGAGTAAGTTAATCTCAGACTGTAAATGGATTTCAGGCCGAGTGTTCTGCTGGTCACGATAATGTTGAAATTCTTTTTCCAGGAGTTTGTACTTCTTTTCAGCATCTATTACCTTTTGATGGAAACAAACACACACTGATCATGAACAAAATCAAAATAAAGGAGGAATTGTTTTAAAGGTCCCTTTTAATGATGCCATATATTATATTTGCATTGCATATATGGCATTGACTACATTTGAGTGTAAATATTTGTGATAAGTTAAATTAAACACATTCAAAATGTTGACTTTGTTTTATTTGGAAATTGGCACAAATTTTACTAATGTAAAAGAAAGCTGAAAATACAGAGCTTAAAGCATGCCCACTCAGGTGGAAAATGAGCATCACACTGGCACTAAACATTGTCCAGCTATTGAACATTAATGTAACTATTGACAGTAAAACCAGTAGGGAGAATTTTGTGCATGTGTGATTTAAAGGCAAGAATTGTTAGAATGCTATCTAAAAAAAAACAAAAACAAAACAAACAAACCTCATTTTCACATGTGCATAACGGATTCACTATATTTACTTACAGTTTAACACTTCTCATTGCAAACAAAAGCCTTCCACTCAGTTAATGAGGTACTGCTCCAAAACACATGCAAGATGTGCAAGACTTCAATGGTATTAGGCAGCATCCACTGTAACTAAATCCCAATGAGCTTCCCCATTGCAGTCTTCCCTTTCTGAGATAAACCAGACACCAAAAAAGCCAACACACACACATAAGGTCTGAGACAAGGCGAGGAGTGTCCAGCAGAAAAGGCAGGGGAGAATTCTGGCCTGATAAACTGGTTAGTGTGTGCTGACACAGGACAAATGTATGTTTACACGTTCTTGACACGGGAGGGAAGACAAGATATAGAGTCATGTGGCAGCCTCAGCCGAGGATCTCTCATCACAAAGGCTCTTCTCCTTTTCGCATGTCAGAAACCTACTTTGGTTGATTTGTTAGATCCAGGGCCAGTCCAGATGTTTTGGGGGAAAGAAATGAGACGGCAGACTGAACTATTTCAGTAGGTGGGCTGTCTGTGCAAAGCATGACGTGGGTCTGGTTAAGACATGAAGCGTTTGTCTGTTAAAAAAAGCCCTGAGAAATACGGTCATAAGAGGAAAATGAAACAAAACAGAAACACTGTCTGGCGCAAGTCAAGTTTGGAGGTTTTAAAAAGTACTTTGCAGTTGGCCAGATGATTAATTAGATCAATGATAAAATGTGCTCAAGTAAATACTGCATGTAACATTCAAGATTATTAAAATAGAAAGCCAAAGTTTGCCTAACGCTGCCAGCAGTCTGTCTGCCAGTAAAGAAATTTCTTCACTAGTTCTCACTGAAAAAGTTCCCAATATTCCCATTTAAAAACAGCAGTACATAACTTCTGGAGAGCTCTGATAGAAACATGTTGTTTAAAGTATGTGGCTGGTAAAAGATGAGAATTTTCTTCATACCATATTATCGGTATGGAACACATGAGAAAACAATGTATTCAAGATGCAGGTATTGTCAAGTTAAACGTAGTACTTTTAAAAACACTTCAATGCCATTTCAAAAGTAATTTAAGACCAAATTTGCACTGATATTGTGATACAGACCCAAAACTTAGTGATATAGAGACAAATATTAAAAACTCATATTTCCAGGTATTTAGAAAAGAACAAATACAATGGTTAAATCAAAACACTCCTATAATATCGTGGCAGCTACTGGCCACTACTGGAAACTAAAACTACAGCTACACTACAGCAAGTCCTAACAGCAAGTGCAGTGAGCGAGCCACAACCACAGCAACAGCAACATCAGGGGGTGTAACTTTCTTAATAGATGCCCTGTTTCTATTTTGCCCTGTATTGTTGCACCTCAAAAACTGAAGAACAGAAAATCCTCCATGAAGGGGAGAATGAAGGGTGTTACACGACCCTCTAAATATTAGAACGATATTAACAGAAAAAAGGGAAGTGCTCCCATATAGTAAAGCTTGGTAAAAATCCTATAAGAATCATGCAACCTGTCAGCCTTTCAGAGTATTTTACATTTACGTTCGCATTTAAGTCAGACGCTTTTATCCAAAGCAACTTACAACGGAGCAAATGAGAGTTAAGAGTCTTGCTCAAGGACCCAACAATGGCAGTTTTAGTAGCAGGATTCGAACTCAACCATCTGATAAGAAGCCCAGAGCTCTAACCACTAGGCCACCACTGACCACTGTAAGATAATGATATTATTTGTTTCCTCTACTGACACAACAATGCTACAAAACAAACAAAAACCCTACTGCAACTTTAAAATTATAAATGCATGATGGCACTTTCCCATACAAATCATTTTAATTAGGCTTGTAGAGAATCTGTGGATGTAAGCTGGACATACCAAAGAAAGGTATTTGGATGCTTTCAAGTGCAAAATAAAACTGGGATAATGAGTTAGTAAAACTGGGAACATGAGCTAGTTCTTTCTGTTCTTTACTTAAGCTATGATGTGAAGGACAATACATAGTAGTCACTGCAGCTGTATCATGCAGCCTTCTTGGGGTCAAACCAGGCCTCAGTAGTACTTTTCTTAAATCGGCCTGCAGGGGAAGGGGGAGGGATGATCTTAAACCCCATTGACCTCGAGGTCAGCACTTTCTCCTGTGCTACTCCCTCTATTAAAGCAGAAATGGAACTTGCTGCACAACGTCTGTCACGCCTACCTGCTGTTGATGCTTTACAAGGTCCTCCTCAAGCTGCCTGACCTTTGATCTCTCCAGCTCCACTTGGTGAGCACAGTCTTCACGTAAACGCCTGGTGCTGTCCTGCAGCTCCCGCATGCTGAACTCATGCTCCACATGCATTTCCCGCTGCAGCCTCTGTGTCTAATCACACACATGCTCAGATATATATATACAGTATCTTTAAATCTCCATATACCTCTGCAAATAAATCAAAACACAGCTTGGCAATGAACAATCACTAGTCTAAACCAACCATAAGTATATTGTTCACGGTTTGTCTCAATTATCCCTACCCTTGTAATAATTTGCACAAATCAAAACACACTAACCTCCATCTCTGCATGAGCAAGAGTCTTTTCTCTTTTTTCTAGATCGGCTAGAGTCTTCTGGAGCTGTTCTTCCAACAGATTATACTCCATCTCCTTAAAAAAAAAAAAAAAAAAAAAAAATATCCAGGAATAGGCATAATTTTGCCAACTGCCATCAAACTGTTCATGCTGTTATATAAAACTGGCAATGTCATTTTTAAAAAAATACAAATCAAATGTAGTCATGTCAGAATACCTTCTTTTTAACGAGTGCCTCTCTTTCCCGATCTCTTTTCCTCCACTCCTCTGCCAGGGCTTGCATATGGCTCAGTTCTTTCTGCTTCAGCTACAGACCACAGTACACTTCAACTTAATTAAAAATGCTATATTTACTCCAAAGCCAGAGTGTGGTTATTAAATTAGTACACTAAACTTTTTGTTAATTAAAAAATACGTGGTTTAAAATGCAGCAGGCTTGAAATGCATTCTTTAAAAAAAAAAAAGAAAAAAAAAAAAAAAAAAAGAGGTAACCTGGTTTTCAAATAGATCTTCTTGCATCTCCTTCCACATCTCAAGCTCCAGTGCTGCCCTGTACTCCAAAGTCTCCCGAGGCTTAGTCCCTACCTCACCCCCACTGTAAGGCCTAGCAGGAGCTGCTGGCTTATGGTACACCTGATTAGCACTCTGTCATATGAAAACACAATATTTGGAAACATAACCCAATCACGAAGTATTTACTGCAAATCACTATTGCCTGGACAACAAGATTACATCACAAATTTCAGTCATAAATATTAATCAAGTTTTACCTGGGAAGATTCAGATAAGAGGACGTCCTGGGCTTTCACTAAACCCATATCCTCCAGAACTGTCACATAGCTAAGTTCAGCCACCTTCTCATTTGATCTATATAAAATAAAATGAAGAATAATATCAGATATCAGGTCTGTAGGAAATATTTTGAAATGTGGATTTCTTATATGAAGAACCAATTACTCCTAATTATTAAAAAGGAATACCATATCTAGTAAATAGTGCCTGTACAGTTTTGTGTTCACTAATACCTCATTTCCATTGATGTAGTGCCAGTGCTAGTTCAGTAAACCTTTTTTATCGACTGGTTTTACAGCCAATCAAATGTGGAATTTTCATAACTGTCAGCATAGAAAGCAGTAAAATCCTCAACAATTGTGAGAAATTTCTGAATTTTAGAACATATTTTACCATCCAAGGCCAAATCCTTGGATGTTCCCTTGACGAGAAACATACTGGTACGAGAAGCAAACCAGATCTGATTGCCAAGAACTGCCTCTTTTCTTGTGAAAAGACATGGAACAGATCAAAATGGTTTTAAATGTATCCGACTCTTTTTTCTTCCATTATAGCATAAAAGGTAAAAGTTAAATAACATTAAATAAGATATTTTCAATTCCAATTTGAACCAATATCATATGTGGTATTTAAACCTAATACATGACACTTGCCAATGTAACCTGAGTCGGAATATTCAAATTTCATCATCTTCATCAGCATTCGTGAGTGTCGTCAATCCAATTCAACAACTGTCATTATTATTCAAGAATTACTCTCGGGTGGCATGTTGTTCTTAGGTGTTAAAGCTGAACATAAATCTTATTTGTTAAAAATCTTTATACCACAGGACTGTCAAATTATTGAATCAGGTGTGAATGAACTTTCTAACAGCACGGCTCTGACAGCAGTTCTGGCTGTAACATAAATGATAGATTAATGTTCTTGTTCTAATACATTAGTGTTTCCCTAGTAAAAGCTCATTCACAGGGACTTGTATGGCAGATGCTCCATACAATCCAAGTCTTATAATAAACTGATGAAGAAAGCATGTTGTAATTTAACCAAGAAAAAAAACAAAAAAAACAATGTGTAATCGTTGATATGGTGAATTTTTCTGTTAGGCCACGTTTATTATAATAGTTTCAGGTGTCAGCGCTTTGTCAGCGGATCAGCAGGTTTTCTGCAGATGGACTCTTCAGGACAGAGGACTTTGTGCTTTCTGGTTTCTCAGTAACAAGACAAAATGCATTTTTTGTTTATCTTATTAACTTGAAGAGAGAGACAGAAAAGAGAGGGGGGTGAGGGAAGGACTCTAGCAGGAATTAACTTGTCTTGTGGAGCTTACATAATGTTAAATGTAACTATAAAAAGCTAAAAGTGTCATTCATTAATAAATTAAAAAATGTGGCTGGCAAATCATGGTAGTATAAGTGGACTAAAAAAATATGAACAGTGTTATAGGAAAATGTGTCAGGCCAATGTGAGACTAATAATGTGAAATTAGCACTGATTAGTGTCAATTTGTTTCCTTTGGTTATAATTCTTGCAATTTTGGTTAACATTGCTGATCCACAAAATAGCATTACATTTAATATAAATGTTAAATTAAATAAGATATTAGCTTTTTTTTTGCAAAATGTGTAATAGTTGAATAGTAGTAGAATGATGGATTTATTTATTTGTAGTCACACACATGGAATCTTTTATATGCCTGTTGAGCAGCTGTTTATGTGCTGCTGTGAACTTATATGTGGATAGATACCCTGTCACATTTAAAATACCTATTTAACAAATATGTATTTTGTGGCTCAGCAATGCTAACAAAAAGCATGTCAGTTACAAGCAACAAACTGGGCACTAATCACTTTTCATTTCACATAATTGTGATTATTTTCACCTTTTTAATTCCTGTTACACTTCTTTCTTTTCAAGCAGAGTGCACCTCTGGACATTACCAGCATCTTGTTGAGAGTGAAAGGGCTTTAAGTATTACTAAAGTGCTGCATGTCTGCCATCTAGAGGTATATTTATGGTAATGCAAATAAAATGCCCCATCAAATTAAAAAAAGCATTCATTTTGTACTGATGAAAGTCAATAATTGCAGAAACCTAAATACTATACAAACCGTGTTGTTTTGATAACAGCTAGCCTCTCAGAGTAAGTCTGTCTCCAGTGCTGCTGGCCAGACTGGCCAAGGAAGCGGGTCTTCTCAGAAGTGAGGAGGTGGGAAAGCTGAATGCTGGCCATGCCAAGTAGGACATCTCTGGCAGTAGGGTCTCGATGCCACATTTCTACCACCAGGGGAACCCTGGAAGAACCAGTGTTATAAGGTCACTACTCATTGTGTCAGTGCAAAGCATTATATCTGGCACGGAGTGGAGAAATTACCAGTGTAATTAACAGTGCTGACACTGTTGGGCCCTTGAGCAAGGCCCTTAACCCTCAACTGCTCAGATGTATAAATGAAATAAATGTAAGTCGCTCTGGATAAGGGCGTCTGCCAAATGCCGTAAATGTAAATGTGTAATAAAATATGTAATGTGATTTTAAAAACACATGCAGATGTGAAGTCACCTCAAGAATGTATCCTGTAATTGATTGGGCAGTGCGGCAAAATCAAATGCACAGTAGGACTGAGGTAGGAATACCTCGGTGTTCTTCTTAATCTCCACTGCAGGATTAGTCATTATCGGGGCTGCACTCCCAAAGAACTGGTAGGCATACCTGGGTTTGAATGTGACACAAATTTTACTATCAATTACTACCCATTACTGGAAACGCTAACACTTAACTGCATGCGTTAATCAAGACACACTACCTCAGTGTGCAGTTCACAGGGAAGCTCACATTAAGATCTCTGATGCTGCGCAGATCTATGGAGAAGCAGTAATGATGTGCCGAGGCTGGAATGGCGATTTTTGGAGCAGACACCGTAATGGAAGATCCTGGAATTTCTGGTTCACTCTCTGGTAGCACATTTTCAGACACAGCCAGTGGAGGCACAGGTAAATCTGAAACAGCAAAAACATCAAGCATTGATATTAAATTCTGTCAGTATTGTAAAATGCTCTAATCTCTCAGAGTGTACACACTATTTCACTAAATTGTCAAGTCTGCCTACAGTCTCACCTGATTGCTCTGGCTGAGCTTCCCTTGCATCATCAGGCAGACTCTCAGCCTCACTCTCTGAATGCTGACGTTCAGGAGAGGGTGAGGGAGACTTCTGGGACAGGACGGGAGATGGGCTACATGGTCTTGGCTCAGACGGAGTTGGCTCCGGAAAGAAATGCACTGCTGGGCTTTTTTTCACTGGTGTCTTAAGCCCATCTGCACCCTTAATAGGCAGCTCTAACAGCTTATCAAAAACAGATCATAATAAATTAACAGAAGATGTACAGTGTAAATAAAAAGTCTACACACCCCTGTTAAAGCTGCATGTTTTTGATGTCAAAAAATGAAACAAAAATAAATCATGTCAGATCTTTTTCCACCTTTAATGTGCTATACTGTAGCAACCAACAAAATTCAAGTGAAAAAAGAAAACGCAAAACATACAATAACCTAGTTGCACAAGTGTGTACATCCTTTAATAATGGGTCATGTCAGAATTAACCAATCACGTTCAAGCTCATGTCCAAAAGTAATTATCCCACACCTGTAATCAATGAAGTGATTCTGATTAAGAATCCAATACAAATAAAGATCAGCTGTTTCTGTAGGATTTTCTTGACATCATCTTGATTTCATCCGACTGCACCAATCAAAAAAAGGGGCATAAAAGAATTAGATGTACCATGAAAAACCACCATCAACTACTGGAGAAAACGGCTCACCACAGTAACATTACCAAGAACAGGACATCCCTCCAAAACTGATGAAAGGACAAGAAGAAAACTTATCAGAGAGGCTGCCAAAAGACCTACCAGTAACATTCAAAGAGCTGCAGAATTATCTGGCAAGTACTGGTCACTCTCTGCATGTGACAAAAATCTCTTCTTCACATGAAAAAAACTTCAAAGCTCACCCCAAACCACGTCATTATAGTTCGTCTCATCAAAACAGGTCTCATCATCAATGAACCTGCAGGCCTCTGTTAGATAGCTGAATGTGAAGAAAAATTTCACCTTCCAGCATGATAACGACCCAAAGCACAAAATCTAAAATCTATGGAATGACTTGAGATCCCCTCACAATTTGACAGATCTGGAGCATTGTTGCAAGGAAGACTGGAATAAAATTGCCAAATCAAGATGTGTCAAGTAAGTAGAATCTTACACAAAAAGACTGAGTGCTGTATTATAAGCAAAAGGAGATTTAACAAAGTATTAATTAAGGAGGGAAAGTTTTTTCCCCCTAAACATTTCTATTTGTTTTTTTCTTGGTTGCTATATCGCATTAAAGATGGAAAAAAATCTGACATGATTAATCTTGGTTTCAGTTTTTTACATCACAAAAACCTGCAATTCTAATGGGGTGTGTATACTTTATATATTGCAGTTTATACAACAGTTAGTTCAGATCCACTAATTTGATTGGCCGAGCGGCATTCCAAGAGTGCCCATATTTCCTATAACAGCACTGGGACGTTTCACTGCGTGTATCACTCCGCTTGTCTGTGTTCGCCATGTAAAATTTCACTTCCTAGTTCAAAACCGTTAGTACAGTAGTGTTAGCAACATCATCAGCAGACATGGTAAATGATATTTTTCAGGAATATAACTTTTCATTTAAAATATGAAACCTCATCAGATGAACATGAAAAGGAAGAAGAGACACCAACTTTACCGGAACCACCTTTAACGGGAATGTACAAATCAATGTGAGCTAGCTAGCCTATGAGTCTATAGCCTGCTATAAAGTGAGTGTGCTTTCTTCGGGATCTATTTCTGCTTGAGGAGCAAAAATAAACAGAACATTTGGCCATACTGTGTCTGAAATGCCACTTAATAAGTATTAATTTCTTGTTTATAGAATAGCGTATAAAAGCTATATTGCAATCATAATTGTAATCACCTGAAATATTTACTTGACAGTTTTATTATGATGTTTCCCTGTGTAATGTTAGGAAAGTTTATTTAATAAACTCTTTCCAATCTAATATTGTTAGTGGAAATGTATTTAAGATGACTAATCTTTGGGGGGGGGGTATGATCAGTTGTCTCATTTTAGCATGAGACACTTTTACTGGTAAATTCTGCTTCTCCAAGGCTAATAAATTAAATCTGATTCTAACCTAACCAATCAACTTCCAATTCCCACTGAAACACTAACTTAGGCCCTTTAAATACCTCAGCATCGGCTTCCTCTCTTCTCAAGGTTACTGCCACCCCAACTGTTGGCTGTAAATCCACTGGGACAGACTGACGGTTCTTCTGGATGCGATTTGGTGGTTTCAAGACAAAAGCCCCCTCTACAGTGGCCACCTGCTTGACCAGATCCACGCTATTCTTCATCAGTGCAGCAAGAGTGACCTCGGTGCTGCCTAAAGACTGTTTTCCGCAGCAGAGATGGATCTAAACATAAAGATCAGTGTTTATACACTAAAGCAAACCTGACAAATTACTTCTGTAGAAATACATAACACCTCTACATACATAAACACAGAAAACATTCCAAATAAAAGTTCAGGCGTATTACCTGAAGGTTCTGCTGGCTGAAAAAAACTCGTAAGACTTTGTCATTGCTGCGAATACGAACTGAGGCTCGTTCTGGCTCAAAGTTTGGACTGATGAGGTTTTGGAAGGGTTCGCTGGTGACATCATTGCCCAGGAGAGTGTAGAAGAAGAAAAACTCTGAGCCTTCATTGACCAGCTTTGTTGAACTGGAGATTAGCTAAAGCATAAAAATAGATTTCATTTTTATCTTTTTGCCCTTGTCCATAAACAGAAACAGATAAAGAAACAACATGAGAGCAAATACACAGGCATACCCACACAACCCCCACGAACTATTCATGACACTGTAGTAAAGAGGAGTCATACAGCAGTATTGTAGAAGCACATCACTGCAGAGTTCAGCATTCTACCTTTTCTAATTACCAATGCCTTTGCAGGTTGAATTTGGTTTGATAAGCACTATTTAGCTTTATTACGTTCACTAGAGGAAGTAATTTATATGGTATTTGACTGGCCAGTTCCATCATGATAATGCATCACTGTAATCTGCCACAATAACAGTTTCATGCACACCTCACATCAGTGTCTATTTCCAGGTTTAGTTATTACATTGCTGTTGGTTGATTTAAACTTTTTCAGAAGCAACTCTGAGATTGACCAAATACAAAAAGACCCTTTATGCCATAATTATTAATTTACTCATTTGTTGAAACTACAAACATTGCAGATTTGCACTGGATTAAAATCACACACATTATAAGTAATCACTTAAGGTACCTCCCTGTTAGAGTTGCACGGTATACCGGTACCATGGTAGTATCATGATACAAAAGCTTCACAATACCACCGATGCCACTGTATTATTTAAACATTTCCTGTTTGCTACCCAGTGAGCTAACGTTACGCTAACTGCTGTGTGTAAATACCAAAATTAGCCGTGTTTACTAGTAAGCGAGCTAACGTTATGCTAACCGCTGTGTGTAAATACTAAAATCAGGGTTCGTACAAGGTGCTTGAAGTGCTTAAATTTGACTTTTTGAAATTTAAGTATTGGAAAACCTTGAAAATAGTCATTTTTAGCCATTTTATATCTAGGCATGCTTAAAAAGTGCTTGAATTATAAAAAGTCAATAAATACAAAATTGCTAAATAACATTAAAGTGTTTATTTTCGATAGAACACAAATGTAATCCTTTCATTTAAAACATATAGTATCTCACAAAAGTGAGTACACCCCTCACATTTTTGTAAATATTTTATTATATCTTTTCATGGGACAACACTGAAGAAATGACACTTTGCTACAATGTAAAGTAGTGAGTGTACAGCTTGTATAACAGTGTAAATTTGCTGTCCCCTCAAAATAACAACACACAGCCATTAATGTCTAAACCGCTGGCAACAAAAGTGAGTACACCCCTAAGTGAAAATGTCCAAATTGGGCCCAAAGTGTCAATATTTTGTGTGGCCACCATTATTTTCCAGCACTGCCTTAACCCTGTTGGGCATGGAGTTCACCAGAGCTTCACAGGTTGCCACTGGAGTCCTCTTCCACTCCTCCATGATGGCATAACAGAGCTGGTGGATGTTAGAGACCTTGTGCTCCTCCACCTTCCGTTTGAGGATGCCCCACAGATGCTCAATAGGGTCTAGGTCTGGAGACATGCTTGGCCAGTCCATCACCTTTACTCTCAGCTTCTTTAGCAAGGCAGTGGTCGTCTTGGAGTGTTTGGGGTCGTGTTTGGGGTCATTATCATGTTGGAATACTGCCCTGCAGCCCAGTTTCCGAAGGGAGGGGATCATGCTCTGCTTCAGTATGTCACAGTACATGTCACAGTACACTCCCCAGTGCCGGCAGCACTCGTGCAGCCCCAGACCATGACACTCCCACCACCATGCTTGACTGTAGGCAAGACACACTTGTCTTTGTACTCCTCACCTGGTTGCCGCCACACACGCTTGACACCATCTGAACCAAATAAGTTTATCTTGGTCTCATCAGACCACAGGACATGGTTCCAGTAATCCATGTCCTTAGTCTGCTTGTCTTCAGCAAACTGTTTGCGGGCTTTCTTTTGCATCATCTTTAGAAGAGGCTTCCTTCTGGGACGACACCCATGCAGACCAATCTGATGCAGTGAGCACTGACAGGCTGACCCACAACCCCTTCAACCTCTGCAGCAAAGCCAACCTCTGGATATGATGCTGAGCACGTGCACTCAACTTCTTTGGTCGACCATGGCGAGGCCTGTTCTGAGTGGAACCTGTCCTATTAAACCGCTGATGGTCTTGGCCACCGTTCTGCAGCTCAGTTTCAGGGTGTTGGCAATCTTCTAATAGCCTAGGCCATCTTTATGTAGAGCAACAATTCTTTTTTTCAGATCCTCAGAGAGTTCTTTGCCATGAGGTGCCATGTTGAACTTCCAGTGAGCAGTATGAGAGAGTGTGAGAGCGATAACACCAAACTTAACACACCTGCTCCCCATTCACACCTGAGACCTTGTAACACTAACAAGTCACATGACACCGGGGAGGGAAAATGGCTAATTGGGCCCAATTTGGACATTTTCACTTAGGGGTGTACTCACTTTTGTTGGCAGCGGTTTAGACACTAATGGATGTGTGTTGAGTTATTTTGAGGGGACAGCAAATTTACACTGTTATACAAGCTGTACACTCACTACTTTACATTGTAGCAAAGTGTCATTTCTTCAGTGTTGTCCCATGAAAAGATATAATAAAATATTTACAAAAATGTGAGGGGTGTACTCACTTTCGTGAGATACTGTATTTTATATATATATATATATATATATATATATATATACACACACACACACACACACACACACACACACACACACACACACACACACACACACACACACACACACATCCCGTCATGTGAAGAAAAAATAAGTACACCCCATGGAAATTGTTGGTTTTTTTGACATATGGACAAGCAAACATTTGATCATCTTTGAAACAGTGCCTATTAATAAAGTTGATAGGCTTGAACAAAAGCACAAGGAAAATTAGCTTTTTCAATCATTTATTCAACAGAAATATCAATAGATGTGATATTCTTCTGTGGAAAAAGTAGTACATCCTTGGCCTCAGAAGCTAGTATTGCCCCCTTTAGCAGAAATAACTTCTTGTAGGCGTTTTGCATAATTGTCCACCAGTCTCGGACATCGGCTTGCTAGAATGTTTGACCACTCTTCCATGCAATATTCTTTCAGTTGCAAGATGTTTGAGGGTTTTCTTGCATGTACTGCCTGTTTCAAATCCCCCCACAACATTTCAATGAGATTCAAATCCGGGCTTTGACTAGGCCATTCCATAACCCTCCATTTCTTCTTTTTGAGCCATTCCTTGGTGCATTTGCTAGTGTGCTTAGGATCATTATCCGGTTCAAAGGTCCACTTTCGGTTCAGCTTCAACTTCTGGACAGATAGCTTCACTTTATCTTCAAACATTCTTTGATATGATGCAGAATTCATAGTTGAATCAATGAATGAAAGCTGTCATCCAGTCCCTGAGGCAGCGAAGCAACCCCAATCAAAACATTTCCACCACCGTGCTTCACAGTTGGTATGAGGTGCTTCTCCTGAAAAGATGACTTTGGCCTGCGCCAAACATGTCTGCTGTTACTGTGGCCAAACAACTCTATCTCTGATTTGTCTGTCCAGAGCACATTATTCCAAAAGGCCTGGTCTTTGCCTGTATGCTCATTGGCAAACCGCAGTCTTGCAAAGGTTTTTTCCTGGCACGCCTCCCATGCAGATGCAATCTCTTTCTGATTATAGAAGCATGCACTTTGACACCAACAATTGCAAGACTTACTAGCAGAGATGACTACAAAATGGCAATTTTATGTGTCCTTTGATAGCGTGTATCAACTTTATTACTAGGCACTGTTTCAAAGAGGATCAAATGTTTGCTTGATCAAATATGTCGAAAAAGCCAACAATTTCCGTGGGGTGTACTTATTTTTTCACACGACTATAGAATATGTTTGGATGACATCTCTTGTATAGCCCTTGAAAACAAAAACATAGTGCTTTAAAAGTCCTTGAAAGTCCTGGAATTTCATTATGAAGCATCTGTACGAACCCTGTAAAATTAGCCGTGTTTGATCGTACGCGATTTCATTTCCAAATTCAGTTATTTATTCCTAATGTTGTGTTCATTCTTAGTACTCTGAGGACAATATCCATTTGCATGATTTCATTGCTCTAGGGAACAAATATGTGGCACATTGAATTAGCTGCTTGCCAACTGTATGGTTGTTCTTGAGTTTTTCTAATAGCCAGTTATTCATTCTCATTAATAATGTATTGAGAGGAAATTTTGGTTTGTCTGTTTTCAATTATGTCTATGTACTTTTGTAAATTTGGTTCATTTTGTAGATTTTAATGATGAATCAACGCAATATTGCATGGTATCGTGATACTATTTGTTATCGTGGTACTTCAGCTGGTATAGTATCATAAGATATGTTTATGGTATCGTGACAACCCTACTCCCTGTAAAATTAATCTAGTTCAATTAGGGCTTCAGAATAATTTCTCTATAGGAATTTATCTATAGGAAAAAAGCTCTACAGGGTTGGAGATGGCACCCCAATCTTGCACATTTAGTTTTACCTGTTCCAGTCTGGTTGCAAAGGCTACAGTTACAGACAGAACAAACAGGTCTTTGCAAAGATCTGCTGGTCCAATTTGATGATATCCTTCGTCTTCATTTAGAATCACCTCTAGTTTCATTGACTCAAGCTTTGTCATTACTGGAGACCCTGCAGAACATTGAGGTAAAGTAATGGTTACATAAGTAGCATTTGTAAAATGATGCACACAAAGGTATATGTTAAACCAAAGGATCTTTACTAGCATTTTTTCACATATTTTGGGGAATGGAACAGGCATATAGAATAAGATGGACAGAACAAAATTCAACCGACAATAGAAAAGAGGAAACTTATGCTGCGTTCGTGGTGCCTTGTAAGTAGTAATTTGCAAGACGTAATAATGTAATTTTGGTGTGTCTTTTGTTTGCTCCAACAGAGCACATAAATCTCATAAATAGCTACTTTAACCACACTTTTCTAGTTACAGATCCGAGTGGCTATTGGGACTGTTCAACTGTAGCAGAACCTCAAACATTCATGCAACATTTTGGACTGGAATTGCAGTACAGCAACAACAGCAGGTAGCGTTAGCAACAAGCTACCCAGCTAATGTTAGTGATAACTCTAATGTTGATGATTACCTTTTCAAAACAGGTGGTCAGTGTTATAGATTTAACCAAGTACTGTGTGTATATTAATTGGTTTAAAGGCAATACTGCTATAAACTAATTTAAAAGTAGTGAATTGATCATTTACAGTGTTCACAGTGTGCACAGCCATGTTGATTTAACGTCATTCCATAAACAGTGAAGGAACTGGTAGTTGAGAAGACTACCCCAAGTTGACGAGTTGAAATCGCAAGTTGAAGGGGCATTTTCTGTGGCTTTTACCGGTAGTAGGCAGGAAATTACAAGTTGCAACTTCTCCTTGAATGCAGCATAAGGTCAGAAAAAGGGAAGAACAAGAATACAAGTAGACACTGTGTGTTTGAATACAAAAACCGAAACAAATGGCTGGCCCACATTACAAGATTTATTAAATCCTAATTGTTGTTGAAAATCTGAGAGACCGCAGGGACGGCTGGAAGCCAGGCATAGGCCAGATTTATGCATGCTTTTAACTACATGTACGCAAGGCAGCTGCCATGTGTTTCCTGCATTCATTCAGGCAGTTGATTGTGCACATCCCAAAAATTAACGTGGCTAGGTCTCACATAGAGCCGTGTCTCAATCGCATACTTCTGCACTATACAACACCATTGTGGTCTTCTGAGAAAGGGGGGAAAGTTCTTACAAATTTACCTGGTCTAGGTGGAGCTTTCTTTGCCTTAAATTGATCAGGTGCCTGTTTGATGTCATTCTCCAAGACCAGGCACAACAACAGTGATGGCTTCAGTTTAGTGTACTTACTACTTAGCAAAGAATACCATTTAGGAGGCTGCAAAAACAATAACAACAAGAAGAATTTGATCAGATACAAAAAAAATCTGGGAAAGAATCAAAAGCTATTTTTTTTGTGTTTCTCATTTACATATAAAAGCACTGAAAGCTACATTATGTTATGAACAAATATGTGTAAATCATTGCCAGTCAGACTTACTTGCTTAACTTCCTGGACCGATCTGAGATCCAAGACGATATATCCAACACATTCTCTTGCAGAGTTATTTGAATCAATTGCATAACACTGTAACTTGATGGGTGTCCGCTGGAGTCTGTAAAGCATGAAATCAAGCAATGCATCAAAAGCACAACATAAGCAAATGAGAAATATATCTAGACAATCTTGAGAGGAAAACAGAGAACCAACCTGTGCTGGTGAAGCGTTCTGCGATCAAGCTCCCATGCCAGCTCTGTGCAAAACTGTGGCTGTTCCTTATGCTCCACAGGGTCCGTCTCTAACTGTTCCCCATCAAACTTTGCTTGTACAACTAAAGTTTGTTGCTGTCTCTTGGGAAACTGACGACCTGTTTCAGTAAAAGGGGTGTATAATGCTTCATCATTACGGCGCACAACACATCACAACGTCTGTGCAGATCACAGCAACACTAAACTGAAGAACTATACCCTATTGTATGCAAATGTATTTACACGACAAACAATATACTTCAGGTGTTCAGTATAGTTACATTTATACCAAGAAACTGTTCATGCTATGGATGCTTCTTTAGTCTTTATTTCATTATGATAACTGTCATTAAAACTAAAGTACACTTAGATAGATAGATAGATAGATAGATAGATAGATAGATAGATAGATAGATTGATTCTGAATGCTATTATTTTGCATGTCCCAAAAGCATATCAGTTAGGTAGTACATGCGTTTGCAACTTGACAATATCATTACCACCATAACAACAGAAAGCAACAGAGTTACGCCTGGTTACAATATATTTGCCAGTGTTATTTAAATGCAATAGCTGTGCAAATATAACTAAGAAATCTGGTGTTGGTTGCATTTAACCGGACATTAACGAACGCAAACAACGGAGTTTGGGGCGCAGTCGGTTTGTTCGTTAACGGTTTGCCTGGATACAACACCAGCCGTTTAAACTGTCACTAGACTAGATAGTAAAAGTAACTTGACTACATACACATAACAAGCACTGGTAAGTCCTGTTTTAAATATACTCGGTAACGAAATACATTATCCTCTGCATTTACAGAGCGCATACTTTCAAAACTTCCAAATGTTTTTTTTTTTTTTTTTGTCATTAGAAACTCCTAGCTAGTTCGCAGGCTAACTAAGCTTCAAGCGAACACAAAAAAAAATATGGATGTAAGTTAAACAAACCTTCAAGAACGGAAACGACAATGAGAAGCTGGTCTGATTTCGAGGCCATGACATATCTAGATTCATGAACAATTTCAGTTCGTGTGAATTCGTAATTTCTTAAAGATGCTCATATTGTCCGTTCAGCAGTAATGTTTACCCCCGCTACTTGTTCAAAACTGAACGTCAATGGAACCTGTGGCTCTGTTTGAGAAGGTTGTAGTTCGGGTTACAGCGCTCCCTGCAGTCCAGGATGTACGTGAAGTATGCTACACGCTACACAGGCACTGTTGAAAGAAAGAATTGCTAGCTAGTGATTAGCTAGATGATTAGCTAGTGCCTTGTTTATGAGTGCATACATTGGTCACAGTCAGTTTAAGCTGTTAACTGACAGCTTTATTATAAATGGCCACTTTAGTTTTAATTTTTTTCTCCTCTTAATTTTTACTTTATGCAAAAAATAAAAACTGAGTTGGCGGTACCTCTTTTTAAAAAGACGGACCAGAAGGTGTGTTAAAATTCTAGGCAAATCTTGCATTCCTCAGCCTCCCAGGAAAAGCCTATGCCAGGGTTCTGGAGAGGAGACTCCATCAGGTCACCGGACCTAGGATTCAGGAGGAACAATGTGGGTTTCGCTCAGGCCATGGAACAGTGAAAAACCTCTTTACACTTGTACAGATTTGTCATGCACAGTGCTGGAAAGAGTATAAAACATACTGACTTGAGTAAAAGTACTGCTACTTTAGTTATAATTCACTTGAGTAAATTCACATGTTTTATGGATTTGGAGAATCCTGTGACAGGGGCATGGTGGCTTAGCGGTTCGCACATTTGCCTTGCACCTCCAGGGTTGGGGGTTTGATTCCCGCCTCCGAGCTGTGTGCATGGAGTTTGAATGTTCTCCCTGTGCTTCAGTGGTTTCCTCCCCAGTCCAAAAACATGTGTTGTAGGCTGATTGGCTTTTCCAAATTGTCTGTGGTGTGTGTATGTGCACAATTGTGCCCTGCAATGGACTGGCACCCCATCTGGGGTGTCCCTCAAGTGGTAAAGAAAATGGATGGGTGAAGAATCCTGTGGATTTGGGGAATGCAGCCAAGGTTGCCTGTCCAGTTTGTGGGGATATACTGTAGGTATCCTTATTATTAGAGACCTTAACCTTGGCAGAGGAGATTAAGTACCTTTGGATCTAACTTATGAGTGATGGAAAAAGAAAGAGCACGACAAATGGATTGGATCAACAGCAGCAGTCACTGTACCAGTCTGTGATGGTGAAACATGAGCTTGGTTTGCAGACGAATTTGTTTACCAGTCAATCTACATCCCTATTCTCACCTATGGTCACAAACTGTGGGTGACCAAAAGAACAAAGTTCTGAGTGCATACAGTGGAAATTAAGTTCCTGGGTTTACTGTCTATGATAGGATGAGGAGCTCCAATCTGCTTGACCCATCTGCAAGGGAAGTGACTGACAAATCACTTCTGGTGGTGGGACTTCAGTGGCAGGATATAGGGCTACCCTGCCAACTTGGTTTATAGGGCAGTGACTACATCAGTTCAGTGGGTCCTGATGACAATGTCACAAGAATACAAACTACAGTTCTGTCATGAGCCTCTAGCTTTGTCAGTGCTCAATATCCTATCAATCTCAGACCTGAACAAAGTTCAGGAAGTTTCCTTTTTGAACACACTGTTGGTGCTATATAAAGGTAGACTTCAAAAGGGCTTTTATTTAACTTATTTTCTTTTTATAAACAAGGCAGTTTCAGTCCAAGATCTAGAAATAAGAGAGTGGGTGCAGTTTCTCAACACTCTCCCTTTTTATATGCTATGGGTGGCAGATATTGTTCAAGCCACATGACTGGTTTGTGGACCTGCAAATGTCTTATTTTCATGTTTATATGCCACTGAACACAGATGCCTCTTAAAGTTTGCCTTCCAAGTGGCACACCTCACTAGGACCACTGGTGTTTTTCAAGGTGCATACAGGTTGCCTTGTCTCCTCTGATGGCCACTGGCATCAGAATATTTCTGAATATGGATAACTCAGAGAAGAGCTCCTTATAACCAGGTCACAGTTCATCTGCATGAGGGTAGATTCACTGAGTATGCTAGGGTCATCTTGTCTCAGTGAAAACCTTGTCTCAGTAAAAGGAGCCTGAGCATTAGCTTGCTGGTGGTGCAGGGCATTCCTAATAAAATAATTCCAGCTGTCCCCTGTCTCTTGTACAATCCAGTCATAAACTATACCAAGAAAGCTGGACACAGGACTAAAAGCACAAACGCACTAAAATACAATTTTTTGCCAAATAACTGAAATAGTCATAAACTGCCCTAAAGTAAATCCCTGAGATCAAAAGTTATCTGCCAGATACCCAAAACCAGCCATCTACAACACAAGTTTCCAGGCCACACTGCCTGCAAAGAGGGGCCTGAGTCATAAAGCTGAAGCTGACTCCCAAGAAACATTGGACGATAGTATAGAACATCTATGCACACACCTGGTATTATATCACAAAAGACACTTTCCTTTCAAGCATATGAAACTGTTTAGGAAAGTCATAATGCCCTGTCCAGTGTACTCTGTTGTGTACTTAATGAATATGCAATCCTTCCATTTCCTATGTCATGTTTGGTCTTAAATGCATTATGCAATCATACTTGAAACTTTCCAAGTAAGTTCCATTAATGGACAATGCTTCAGTTTCATGATTTAGATATCTCATGAACATACTATATCCAAAAGTATATGGACACCTGACCATCACACCCATATATATGTGTTTGTTGAACATCCCACCCCCCTTTTCTGGTACAACAGCCTCCATTCTTCTGAGAAGGTTTTCTGCTTGATTTTGAAACATGGTTGTGGGGATTTGAGCTCATTCAGCTACAAGAGCATTAGTGAGGTTGTGCACTGATGTCCTGTGAGAAGTCCTGGTGAGCAGTCATTTCATTCATCCCAGATGTGTTCAGAGGGTTTGAGGTCAGGGCTCTCAAGTTCTTCCACACCAACCTTGGTAAGCCTTGTCTTTATGGACTTCACTTGGGGCACAGGGACATTGTCATGCTGTAACAGGTTTGGGACCCTTTAGTTCCAATAAAGCGAAATCTTAATGCTACAGCTAGACTGTCTAGAAAATTGTGTGCTTCCAACTTTGTGGCAACAGATTGGGAAAGGCTCATGTATGGGTGTAATGGACAGGTGTCCACATACTTTTGGTCATATAGTGTACATAAAGTTGTCTCCAAGGCACAGTTCTTAGAGATGTGTGAAATGGAATTTTACCCCCAATTGACCAAATTGGGGTAAGCGCCAAATGAAAAGCACCAAATGAAAAGAGGCAGGAAAACTGGCACTCCTGACACTGACACCCCTCATAAATCCAAGAAACTGTGAGTTGGGCACTGGATTTCCATCCATTTGGATCATCAACTTCAGAGATGTCTTTTGACTCTGGCTGATCTTCAGCATCAAGCTCAGTCAGTGTCTACCAGTCTCTACCAAAGCCTTACAATCATAAGGCTTTCTCCACAATCTCTGGACAAGCTAACCCAAATGAGACTATGGCTGTACTTTTGGTGTGATATCTGCTAAAATCTTCACAGAGTCAAAAGTTTCCTGGACAAGCAAGCGTGACTAGATGTTCAGCACTATCCCTGTTGAACTGCACTTACTGAGTCATAGGGCTCCTTCTCTGTGATCGCCATTGATGTCCTAGCCAACTTGAATGAAGCTACTTCACTGATCAGGACCAATCAAGGAGACACAGGACATAACTATCAAGCATCTCTACATATCTCCTTCAGTGTTGGCATGGTAGCTTTAATTTGTTAGGTAGATCCACTCTTGATTAAAAGTATCTTCAGTGTCAGAATAACCACTGCTATTTGCCCACTTTACATAATATTATCAAGTCAAATTAGGTAGATATTTGTCATTGCAGTCATATACAGTGTACAGTACACAGTGAGATTGTCATGATAGATATGAGGCAGACAAATGCAAATGCAGGTAGATATCCTTTAATAAAAACCAAGCAGATAAATCGAAATCGTAATCCAGAAACATGGAAAAGGTCAGGCAATGAACAAACAGTATGTCAGAGGCAAGGTAAAAATCAAAACACTAGGCACAACAGGGTCAATAACGTGAAAACAAGCAGAGATATATAAAGGCTTGGTATTGTCACAAACACAAGGAATGGCGTGTATACTTCACAAAGAGTGTGTGTGCTGAGAGTCCTTTTAACTGTGACTGTGATTGTTTGTGAATGGGATTCATGATCAGAATGAAGGTGAACATAAACCTGTCAGTGTGTGAGAGTTCTGGGAGTTGCAGTCCATGGCGGCCATGTTTGTAGGCCGCAGTGCAGGTTGAGAAACGGAGTTTGTGGCGTGGGTAGTCCTAACAGAGATGAAATAATGTTTCTCCTGGACCCAAGGTGCAAGACACATGTATGACATACACAGTGCTCATAGAACATAAATAAAATACCACAGGAATAGGAAGCATGCAGGGAGGGGGTAAGGGAAACAGTTGGGGTATGTACAAAGATGGGCAGCAGAGCAAATATTCCAATCACAAAAAAGAACATTTATCATGATAATAAGGGATTACTGTTAATACAGGGTCCAAAGCTGCAACTAAAATCAATTTCGTAAAAAGTGTCAGTGCAGTAATGCTTGTAAAAGAAACATGAGATGAATGATGTTTAAAGTGACAATGCAATACTGTAATGAATCAGTACAAGTGTTGGTGAACTCTAAACAGTATGTCAGGGCAGTAATGAACAAAGTGACATATGCATCATTATTGATTTAAAGTGTCTATTCAATAGGGTGAAGGGAGATACTTGGATCCCAAAGTGATGTGTGTAGGGAGGAGCAGTGTTCAGGAGTCTGATAGCCAGGGGGTAGAAGCTGTTTCCCAGTCTGGCAGTGCTTGAGCGGATGCTGCAAAGCCTTCTGCCAGATGGCAGAGGGGTAAATGGATTGTGGGAGGGGAGGGGAGGGAGGGACCGTCCACAATGCTGGAGGCCTTGTGGATGGTGCGTGAGTGGAAAATGTCCTGAACAGGGGATAGAGGTGCGCTGATGATGCGTTCAGCTGTCCACACTATCTTCTGTAGTGTCTTGTGATCAGAGATGTTGCGATTCCTAAACCAGACAGTGATGCAGCTATTCAGGACACTCTCTATGGTTCCTCTGTAGAATGTGGTGAGGAAGGGTGGGGGATGTTCGCCTTCTTTAGGCACCAGAGGAAGTGTAGACGCTGCTGGACTCTCTTGGCCAGGGAGCTGGTGTTGGTTGTCCAGATGAGGTCCTCTGTGATGTTAATGCCAAGGAACTTGTTGCTCATCACTCTCTCCACCGTGGAGCCGTTTATGCACGGGGGGAGACATCAGTGCAGGACTTCCTGAAGTCAACAATCATCTCTTTTGTTTTTTCATCATTCAGAGACAGATTGTTGTTGTTGTTCTTGCACAAGCCCATGAGCCATTTTCTCTGTATGATGTCTTGTCACTGTCAATCTAGCCACAGGAGGTCACAAGCCAGTGTACTTTTTGTGCCGGTCCCAAGCCCGGATAAATAGAGAGGGTTGTGTCAGGAAGGGCATCCGATGTAAAACTTTTGCCAAATTCAATATGCGAATCACTAACCTGACTTCCATACCGGATCGGTCGGGGCCCGGGTTAACAACGACCGCCATCGGTGACGTTGATCTACAGGGCACTGGTGGAAATTGGGCTACTGTTGGTCGAAGAAGGAGAGGAGGAAGGTGTGTTAGAGGAGGAAGGCGTGTCCGTAGGCAGAGAGAGAAGAGGAAAGGCAGGAGTTTAGGACTGAAAGTAGGGACTTTGAATGTTGGTACGATGACAGGTAAAGGCAGAGAGCTGGTAGATATGATGCAGAGGAGGAAAGTCGACATTCTGTGTGTCCAGGAGACCAGGTGGAAAGGGAGCAAGGCTAGAAGCATTGGAGCAGGGTTTAAACTGTTTTATCATGGGGTGGACAGGAAGAGAAATGGAGTAGGAGTGATCCTGAAGGAGGAGTTTGTGAAGAATGTTCTGGAGGTAAAGAGAGTGTCAGATAGGTTGATGAGTCTGAAGCTGGAAATTGAAGGTGTGATGTTGAATGTTGTTAGTGCTTATGCTCCACAAGTAGGTTGTGAGCAAGAGGAGAAAGACAGATTCTGGAGCAAGCTTGAGGAAGTGATGCAGCGTGTTCCCAGATGTGAGAGAGTGGTGATAGGGGCAGACTTTAATGGACATGTTGGTGAAGGGAATAGTGGGGATGAGGAAGTGATGGGCAGGTTTGGTCTTCAGGTAAGGAACCCAGAAGGACAGAGGTTGGTAGACTTTGCTAAAAGTATGGAGATGGCTGTGGTGAAAACGTACTTTCAGAAGAGGCAGGAACACAGGGTGACATATAAGAGTGGTGGCAGGAGCACACAGGTGGACTATATCTTATGTAGACACTGTAATCTGATGGAGATTAGCGATTGCAAAGTAGTGGTAGGAGAGAATGTAGCTAGACAGCATAGGATGGTGGTGTGTAAGATGACTCTGGTGGTGAGGAAGATGAAGAGAGCAAAGGCAGAGCAGAAGACAAAGTGGTGGAAGTTGGAAAGGAAGAGTGCTGTGCGGTTTTCAGGGAGGAGTTGAGACAGGCTTTAGGTGGTCAGGAGGTGCTTCCAGATGACCGGACTACTACAGCTAAAGTGATCAGGGAGACAGGTAGGAAGGTGCTAGGTGTGTCATCTGGAAGGAGGAAAGAAGACAAGGAGACTTGGTGTTGGAATGAGGAAGTTCAGGAGAGTATCCAGAGGAAGAGGTTAGCTAGGAAGAAGTGGGACAGTGAGAGGACGGAGGAAAGTAGACAGGAATATAGGGAGATGCAGCGTGAGGTTAAGACAAAGGTGGCAAAGGCCAAACAGAAAGCTTATGAGGACATGTATGCAAGGTTAGATAGTAAGGAAGGTGAGAGGGATTTGTATCGGTTGGCGAGGCAGAGGGAGAGAGATGGTAAGGATGTGCAGCAGGTTAGAGTGATTAAAGATAGAGATGGAAATGTGTTGACAGGTGACAGGAGGGTGAGGGAAAGATGGAAGGAGTACTTTGAGGAACTGATGAATGAGGAAAATGACAGAGGGAGAAGAGTAGTAGAGGCAAATATTGTTGAGCAGGAAGTAGAAAGGATTAGCAAGGGTGAAGTTAGGAGAGGTTTGAAGAGGATGCAGAGAGGAAAGGCGGTTGGTCCTGATGGCATACCAGTGGAGGTATGGAAGTGTCTAGGAGAGATGGCAGTAGAGTTTTTAACTAGGTTGTTCAACGAGGTCTTAGAGAGTGAGAGGATGCATGAGGAAATGGAGGAGAAGTGTTTTGGTGCAGATTTTTAAGAACAAGGGAGATGTGCAGAGTTGTGGAAACTACAAAGGTATTAAGCTGATGAGCCATACAATGAAGTTGTGGGAAAGAGTAGTGGAAGCAAGGCTAAGGGGAGAAGTGAGCATTTGTGAGCAGCAGTATGGTTTCATGCCAAGAAAGAGCACTACAGATGCAATATTTGCTTTGAGAATGTTGATGGAGAAGTACAGAGAGGGTCAGAAAGAGCTGCATTGTGTCTTTGTAGATTTAGAGAAAGTGTATGACAGGGTCCCAAGAGAGGAGCTGTGGTATTGTATGAGGAGGTCTGGAGTGGCAGAGAAGTATGTTAGAGTGGTGCAGGATATGTATGAGAGCAGTAGGACAATGGTAAGGTGTGCGGTAGGTGTGACAGAGGAGTTCATGGTGAAGGTGGGACTGCATCAAGGATCGGCTCTGAGCCCCTTCTTGTTTGCGGTGGTGATGGACAGGCTGACAGATGAGGTCAGACAGTAATCTCCATGGACTATGATGTTTGCGGATGACATTGTGATCTGTAGTGAGAGCAGGGAGCAGGTGGAGGAAACTCTAGAGAGGTGGAGGTTTGCTCTGGAAAGAAGAGGAATGAAGGTTAGTCGCAGCAAGACAGAATACATGTGTGTGAATGAGAGGGATCCAAATGGAACAGTGAGGTTACAGGGAGAAGAGATAAAGAAGGTGCAGGATTTTAAGTACTTAGGGTCAACAGTCCAGAGCAACGGGGAGTGTGGAAAAGAGGTGAAGAAGCGTGTGCAGGCAGGTTGGAATGGGTGGAGAAAAGTGTCAGGTCTGTTGTGTGATAAAAGAGTACCAGCAAGAATGAAAGGAAAGGTGTACAGGACAGTAGTGAGACCAGCGATGTTGTATGGTTTGGAGACAGTTGCACTGAGGAAAAGACAGGAGGAAGAGTTAGAGGTAGCAGAGCTGAAGATGTTAAGGTTCTCTTTGGGAGTGACGAGGATGGATAGGATCAGGAATGAGTACATCAGGGGGACAGCACATGTGAGATGTTTTGGAGACAAAGTTAAAGAGGCCAGGTTGAGATGGTTTGGACATGTTCAGAGGAAGGAGAGTGAATATATCAGTAAAAGGATGCTGAGGTCAGAGCTGCCAGGCAGGAGGCCGAGAGGAAGACCAAAGAGGAGGTTTATGGATGTAGTGAAGGAGGACATGAAGGTAGTCGGTCTGAGAGAAGAGGAGGCAGGGGATAGGGCTAGATGGAGGCAGATGATTCGCTGTGGCGACCCCTGAAGGGAACAGCCGAAAGGAAAAGAAGAAGAAGAAGATGTCTTGTCACTGTCATTGAACAGGCCTACTACTGTGGTGTCGTCAGTGAACTTGACAATGTGGTTTGAACTGGATCTGGCAGTGCAGTTTTGGGTTAGCAGCATGTACATGGGCTGAGCATGCAGCCATGGGGGACACCAGTGCTCAGGGTCATGGTGGTGGAGGTCTTGCTGCTGACCTGAAATGACTGGGGTCTCCCAGTGAGGAAGTCCAGGATCCAGTTACAGAGCAAGGTGCTGAAACCTAGCCAGTTTATCAATCAGCTGCTGGGGGATATGATGGTGTATTCTTCTTGTCGAGGTGGGGGTTAGTGCCAGGTAAAGAGTATGAGAGGGAAGTCTGGTTCTGATGTGAATTATGGCTAGCCACTCAAAGCACTTCATGATGATTGGTGTGAGTGCTATAGGGCGGCAGTCATTGAGGTTTGACACTGCTGACTTCTTCAGGACTGGTATAATGGTGGTAGCCTTAAAACTGTGGGACAACTGCTTTGCTCAGGGAGATGTTGAAGATATATCTCTCAGGACATTAGCCAGCTGATCCACACAGTCTTTCAGCATTCATTCACATACGTTATTGGCAGTGATTCATTTGTTAATCTAAGAGGGTACTGATCCGGCAAGTTGGTAGGCACCCGAAAGGTCCTGGTCCCCGAACATACAGACAGAAATAAATACAGAACTGTAGGCCTACTGTGCTGTCACAGAATTGAAGGAGGGTATACTTTCTTTTTCCCATGACTGTATGTATACATGTATGTGACATGGAAGTACAGTCGAGTAAACGTGAGCTGAACATAGTAACATAGCCTCCTACTGTTCCTTTAACTGGCTTACAGACCACCCTGGCAGCCTCCTTGTTGCTGTCCCAAATGTAGAACAAGATTTGGCACCCTCAGCCAGGTTGCCAGTCTGGCCTATTGGACTAAATTGCCAGCTGAGATCTGTGATCTGTGTGTCCAGGACACATTTCTGAACAGTGGAGCCCCTAGCACATAGGCCACATATGCCCTTAAGTGGAAATTCTGTAATTTCTCAATGTCAATTTTAATGTCATTTTAATGTCACTTCTCCCAGTGGTGTTATAGTGGGGGTTATAGCTGAGCACCATTCAGGCAGGCATTGTTGGCTAATGTTATCCAAGTGTCACACAACACCCCTGGTGGGGTATCATGGGTAAAATAGATTGATAGTTAAACACAGATGGGTGTCAAAACACACTATTCTGTTACTCTGTTTTGTTACAAATTTCAGTGGAAGAAGAGCAATGGACATATTAGGCTAATTTAATAATACTCAGGCACCACAAAGATCTTGTTTTATAGCAAATTGGAAGTAAATCTAATACGTTTCTGCAAACAAAATCAAAGTGTAGGTGTATACAGTGTGTCTCTGATGTAGAGAACCAGTTCTAAGATATATGGAAAGGGGGATTATGGAGTGGATAATGTCTACACATTAGAAATGTGTGTGCATCGTGTAGACCTTGTTTCTCACACAAATCCTGCGAATAAGAAGAAAAATGTGTCTCCCTTTTTCATTACCTGATTTTTTAGGCTCGTTTCAGGTTTTTGGAACATGGAAAATTTTGGAAAGGTTTTAGCTGGAAACCAGGAAACCATGTTTAATGATATTAGCTATTCAGGGACACACATGCTACTTTGGACAAAACTGAACAAAGTTATGTCTAAAAGTGCCCAAGACAATCTGCAAGACTGTCTGCTGGATGACTGGATGTATTGTATAGCTCACAGTCTAACAAGAGAGTGTGATTTCAGTTGATCTATATTGTTTAACCTTCACTCCATATGGATATACTGTAGCTAGGAATCCTGGGCTGCCTTACAGTATATTGCTCTGGGCCCCTGGAAACGTCACCACTTTCCACCCTACTAGTGATGGCCCTGTGCTGCATACATCTACAGGGGAATAGATAATTGTACAACCGAAGCTAATAAGTATTTTAACAATTCTTATGTCATGGAATGTAGCTACAGTTACAGGTTGGCGAAATATACTGCTGAGCACTTCATTCACTACAGATCAGTCCATCAGGAAATGGGAAATGAACGGGGGTAATCCTTAAAACTTAAAGCTTAAAAAACTTAACATTTTGCTCGCAGATTGTTTGTATAATTATTTTGGCACTGCTTGTTCTGAAAGAAGTCAGGCACATCTTAAAACAAAAGGGATATCAGAATATTCACATGTACTCTATCCATAAAAATCCTAACAGCTGCATTTATCCTACACATTACACCATTCTTTTACAAAATATTTGTAGATTTCACAGCCTACATCTTCTAGTATGGGTCCTATTTTAATGCCATATAGCATTATATAGAGCATTATTATATAGAATATATGAAATGCACAAGCTTTATTGTACATGCAGATGAATCATGTACAAAATATGTGTTAAGTATGTGTATCTATTTGTGGTCAGTGTAAATGCATAAATAATAAATATAATGAAGAAATCTATAAACAATGTTTACCTTTATTTGGGTTGACAAACGCATTAAGGCAAGAACAGTATAAAAAAAGCAACATAATTTCATGGTACAGTATAGTTGACATTTAGTAAAACCTCATGACTGAAAGGATGAACCAAACTACAACACTGACATATATTTCCAAAGATGTGCTTGTAAACATATTTAGGTAATGCAGCACGATTCAAGTAATAAAGGGTACTACTTTATCCATGTAAGTGAGGTTGGATAGACAACCATACATTGCACTGAAAACAACTGTACATAAGTTAGTATTGATTGCTTGTTAAACTATGTACAAAATGTACATCACAATAGTACTATATGGCACTGAGACATGTTGAGTAACTCTTTTCACTGAACACAATACAGTCGATTAATGGCTATGGCCAGAGCAATTTCATGTTAATAGGTTAATGCGGACATATCCACTGTACAGTCACTTGTAATCTACTGCAAATCATCCTTTAGCACATAGAGGTTATAAAATATCAAATACATTCAATATCATAGTACACAACAATACATGTGCATTCTACCAGCTAGATGTAGTCATTTACAGGCAGAGTAATTACAGAAAGGTTTACATGTTTGTCGTTTATGACAGGCACCCAAAAAGCAAATAGCATATTTTACAAAACCGTATCTCACCAGGGTAATGCCATTTCACACCTATACAGTATTTCATAATATTATTAACACTGCATTGCACCTCTAATGTTACATTCATTCATTAAAAAATGAAAGTAGCCTCACATGGAGGCAATGAATAACACCATGGAATTGATGTTTATGAGTCCTTGTGTGAGCCAGGAACATGTAGTTTGAACTCACATCTTCCCATCATTCTCTGCAATTGTAAAATGTATAATCAGTATTCACACAACACCTACTAAACAGACAGCAGCTTTTTCCAGTCAAGCAATAAGGCCATACATACCACAGGAAGTGGTCTGTGTGGTTGC
This sequence comes from Cranoglanis bouderius, assembly GCA_023630585.1. Lineage (NCBI taxonomy): Eukaryota > Metazoa > Chordata > Actinopteri > Siluriformes > Cranoglanididae > Cranoglanis > Cranoglanis bouderius. The sequence continues at coordinate 3,792,820 of CM042556.1, read as the reverse complement.
CACTTGCTGACTGGCACACATGGCTACTGTACTCAGACCTTCAAAGATGGTTAAACCAAGCAAATTAGAGCGAAGATCCTCATTTTCACACCTAGCAACCAGCTTTTATGCTTTTTATGAATATTAACTGGTACTGAGGTTTGTTTAGCTTTTCTTTTCACCTTGAAATTGGTCATACTGCCCCGACACAAGAGAGTAGCTCATGCCCAGATGAGTGTGATGATGTGTGTGAAGGTGGTGAGCAAATGGAAGAGTTTCTCTCTCACGCTCTGTGTCCCTGTCCTCCTGTTCAGGACCTCCTGGCTCCCCAGGCTGAAGAAGGTGAAAAAAAAAATCTGGATGAAATCTCAATTCAATCAACATGAAAATGTAGGTTGTGTGATTTGGAACTTTCTGAAGACACCCACCACAGGACATTTTCCATGGTATGGATGGTTGTGATGTGGAAGCAGCTCAAGGTCTGTAGGGTCAGAAACTGTCTTGCTGTGCTGTATCCCTCTTGAATCCTCCCTCTCAGGTGTCTTCCCATACATAGGATAATGGAAACCTAGCAAGCATAACATTTACTGAATGATTGTTGTTAAGAGTAAAAGAACCACATGTAAAGAGAAAATTTTGAGAAATCCATCCAACATTACCTGGATAGTTGTGCACCAATGCTGGTGACATCACACTAAATGATGTGTTATTTGTCTCACAAAGATGTAGGTATGGGTAAGAGTGCTGGTACTGGATGTAAGATTGTTGAGAAGACGACACAGCCACTCTTGTATTCTGTGGGTTTTCAGAGGTTTCACTAGGTGTCTTTTCCACCTCTGCTCTGGTACTCTCTTCGATGTCTTCAGAAGGTGTTTCACAATGTACATTTTGAAGCTCAGCTTCCAGTCTGGGCTGTGGCTCAGGAGGCACATGCCAATCTTTCCCCTTGTCTGGGCCTATTTCCTGAGAGACCTTGTTAACCTCTTGATTTTGCTGCTTCACATATTTGGACTGAAATGAGTGGCTCCAGGACTGTGATTCTGAAGCCTAAACCCAGAGGAACATCTACCGTCAAACAGTTTAAGGTTTTACAACCAACGCAATCACACATCTACAATGGGACGTCCATTGTCATACAACAGAAGCGACTGTTAGTTTTAAATGATAAAGGGGCAAATCTGACAATTTGAATTCAATATTAGTTACATCAACATCAATTAGGATCCTCAGTTACATGATACACAAATTTTAAAGTCTATGAAATGTTACACTTAAATCAAAGACATTTCTAAAAATGTTTAGACATTTTCAGAAAATTTCAGAAAATGTGTAGTAATGTCAGAGACTTACATTTAGATATGTTACATTTGTATCCACATTTGTTTTTGCATTTTGACATTCTGAGTTGAAGTCTTCAGACTCCTTGTTAAGCCCCTGGTCTTTTGTTATCGACATAACAGAAGACTTCACCTGGGGCTGCTGCAGAGATAACTGTTTGTCCAACTCTACATAGATGAAACCAGGTTTTGAACAGCTGATTTTACCAGAGTTTGTTCCCTTATGAATGGCCACAGATGATGTTATCATCTGTTTTGTATCCTCTTTTGTTCGTTCTTTCTGCTCAGGTCCACGTCTAGCTTGGACTCTGCTATGTTTGCTGCATTGCACATCATCACAGCATGTCTCATTCTGCTGCCTGTGATTGTTTGGAACTATCATAACCTTCTGGTCTATAGGAGCATTACGAGCATACTGTCCATAGTACAAGGACTGAGCTAAAGCAGTCTGCGTTTGTGTCATAGCTAATTGAAGCTGTGACTGAGAGCTGGTATCAGCACTTGATTCTGAGGTTTTCAGATCCTCACTCAACTCTCGAACATCCTCCTTAGTTCTAGCATAAGGGGTCGAAACCTTTAGGAAAGCAGCAGAGTTTCCTTGTCCAGAGTGCATGTAGCCTGGAAGACCGTAAGATTCATATCCATGACTGTGAGTTGATGCCTGAATTTCTTTTCCCAGGGCTGTAGTGACAGAAGTAATTGGAATCTTGGGATTGATATTTCCAGTCAGATTGGAATCAGGAGCTGAGTTTCTCCTTGATCTAGAATTTAATCCTCCATCCTCTACCACATCCGATATGTCTGAGTATGCTGGACTGTTGGTCTTGGTGGTACTACTGTCACAGTTTGAAAGTGTGCCTGAGTCCATTCTTGCAGAGCTCCCAATAGAGGGACTGGGTGCATTGTCAGTAAAAGTGTACACCTTGTCAGCTTCAGCTCTGATACTTGCCATTCGACTTTCTTGAGTTTCACTAAGACCGTTAACAACATCCTGCTTGCTCAGATGCTCTTTTAACAAGCTAACCGGTAAGTCCTTTCCTATACTTTTTATATCATCTGCCTTTATGAAAGCAGGATCAGCTTTTGGACTTCTTGAATCTTTATAATTTCTATCCTTTAGCCTGTGCTTCTCCTTTCTCCTATTTTCCTTGCTTACCACTATGGCTGCATTTGCCATATTAACTTGTGCAACAATATCCAATTTTGGCTTGATGGGTTTCAGTGAAAGATTCTTTGTCTTTGTGAGAGCAACAGATGGTGAAGGTTGATGAGAGGAGCCATCTGTGACTTTACTAGGAAATGTAGGAATAGCAATAAGCTTTGGAGGTGCAGGGGTAGTAACAATAAACCTGTTGGTCCTAGTTTTGGGTGAGCACCTTTCAGCAACACCATTTTCCTTTTTAACTTCCCTCTTATCAATGACACCCTCGGCTTCAAGTTTGGGCATCTCTATAGATGAGTTACGATCTGTAATAAGGCAGTTCTCAAGGACTACAGACATGTTTGAAATAAGTGGCAGGTTGTTTAAGTCATCAGTGGGTCCCTCTTTGCCAATCACATTCCTTCGTTGCTTGGAGTTTGTGGTGGGACTGTGATCACTGGTGAGTAGTAACTTTCTGTTCTTTAAAGATCCACCAGAATTAAGCTTATACATGGTTCGTGGCTTCTTAGAAATAATATCGACATTCTCACTGGAGTCAAGGGGCATGTTGCTGAGTGATTCATCATAATCAGAGAGTCGGTCCTCACTCTCTGCCTCAAACTCTTGCTTGCTGTTGCTGTCCAAGTGTGCGTGCAACTGGTGATAGCGAAGCCCATTAATATGTTTGTATTTCTTGTTGCAGTTAGGGTGTGGACAGTCAATTAGCATTGGTGAGGCACAAACTTGGTCCAAAAACACTGGATCAGATTTCCCCTGTGGAGTGGATGGAGCACTCCGAGATTTGGTGCGAATTCTTTTCCCATTTCCATTCCTAATGTCCTCAGAAACTAAGGTCAAATCTAGATCTGGTGGAGCTTTGCTTATCCTTTTGCCACACATAAGTGAACTTGACTTAATGTCCTCTACTGAAAAGTATGCAGGGTTTCTACAGGTACTAAAGTTTAGACTTCCTCGTCTCCCTTTGTTGCCTATGCCCACGCCACGTCTCTTATGAGTCAGTCCTCTTATCTTGGAGAGACCAGGTTCTGTCACAGGCTGATCAGGCACCGCCAATCTCATTCGTTTACCACGTCCACGCCCACATGTCATTTCAGAATCGCTCATTGGAGACTCACAAAACCTATTGAATAAAAATGGAACATGAAAATAATTGCATTAATGATTAAAACCATACAAAACATATTTGTTTAACCTTAATCTAGGAAGAAAGAGTATTAAATCAGAGATTTCGTATATTTGTATACATGAAAATATTGAACTGTTACCGAGGGGGAGCCCAGTCATGCTTGGTACAATCTAAGAGAGTTCCAACATAGGTCCTTTTTCTCCATGTCACATTCACAACAAGCACCCCTGAAGTCAAGCAATCAGACAGAAATAATAACCGGCTATGAGTCATAAATGGCTTACATAAATGTCCAAAAAAATGTACACAGTTCTGCATAATACTGCATAATTCTGATATGCCTTACTTGTGCCCTTTCTCCACTGAATCGATCACATTTTTATAACTTGTACATAACATGTATATAACTTGGACAAAACTCCCACAGAAAATACTGTTAACACACAACATATTAATTTAACCCTGCTTTAATATATTTTTTGCAAATCTTATTTCTATAACCTTACTTATTTTCTTCATATTTTGATACATAGCCTACAATATAAGCAATTTCTTGTATAGCATTTTGTCTGGATTCACTACGTGATTGATCTCAGTCAGAGTTGTTAAGATGGTGTTCTAAAATTTTAATTTGCTTAATCAATATGCACCCAGTGTCTCCACTGCCCTCAAATGCTTAAACGCTTTAGTAGGTGATTCAGTGTCCCAGCTGCTTTGTAAATGTAGCCCAATGGTGCTCATGGCTCATGGCAAGACTAGTCTTTTGGCCTTTTACATGTATTTGTCACACATGCACAGTATAAATTAATTAATCACATTCTTCCATCTAATTGTATTTACACCTTGCTTATGAAATATTAAATGTTTTTATACATTTATGACTCAGCTATGAAATAGACTCTTAAGGGGTATCAAATTAGGGCAACGAAATCTAATTATGTGGTATATTTAAAGCAATGCAGCATTGTCTGTAATCCAGTAGCTCAAGTACATGTCCTTACCCTCCTCTGTTTCATGCCAAACAATCCCTTCCAGATTTACACTTGTTCCTGGTTGACATGGCTCCATGTAGTTTGACTCAACAGCTCTTTCAGCTTCTTGTGTGTTGGTCCCCACTGACCTGGTTTTTATACTTAACTGATAAGAAGACAAAAGAGCAGGTACACAGTGTATATTTCAGTATGCTTAACTAAAATCCTTCCTTATACTTTGTATGTAAATATATATGACTGTAAATATTTCTAACTGGATAAATGACATAAGATAAACATCAGAACAATGTAGACATATAGGGACAATAGAAAGCAAGAGGTGGGGGGTGGGGGGGGGTGGAGCTTCTCACTCCTCTCTATATTAAAACAGTAAATACCACATGAAATCACATCAAACACACACACACACACATACATACACACACACACACACACACACACACACACACACACACACACACACACACACACAGTGCTTTTGTCCAAATAGGAAGGAGTGATGCTGCTCAGGTCTCCAATAGCAACAGCCATCAAAAAATCAAAAGGGGTGTCTAACAAAATACAGAGGAAATGGCTGACAACATCTGAATACCTAGAAGTGATGTATTTATAACCAACAAACCCTTGTTCCTTTTTTATTTATTTATTTTTTTAAATAAAGCGATACGGAGGATTTGTGTTTTACTTCCAATATTTATCTCTTTACGGAAGATGTAACCAAGCATGACTAATAAAGGACCACATCACTGCTCGTTTGGCAAATAGCATTTTTTGTTTGCATATGAGAGGTCCTTTATCGCAGTTTACACACACACACACACACACACACACACACACACACACTTTTACATTCATTTAAAACCTTTAGCGTATTTCACATTGAAATTGCTCATGACAGATTTTATTATGATGTCCCTCACCAGTGATGATCACATATTATATTAATGACCGTATATCAGCCTGTGGGATTGAATTATCGATTACACTCATCAACTGCCTGTGATGAGATGTGACAGACGGCACAAATTTAAACCCTAACGTTTGTCTATGATTATCAACAAACGGACGCCATTCATGTTGAACGAGCGGAGATTGGCGCAAAGAAAGCATCCTAACAAGGATCGCTGGCTGTCTTACCGTTTTGTGGTTGGGCTCCCGCTCGCAGCTCCCTCCATCCTCCTCCACAACAAAAGCACTAGCCCGTATCCCCTTTGCGTCCATTTCGTCCCTGTCCATGACCGCCGTTCCTCCGTTTGCACAATAGCACGCGCTCTCTTCGTTCCTCCCGAAAGCACGACCATTCTCGAATTCAAAGGCTTCGCCGTGCTTCTCTTTACGCGTCCGCACACAGTCCTTTTCTTTTTTAAGTCCTTTGCCTTGGTGTTTTCCTCTCTTGCCCTCTTTGCCTTTGGCGCACTGAGCGCTTGCATCACTCGAATTCATCTCGAATGCCTCTCCGGGGCGTCCTTGAGCTTCACGCCGCTTGGCGATGCACACTTTGGGAACCGCGCGCGGCGGCGGCGGGTCGAGCGACCGCAATTTGTCGCCGCCGTCGCTCGCGCAGGAATTGCGCCGCTTCTCTTTGAATCTCCTCACCTCAGTGCAGAAACTGGCGGCGGGACTCGCGAGGCCATCGAACGCGGCGCTGGCGCTTTCCGCGGCAACACCGAACGGCAGCTCGTCCGTGGGGCTTTTTACGGTCAGAATGCGATTCATCTCCGATTTCCGGCGATCCTTTTCCAAATCGGCTTCCAGGTCGATGATCAGATCGCCGAGTCCGATCTCCCAATCATCGCCGCTGTCGTACGCATCAACTCCGTTTGCCTTACTACTCTGCCCAGCGGAGGAAGTGACTGACATTCTCCACATTGAATATCTGACAGATAGGGTGATGAGTCCTAAATCAACAGGATGGGAGGGTATTAGGTATTAATGACTCATTATTATTTCGTGGTAAACAGCATAAGCCAAATTTCTTGGCACACCTGACCCAGTGATTACCTGGCATTAGTAGTCTTCTATACATGAATCTGATTAAGGGTCATTCCACGCGTGTTTAACACTGGTGAGTGTGTATATTTAGTCACTTTATTAGGAACACCAAGGGGTGGCATTGGCCCCCCTAAAAATCTGATGGGCCACCCCAGGTGCCCCCTGCCCAAAGATTTGTTTTTTCAATTGTCAGTCACGGCCTGTGTACTCCGGTACACTAGGTGGCAGTAAGGTTGTATAGCAATTCACTAAAAAAAATTGCAAAGAAGAACAATAAGACTCACACTATTAGTGCATCCCAAATCGCACACTTATGCACTATTCTATGCCATTTTGTAGTATAAATAGTGTGATTAGTGTGTTCACAATGAAAAACCCCAAAAAGCAAAGTGCACTTTAAGTTACTGGATGATGCACTCATTCAACTGAAAAAATGAAGTGTGGAATGATGGACACTTCATGCACTCAACGGTCATGGCTTTCCTTACATAGCGGATGGGGAGGGGCTATATCAGGCTCAGATGCTGAACAAAAAAAAATAAGATGTTTACATTGCCAGCAGACACAGCCACAACCACAACTTATTATGTTGATTTTAAATTGTGCAAGCGAAAATCGCCTGCGGAGACGATTACGCCTCCATCTGACAGTGACTGAGGTCTTATTGGGCATAAAAGGACACATTAACATAAACAGTAAAATTGCACTACGTGCTTTGATGTAATTTGCCCTCGACTGGGAAACAGCATATACTTCTGGTTAGTACAATACCGAAAGTGTGCCATTTGAGATGATATTACCCTTCTACAATTCATACACTAGATGACAAAGTGTATAGTGTATAGTACGTCATTTGGGACGTACTCATGTAGTGAGTCTGTAGTGAGTATTGTTCTTTGAAATTTGGTGGATTGCTATACCAATTTCTGTTCTTTCGTGCGAGACTCAACCATTACCAAAACGGGGATCACCTGCACTTGTGAAGTGGCCAATGGCTCAGGATCGCAATGACAAACAAAAAGACAAAAAGAAAAATATGACAAAAAAGAGCTCAGTAGCTTTCACAGGGCACCAGCCTTGTGGCTTTGCGATGGTACCCCAGAAAGAGGCCACAGAATTCAAGAATTTTAGCTGACTTTGGAGCTCCATTTACAGCTAAATTTTCCATGGCTGACCTTGGTGTGCTCTCCTGGGCTTGCTCTCTCGCCTCACTCTCATTGTAAACAAATGCTCGTAGACCAGTACAGTAGCTCAGCAGTAGCTACCACTTCTAGTGCTGGTTGCAAGCTAAGCTGTTATAACTAACATAGAATAAAAAAAAATGCACATACAGTTTTTCCCTAGTGTGTACACTGCCTATGCATACTGGCATAGGCTACTGTTTCTTGTTTTGGACACCGTATTGGTAACACCATTACAGCACAGACTGTATAATAGACAACTGCAAAAGTGTGCTCTCTTTGGATCTTAACTCGATGATCACAACCCACAACCAAAATGTGGTTTCTCTGAATTCCTTAAAAGAAAACCTGTCCTGCTGGTGGTGACTCTGCAAAGCTTGCACAGAATGTTCAATGAAGAAAAAAAGGTATAATGTATATCCATCCAGTTTTTATGATATTATTAAGGAAAATGATTAGGCGTTAAGATAAGTCAACACATTCTGACTCATACCTAACACATACCTAGTCCTAGACTAATCATGTACTGTAGTTAAAACTATTGAGTGTAGTTGTAAGTTAGTTAGCTAGTAAACGTAACCTCATGGCCCACTGTACCAGATTTCATTTCACTGTTTATTGTTCAACATCCATGCCATCATCAGTGTCACTGAGATCACATTTCCCCCATTCTCATGTTTGTGAACATTAATTGAAGCTTTCACATTTCTTTTATATTTCACAGGCACAAAACTAAGTGCTGTATCTGTTAAGGCATGATTACAGGTGCATCTAAAAAAATTAGGATATCGTGGAAACGTTATTTTTTCCCCATAATTTAATTCAAAAAGTGGAACTTTCATATATTCTAGATTCGATACACATAATGTGAAATATTTCAAGCCTTTTTTTGTTTTAATCTTGATGATTACGGATTACAGCTCATGGAAATGAGATACCGGAAAAATACAGTATCTCAAAAATATTAGAATAAAGAATTTATACTACAGCAATGTCGACCTGAGAAGACTCTAATCAGCTAATTATAAAACAGCGTTGCTCATTGATCCAAAGTCCTCTTTTCAGATGAAAGTAAATTTTGCATTTCATTTGGAAATCAAGGTCCCAGTGTCCGGAGGAAGAGTGGAGAGGCACAGAATCCTAGCTGCTTGAAGTCCAGGGTGAAGTTTCCACAGTCAGTGATGATTTGGGGTGCCATGTCATCTGCTGGTGTTGGTCCACTGTGTTTTCTCAAGTCGAGAGTCAATGCAGCGTCTACCAGGAGATTTTAGAGACTTCATGCTTCCATCTGCTGACAAGCTTTATGGAGATGCTGATTTCCTTTTCCAGCAGGACTTGGCACCTGCCCACAGAGCCAAAACTACTAGTAACTGGTTTGCTGACCATGGTATTACTGTGCTTGATTGGCCAGCCAACTCGCCTGACCTGCATTTTGTCAAGAGGAAGATGAGAGACACCAGACCCGACGATACAGACGAGCTGAAGGCCGCTATCAAAGCAACCTGGGCTTCCATAAACACCTCAGCAGTGCCACAGGATAATTGCCTCCATGCCACGCCGCACTGATGCAGTAATTTGTGCAAAAGGAGCCCCGACGAAGTATTGAGTGAATAAATTAACATAATTTTCAGAAGGTCAACATTTCTGCATTATAAATTGTTTATTCTAATATTTTGAGATACTGGATTTTTTTATTTTCATGAGTTGTAAGTCGTAGTCATCAAGATTAAAACCAAAAAATATTGAAATATTTCACTTTATGTGTAATGAATCTAGAATATATGAAAGTTCCACTTTTTGAATTAAATTAAGGGAAAAAACGAACTTTTCCACGATATTCAAATTTTTTGAGATGCACCTGTATTTCTAGAAATGTCTTTGGTCTTTCAGACTGTACTGACTGCAGATTAAATTCTGTACACTGTTACAAGTAAAATATCACATTCAAATTATACAGTAAAAGCACAAATGAAACATCACACGAAGGCAGTAATGTTGTTAAAATAAACACAATTATTTAATCAGTTCAGTGTTGCAAATACAAAACAATAACCATTCAGCAGTGCTCTTTCTTGGAAAGTCACCATGTACATATTTGTTATGCCTAGGCAGTACAAAATTGGTAAATCTGTTATAACTGATAGCTTAATGTCATCTGACGTATGGTATCAGAAATTGTGTGAAAACCATTAATGTAGCAATAGAATATAATGAATTATTACATGAATGCAGGCTACATTCTACTTACCATCCTGGAGAGAGTATAAAGACATCATGGTTTTCTATATTCTATGTTTGAAACTGTATCGGTGTCATAAAATTTGCAGTGTTGCACAACATTTCTGTTGAAAGTTTACTCATGCCAGTCTAGGTCCTACAGTTGCTTCAAGACAGGCTACTGATCAGCTCTTACCAAAAATCTCTTCATATGTGACCAAACAAAAAATAAGACAAACAAGTCATATGTTGTATAGGTTTGTTAAACTGGCTTCTCATTTTCTGTGTAAAAATGAATAAAGATTTTGCAACACTAGACCTAGTTAGCATGCACCATACTACTTCACTGTACTGATTGTAATGGTGCCCTCTCTTTGTACTTGTAAAATGGCATGCCTGCATTTTATGAGTAGAAAGTAAGGACACTCTGATGGTTTCCTCTTACAAGCAGAACTGGTGGAAGACCATTAGACAGTGTTTCCAGCCAGCACATGTAGAGGGCACTAGACACTGTTCCTTTCCTGGCAAGTGGCATGCTCCTGTGAAAAAAAAATAGAAGGGAACACATGAATTAACCATCCATCCATTTTCCATATTGCTTATCATACACAGGGTCACAGGGGAGCCTGGAGCCTATCCCAGAGAGCTTGGGGCACGAGGTGGGGGACACCCTGGATGGGGTGCCAACCCATTACAGGGCACGACTGAACACACATTTACACATCAATGACATAAGCAGAGATACCTGGCACAGTGGTAGAGCTGCCACCTTACAGCTCCAAGGGCCTGGTTTGATTCTGAATGCAGATGGTTGTGTGAAATTTGATTTTACTTTTCCTAAATTTCCCCTTGTGGATCAAAAAACTACATCTATCTGTCTAGCTGTATTTTTGTCAGTGCTGGACAGTTTCCAAGCTGTTACACTGGCTATGTTGTTCCAGTAAATCGCACTCCAAGAGGCAGGGGCAATTCAATTAATTAATTAATTAATTAAGGATTTTTAGTGTTTTACGTTTTGGCTGTAAGTCCTACAGTAAAAATTCTTTGTGCCACTTATTTCTTGGGTTCTCCCTAACAACAACAACAACAACAAAAAAAAACATTTAGCTCCGCCACTTAGATTTTTAGCTAATTTGCATAATATGTAAAATCTACGATTGAGAATGTGTCCTAGATTTTTGTCATGTCTTCACAAAATTGCTGTCAAACAACTCAGGGGAATTTTATGCATTCTAGGGTTAATTACTTTTGGCTAAAATATTTTCCACCATCTTGAATTATCTGAAAAAATACTTTCTCAAAGTCATCCTAGGCCATTCGTCTGATCGGCATGAAATATGGTAAGTAACAAGTAGAGAGATCGCTGACAAAACCTTACTAGAAGAATTTTGACTGGTCAAACATTTAGCTGCTAGAGGTCAATGAAACTTTAGGCCATTGCATGTATGTACTTAAAAGAGCCTTATTTTCTCCAATTTCTACCAACTTTGCAATACATAGTCAGTATGATACTCTGTGGCCAGTAACCATATTTCATCACAAATGGCCCAATAGAGGGCACTATAACTAAAAAATGCACATATCTCCTCAACAGTTTGATATAAGAAGATGAAATTGGCTGTGCTTTTTCTTGGGCAAAATAGTAAACTTTTTTTTCTAATTAATACATTTAGAGCATTTTTCCATGCTTGACAGTCTTTTGGACCCTGGGCGACAACAAAGTGTGTGTGTGTGTGTGTGTGTGTGTGTGTGTGTGTGTGTGTGTGTGTGCACGTGTGCTTTTTTTTTTTTTTTTTTTTTACATCCAATTCAATCCATGCAGCATGTGCAAAAACGTCTTACAAAAGTGTTACAGAGCTCATGACACTCTTGGCTTGTAATGGAATTGTATATAAATTGTCTGCCTGTTTTTAATCTGGTTTTGTTAAAAGTTATTCATTTTGACCATTTTCAATTTTGTTGCAAAAAAATTTGTTGCAACATTCTTCTGTTGCTCGTTGGCTTTGCTTACATGCAAATATTTTCATCAATCAGGACTAATTGATTCCAAATGAGGATTCTGAATGAACTGTTTACTACAGTATGTCAAACTTAAGGCCCTATGCGTTCTGTACAGCGTGAGGTGAAAACAAAATGGTCTGACGTTAAAACAGGGAAGAAAATAATCTACACTTTACTCAGGTCATCATGCACACAAAGCACATCACACAGGGAAATTTTTTTTTTTTAAAGTGTCTTTGTGGATTTGCTGGACTTGCAGAGCAAATTTCTTGTGTAAATGCTCCTACAAAGGAATTACGGATAAATCCGTTCGTATCCAGCTTAATAAGTGAGGCCCATTATCCACTGGTAAAACACAAATATAGCCTAATGTTGAGCTTTACTGAGGACAATCCACTTTCTGCATCTGCCTACAATCCGAATCTGAAGTCACCTACATCACCACAAGTTGTTTGGAAGGGTTTCAAGAAAAAAAGCCTCTACTCTCATCCAAAAACAAACTCAAGCGTCTTCAGTTTGCCAGACACTACTGGAGCTTCACATGGGATCGGGTTCTATGGTCAGACGAAACCAAAATAGAGCTTTTTGGCAATGAACAGGTGATTTTGGCGCACACAGAGAGGTAGCCATATGGAAAAGTACCTCATGTCCACAGTTAAATATGGTGGTGGCTCTTTAATGTTTTGGGGCTGTTTTTCTGCCAGAGGACCTGGACATTTTGTTAGGATACATGGCATCATGGACTCTATCAAATATCAACAGATATTAAATAAAAACCTGACTGCCTCTGGCAGAAAGATTAAAATGGGCCGTGGTTGGATCTTCCAGCAGGACAATGATCCAAAACATACATCAAAACCAACACAAAAATGGTTCAAAAAAAGATCAAAAGGTTAAACAATAAAGACAATTTTTCACAGCCTTCTTTTCTCATATTTACCAAGGGTGCCAATATTAGTGGAGGGCACTGTATTTTTAAAAATCATTAATGGGTTATTGTGTAACCAATCGGAATACAGTAAACCAACAGAGGCCAATCCAAATGACATTTTGATCTGTTTGAATAAGATGGGTTAATATTCTTTTAATAATCCATTACATCAAATTACTTTCATAATCTCAATTGACATAGGCAGTTGCCCAGGGTGCAAAATCACCTTATTTATTTATTTATTTATTGGACGTGTGCCCTCTCGTGCTGACTGTGTGCCCCTTTGTCCATATATTGATTGAACAAAATTAATTGTGCCAATTAACATCCTTTCAGTACAGATTAAATTTAAACGGTTACAACAACATCAAGTTGGCATCAATGAAAAGAAAAAAAAACGTATGAGTTGACAACCTGTTGGAGTAATTTAAACACTGTCCGCCTGCATCATGGCGTGATTATGATATATCACCATAACATGTCAGTTATGCTTGCTGCCGCCATTACCAGACGCATTAGTTATGCCGCTAGTGCTACGCGTTTATACGCTATGCATAATCGGATCCTCATCATATGTTGAAAAAATTAGTGAAAAAGAACAAAATTATCAGGTGCACAAGGCAGGACAGGTCACAAAGAAGAGGAGCAGAAAAAAAGAGCAATATAAAGGTAAGAATCACAAAGTAATGACTGTTCATTGATGTTTAATTACTATGTTGAAATAGCTTATTTAGAACCTCTTATCTGGCACGGACACTGTGGGCTGTTTTTTGTTTGTTTTACTTAAGTTTAGTGCACAGTATTTTCTTTAAAATAAACTTAAGCTTCTATAATGTTGTTTTAAATATTATTTATATATTTAAATTGTCTGAATCGTTATTTTAGTACTCGACCTAATTATTGATTTTGATTTAACAATACTTACACAGCTTTGTGTAAGAGACAATTTTGTTTTGGGATAGAACAAAAGCAACAGGCAATATGTCTATCCAATAAATAAAGAATATGCATGACAGAGGTATTGGAGGGTTGATGGTAATGTCTCATTCCTTTTTTTTCAGAATCAACACTTTCAGAACGTATGTATGTGTAAGGATGTGCATACATAATGTTTAATGGGAGTATTTAAAGATTGTGTCTTCATTCAGGTAACAACATGGTAAACAGTAATTTTATGACATGATCTTTATAATAGAATATCATGAATGGGGGATTTGTTTCAAATCTGCTCCTTTTGGGGTTGGTCAGTCTGCACTATGTAAATTTCTGGCTGTTACTCCAAATTTGCTACAGCTTACTTAGATACAGACTGACAAAAATGCTAGTAGATACTGTATATAAAGAAGAACTACTTACATGACAATGAGGTTTGCTGTGCTTGAGTGCTCCTGTAGCAGTTCATTCAATCTTATTTGACGATTCGTCTAATTTAAAAACAAAACTGGTATGAATGTACAGAGATAAAGGTATGTTCATGTAATATTATTAACAATAATTATTATTTGAATAACTAATAACAAATTATTAATTATTATAATGACCAATAACAGCAGAATTTAAGTGAGGAAACTAGAAGAAATACATGTTGATCATTCAGCCTCACCTTGGCCTTGTACAATTCTAGTTCATTATCAGTAATCCTCCATGGTTCCTCAGCCTTCAACCTCTCAGCATCTTCCTGCTCCATATCATCCTCCTTCAGTCTGTATGGCTCAATCATCTCCTCAAATTTTTCTTTACTGAAATGAAGGGGACATTAGGCCACAGTTTGGCAGCTACAAGTAGTACAATTGTTTGTTCTGAATCACTAAATCATTCTTAGCTTACTTGTGTTTCTTTGGCTTTATGTTGATATCTCCAAGAACGTTAATGTCAGAGAAGTCAATCCTGAACTTGCTCAGTAATGTAGCCATTCTGGAATCAGAATCAGTGTTATTTACCATGTAGGATTTACTTACAGTGCTCAAATCTGTTACAGGAATAACTAGAAATGGTATATTATAAACTATATCTCGATAAATAAGCCAGCTTTGTATACATGCATTTATTAAATACATTTATTAAAATAAATAGGAACGCATATTAGCATATCATCATCATCAGCCACATTCTGATTGCTCTAAAACATAAATAGTAGTCTTTTTGTAAACCTTTTCCATATGCTACTGTACATTACTATATGCTATATTATTAGAGCATATACAGCAATACTTCATAATTATTGGCACCCTTCATTAAAATGCAGGGGAAAATTAATAATAAATATAAATATGAATATAACATGAAAACTAACACATGAATTGAGTACTATTGTGAGTTTAATCATATAGGACATTTCTTGTGTGCTCGTTTCCTTGCCTAGCACCAACAACATCTAAAATGGTCACCTACTGTACCCCATGTAGGTAGTCTATAAAATGTCCCTGCTGTATCATGTCTGTCCTCTTTTCCATTCTTGTCTTGTAGAGAAGTTGAGGAAGTGGATTGAAAGATGCTAAATATAGCAGTCTAATCCTTTGTTTCTAGCTAATAAGACTAATTGTATTATTGGTAAATCTGTGCCATCACCTTAGGTGGTGGTAATTCTAATATTTGAATTTCACAATTTCAACTTCTTATGAATTGTTTTTTTTCTTTTTTTTTTAACTTTCACAATTTCTGGGCGGAATGGTGAGATTTTTGTTGTGCCAGACATCAGTGGAGTTGGAGCAATGCCCAAATTGTTTGGGACCTAAGCATCTTCAATGCGCTCAGGTTCCTGACTCTTCATAAAATAATGCCCATAATGGAAGATGCAGTACATAGAGAGATACAATGATCCAACAGCCAGCTCTCTAAGCAGTAATCATATCAGTTCTGTGTGGTAAATCATTGGGTTTATATGCAGGTCAAGAAGCACCTTATTCCATTGTTTACTATTCGATGGGCACTAAGGCTACCTCCTGGGTGGTACTACACAGAGTGTTAGTGTATTACTTTTAAACATTTGCGAAGCACCAACATGGTGCTCACAAACTACCTTCACCAGATTGTACTGGAAATGTTGCCTTATTGAACCCCATGTGTCCTGTAGTGAGTCTGACTGATTCACATCCTCAGTACAAAACAGTATAAGCACTTTCAGTAATTCTCATCACCAAAAAAAACAGTGTCAGTACTTTGAGTTATTCTCATCTTCAGTAAAGAACATCAGCACTTGAGTGAGTCTCATCCTCAATAGGGACCTCATCCTCAATATCAACACTAGCCATGTTATTTTTTTATGCGCATTTTGGAATATCGCATAAAAAACGCTGGATGGAGATGCCAAGATGCGCATAAATTCTAAAAATGCACATAAAAAACCTATGCACTCAATTGAGTCTGATAAATTCTTTATCCGATAAGAAGACGTGCGCATAAATTACGATGGAAATACATTTAAAGGATAAAATTCTCGATGCGCATCAAAAAAGTCATGTGACTTTGCTTCAACAGATCATTTGATTCCATTTTTCTTTTTGATATTTGGCGTCAGTTTATCAGGAAACTGTGCTTTATTCGCAAATGTTTTATGCAATATTCCAGTTTTGCGCACAAGTTAAATTCACAACTTTGGATGGAAACATAGCTATTGAGTGACTCATTCTCAAAAAAAGAGTGGTATTGACACATAGGGCAGAATCCTCATAACTTTGATATGCAGTCTCCATTATTTTGGACCAAATAGAATAGAAGTTACTTACTTATACCAGTGATTCTAGGACTGAGTGGAAAACCAGTAGGACACCTTGCCATCACTTGTGTTGATGAGAATGGCCAGAAAACAAACATGACAAGACACAGTGGTGGACTTGACTACTGGAATTTGGCAAGGAGACTAGCACACAGAAAATCTCCACTTGTTTTGATGGAAACTGCCCTGGTGGTTCTTCACTCAGCCCACAGTGCACAGGTTTTGGTTTAAATGTAGGGACTGGCAGCTCATGCATCCCTCAAAAATATAAAATAAATAATTATTTCTTCAAGGCAATTTCTTTTTCAAGGCAATTATTTATCAATAATTTTTCCATATATGTTGTTGAAGTTCATATGAGAATGTATTTTATTAGATTTGATTCTTCTATTGTTTCAGGATCATTTTGAATTATTGTGTGTAATGTTTATTGTGTAATCAATTTTGTTTATAGGACTAGCATCCCATTGAGGGTATGTCTGCCCTTTGCACCCAGTGTTCTGGCTAGGCTCCAGATCCATTGCATCCCTGACTAGTTATTGAAGATGAATGAATGATGATGAGATTTGCTTATATTTGTGAAGTGTGCTAATAATGGAGTTAATTCCATAATAGCTTAAGAACACTGCAATAGCTATAGTTCCTTATTACACATATTATGGCAACTTACGCTCTGCGGTCATGATCAATCCTGTTTATCTTTCCACCAATGAAGACACGAATCTTGCAATCCTTCCATTTTTTCTTGTTAGTTAGCAAATATGGTATCAGCAATGTCAGCCCTAAAATAGCAAGTTCATTTTCTCTTAACAATGCCAGACGAAGAAAGCAGTATTAAAGAATTTAATGAACACTATGGGCAATATTTAGTTATTACTTAGCTCTTTAGCTATTAATAGCTATTATTTGAACTAAAACAATACATTAGCATGTTCCTTAAGAGTTACTGTTCCTTAAACCTACCTCCATCATCAAACAACCACCAAACATCGATGGTGCCCTTGCACTGTTTCTTTTTGAATTGCTGACTAGCTGCCATCAACTTTTCATCTGCAATGCTAAGCTGCATTGGAGGACTCTTGGTATCTAAATTCATAATAGGAAAGTTAAATATTTTCACAACAGAGCAAACAGATATTAACATAAACAAGTTCTTCCACATATCTCTTTAATGCAACTGAGAATGTTCTGTCTAAAAAAGATCAAACTACCATATATCAGACCAGTTCCTGCTGTATTTTAGAGAGAATTTCAGTAAGAGTTGACCTCTGATAATGAGTGGACTGCTTTGACCACTGGTGGTCTTAGATGATGGTTTCAAAGAATCATCTGTATCTTTTCCAATGTTAATAGCCACCAACAGCTCCTTCATCCCTGGAGCTTTCTCAGTGGAAGATAGAAATTCATCTATGTGAAGGTCAGAATAATCCAAGTTTAAAATAAAAGTTAAATGCATTGGTTTAAAATACTCACTTTAGACTGGCAGTGGCAAATATGATTTAGTGTATATAAATAATAGTATTAGTTAAGTTCATAGGTATAATGTACCTTGGCTTTGGATATGGGAAATGTCTAAACCCTCCTTCAGTCTTAAGATGACCACACCATACTGTAGGTCAAAAGCATCACTAAAACAAATAAGGAAAATGTCAATTATTTTGAAGACATTTGATGGACATATTTACAAAGGATTTGTAGAGGAAATAATGATGTTGATATTCTATTTAAAAGCCTAAACTCCAAAAACAAACCAAAAAAACAAACTAAAAACAGATTAATCGAATATCTGAAATTACTTACTGAATTGTGTTGATATATATTTCCACATCTTTCATTTCACCATCCCTCCAGTTGTTTTTAAATCCAAGTATCATTGTGTTTGGCTTTAGACGACCCAAACCAGAAGCCTTAGAATAGAATCAAACTTGAATCACACTCATGATTAACTGATGTTTTATATAAAGTTACATAAATAGATCATTGATAATTCTTGAGACAAAAGCAGCATTTCGTAATCATGGCCCTATGGACCTTAGTACATACTGCTTTTGTCTTCTTTTTGCTTTAACATACTTGTCTCAGCTCATATAATTACCCACTAAATAGGAATATTTTTAGTAGGCAGAATTTTAAATATTTAGTGCCCGGGGACCTGAAGACAGTGATAAATTCTGAGATGTTCAGCAATAACATTTTAATTTCACCAGGACCCAACAAATCAATGTAAAACTGTACTTGTAATAGATATTGGGCTCCTTGTCTGAGGTCCTCAGCAAACACCGGAGTATAAAAAGCCTTGATCCGTTTCTTAAGAAGCCAACGTTGATAACGCACTTGGTCATTCATCATCTCCTTATGGTTTGGTCTTCGGGCAGCCTTAAGAAAAACAAAAAGTAAGAAATAACATAATGTGCATCATTTTCTATGAGTATATCTAAAAAAAAAAGAACTTAAAACATTAACAGTAACAACTAACAAAATTTACAAAGTTAACAAAATCAAGGTTTGTGTTTTGGGTGCCTACCATACGAACATGGCCACAGACCATTAGCCCCATGTTTTTCGTGAAAGCATGTACTAGATGAAGTAGCGCTGGTCTTGCATTTGGGGCACCAATCATTACAAGACACTGAGGTCTATGGGAAAATTTATGGAAACATAACTGTTGGTGTTTCTTTACTAGTCTTTTTTTATTCGATCACAAACAGGATACAGACTTCAACATATTTCAGAATATGATCACCTGAAGTTTTTGATATGATCCTCTACACCAGTGAGATGCATACAGTGGGACAGTGCCTGGTTGTACATGAGAGCTTGTGTGGATGAGCCCCAGTTTACATCTATGGTGAAGAAAGTCTCACTAAATATCTGACTATTTTATCTCATTTTAGCATACATAAATTAATATTTTAACCAATTCGGCAATAAAATATATAAAAGAGTAAATTGCATACATTTCATAGCTTCTGTATAATGACTTCATAATACCCACTAAAGGCAGGTGGAATACCTGGTTTCTTGTAGCTGACATAAATATAGAGTGCCATAACAATGACATTGGTAAGGAGGGCAGCCCACCAGTTGATTACAAACATAACCACACAGCACAGCACAGCTCCCGCCAGTGATACCCACTTATTGTAGTATTTAAAACTTGGACGCCATCCTGGTTGGTTAAGGGTAACAGAACACAGAAGTCAGCCACAACCATAATAAAAGTTTTGCATATTATGAGTGAGAAAATGGATGTAGCGTAAAAAAACATAATATTCTTCACGTGTGTTTAAACTCCAATCAGATTTTTCTGGACATGTTCTGCAACATGGACATTAATGCCAAAAGACTACATACACACTATCACATACTATTAATTATTAATTCAAAACTAGTCCTGGAACAGCTATACAGTTGCAGCTGGAAGTTAAGGAAGATATCCTTCTAGCAAATTTGCTTTACTGCACTCACCTGGGGAGTTAGCCAACGATGCATGGAAGACAGAGAAATTGATCAAGGCATAAGAGGCCAAGAAAAAGTTGGAAATGATGGGAGCAATAACATTTAGCTCAGCTAAAGAAACAGTAATACACATCAGTCAGATCAATTAGTCCATCATAAACCATAATCAATAAAATTAGAACAATGCATTTGATAAACTTACCAATTAGTATAAAAGCTAGACCAATGATGAAAGTTAGGACATAGCCACGCAGAGGTTCATTGTTCTTGCCATAGCCTTTAGCAAAAACCCGTAAGCCTGGGTAGATGTTATCTTTACACAAAGCCTAGAAGGGCACATACAAATCCATAATTAAATAAAACCAGGAAGATTAAATTTTTGACAAAACCTTAATCTTAGCTGGGGTGTGTCCAGATTGTTTAAACTTGAGTGGAAAGCTTAGGAAAAGCATACTATGTGGTGACACCATCTAACTATGTAGGGGACATAACTGCATTTGCAGAATTTGTTCTAATCAAATTTGTTCCTTGCCACAAAATAAATGTCCACATACTACCATTACTGCATTAGTTTCATAGTTGCTCTATAGTTTTTAACATTCAAAAAATTTGGTCAAAATACTGTATGTACAAGGCAACAATTATGAGTGTTATTATTACTTGATCTGCATGGATTGGAGTGATGGACCTGAGAAATATGTGATGCAAGATCAAAGTTGGGGAGGCAAGGCTTATTTCAACGGTTGCTGTCAGTACATGCCACCAATCTAGTCATTTGCCTGTCTGTTAATATGAATGAACCATAACTAACATAAATAACTGACTTTTCTTGGCAGGACTATGTCTAGCAAAGTGCACCTAAACAATGTTGTGTGTATCTTTGCAGGTGTATGTTTATACACAAAGACTGATGATGTCACCTGAAACACTTTCGGAGCACTGACTAAAGATGCAAGAGCTGATGAGAGAGTGGCAGAGAAGATTCCAGCAGTGATAAGTGGTCCAAATACAGACACCAAGCTCATAACCTAACCAAAACAACACAGTGTAACATAAACATTTATTAAATAAATGAACATAGTGGTTCTGACTATGATCTAATTATAAGCAGTCTATATCTAACAGTCTTGTATTTCTTTTTTATAAGTGCTGGAATCTAAGAGAAACTCAGCATATCTTCTATACACATCTCATATGTTGTCCATGAAACTTAAATCAAGACAGCAAGTGGCTTTTGAAGTTTGTGCTAGACAAACATGGGTCACCAGAACTTTGAAACTGCTATCACTAACCAAAATGAAGACTTATTTATTCCATTCTGTTATATATGATCAATAAACCAAAGTCGAAGAAGAAGAAGAAGAAAAAGAAATATTGTGACTAAGCAAAAACCTTGCTTGATCCCACACAAATGTTCACATTTTGTCATGTTGCAGATGAAAGGTTTGATTTTGTCATTTAATTATATTCAGGACCAATAAGATATGATTTGAAATGGTTCTACCTGGAAATCATTCTGTAACCCATACTTGCAGCCCCCTTCCTTGCAAATGGAGAAGTCATAACCAAGTGTACAAGCTGCATCTGTGCAATTCTCCAGAGAACCTATGATGGTGTCATTGGCATCACCTGTTGCATCCCGTACAATGCAAGAACCTCAAAAGAGAGATTAACAAAGGTCAAAATATTTTCAAAAGGTCAAAAACAATAGAGATTAGGAGATTAGATCGTAATATTTATTACCATTAGACACAGCAATTGCAACATAAACAATCCCAGTAATGAGAATAGCCAGTAAGGTTCCTTTTGGAATGGCAGACTGTGGATCCTAAAGAGACACAACGATTCTGTGTTATAAATCACACTACACACAGTGGTGGTAAAATTCTAATTTTGATATCGATTGCAAACCTGGACTAATTTTTTGGCAGTGATGGTCTGCATGTATGCTTTTGCAAACTTAGTTTGTAGTTGGCTGATTAGTCCTGTTTCGTTATTCATAGTTGAATCCTTTAAAAGCAAACACATGCTGGCTACACATGATCAGAACATGTTGTTTTACTGTGTTGTAAGATCCAATGACACTAAAGAATGATCTTATGCTCTAGTGACATTTTAGTCACACTAGAACATTGCTTGCTATGTTTCTTTCAGTGTCTCTGAAATGTTCAATCAAATCCTGGAGCTATTTAGTACAGGGATTTCTTGGCAGTTTGCAGTTATGACTAATCAGAGACACTTTGGTAGTCTTGCCAAGGAGACCTGGTATAAGATTATAAGTTTTGACTTTTTTCTTGTCCAAAAACTAACCCTAACCATAACTCTGACATAAATATGATATTCACATGCCAATGAATAAACAGCATGTGAGGCATAAAATTGTATTTGCATTGACCTTATTAAGGGGCAAAATCTTTTTGGGTCAGTCTCTTAAAATAATAGCTAAAATGAAAAAAAAAAAAGACGTTCATTGTCTAATTTTACAGATTATTTAAAACAGTATAGTTACTTTTACCAAAGTAACAATGGTAGAATAAATTCCTATGTGCATTTGTTTCATCTTAATAAATAAAATAATCACTTTACAAAAACAACTAGGGAACATGACTGTTGTGTATTTAACATGTGAAGATACAAGGATGCAAGTGATTTGATAAGTTCCCAATTACTTTTTAATATCTACTGTTCTATAACATCAAAGGAAACCGAAGCTTACTGATAGGTCCCCTGAGATATTAGCTCCTGCTAATATGCCAGTTGCAGCAGGGAAGAAGATGGCAAAAACAGAAAAAAATGTTTCATCATCTCTGAAATCTGGACCCATGTTCTCCATCATAATTGCAGCTGTGAGGAATATGAAAAAAAAAAAAATCCTAGGTGACCTTTTGTCATATTTTGCATTCTACACTACAAGATAAATAAAATCGCTTAAAATAAAGTCACTTCTATTTACAGTAGCAGGAAAAGACACTCCATTTCACATTTTTACCAATTATAATCAAATTAAAATAGTCCTAACCATTATAACCAAAGAAGCCTTTGGGCTCTTTTGATTCCATGTGGATGAATGAACCGATGAAGTAGTTAAAAATTGCTGCCACAAGAATGATCAACAGCACAATCTGGGCCTGTGAAAATAGCCATCAATCAATTCATGACTAAAATCCCAAAGGTGCATACTAGATTTAGGCCAATATTCAGCATTACTGATATTTAATGATATTTGATGGATAGATGAAAACAGAATGTCATGACTGCTCAGATACAGTTTTGTGGTAGACATGATTTATCATGTCATTAAAAACATGGAGTATGTTCATCAGTACCTTAGCCTCCCATTCCATTCCTGCCATAGATATGCCAAGCAGCAAGACGATGGTAAGGGTGCCAACTATACGGATGTCATTGATCTCATCTGTGATGAGAGCATCTACACTCTGCCATACCAAATAAATTGATAATTAAATAATTACAGATGCATTCATCATAACATTCATCCCTAGATTAATGAGTGTAATTACTAAACACTACATTCATCTACCTAAATATTTTAGCATACTCACATCAAGTAGCTCTACCACAGTTTCAGCAAAACCCACAACGTACATGGCAACAGCGACAGCATTAGCAAAGGCAAAAATGAGGCCAATGGATCCACCAAACTCTGGACCCAAACTCCTAGATATCAGGTAATATGCCCCACCTGAAAAGACAATAATTTACTGGACTCCAGTTCATTTTAATGCACTAACTTCTTACAGAATCATTTACATACTGTATTTCACACCAGCAGTAAATGTATCAAAATGTCTGAGACAAAACTATTCTAACCTCCTCGCACAAAGCCATTGGTGGCTATTGCTGAAGTGGAAAGACCTGTGATGGTAGTCACCAAAACTGCTATTAGAATGATAGCACATGATAGAGCTGGGGAAGATGAAAACAACAATGTTTTTCACATTGAACTCTGTAGCCTTATAGTTATGAAAATTAAATATTTATTGACTGGAGATCTTTTAGTCTTTCAAAAGATTACCAATGCCAGCTTGGCCAACAATCCATGACATACGAATGAAAAGCATCACTCCCCAGATGTTCAGCATACATCGTACCTGTAGAGATTACAGATAAATGACCTGTGTGTTAATGTAAACAAAAGATGAGAGTAACACATCATTTGATTATCAGTGTTCCTTCTTTAGTATTTATTTAATTCTCATTGCTCACTGACACTCTTCAAAGCAATGGTAGCTCAGCAGGTAAGGTTGTGCACTAGTGACCAGAAAGTTGTGAGCTCAACCTCAAAGACTGCCAGACAGCCACTGTTGGACCCTTGAACCCTTGTACTCCGCTTCACTTGTACGTTTAGCTGGCTAAAGTGTCTGCAAGTTTATTCTGTGGCCTACTCTTCATCTTTGAAGCTGGAATCTTAGGCCTACAAATCGCCCAAAATACAATATACTAACGAGGACACCCTTTATCCAGCCAAACTTCACTGTGCCCCCTTTGGACTCGGGTACATCCTTTAACGCAGCCTCATCTGCAGCCGCTGGCTCCTCCCCATTTGCTAAGCCATCCTCAAAGGGTTCCTGTGGATAAAGAAAGTCAATTTTAAACACCAGTGGCATATAGTTTGAGCATTATTCAAATTAGAGTAACACTGGTAAAAGACAAGCATTCTTATGCTATGACAAATGCAGTTTACATCCATCCATCCATTTTCTGTACCGCCTATCCTACACAGGGTCACAGGGAGCCTGGAGCCTATTCCAGGGGACTCGGGGCACAAAGTGGGGGACACCCTGAATGGGGTGCCAACTCACTGCAGGACACAATCGCTGACTACTGGCAATTTTTAGAGATGCCAATCAGCCTACAACAAAGTGTTTGGACTGGGGAGGAAACCAGAGTACCCAGAGAAAACCCCTGAAGTACAGGGAGAACATGCAAGTTCCGTGCTCACAGGGTGGAGGCAGGAATCAAACCCCCAATCCCTGGAGGTGCAAGGCAAATGTGCTAGCCACTAAGACAACGTTCAATTTACTGCAGTGCACCCAAAAAAATATGGAATTTCACAAGATAATCTGTATTTTACAACAATGATATTTATATCCAATCATTCACATGCATAATAGTGCAGTTTTATAGCATAACTTTTGTCATTTTGACTTGAAAGAAGATAATAAAATAATGTAGAAAAGTATATATATGACAGAACTTGTCATATATGTACAGTATCTCACAAAAGTGAGTACACCCCTCACATGTTTGTAAATATTTTATTATTTAGATTATTTATTTAGTGTACTCACTTTTGTTGCCAGCGGTTTAGACATTAATGGCTGTGTGTTGAGTTATTTTGAGGGGACAGCAAATTTACACTGTTATACAAGCTGTACACTCACTACTTTACATTGTAGCAAAGTGTCATTTCGTCAGTGTTGTCCCATGAAAAGATATAATAAAATATTTACAAAAATGTGAGGGGTGTACTCACTTTTGTGAGATACTGTACATAAATGTATATGACAGGACCTTCTGTTCTCACTGCCTTGGATAACCTAGGCTCTCAGCTGTGCAGTTAAATATCAACAGTCACTGAAAAGCTTACATCAAAAAAGTGTTTTACATTTGTGTTCTTTACTAAACAGTATGTGTTTGCCTTGTGCAAAATATGTCACATCAAGTCAGATCATGTGATAACATGCCACCCTAAACAAGTCACACTATCTCCCCAGGAGAGCACTGCAGCTGTCCACAGAAAGGAGACACTAGGCCATTGACATGGACGTTGGTTAAACATAAGGTTATTGTTATGGGTTCCTGTGTTCTGACCAAACGTCCATGTTGCTGCATGGAGTGGGCTTGGGAAGAAAGACCATTGTCTAAAGACAAGTGTGTGGGTAAGGTCTCTGACATCACCCAGCCCTTTCAGTTGGGAACAAACATGCATGATAATAAACAATTGGAGAGATGACAATATAAGAAAGAAAACATCTACATAATTTCAATCCTTTCACCTTCATTCTTATATTTAACTAGGTATATATTGTGAAATTATTTTATTATTGAAGGATGTATAGCAGCAGCTTTTATCGTGAAACCATGAAACTAAAGAAATAAGACGAAGCCAATAAAGCCAAGGTTATGAAGATATGATATTACTAATGGTAATGTATAGTCCACTTTTAAAGGTCTTTTTGTTTAGTATTTATTTATTTATTTATTTAACTTTGCTTTACAAGTCACCAGAAATTAAATATGACTAGCGTAATTAAAGGTGAATTAGAGACTTTGACCTCGTCAGATTTCTTACTTTATCAAGCTCATCATGAAGTTCGGATAGCGATGGCCGAATAAGCTTCTCTCCAAGAGACGCCTGCGTTTGCCGGTAGAAATCGATATTTGGTACCGCATCGATGGTGTTATGGCCGAAGGTTCGCATATAATATGTGCTGGAGTGTGTGTCAGAAAAATGGCTAAGACCCCCTGTAGAGGAGTGCAGACTGGCTTCGCTGCGCACTGTATCCCCATCAAACGCCACATCCAGCGCTCCATCTGCAGGAGCGCCTGATGGGTCCAAAAAGTTCACGACGCGAAATCGACCTTTGGCCTCTTCTCCACTTCCAGCCGATCCCTCCGCTGTTTTACCAGATCTCGTCAACGGCGGAGAATTTGGTGCTCCGCTCGCAGCAGCAGCCGCCTCTGCTACGCGATCCACCTGAAACCGGCTCGGAGTCGATCCAGTGGTCTTCAGAGCAGGTTTCTGACCTGACGGAGGTGATGATGGTGGGTCTGACATGGTGAAACAGCCTATTTAGATGGCACTAGTGGTTACTCCTGGCGCACGCTGTGCTGAATGACCTAAACGTGGGGATTCAGTGGAGCGCGTTTACTCGCGCGCGCATCCACACGCAGCGAAGGACGTAATTCATGAGCTCGTGACTCATCAAGCTGGCGCTCATCGCCAGACTGAGGCCAGATTACTTCAAAGTGAACAAGTTCAACAGCGGTGTCCAAACTGCTAAATTACACGATAACTTCCAATTCCAATTTCAACTCAATTAAATTATCACAGCGTTTAAACGTAACATACAGCTTTTTTAGCCGTTTGAATGTTTTGTTTTTCTTTTTTAAACATACAAAATAATTCGCTATTGCGCATTTCAGTCCATGTTAGCCACGTTATTGTGGTGATGCTTTACGTCTTAAAAGTGCTCACATGAAAATAACCTTTTAGCGTATTATACCATTTTAATTTTTTTTTTTTTTTTTTTTTTTTATACCAAGGACGGAATCCTACGCAGTGATTTTTTTATGTGTGTAATTGCTCACTGCGACAATGCCTTAAAAGGGCTATTAATTATAAAACACAATTTCCCCCAAAATCTGGAGGCAGTGAGCATAAGCCTAATGCTGTGCTCACTTTTATTTCCATACTGACACGGTATGAAAGAAAGAAAGAAAGGAGAAACATTTCCCACGTGCTCTCCCATTTGCATTTGCAAGTCAGAGGAAAACAATTGTTTTCTGTACGGAGGGAAGATGACACAAATCCCTATTACCATAGAGCACAACACTCCCTTTCACTGTTTTTGCAATGCAAAACTGAAACAGATCCTTAATTGATATATTTTAATATATATATATATATATATATATATATATATTATTAAATATGAAAATATATTGCTTTGAATTGTGACTAAACAATGGTTGAAACAGATCCTTGTAACAGACTGCACAGTGAGAGACAGATAGGATTCAAGTGCAGAGTTCAGAAAAAGTTTGGGCACTAGATGGTGTCAATAGAACTGCAATCATAAAGAAGGCAAGACTTTGCAGTTGTCATTGACATTGTCAGGTGTGACATTTGCGAAGACCGGGGGGCTTGTCATGGGTAACAAACAGTGTCTGATCAATAAACCTTGGATTAAATTTCTCTGAATGGAGACTCAGTCTCAGTTTACACGTAAACAACCACCCCCTTTGTCCTGGTCAGAGCTGAGGACAACGTTGATAATCAGTATGGACCTTTTGACGTCAGATGGCTTGCTGAATGTGTACATGTGCTGCTGCCCATGTCAGCTCACTGTGCTTTATCCATTAATCTACAGTTGGTACATCTGTGGCTCCCTCACCCATGGAAGCATAGGGGCTGATAGCCAAGGATGCAATGAAATGGTGTCATACCTGTGGAGGCACTGATTAGAGAGCTATGTACCTATTCTCCCTAAGAAATATATAAACTCTATTTGTTGTGGTAGTTACTACAGTAAGAGCAAAGGAACCCATTGATCCCCAGATGTAAGCATTTTACATGTTATCCATTTACCAAGAGGTAAATTGTCCTCAGGTAGTCCTTAGTGACTGAACACTTGCTGGAAGACCACATCTTCTGTTTCAAGGGGGAAAGGTAGTTTGGTTAAATGGCTAAGACTGCAGGATTTAGAAAAATGGTTTATGATTACCAAATTGTTAGCTTGGGATTTTGGCAGGTCGGTAATGAAATCCATGGTAATGTGAAACTAGGGATGCCATTTTACTGGATTTAAGCTGGAGTTTTACTTTTACTGGAGTTCAGAGAGCTGTCTTTTGGACTTGTTTAGAGCACAGGCATGAGCAAATTCTCTCACCATTATGATTTAACATTGGTCACCAGAATTTGTTACTCTCCACCTACTGTGCTCTTTGCATGCCAGGGTGCCCAGATGTCACCAAGATATGTAGCCATTGCAGTACTCTTGGACAGTTAGTTGTGATTACATATACCTGTTCCAAAGGGCACCATTCAGGAGCAGGGTCTGTTGAAGTGGCTTGCTGCATATCTTCCATGATTCGCCCATCGGTTTGATGGCTAGCAATTCCTGTTACTTGTTACATTGTTTATGTTTTTTCTTTTTTATACTGGATTCAGAGGCATCTACTTTGACCACGAATGGTTGTGCCAAGTAAAGGTGATATAATATGGAAGCACTAACAAAGTGTCCCTTTAAATCTTCAAAGGTTTTCATGGCAGCTTCCAACCAAATGACTTTCTAGGTTTGTTTCTTAATAGGCGGGTTAAGAAAGAAACCAAAAATAAATAAATAAATAAATAAAAAATACAGAAGAAATGGGTCAATCTAAAAAATCTTTCAAGTTCTTTAACATCTCAGGTTGGGGACAATCCACTATGGCCTTTATCTTCATCATAGCTATCTTAACCTCTTTAGTAGAGATGATGTGCCAACCAAAACAGAGGTGTTGGTGCTGTGAAATTTCCCCTTTTCTGTTTTTATATACAGTTGGTTCTCTATCAGTTGAATGGGCGCTAGTCGTACAAGTCGAACGTAGTCCTCCACATCATACATGACCCTCCAAATCCTAGCATAAACTAGGATGCCATCTACTACCCATTTGCCCAGCATGTATCTTAAATCTATGTTGACATATGCCTGAAACATGGAGGTGCACTGGCCAGTACAATTAACAGTAATGGGTACTGATATTTTACTGTCATGCAATACTGTTATAGTACAGTGGAAGAACGGTGAGGGCTTTCAATCATTGTATGTCATGGCATTGAAAGGCAGTCATGAAGCAGAACTCCACTATACTCTATTGTATGATCTCTTTCTGATCTCTCTAAAATAGCTGGGTCATTTGTTGACAACTATGGATATCCTACGATGATACTGTATTCGTAAGAAGCTCTGATCTGCGAACAAGTGAAACTTGGATGACAGGACTCAGAAGCTTGTTTACAAGCTATTGGTTGATGAAATTCTGAGTGACTGAACCTGAACAGTTTTTCATATAGCTACCAGTTTAACTTAACAAGTTACTGGCAAGCCCAAGCATATATTAGTGGTATAGCTCCAGAATGCTTTTTTCCCACCCAGTTCCCATTGTCGTGATCAGAACGGAGCCTACACTGACATGGTTGGAGCAGTTCAGCAAGACGTGAGATCATTTGATGGTGCAGTGTTATTTTCAAACCCACTTTGGTCTAACACTGTGCCTCTCTAGCAGATGCAAGGACAAAATGATATTGTCCTGGTTTCAGTCCACTTCTCACAAACCATTTTTGTGGACGTGCACAATGTTATCACCCTTCTGCCATGCTTTTAAGAGACAGAATAACATTACAAAGGGAAAACGAACAAACAAACAAAATTACCACTTGGGTGGTATTCCGAGAGTAATATCCAAGGCTTGTAAAATGTAGCTTTATTTTTGTGCTTTTATTATGTCCAGGAAAACACTTCCCATGTTCTATAGTCCTATCTTGGCCAGAGACTTGCAATAACAGTAAATGGTACACCCTATAAAGTTCTCAGCACCTTGTGGTGACTGAGGTCTGAGGAATGATCTAACATCACTGGGTTTTGTCCAATAGTCTCTGTAGGCCTGTCTGAATCTGTAGAGCAAAGAAAGAGTACATTTATTAGCAAAGGCTACATTTTCAGTCTCAAAAGTTTGACATGCCATGCAATTCCTGGAGAAGCAATCTCTTTTTTTGCAGTATGCCCAGTAAGTACCTTTTCCAGCTTCACAAGGTTAATAGACACAGCAGAGTAGATCCTAGAAATATCCTCAGAGTATATGCTGTTGTAATCATCTCTATAATTGACACATAGCATCCAAACTGATCAAGAATTTTTTATTTGATCATAATAAAAGAACGGGGCATTTATGGATTTATCTTACCCATTATGAGTAAATTCAGCCATAGAGCCTAGAGAATTCAGCCTCTTTTCCAAAGACATGATCTTGAAAGCCATGTAACACGAAGACAAAATTAAAATGCAGATTCTGTATGAGTAAGCCAAAACCAAAAATTAACCTTTTTTTGTCATTTTTATATATTTGCCAACTTTAGATATTTGCCTTTAACTGAATGAAGCAGAAGCTATGAATAATAAGATAAATGACTCACGTAAATAGGTACACCTTCAGAAGAACATTAAGCAAGCTCGGTCTCCATATTGTACTGTCATAAACATTCCGTTTGTGCTCTTAAAGATGGACAAAAATACATTTCAGCAAATCATTGCTTTTGGTCTAATGGTCTAATGTTGTTGGATAACAAAGAAAAACATTATTTCTCTTGCAGTATTTGAGTGTCTTATATTCATTTTACCACATTTAAAAGAACTTGAAACTGTTTTAGGCTACTCTTCATGTAAAAAGATTCCAAAAGTAGAATTTCCATCAATATTATTTTTAAATAGACCTGAGGAAATAAACAAACCTGGCATTTTCTCATACTCTGGTGGATCTGGAGAGTCTGAGCTACTGCTATATCCCATTTCTTGTCTCCTTTGAACCGCTGGGCCATGCAAATCTGACAGATCTGTTGAGAAATTCTGCCAGTTCCAAAAGCAAGACAAGTATTTGATGTTAAATTTGACAAATACAGAGTGAAAAAAAAAAAAAAAGATAGAAAAAAAAGGTGCCGAGTTACCATGGGAAGTGTGGAAGGTGCTGTGTAATTGCCATCTGCAGAGGAATGAATAGGACTGTTTCCCAGACACTTGTCCTGTGACAAAATAAACACATGAGGTGTTAGCCATTACCCTGATTATAGTAATTAGCAATATATTAAATATAGAGACTAAACAAAATTTTTTTAATTATACTGTGTCAGGCACTCACATCCAAATGGGAGCACACTGACATCAAAACCTTGTATGTTGTGTCTCGGGACAGGAATGACACAAAAACATACTGTAAAACCATTAAAATCTTCATTAAAATGCACTGCTTACTAGCTGTTTACCACTCAAATGAAATCAGACTTACCCTTTCTTGTGCTGTGGCAATAATCAATGCATTTGGTACTAGGATGGCAGTTTTAGTTTTCTTAATTACTGATACAGATATAACTGGAATGGCAATCTGGAACATGTAATGAATTGAGTTAGGTTAATTATAAAACTGAACATAAACAAACTTTGTTTATATTTAACAAAACAGACGTTTACTGAACAGCAAGGTCATGCCATTGACAAAAACAAACTTTAATAACTGTAAAATAAAATGGATCTAAAATATAAATAAACCCACAATCACAATGTCCAAATCCTAAAGTGTATGACATGACACTAAAACTATGTCAAACTACACAAAAATACATGAAAATATTAAGACACAAAATATTTTCAAAAACACATTTACAACAAAATCAACACTGTGCACAAGTACTGTATGCCTAAGAAAAAAACTTAACATTGGGTTTAAAATTGTCACATTTCTAACCCAATGTAAACCAAATGTAAACCAGTCTAACATTTTGATAACATTTGCTGCAGTATTTGTACTTATCTGTAAATGCTATTTGAATACCTTGGTGTCTTTACCAAAGACTTTGGAGTGGAAACAGATCCAGTTATCAGAAACAAAAAGTCTCCCTTGGTAAAGAATATCTTTCTGCAACGCGCATGTGTAACCTGTGGACACAATACATTGCTAGACATTGAATAACTTTTACCAGTTTAAAAAGAGACATTTACAAGTGCTGAAAATGGTCTGAATGACATAGAAGACACGAAAGTGCAGCAAGTCTTTTAATTTGTATCCATCTACAGTTAACAATAAGCTAACAATGTTAATAATGTTTGCTTACTTTGTTTCAGCAGCTCATTCTCACCGATGTCTTTGAAAATTTTGTGGTACTGGTTATTTGTCCGAGGAAACTGAAACATCAGATGAAAATATTTTATCTGAACACCATCAACCAACAAACTTTATTTGATAAACCTGGTTGTTGAATATAATTGAATCAAATCAAAATTAACTTCAAAAAAATTTCACCATCATTTATACACACAGTCACTTACATGGCAGCACTGTTGCTTTTTCCTTTCAGTCTTTGACTCAGTGTCACTTTGGATATGAGACAGTAATGAGGGATCAAATGTTTTGGACCTGCAGCAACAACAACAAAAAAAAGGGATACAGAGCAAATAATTGTTCGTGTGTTATTACAAGTCATGATATGTAAGGTTTTGAAGAATATTATACATAACCAATATGAGCTGCATTACATGAAAATAATGACATTTTTTTTATTACTTAAAATAGTCATATAGCCATACAGCCTTTACCTAATTAGTCTTGGTTTTCCTCTTCTTTCCAAGATTTCAGATTGAGTGTCCATTGATATGGGCACATTTGCTTTTATTATTTTCCTTGAGTTCTCCTCTCTCCCATTTTCAGTATTATGACTAACAAGGTAAAGAAAACACCAGAAATTGTAACTCTGCATTAAGCATGCAAAGATATGCATGATTAAAAAAAGTGATAAATATTTCAAATATAAAAATATTAAATTATAATAAAATTATGTTTGAAAATGGAAAAGTAACAGTTTGCGTTAAAAGGTTGAAAAAGTATCTGTATGATCTACATTTTTTATTTTTATTTTTAATTCAAATTATATTTTTGGGGGGGCAAAATGCCCAACAGCACCTCTCAGCAAATTTTGCTTGTAGTATCTGCTCCCCATTGCAAATTTGTTCAGCTTTCAGGAAACAAATACAATGGTCTGGATTGATATTTGATTTTGATTTGATTTGTGCTCTTTGAATGCAGCTACAGGATATCTTTTTACAGCAAGACCTTCGCATATCGGATTTGTTTTTAATTGTTTTGTTAGCTTTCCCTTGTGAAATTGGTTCATTTTGCCTTATAATACAGCTATAAGAATGTAGGAATATAAAAGTGAGCACATTATATGAACTTACCATTGTAACACATGCTCGTCCTGTTGACTGGGTAAAACAGAACATGTTGGTCTGACTGCATTGGTCCTGCTTCTGAGGACCAAGTCATCACAGCTAAAAGGTTTTTCCATTTCCAAAAGTCTGAAGTGATTGTTCTCCCTTGATGAAGTTATTTGCAAAGACTCATCTGTGTTCTCAGATTTTAGTCAGTGGTGAGGTCTCTGACCCAAACATGGCCAGTTAATAAGTGATTTGTTTGCTTCTCTAAAACTACAAACACTGATATGGCTGCTGTGGGTAAAGGTTGCAATTCTGCAAAGAATTCTCAGGTTATAAAATTCTCTGTAGGTACATGGAGGGTACATGTAAAGATCAAGCGATGTCTTGAGTAATATATCCTATAATATAAAATATATGATATATAGTATATATAATACTTATAATATGTAAAGAATATAACATGATGAGAAGACTGTTATAAGTTAAAGGTGTAAAAGCCAGCATCTGTGATGGTATGGCGGTGCATCAGTGCCCAGGGCATGAGTGACTTGCATATGTGTGAAGATACCATTGACACAGAGGTGTATATTGGGATTTTAGAGAGACATATGCTGCCATCAAGGCAACGTCTTTTCCCAGGAAGTCCATGGTTATTTCAGCAGGACAATGCCAGGCCTCATTCTGCACATGCTACAACAGTGTGGCTTCGTAGACACAGAGTGTGTGTGCTTGACTGGCCTGCCAGCAGTCCAGATCTGTCTCCCATGGCGCATCATGAAGAGGAGAATCAGACAATGGAGACCAAGGACTGTTGAGCAGCCGAAGTCTTGTATCAAGCAAGAATGTGCAAAAATTCCACTTGCAAAACTGCAACAATTAGTATCCTCAATTCCAAAACCATTAAAAAGTGTAATTAAAAGGAAGGGTGATGTAACACAGCGGTAAACATGCCTCTGTCCCAACTTTTTTTGAGTGTGTTGAAGACATCAAATTCTAAATTTGTTTATATTTACAAAATACAATTAAGTTGATCAGTGAAAACATTGAATATATTTTCTTTGTACTTTTGTCAGTTAATTAAAGTTGACATCACAGATTTTTGTTTTTATTACATTTTAGAAATAACTTTTCTACTAACTATATATATATATATAATATATTATTATTATATATTATTATATATTATATATTATTATATATATAATATTATTATTATAGTATTTGTAGTAGTGCTCTAGGATATATATATATATACATATATACATATATATGTGGTATATATTTTGGTAGTGTCAAAAGATCTCCGGGATAAAGTTGTGGACAGGCACAAGTCAGGAGATGGATACAAAAAAAATTCAAAGGCTTTATCAATGCCTAGAAGCACAGTGAAATCTATTATTAAGAAGTGGAAGGTATTTGGTACAACACAGACCCTCCCTGGATCAGGACGTCGCTCCAAACTGGCTGAATGAGCCAGGAGGAAACTGGTCAGAGAGGCTACCAAGAGGCCTACAGCAACTCTGAAGCAGTTGCAGGAATTTATGACAAAGAGTGGTTATTCTGTGCATGTGTCAACAATATCACAAATTCTCCACAAATGTGGTTTGTATGGGAGGGTTGCAAGAAAAAAGCCACTCCTCAAAAAAGGCCACATGCAGTTACAACTGAGCTTTGCCAAAATGCACCTTGAAGATTCAGGTCAGATGAGACTAAAATTGAATTATTTGGCCTCAACACACCAAACAATATGTCTGGCGGAAATCCAATACAGCTCACCATCCAAATAACACCACTCCTACAGTAAAGCATGGAGGTGGTAATATCCTGTTATGGGGGTGTTTCTCTGCAGCAGGGACTGGAGCACCTGTCAGGATAGAAGGAAAATGGATGGGGCAAAATACCGTCAAATTCTTGAGGAAAATCTGCTGCCCTCTGCCAGAAAGACTTAAACCCCATTTAAACCCAGACTTAAACCCCATTGAAAATCTGTGGAATGACTTGAAGACTGCAGTCCACAAACGGTCCCCATCAAATTTAACTGAACTTGAGCAGTTCTGCAAAGAAGAGTGGGCAAATATTGCAAAGTCTAGATGTGCAAAGTTAGTAGAGGCATATCCCAACAGACTAAAGGCTGTAATTAAAGCAAAAGGTGGTTCAACAAGATTTTTTAAAAAATATATAAATTTTTTTAAAATTTTTTTAAATTTGTTTCTGACATGTTGGTGTTATATCTTTCACTTGGATGTTATAAGTTGCACTGAGTAAATACAGCTGGATAAAACAAAAACTGTGTCCGTCTTCATTTCAGGCTGAAAAGCAACAAAATGTGATTATTTTTAAAGGGGCTGATTCTTTTCTATACCCGCTGTATAGTAGATATCCCATCATTTTTACTTACTGATACACTGTAAATATATTTTATTTCATGTTTCATGTATATAATTTTCTGACTGTTATACTGTACTGTGTGTACTTGGAAATATGTGTTGTACAATTAATGTTTTTGCACTTCTAAATGTGTTGTATTAATCAAACATTACTTATTTCTTATTACCAACTGTAACACACATGTTAATGTTTTATTATTAACTGTTTACAAGGTCTAGTAATAATTAAATAGATCTATTGAAAACATTTCAAATCATGCACTTTTTTTTTGTTTGACTGACAACTAAAACGTTTAGTTTGCTTTGTTTTTGTCAATTTAATGAGAGGACTTCTTGATTTAGTGATATATCCTTTTCTTTCCCGGTGATCTGTATGCTGAGTTCCAAATTCACAAGGCAACATTAAGCAACAATAAATTAGGCTTATTTCAAGTCCCCCCCCAATAATATGTTTGTTTCCTAATGTTTTTGTTTTCCTTTTGTACTAGCAACAATGATAGGGAGTTTATCGCAAAAGATTAACTAGTATTTCCACCTGGAATCCATACCGGTGAACTAAACTGTATTGTCTACTTCAACCACTAGAGTGCGCGTTTGAACCAAGAAACGGGGTTACTGTGTCACGTGATGTTTACGTCATTAAAATGCGGCGGCCGACCCTGTTGTACATATGTCTGAAATCACACCCTATCCACTAGATAGTGCACTATTTGGGGAGTTTTGCCTATTTGAATTAACGTATAAAAACACGGTGGGGGATATCTGGTGAATTCGTGAAATTCCATAATGCACTATAGTAGGTTAGAGTCCGAACGATAAACCTTAGAGGGTAAACAACACTGTAATGCACTTTAGGGAATAGGGAACAGGGAACAGGGCACCACTTCGGACGAAGAATGTTAATTATTTACTCCTACCCTACTTCTGCA
Source organism: Cranoglanis bouderius (assembly GCA_023630585.1). Lineage (NCBI taxonomy): Eukaryota > Metazoa > Chordata > Actinopteri > Siluriformes > Cranoglanididae > Cranoglanis > Cranoglanis bouderius. Next base: position 3,755,703 of record CM042556.1, on the reverse strand, counting down.
AGCATGTATTATGTAGCGTAGTGTTCTCTTTGGTGTCAGGTTTGAAAGCTTAAGTAATTTTAAACGTATTATATTATATCTAAAGACCTACTTAGCCTAGTCAGATTTCTGATAACTGAAAGATCTCACGTCACACACTACCACCTGATAGTTAAAAGTAAGTAATACTTTCCAACATGTCCTCAAACGCAGTGCTCAAGGTTGAGTTCCATTACTTTAACCGTCAACTTACATGACGTTAAAATGCACGTAAACAATAGGTTTATTATTATTATTTTTTATTATTATTGCGTGCTAGAAGCTATCTACGTGTTGTTGTTGTTTTTCCATTTAATTCATCCATTTCTGTATGTCACAATAATTTTATTATTATTTTATTTCAGTACTTAAGACATGACAAGTGTTCAGATGAGTGCTAAGGATGAGATGGTTGAACAGTTCCTGGATTGTGCTTCCAGGGGTGACTTGGCCAAAGTTTCCACTATGATCTCTCACTCCAGTCAACTGCTCAATGAAAGTGGGAAACAAGGATGGACAGCCTTAATGTTGGCTGCGAGAAATGGACACTTCGATGTGGTAAAAGCGTTGTTTTTAAATGGGTAAGTCAGTTTGTGAGTGTTTACGTATATATCTTGGGTGTTAATGACATGTTGTTTGTGTTAGTAACATGAAGGTAGCGTGTCGTCTCAGCATTACCAGAGACTCTCAAACCTGGCCCTAAACCTCACCTGCTCTTCAGTGTGTGTGGATTTTAGTCTTTTTCACCTTTTGAATAAAAGTGCTAAATAAAATAATATAAAGTGGATTTTAAACTGATTGGTTTGATACAACTCCTTCAAGTAACAAAGGGTAAAGGTTTTTGACTAAAATGAACTTTTCTTGTCAACAGGTGTAATAAAGACTTGGTGAATAAGTCAGGCCAAACTGCTCATGACATAGCAAAATTCTGGGGACACAGACACATTGCCCGTTTCTTAGCTAGCAGTGGAGATGTCACACCTCAAGGGGTTCTACCAAGCATTAAATCTACTGAGAATGAAACATACTTCAGTGGAGAATATCTCAACAGAATGAGTGATAAAAGGACTGACTCGGAATGGCTTTCGGCTAAACAGTCTTCTTCAGAAACGGTGTTCATCGTGTTTCATAACTTGGACCCTTTTGTTACAACAGAGCCAGAGGAAATGAATGATATTCAGCCGAAGTTAAAACTGTACAGGTTTGGAAGGGACTCTGTGAAAGAGGTACTCGAAAAGAGTGACACAGTGGTTATTTTTCTGGGAGCAGAAAAGCGGGAATGTTCACCTTCTTCACCGGTGTCAAAAGAGGATGGACTCATTGCATGGTTTGCTCTAAATACCAAGAAGAATCCAACAGAAAGTCTTAAAGTCACAGCTTCACATAGCTTCTTCCTTACAGGGCCAATGCCAAGGCTCCTAATGCTAAATGAAGACGAAGCAGGTGGGACATCCATTTGATTAGGTCTAAGCAGTGTATTATTTAGTGTTTTATATATTGTTTAAGGATAACCAGAATGAAGCAGTAACTTCTGAATAAAATTCTAGCTCCAAAGGTATGAATCTCATCTCATTTTGTCTTCATTTTTTGATATGCACAGGTATTGTTGCACAAGCCAGGTCTGTCCTTGCATGGCACAACCGGTACAGTTTCTGCCCAACCTGTGGTGGTAAGACCAAAGTGGATGAAGGAGGTTACAAAAGAACCTGCTTGACAGAGGGCTGCAGGAGTCTTCAAGGAATCCACAATACCTGTTACCCTAGAGTTGGTAAGTAACTTCTTAGTTGTTTCTGCTATCTATCAGAAATCATGATTAGATTCACCAGTGAATTTAATCACCAGATTTATGGGCTCCTTATACTACAGATCCTGTTGTGATCATGCTGGTCCTTCACCCAGATGGGAATCAGTGCCTACTAGGAAGAAAGTAGACATTTCCTCCAGGAATGTTTTCATGTCTTGCTGGATTCATAGAACCAGGTAGACAAAAAGCTACTGTAAGAAGTTTGTTCTTTGCAGAAAATGTAAGATACATTATGGGTTAAAAACACAAACTTATTGGTATGCTTTTTTTGGAGGGGGGGGGGTGACTTCTAAACGCTTAAAGGTTGGAAATTTGAAGCAATATATATTCTCCCCATGTCTGTGAGGGTTTCCTGCAACCTCACAAAAAATGGTGCTTTGCGATGGAGCATCCCATCCAGGGTGTATTTCTGCCTCATGCTCAGGTTTTACAGGACTGTCTTTGGAAAGTTAGAATAAGCAACCATACAGAGAAACCATGAGGAATCCTCTGTTTGTAATTATGTAGAAAAACTGCATATCTATGCTTTAATTTATATCGGCTTTTATATTGTCAACATCTGCAGTGTCTTGTAAATGAATTAGTTACTGCGCTTGTTGGAACAGGTGAGACCATTGAAAATGCAGTAAGGAGAGAGGTTTTAGAAGAGAGCGGGGTTACTGTTGGCCCTGTCCAATATGTCTCCTGCCAGCCATGGCCGATGCCCTCATCGCTCATGATTGGTTGCTTTGCAGTAGCAACGTCTACAGACATAAAGGTTGATGACAATGAAATTGAAGATGCTCACTGGTTCACAAGGCAAGAGGTAAGTGTCTGAATTTTTTCTGTTCTCCAGTTCTACAAAGCAATCAGAAATATGCAAGATATTACCTTAAAAAGTTTCCTGACTCTTTGGAAAACAACATAGCGTATTTAAATGAATTAGTTTCCTTTATATGCAGGCTTGAAAAGGTTTGACGTTTTGGCACAATTTACCCCAAGGGTAGGTTGAAATCATGAGTGGGCTAAGTTAAGCAATTTAATGGATATAAAAATGAATAAACCACTTTTTAAAACACCCATTCTCTTATTTATTGCATAAGCAACTATCTTAACTTGAAGTTGTTTCTACTTTTTTCATGAAATTGTCATAATTCTGGACCTCAAATGAATTCACTTACAAAGCAAAAAACATATTTTTGGACATAGATTGCTTACTAAATTGTTTATGTACTCTCTTCCACCATAACAAAAACAAAATGGTTGCCTCTTCATGAAAATACAGCTATACGATACATGAAAATGTGGTGATTAAACAATGTAAAACAATGCATTGAGTCTATTGGAGAATTTTGTCCATGCAGTGGAATTTTTCTATGAATTTATCAAACCTGTTAACATCATTAATTTTTGCAGGTAATAGATGCTCTTGTGAAGGGTAACCAAGCAGTCTTTTCCATGCCTCCAAGACAAGCTATTGCCCATTATCTTGTGAGACACTGGATTGGTATAAACTCAAACCTTTGAACTGAATGTTACTAGGGTGTATTAGCATTATTGTGTTTTCATAATTTGCCACGTGTTTGGGTGGTATGAGAGTGTGAGATGGGAAACAAAAGTGCATCTAACCAGAAATCTTATACCAAAACTCTTAAATTAATATAATTGTTATGAATAAATCATGATATTGCTAATAGATGTAAGTGACCAGACTGTCATTTTAACAATCTTACAAATCACTAGACTTGTAAGTTTTACTACCTTTCATTGCAGACTGCCAGGGTGGATTCTTTCAGAGCTTGTGGTGTATTGCCGTTTACTTATTTTCTTGCAAAGTACCAACAGAAAAGTTGTCTCCTTGTGTCCTTGTGTCCATGACCGGGTAGCCTAGAAAAGGTCCCACTTCATCCTGCTAGTCGAGTTGAGGTAGTGAATTGATGGATGCTGAGTACAGGGCTCTTGTCTGGCCAGCTTCATCAGGTTCTGTCGTGATATCAGAAGATGTGTTCACTGCAATTTCTATAACAAGGTGGTTTACACAGGGTGGAGCTGTTGGCCCCATGTGCAACCCCCAACCTGGAGGACCAGGGGCTGAGTTTACTCTGGCCCCTCCCCCAAGACCTGTCTGGCGGGGATGTGCAAGCAGGTCCACCTATGACAGCCCAGGACCAGATAATTGACCAGGATAATTGAAAATAATTGAGTATAGGGCTCTTGTCAATTGATTCATGCTAAGTTCAACCTTCTAAAATGAAAACGATAAGCTCCTTGGCCAAGTTGCCCCAGCAGGAACATAAAGGGGTAGAAGACATAGCCGCTTCTAAGAGGAAGTGCAAGTGTCTTCGCTGCATTAGCTGATCAACCTCATGTAAGTGGAAGAGCAAGTGTCTTCACTACCAAAATGCAATAGGGCAGTGAAGTGAAAAGGAGAGCTTAGTACAGCTGCCTTGCACAGAGTGCCAAGGTGTACTTTCAGTGGCTTCATCTCATTCTCTCGAAGGAGAGTGCTGGTAGCCCACCATTGTCTGTAGATCATAATGTAATGCAGGAGTACAGCACAGGAGTTTACTTATTGTTACTGACAGGCCCTCCGTACCCTCTACCCATTGGACTGGAAACGCTGTCCCAGATGAATGGGTCACTGTATCGCAGCATAGTATGAACAGTTATGTCTCTGGGCCCTGGAAGCAACTCCAGCATACTAAAATGTTCACAAAAGGTCACACACACCCTTGTGAGTGTGCATGCTTCATCCACCTGACTGTTATGTGCAGGCAAATGAAACGTTTTCTCACTGTGGTGCAAAACAGCACAGTGTTTTCTACGGTTTAGATGCTATGGCAGGGTGACGAGTGCGAAGGTGTGCAAATAAATTTGATGTGTTCCCTCCTCTCGCTGAAACTTTTTTCGTGCAATTTCTGCAGATGGCTTCATCCTTGTTTTCAGGTATCGTTGTGTGTAAAGCCATCATATTGCCACACGGGAGATGTCACTGCTCTTTTAGGAATCAAGTGTTCGGTCATTTCAATAATGGTCTCTGTTTTGTATTTTAAATGTGGCTAGAAAGATAGCTTCGCGGAGTTCTGTTTAATATTTTACACACCTTTGTGCTGACCCTCTGACCTCGCACAGTTGTTCCTGTCACTTAAATGCAGTGGTGGATGAAGTACCTGAAAGCCACGCTTGAGTAAAAGTACAGATATCTTACAAGAAAATGACTTCGGTAGAAGTTAGTCACCTTTTAGAATATTACTTGAGTAAAAAATCTTAAAGTATCTGATATTTATTGTACTTAAGTTTTGAAAGTAAAAGTACAAGTAATGTTAATGTTAATACAAAAAGTTTATTCTTTTTAAGCATGTACACCACCTTAAAAATAGAGCCTACAAAACAAAGTCTTCAAGCTGAAGCTCTCGAAAGGAACAAAGAGCTCAGTCTCTAGCAGCTTTGTCAGGAGCAACAGGTCATTCAAGTTGCCAAATTACAAAACTTTCAGAGTAAACAACTCACCATATGGCTGACCGTCTGTCTTCTGCAGTATGACAGAACTTTAATATTGTACTATACACAGTCTGAGCAACAAGATTGTGTTAAGTTTTAATTTTAACTAATACAGACATCCCAGCCTGCAAAAATATGTACTTACACTGTTTCGTATTATATCATACTATATTACTATATTATTTAACTCCATGGGGTCTTTTTTTTATTTATTCAATAACTACTTTACACATGTCTACAGGGAGTTTGGCCTCATCACCTAGACATCAATACAGTTGTTAAAATAACATTAGCTATGCTAATGGACGAATGCCATTAAACTCACCTCAACATGTCTTTTACAGTCATTTAACCCACCATGGGCAATTGAGAAATCACTGCTGCAAACAGTGCAGCGAGCTACACTGACCTTGTATTTTGAGCTGAAACTTCAGACACATTCTGGGGACATCTGAGACTTATATTACACCTTGTAAAAGTGGCATAATAGGTCCTCTTTAAATGCCATTTGATGCACAGTATGGCTCCTTCCTGGGCAGCACTAAAATAAGTGTCACTCAGAAGGAAACTCTGGTGCTCTGGAATGAACGGTGGTAGAACAGAAGTTTATGTAGCTATGGATCTACAAGTTTTGAGTGCAGTACCACCAGGTCACCTGGTCACTTTGGGTGACCAGAATGGCTGGAGGTTGGGGCTGATATAGCGAGGACCTTTTATAGGCTACCATGGGGTCAATATGAGGTCAAATTTGCTAATGGCTTTTGGCCACAAATATGGGGAAAACGGGAATACATCAATATTTCCAAAGGTAACCACTAGTTCCAAAAGTAACCATTCTCCATTCAGTCATAGAGACATGGTTATATATCCTTCCAAACTCAAGCTAAAGAAATCTTCTTCACCAGGTTGTTTCGGTTATTTTCAAATTTAAATACTTTTTTTTTTCAAGTGGATATAAATGTTTGTAGTGTCACTCTATACTGTGTAATAAAAATCATATGATGTGTAAAAGTAAATCATGAAAGAAATTGAAAAAATTGTGTGTTTATTTGAGACATATACAACATACACTTAAGTGTGGAATAAAACATGACGGTATGTGCTGTTATAGGGATGGTCTGATGCAGCCTTATGTGAACCGGATGGCCGTTACCACCCTGGAGTTGAACATTTTCCTATAACAGCGTGTTTTTATTCATTTTATACCACAGCAATTTGCCAGGGATTATTTTTTATTTATTAAAGAATGATGCATCATACATTTTTGAATTGTTTTATATTTGCATTTAATGTTGTAGAACTTGTAAAACAAGTCAAACTTGTGATTTGCCTTGCAGCTGGCACTTTTGTGCGAAAATTAATCAACACCTCCTGACCATTCAGATCTGAGAACTCAACAGCACTGTTGTTTCTATAATAACTTTTTTTTGTTATTTATCAAAGAATTTTTTTTCTGTAAGGAGAGTGACCATTTGTAGCTGTTATAATGTAAGTATTAACAGGAAGTATGAATGTCCTACAACGTTATGTATATCAGTATGAACAGTATGCTGTTTGTTAATAATCCTAAAAAATTATATAGTTGGTAAATTGCTGTGGTACAACAGGAATAAAAAACATTTTTTCAATGCACTGATGCACATTCCAGGTGCATCAAACCACCCTGTCACTGATTTTTACTATAACTGCACACCCAGTTGCATTTTATTATTTACATACAAACTGCATCAAAAGGAAGTATAGTTGCAACAAAATTATAATTTCTTGCAGTATATTAACAACATATTAGCAAAGATGTCTGACCGCAAATGAATATTATACATAGTAAAATGGGAATCACTGTAAGATTAAAATGTATATGGCATGCTATATACAGTAAATATTGAGCAAATAATATTGAGTATATACTTAAAAAAAAGAAAAAAAAACTTTTTAACTTAAAAGTGTAGTAATGACTGTGATAATGGTTATTAGGGTTCTGAACTGCTGATTACTGTTTTGCTCAGTTTTGTTGTGATCACTGCTGTCTCACTTGGGAAAAATGTTAGCTAGCACAGCTGTATCTCACAGTTTTCAACATAACCAAAATTAGCATGAAGCAAAGGCAGGTCAACATACTCACTAAAACCAGGTAAAGTCATAGAATTCTCCAAATTGTCTGAATTTTCTATTGGGTATTTATCAGGAAGGGACATTTTTGACATGGTCATGTCTTCATCAAAATCCTCTCCATCTAAGGACATTTGGGGCTCTATGTGAACGAGACTCTTTTCAGTGAGTTGATTGGTCACTGAGAAATCCTCCAATTTTAGCACATTCACCACAGCCTCCTTCTGTCAACCAAAACATATCAAATGAACCTTTATAATCACAAAAAGGTCTACACACCCCTGTTAAAATAGCAGTTTTTTTTGTGATGTAAAAAAAGGAAACTAAAATAAATCATATCAAAACTTTTTCAACCCTCAATGTGAAATTACAATGTACAAAACTTAAGTGAAAAACATTCAGAAACATTTTCGGGGAAAATAGGATAAATAAAAAAGTTACAATAACCTGGTTGCATAAGTGTGCACACCGTTTTTTAAATAATTGGGGATGTGGCTGTTTTCAAAATGAACCAATCACATTGAATCTCATGTTCAAAAGTAATTATCATACATCTGTCATCAGTGAAATTATTCTGATTAACCCCAAATAAAGATGTTTGTAGGATTTTCTTCATATCTTCGTTGCATCTGACTGCTAAAGCCATGGTCTGCTTACAAAGACAGCTTACAAAGCATATATGGTATCTCACTTGTTGAAAGGTATCAATCAGGAGAGGAGTATAAAAGAATTTCCAAAACATTAGCAAATAGAGAAAATTGAGCACCACAGTGACATCACCAAGAACAGGACGTCCCTCCAAAATTTATAAAAGGACAAGTCTCAAACTTACCAGGGAGACTACCATGAGACCTACGGCAACATTAAAGGAACTACAGGAATGTCTGACAAGTACTGATTGCTCTCTGCATGCGACAACAATCTCTCATATTCTTCACATGTCTGGACTATGGGGTAGGGTGGATAGACAGAAGCCCTTTCTCACAAAAAACATCCAAGCTCAACTAAATCACCCCAAACCATGTGGCAAAATGTGTTATGGTCTGATGAGGCCAATTCCAAAAGGTATGTTTGGTGCAAAAAAAAAAATGCACATCACAAAAAGAACATCATATCCATGGTGAAACATGGTGGTGGCAGCATCATGCTTTAGGGCTGCTTTTCTTCAGCCAGAACTGGGGCTGGAGGGAATCATGAATAGTTACAAATACCAGTCGATTTTAGTGCGAAACCTTTGTGTGTCTGCTAGTAAGCTGCAGATGAAAAGGAATTTCACCTTTCTGTATGATAATGACCCAAACATCCAAATCAACAAAAGAATGTGGAATGTTTTTGAGTGATCTAGCCAGAACCCAGACCTGAATCCAACTAAAAATCTGTGTGGTGACCTGAAGCGGCCTGTGCACAGGAGATGCCCTTACAATTTGATGGATCTAGAATGTTTTTGCAAGAAAGAATTGGAAAATATTGCCAGGTCAGTGCCACACTGATAGACTCTTACCCAAAAAGTGGGTAAGAAATAGTGGTTTAATAAAATCAAAAGGTGCTTGAATAAAGTATTAGTTTAGGGGTGTACAGACTTATGCAACCAGGTTATTGTAACTTTTTTATTTATCCTTTTTTTTTTTTTCACTTTTATATGTTGTAATTTCACATTGAGAGTAGAACAATTATTTATCTATTTAATTATTTATCTTGGTTTAATTTTTTTACAACACAAAAACCTGCTATTTTAACAGGGGTGCGTAGACTTTTTATATCCATTGTACACACTGTCTGTTGATATACCAGATATATTGTCTTTACTTATCTTTTAATCAATATCAATATTAAATGCCAATGTCTGCTCAAGAAGTAGCCTAGAGGTTTTATCAAACCTTTCTATCCTATACATTTCTGGTCTTTTTAACAACCATGGTAGTTCTGTTATTTTTAACAACCACATCCACTTGCTGATTGGCCAAATTGATCAAATGCTGAGCCGTTCCACTCATGAAAAATCAAAAGAAAGCAGTGGAACATTTCCAAAAAGAAACAAGGAAAAATAAACAAATGCATAAATGAAACTCTGAAAAGAGAAAGTTTGGTAAAAAAAATTTTTTAAAAAAAGGACAGCTCATGTTTTTTTAATTCATATAATGCCGAGTACTACTGTAGCTGACATGAGAACACAAGACATTTTTATGCATTACCTCATATGGATGATTTAGCAGCCAGCGTCCAATAAGACTATGCCCAGGGTTAGCTATGTTGGGGAAGAAGTAGTCCTTATAGCTGTGAGACAGAAAATGTGTTTATACAAGTATAAAATATTGGTAGTATGTTACTATACAAAGAGTATGTAAACAAGTACACTAATTATTTCCAAGCAATATAATATATAATGTTCTCCACACTTATTGCCAAGTATTATTACAGAACCTACAGAACAGATTTAAAAACAAGAATGAATATGAATTAGTTGAACATAAATATGGTACTTACACAGTTCTGGAGAGAGCTAAGAAAATACTGAATGCAACAATAAGAAGTACTATTGGAACAGCAGCTTTTATTATTTCATCACTTTCTGAAAGAAAAAAAAAATTAAATGCAACTCTATTAATGAAATAATCAAATGTCTTGTTTTTACTAACATTGCTCCATTTTGTAGAGGATTACTCACCAAGATGAGGTGTTGTAAATTCAATATTTGCCTTTAAAAAGTTACCAGATGTAGTCTCGCCATAAATAGATACAGTGTACTTGACGTTTGTCTGTAGGTTGTGGAATGAGTGCTGCCACTGATGTGGGAAAATGACTAATGCTAAATGAAAGAATAAAAATCACATTCTGCAAGTAAATTCTAAACTGCAATGCAGTTTTTACAATAAAAGAAAGTTTAAACGAAGCTTTGCATCTAGAGACTTACATCTTGTTTCATGGGCACCACTTAACACAAGTCTGTATTGAAGAACATTTGTGGTTGGGGATTGTTCTTGCCACACCCACTGGACTGTCATGGATGTTTTTGTCACATTTACAGGTTGTAGCTGAACAATGTCTATAAGGGCTGAAAAATATATCAAATATAGGTACAGTGCCCTCCACTAATATTGGCACCCTTGGTAAATATGAGCAAAGAAGGCTGTGATTTTTTTTAATTTTTTTTTTTTTTTTTTTTAAATATTCAAAAAAGTCTAATCAAATAATCCAATGATGGTACTGTAGGTACAGTTTTATGTTCAATGTCATGCTCTTTAAAAATTATAAACACCACAGAGGAAACAGCAATATTGGGTATATATTTACTTACTGCCATACTCTAGACTGGCTTGGATCGTTTCTGGGGGCGCACACAGAACTCCATAAAGAGAATACACAGTGATGCTGTAGGTCTTTAGGGGCTTGATGTGACCTGAAACAGAGTTTGAGGCAGAAACATTTATTTAATTCACCTCTGTTACCACAAGTTGTAAAAGTGAAACAAATGATAATGATTTAATTTGCAGCAACTGATTGCAGCAACTTGCCTAACTACACCCAGTTGCGCCACTTTTTGTAGTCACGAAAATATCAAGGTTATATAATGTCGCAATATTATGAGCGTTTGTGTTACAATAACAAAAATAGGGGACTGTTTCTCACACATCTTTTTGATATACTTCTGAAAATCAGTTGCCGTATTTACCTGTCAGAACAGTTGAAAATGTTGAGCCATTTAGTCTTTTCCATTGTTTAGAGGCGTCATCATCAAAAGAGAACCACTCAATGGCAAACTCACTAACATTCACAGCCGATGTCTCCCATCGGATCCTCAGTGAACATGCTTCACTGCTGGCCCAGAGTCCTTTTATCTTCGGCAGACCTATCGGTAATATTGTTGGAAATTTACCGTGTACATATGTTTCGAACATTGCTTCTTATTTCTTAAGTTTTAGCACATTTACACATGTTCAACATATTCTAAAACTTCAAATGGTTTGAGAACTATCACTTGCTCTAACCCTGTTGTATCTGTCTTTCATTCCTAATTTGTGTCTGTTTATGTTAACTGATAGATAAATAGTGGCTTGTTTAACAGTGCTATTCTTACATTGCATTCTGCATGCAGCTTAAAACAAAATTTTGACAAACCAATAAATGTAAAACCAAACTAACGGATAATACTGAATAAAACAACACATTGACTACATATTGATTCTTGTCGTCTAGCTTGGTTTCATTCATTTTCAGTGGCTAAGTACATAATATTTACAAAAAGGGAAAACGACTGATTTCTGAACAGAACTATGTTCTGTTTACACCCGTGATCTGTTTACAGCAGGTTGACAACAATGGTACAACAAGGTTTAAAACCATAATATAAACATAGTAAGATACAGGGGTATTTCTAGGGTTTGATCACTACTGGGGCCAGGCCCCCCCAAAAATTTTACAAAAGTACTTTAAAATTTCTTACAATTACTGTAAAGAGTTTTTTTTTATGTATCAAAACTGGTTACTGTTTGGTTGATGACAAACTTTAGATTTTTATACCTTGGAACTCTGTTTTACCAAGGTCATTTTTAAACAGTCACTAACAACGTTAACTTAATCAATGCGAGTTTACATTTTATTTGATACTTGACCATACCTAATTTCTATTAAAATTCCTGAAATAAGTACACATAGGTATACACTATGTTCAAAAAAGGCAAGAGAAGAAATGATTTTTTTGAAATACAAAGCTGGTACCTGAAATCCCATCGCAATACTGCAGGAGTGACTTCTTCGTATATAAAGCAACAAATACATAAACATTTTCATTCATTACACCCTCTCCAATCCCAGTTCATCAGAGCCCCCAAAACAAATACATTATGTTTTGTTTACACAAATACCAGACAATATACTGGAAGAGCCCACTGTCCTGCAGAGTATAGCTCCATTACTAATCAAACACCTGAAAAATCTAACCAAAGTCTTGAAAATGACAGGCACGTGTGTTTGATTAGCATTTTTGTGAGTAAATTAACTAACTAGCCCCCTAAATGAACAAATCACATCAAAAAGCTTTCACTGATGATGAATAAATCACATCGTTTGTGGCAGAAAGCCAAATCAGAAGAGATAAGCATGCATTCTTTTAGCAGCTAACAAGCTAACGTTATCAATCAAATCTGTGCCAAGTAAATTAGATCTGGAAAACGGGATGTCCTCATTCAACTAAATACTAATTCACATACTACTCATTAACACAACGATAAGTGTTAGCCTGGTAGTTACCGCTCCTGAGCTACAAGGTCCTCATAATATACCTCATCAGACAATGATTTGTCAGGATAATTTTACTGGGGCACAGAAACATTTTACTGGGGTTCGTGCCCCAGTAAAAATGGTCTAGTGACACCACTGGTAAGATATCTTTTTACCATATGAAAGGCACATAGAACATTGCATAAACAGGAAAGGGCTGTTACTTCTGAAAGGCAGTTAAAAGATCTTATCTAACATCCATTTCCATTGAGTGAACTGTAGCCTAATGTTTGTGCTAAAATAATGATTATTTCAAAATTGTTAGAGGAGGAAAAAGCTCACTTTGAAAAACACCAGCATTGATTCGAAGATTAGTTGAGGGAGAATGTCCAGCAGAGTTATAGGCCATTACTGTCAGGTCATAGTCCCCTGCAGTCACCTCTAAGATAGCTTTCTGATCCTTAGTATGAATTGTTCTCTTCAAACTTGGCTGTTTGGTAGGTGTGTAGGTCACCTCATATCCAAGAATGACTCCTCTGGCCTCCTTTATCTTCAAAGCCTAATGAACATGGATAGTTAAATACATATTGTAATTACAAAAGGACTTTCTTTAATTATCCCTTGTAACCCCATCTACACAGACATTGGACCTCATTCATCAGTCTTTTAATAATGTTGTATGAAACTGTTTTCATAGTCTACACCGAACTAAAAATTCCTGCTAGATTTAAAAAGGTTTTGGCAACATTGATTTTCTTTGTTCTCACATGCACATGTTGGTAAATGCAATTCACCCATAAAGTTCAAAGAGTATTCACGACACAGCTTATTTGCAATTAATGTTGCCCACAAAACTTCATAAAAGGCAAAGCTCACAGAAAGCTAAAAGTGCAAAACAGCACCTGAAAATGGCAAAATCTGGAGACAAATTACAGAAAAGGTGAATTAGGTGTGATTTAAGTGAGGTGAAAGTAAAATTATACAATTATAATTGTATTATGGGCTCGCAAGCAGCAACGCGCTCTGCCCAGTTCCATCTTTGAGGTCTGATGATGGAATACAGCAAACTAGGGAGTATAAGGCTCACTGTAAGAATTATACCATATCAGTCACTTATCTCTCTTTTAAATATGCCAGAAGCAAGAAATTCAAGCACTGACAAAACGGCACAAGGTCATAAATTGCTTTTCGAATTAGTGCTGGCTCTAAAGTGTTGTACAGCATTAAAAGAAGATGCCAAGCCAAATGGAAATGATTTATAAGCCACCTTATCAGCTGAGCCATTGCACATGCTAGCCCATCCCTCCTTCTATGTGGCGGCATTTCTTTTGTCTAATTGAATGACTAGTCATATTTGTCTTCATTCATGGATGCGTTGATTTGCATCCATGCTTATTTCATATTTAATATTTCTTTAATTAATGACATATTACAGGGTTTGACTGGGATTCACAATTTTTAAAATTAAATCCATTTGTTCAGTTGAAATAAATAAGCCATTTAAACCCGACAACATAATTCATATACAGTATAAAATTGCAACTCATGCCAGTTGTGTGATTTGAAAAGCCGACTGATTGATGTTCACATTAGTGAGTCTCCTTATACATGAATCTAAACAAACTCAGGAACTCTTGTAGGATACGGATGGTTTTTTAAACAAACCGAATTTACAGACAAATTTGTTTGTATCCAGCTTGATAAATGAGGCCCAACGTACCATAAACTTACCCTCCAGATAAGTATCAGCTTTTGAGGCTTGGATCTGTTGTCAGAAGGTTCAACATAAAAACTGACATAAGGTGGTGCAGTGGGAACTGAAAACAGAAATCAGAAAAGTCTTCTATTCAGAGCACGTTAGTCATATTAAACTTTGGGTTCAAACTTTCCTTTTATACTTACTAGCCTCAAATGTCTTTCCTGGAAATTCTTCACTCCAGTCACTCCATAGCCCATAATCCCCATTACAGGCAACAGTAAGACTGTACTGGCTAAAAGGCTGCAGGCCATCAATTACATGCGAAATCTCTAATTCTTCTTTCTCAGGGTCAGTCAATAAATCCTGAAGATGGATTGGAGTATATGTATGAATAAGATTAATATTTTCTTACTGTAATGCAGCTTTTCAGCCACAAGTGGTAAGGTATGTACATTTGCCGTTCCTTTGATTAGAATCTGCTGTTATTTTAGAAAAGTACAGTTATACAGAGCATTCTGTGCAAAAGCTGAGCAGCTAGCATCATTTTATGAACAACTAACTATATTTCTGGTATAACTCTTCTGACAAACACTTCAAATACCTTTTCTTGTAAAAGTTTTACCACTGGCCATCGTTCTGTAGTGGAGCATTTGTAACGGATTTGACATTTCGTGCTGTGCCAGTGACCTTTGGTCCATGTTACATTTAGTGATGTTGCTGATGTTGCATTCACTGATGTGATAACAGGACGTGGAGCTTGGGCTAAAACACAAATTTGTTACATATTTAATTGACATAAATAAATAAATATAAGAAAAATGCTGAGTGAGCCATACATAAAAATATTTGACCATCTAAAAATTATGATCGGTGCAACAATAGAACTTGTGAACTTACTTATTGCATCGATGGATACTGTGTAGGCTTCTGAGATTAATTTTACTTTGTTGACTATGTCCTTTGATATTATATTCATGTTAAAGTCAGCAGTTGGGATAAAAATGTAAGAACAATGCTTGAAGTCTTCACGTCTGAAACAAGGCACTTTTTATATTAAAAAATGTAAAAATCTCACTAGAAAGCATACTTATAGCACTAATATTGATGTGGGTCAGATAGTAAAAGGAAGCTTCTGAACATAAACTGTTTTATATAAAAACTGTGATGGATGTTCACGTACAAAATATTTTAAAATGGAAAAAAGCTAAAGGTAAAAGTATAGCTAACTGAAAAATAAACTTGTATTTCTTGCATGGCAGTTAAGATGGCATGGGAGATTATACAGGAATTACGCACACGGTTATCAGTTATTACTGAGAAAGATTCAACTCTCAGAGGGACATATTCAGGAGGTAAACAACAAAATACATACTTACTGACTGAAAATGAATGAGTTTGTTGTTTTGGCTTTGACATTATTTAAATAAATCCATTTGCAGACAAATGATTCCTGTAGGACATGATAACGGCATGATATGTTCAAAAACCTGTCTGGGGTGGAGTGAGAACACCATTAAGGACATACACTTAAAATGAAATTGTATGACATCAGTGATTATGCATAAAAATTGTGAAATGAAGGTGTTTTTAACTATTGCACTCTTAACTGAATTAATTACAAGAGGAATCATGATATATTGATGAGATTTGTCAGGGAAACACACACACACACAAATACAGTATAAGAATAATAAATGTTTTTACCCTGCCCATGTGATGGTATAGAAGCACAGTCTTTCATATCCATGACACACATATTTCTGTGGTTCTGGCATTTTGTCAGGTCCTTACCACTCACAGTAAGTTCTTTTAACAATAAAAATATAACATGTAAGTATTTCATAGTACTTCTCTTAAATTTCAAATACAATTCTTTCACAGTAAAATAGATGACACTTGTTATCCATAAAATTACAACTTTAAAACATACAGCCCATGAACCTGGTAAGGTTGATTGATTAACCATCATTTCCAGGCATTTTGTAGTTGAACTACAATCTCTTAATCATCAGAATGGAATACCTCCAGTGGTAAAATATGTTAAGCCTCAAAAGAACAGTTCTTGTAATTCATTAGTCAAATATTTTCCCCCAAATGATTTACAAGTGAGGAAGAATATTGTCCTAGTATACAGGAAGCAGTCATAGCCCTACTTACTGAAGTTGGAGACCTTGCTCAAGAACCTGATACTGGCTCTCTGGCAGGCCTGGGATTTGAACTGACCACCTTCCGAGTACTACCAAAAAGCAAAAAGATCAGAAGGTTGGGTGTTCAAGCCCCAGCACCGCAAGCTGCCACAGTTGGGCCCTTGACAAGGCCCTTAACCCTCCCTGCTCCGCTCTGACCCCAACTTCCTAACAAGCTGGGATATGCGAAGAGAATTTCACTGTGCTGTAATGTATATGTGACAAATAAAGGCTTCTTCTAATTCATTGCTCTTTTGTTTTTAAATCTGTAGAGTGCCTGGATAAAGTTTCTTAAATTTCTGCATACATTGTAGATAGGAATCATTCATTAAATTGAAGACAATATATGAAGAATGAAGCATGAAATGAAGCACTACCCAACACAGATGATACCTAGTTGATGTCGATGATGCACGGATACATTCTCCCTTCTGTGTAATTTGTGTGTATTATGTTGCTTTGTACAACTGCTCTTGTCTTACACTTGTCAGACTATTTGTACTTGTGTACATTAGCACCTTTATCTGACTATTTAAACTGAGTGTCAGTTTTCAGAGCATTCTTTGAAGTTTTGACCCGCATTCTATCCGAAAAGTTAATTAATAGCCTGCCAATACATATAAACTGTCTTGTTACATGTGTTTACCTTTATAATTGTAACTTCTTTTAAGTTCCTTTCCATGGTACTTTATGGGGACACCATCTACGTATTACAAATGTACAAAAATTAGAATTAAAATATCTTATCTGGATTTTTATTTTTGTTTTACCAGCTTCAGTAATATATTACTTACAATAACATAGAGAGAAGATGCAGAAAAGTGTGCAGAAAGTGCATCTGCTCATCATCCTGTGCATTGAAAACAACCTTGAAGAAAAAAAAAATTGTGACATATATAAACATTATAACATTAAATCTTTAATAGTTAAAAATGCAGTTAAGAACTTAAGAATAACTGAGCTGGGAGCATATTTTACTTCTAAAATGATAGTGTCCTTCCAAAATTAAAACTCAGTAACTCATTTAGATTTAGATTTAAAACCTTGACAGGGTTATTTATATTTACAACATGTACACAGTGAAGACCTTTATAGTTCTGTTATACAAAAGGGAAGAACAACTGCACGAAAATGTTTTGTACAAATTTGTATTTTCTGTATGAAACAACAAACAATTCCACTGTATTTAAATATGCTGTAAAAAAGTTTTAGGGAATCTAATGTAAAAGGTAAGGGAAGAAAACTACTACTTGCCCTACTTGTTATGACCCAGCATCTGGAGTGGCACAGCCTTGAAATGGACAACTGCAATGAGGCAGTTGTTGAAGTAGCGCCTGAAAAAGTTTCAGTGTTTAACACGGTTAGAGAGTTGCTCAATCACAGTGAATTACATGTTCCATGAGAGACAATTTTGCATCAAGACCATGACTTTTCATTCTAGTGCCCAGTTCCTGTAACCTGCAACTGACAGTTATTATGACTGGAAAGAGTATTGCAAGTGAACAGTCAGTTGAACGACAGCACAGTTACTATAAGTCTCAGTGAACTAATTAACTAATTTATGAACTGAAATCTACAGTACAAGATAAAACAAAGACAGGTCTTGAGGCAAAATATTCATATATTCCTTGGAACATGTGATTCACTGTGACTGAGTAATCCTCTAACTGTTAACTGCAGACACCTTTTGCATAAGCTTCAGCAAAATCTGGCTACATCTTCTTTAATAACATTTGAAGAGCAAACAGTATGAAGACTGAAAACAGGCATTTCCCCCCAGCAACACAGTAAACGGATGGTATTTGTATGGAGGTGGAGAGCCCTGTTTCTCTAGGAACTTTGTGTACTACCCAAAACCTTTACTTCATCCTCCTCACTGTAGGGGCCATTTTGGGCTTGCACTCGCCCACTTGTTGAAAATACGATGAAGGATGTCTGACTATCACTTTGTACCATATCTTTGTAGATCAGTGTTCTGTATTGCATCACAGAGTCCTCAAATGTAAGTTTGTCTTTGTAATGAGTGGTTTATACACTGCAACCATACTATATCACTCTCTGTGTAGCTGCCGATTGACTGTTCTTTGTTTTTTTTATTGGAGAATTATATACGATACAGATAACTTAGCAGAATCAAGTCCTCCATATTTTCCTTATATATACAACTCTAACAGAAAAGTTATAGTTCCTTCTGCTGTTATTGTATATACATATTTATATATATGCATGTGCACACACAAATATACTTAACATACCATACATGCACATGCCACCCACATACACATACGTACACACAAACATATGCATATATTCCAACATACAGAAGATTCCTATAACAAAAGAACTCTCCACTCACCCACCCACCACCCACTCTCCGTCTGCCTGATACGCGCCACATGGGGAGGAATGCTAAAAGCAGCCACCAGTGAAATGGATCTTGGACCTTTCTCAGATAGCGTCAACATCCCTTTCCTCCAAGTCCCCTCTGCGTCTTTCCCCTAAGTACCTTATAAAAGGTTCCCATGTTTTAAAAAACTGTTGTCTCTTATTCCTTAGAAAGAGCCGTATACATACCAGGTGAAGTGTATTTGTGAGTTCGTTGTGTCAGTGCTGGAAAGGGGGAGGCAGTTTATTTTTCAGGAGTGTTAAGATCAGCTTTTTGGCCATTAAAAGTCCGTAGGAAAGAAACTGTTGTTGAGACTTGGACAAACAGAGCTCATGTCTTGAAACCCCAAACGCAATTAAATACTCATCCGGTTCAATAGGTTGACTAGTGATTTCAGAGATGACACTGAAAATCTTGCTTCAAAAGTCTGGAAGACTGGGGCATAATACATAACTGTGAAGCAGGGTCGCATCCGTCGTCCTGCATTTGTCACATTTTGGAGAGACACCTGGAAATATTCTGGATACTGAGTCAGTGTCTGGAGTTTAAAGAACATCTATTAATCTCTTCCAGGCTATCCGCCCATAACTCATTAGAAATCTCCGATCCTAATTCTTCCTCCCATAAACTTTTGATTGAGGATGTAGCAGGTAATTGGGAGGCCTGGAGGGTATTGTAAATGCAGGAGATCATTTTCCCTTTACCAAAATAGTCCTTAAGGCAGATGTCAAGACAAGAAGGGCTAATTGTTGCAAACCTGTTTAGGTAAGATTGTACTGTACATAGTTCCCGACTTGTAGGAACCTAAAAAAATTACTTCTGTGAAGTTTGTATTTTTCCTGAATATTTTCAAAGGAGACAAAGATACCATCTTGATACAAATCTCTTACTCCATGAATTCCTGCAACTCTCCATCGATGAAAGCCTTTATCTAGTATGAAGGTATAAAAGAGGGATTGTCAGCTATGGGAATTGATAAAGGTAACGTCTCCACCCCAAAATGAGTTCTAATTTGTTTCCAAATACGAATAACACTGCTGGTGACAGGTCTGCTTCTGTAGATTTCTTTTTTATAGCTTGTCGGTGAAAGAATCACAGCACCAAGATCATAGGGGCTACATTTATCCTGTTCTAATCTGAGCCAGTCCAGTTGTCCACTTTTATCATTTAATATTATTGATATAATTCTGAGGTTAGCTGCCCAGTAATAGCAGTGGAAGTCTGGAAGGGCAAGACCCCCCACCTTCCTAGGTTTGGAAAGATGTGGTTGTTTATTTCTCTGTTTTTTATAATTCCAAATAAAGGGTAAGATAATTGAGTCAAATTGCTTGAAAAAGGACTTGGAAAAAAAATAAAGGGATGTTTTGTAACAAATATAACAGTTGTGGGAGAAACACCATCTTGATAGCATTTATTCTACCTATTAACCGAGAGTCCTCCAGAACTGAATATTTCTTTTCAATTTTTCTAAGAGGGGGGCATGATTGGCTTCTCATAAAGAGCTAAACTTCCTAGTTACAACGATTCCTAGATAGGTAAATCTGTCTTTAGCTATTTTAAACTGAACTGGCTAAATTTGTGAAAGATCTTTAAGCCCAACTGGCATGAGTTCACTTTTATTTAGATGAATTTTATAGCCCGAGAATGAGCCATATTGTTCGATCACTCTTAAGATTACAGGGATACTAGATGCGGGTTTAGTCACATATAATAAGACGTCATCCGCATATAAAGAAATTTTATTTGTAGTGTATTTAGTACATAGCCCATGAATTCTCTCATCAGAGTGGATGACTTTTGCTAGACGCTCAATGGCCAGGGCAAAAAGAAGGGGAGAAAGCGGGCAGCCTTGTCGGGTACCCCTTGTCGGGGACTATACACGCCCTAGGATTTTTATATAAAATTTTTAGCTAAGTGATGAATTTCTTTCTTACATGGAATTTCTGTAGCAAAGCAAAGAGGTAGGGCCACTTTACCTGATCGAATGCTTGATCAAATGCCTTTTCGACAAAATCACCAGATCGGATCGGTTAGTCTGGGAAGAGTATAAGATACTAAACAAGCTACGAAGATTTTCAAAAGAACTACGACCTGAAACGAAGCCGGTCTGATCAGGTTTTAAGCGTTTTAAGTATGATGGCTAGTGTCTTAGCTAAAATTTCTTTGCTCCACATTAATGAGGGAAATTGGCCTATATCCCCCGACCTCCTCCGGATCTTTGCCCTTCTTGGGTAAGACTGTAATTACCGCTTCATTAAATGACTGAGGCAGTCGTCCAACCTCCAGAGCCTGGGAGAACATTTTAAGCATGTAGGGTCCCAATAGATTGTTAAATGTTTTATATATCTCGCAAGGGATTCTGTTGGGGCCGGGGGATTTTCCTCCTTTAAGTGACTTTATAGTGTTCTTTAATTTGTCTAATGTTAAATCAGCTCCAAGAAGTTCTCTATCCTCTTGGTCTAGCGTCGGTAGATTACAGCTATTTGAAAAGGTCTCCATGGTGGAGGAATCATCAGTTTGTGTTACTAGCATACAGTGATTCATAAAATTGTTTAAAACGATTGTTAATTTCTGTAGGAGATAGTAACTAAGTCCCGGATTCTGATTTGATCCGATGAACTGTACGATCACTTTCCAGCTTTCGTAGCTGTCTAGACAACGGTTTGTGTGGCTTATCACCGAATTCGAAAAACGTTTGTTTCATAAACATCAAAGATCTTGAAAACTTTTCAGATGTAATCTTATTGTGTTGGTATCTAAGATTTAATATTTTCTTGTACAGTTCTGGCCGATGGACTGTTCTTGCTGACAGGCTGATCACATTCTCCATCAACTGAAGAGAACAGTTGCTCTTCTGCTTACATATCTTTCTAATGCAAGAGCATCATAGTCATTAAATATGCGTTGTTTACCACAATTTTTTTTCTTTACCAACCCTTTTTACTGATATCTCTCCCATCAATAACATGCTGCATTTGTCTGACCTCGGAAGTGGGAAATACGTCATACGGACATACATCATTTTTTACCTACATGCATTCAAACTACAAAGTGTGGAAAAACACATGGACACCTCCATGTTCATCTTTTGTTAGCAACAAGCTAACTGTGGTGAGTGATGTACAGTCAGGACCATAAATATTTTAGAACAAATTTATAGCTATTTTAGCTGTCTACCATAGTAGGAGACGAAATTAAAAAATGAATCAGCTTTAATTTGAGGGTATTTACATCCAACTCGGTTGAATGGTGTAGGAATTACAGTGCTTTTTATATTCAGTTGAGTAAATACAGAGTGTTTACCACAAGTTGTAAACCATTGATAAGCCTCAAGAACTGGAAGACCAGATTAGTTTGCCAAAAACATCTAAAAAAGCAATTCTGGAACAACATCCTATGAACAGATAAGACAAATATCAATTTGAACCAGAATGATGGAAAGAGCAGAGTATTGACAAGTGGAAAGAGCTGCTCATGATCCAAGGCATACCTCCTCAGCTTATGGTGTGGGCATGAATAGCTGCCAATGGAACTGGTTCCCTTTTATTTATTGATGATGTGACTGCATCAGTTCTGAAGTGTATACTCATCCAAGTCATCAGTTGGCAGTGGTAACTCAAAGTTTAAGGCTCTAGGTTACTGATCAGAAGCACTGTCATGCTGCTAATGTTGGGCCCTTGAGCAAGGCCCTTAATCCTATCTGCTCCAGGGCTGCTGTACCACAGCTGACCCTGAAACAGCTTAGACCCTTCATAACAAGCTGGGATATGCGGAAAAAAAAAAAAAATTGTGCTGTACATGTGCTGTAATGCATATGTGACAAATAAAGGCTTCTTCTGCTTCAAAACCCATTGGATAGCACTTCACACATGGCCAAGTCAGTCACCTGACC
Organism: Cranoglanis bouderius; assembly: GCA_023630585.1. Classification (NCBI taxonomy): domain Eukaryota; kingdom Metazoa; phylum Chordata; class Actinopteri; order Siluriformes; family Cranoglanididae; genus Cranoglanis; species Cranoglanis bouderius. The sequence continues at coordinate 3,732,912 of CM042556.1, read as the reverse complement.
CGAGTCCAATTGAGCATGAATTTCACTTGCTGAAGGCAAAACTGAAAATGCTCTACGAACAAGCAGGAACTGAAGACAGCTGCAGTAAAGACCTGATATAGCATCACCAGGGAAGAAACCCAGTGTCTGGTGATGTCTGTGGGTTGTAGACGGTTTGTAGAGGCAGTCATTGAGTGCAAAGTATTGCAAGGAGTGCAACCAAGTATTAAAAATTACAATTTCATTTATGATTATGTTTGTTCATTTACTTTTGGTCCCTTAAAAAAAAGGGGGGGGGGGGGCAGTCTTTTGACAGATCTTTTCTTTTTGCCATTTTGATCCACAATCAAGGCATTTTTGCCTAGCATCAACGTATGCTAATAGAGATCCCATGGGAAAACCCCCCTAGAAATGATGTCTTGTAGTTTATGTAATTAACACATGGAGGAAGAAACAAAACAGAAATTCGGGTATGACTTCAGCTAGTGCATTCAAATTTTGTAATATGACTGATTGTCAAGCAATCTTTAGCTATGATCTCCCAGGAATAGAATTATCAGTTTGTCTTTGAATTGTGGCACGTGTTTTCAAAAAAGTAACCAGGTAGACCTGTTCCATAAAACGTTTTTTTACATTTTTTTTTATTTATTGAAAATGTTTTACAGTTCAGACAGACAATGCAACAGAATCAGGAATTTAAAAATGCTTTAAAAAAAGGATGTAATGATTGTAAAAACCTAGCGTCTCACTTTCAGTAGATCATGCTAATAGCCTTTACTGAGGTCTTCTTTAAAAAAATATATTTTTTAAAAAGATGTATTTATTTTACCTTTTTAGCTTGTTTGTTTGTTTTCATCAAAACATTGCAGAAATACCAAACTACTGAAATCAGCCTTTTATGTTCTTTCTCGTATTTCTTTCTCATTCTTGCATTGTTTTTTTTTTTTAATTGATGCACACATGTGAAGTTAATGTTTTAGTGATATCATCACCTGTACTAAAACAATGTCAATGGTTTAACTAATACAGATTATCACATTGTACCCTCATACTAATATTGACTTCTGACCCTCTACTAGTTACAATTTTAAAATGTCTCCTAGTTTATGGACAGCTAAAGTGAGCTCCCCTGAGAGCTGGAAATTTTCCCGCAAGAAATTTCCAATATATTCACAGTAAGATACGTCACAATACACCCAGATTTGGATCAAGTTTCTTTGATAATTGGCATTGCATGTTGGAAGTCTGGAGTGCTTAATAGCTTGGCTGAGCTTGGACCAAACCTCCTCAATGCTCTGTGGTGCACAGTTCAGCTCAGAAATGATCCATTTTCCTCTCTGGTGCAAGTCAAGTCCATAACTCTGTACAGTTTCGTGGAACTGTCTGGAGATGTATTGTGTCCTCTGAGGTGTTTTCGTTTTCGGTGGAAAGACACTCCATGAGCGTTTACATTTCTTTGCCACATTCTCAAAATCTGCCTTAGACTGTTCATCAGCAGGTGCTGGGATTGATATTGATTTCCTCTTACTGGCAGCCACAAATTTCTCTTGATCATCTGTACAGTGACTCGAAGAAAAAACAAACTCTGGTCGTTGAGGCAAAAATTCGGACCTTTCCTGCTGATTAAATGAAATGACTGGAGGAGCATTTTTAGGTTTTAGGACTGGACGAGATCCGTCAGCGCCAGAAGGAAACCAAGGTGTAAATACCGGCAAAACACGACGCGGGAAGTCCTCTAGCGCCTTCTCGGAAATAGACACGAAATCATTCCATTTATCTTGGTGACCTTTGCAGTGTAAACATACGTCCATCCAATGACTGTGCAGCTATCTTCTTCTTAAATGCTGCAAAACAACGAAAGAGACACGCGTTTTGCACAACGTTTTAGTTCATTACGAAAATATATCATTTTTAATATTCTAAAAAGTCACCAACATTCAGTCTCATCGCACTCGTTTAGCTAGCATGGTGACTAGCTACATACAGAGCTGAAGTAATTAAGGTTAGCCACATACTGCTGATACAACAACAATTTTGCGAGTGAACAGTTTAATTTCAATTTACCGTCAGTTTGAGTTTCCCTTTACTTTTGTCAGCTCCGGCCGCTGATGTATTAGCTATTTAAAAAAAAAAAAAAAAAAAAAATGCTATCCACAGACTAGCCCTGTGTACCAATACGATACTGCCTCCTGTCCTATAGAGGCGCTGTGGACTGGACACAGTAAGACTGCAAGAAGAACCTCGCTTCCTGTTTCTGTAACGATGAGGTATATGTAGCTTTTCAGAAATGTAAGCGTGTCACTTTAGCAACGTATTTGTCCAGTATCAAAAAGTTTTAGTTCAGAAAACTCAAATAACGAAAGATGGCGTATTTAACAAACAACCCCGCTGATGAAAACAGGTAAGTGGATTTATTACCAGGTTGATTTGCTTTTAGCCAGAGAAAAGCAGCTAAGACAACATGCAGTTTCATTTGTTCGTTTATTTCAGTCGTTAGATAGAAAACGCTGGCGAAACGTGCGAGCTTCAAAAAGGTGAAACTACACAGTGGATCTCTTTTAACGTTTTGAATGAATGTCAGTTTGAATAGTCAGAAAAATAAGTGTTCATGTGCACGAACTGCTAGCGCTGTAATACAGATTTGTGCGTGCGCGTGCGTGCGTGTGAGAAGGTTGTCACAATACCATAAACATTTTACGATACTATACAATACCAGCTGAAGTATCACGATGCCACGCAACATTGTGTTAATTCATAATTCAAATCTACAAAATCAACCATATATATATATATATATATATGAAAAGAGACAAACCAGATTTTCCTCTCAGTGCTTTATTAATGAAAAATGAATAACTGACTGTTGGAAAAACTCAAAGCAATCATACAGTTGGCATGAAACATATTTCATCTATTGTTCCCTAGAGCAGTGAAATCATGCACATGGACATTGTCCTCAGAGTACGAAGAATGAACACAACATTAGGAATAAATAACTAAATTAAGAAACAAACTCCAAAAATTCATAAAATTGGGAACATTATCTCACTTACTATAAATCACTGCTAATTTTATTATTTACGCGTTAGTGTAACGTTAGCTCGCTTACCAAACAAATATGGCTAATTTTATTATTTACACACAGCGGTTAGCGTAACATTCATTCGCTTGCTTGGTAGCAAACAGGAAATCTTTAATGATTAAGGTAAAGAATTTAGGCTAAATGAAGTATCACTAACCTTTGCGTATTCTGCAAAAGCAGTGAGATGTGTCATTTTAGCGAAAATAATATTAACTGCCGCACGTACAACATTACTGATGGTACTGCTGTATTGACGATACTGCCGTTTAAATAATACGGTGGCATCGGTGGTATTTTGAAGCTTTAGTATTGCGATACTACCGTAGTTCCGGTATACCGTGCAACCCTAGTGTGTGTGTGTGTGTTTGTTTGTGTTCGACGTTTGGTTATCACTCCATAGCTTAAAATTTTTAAACGTTTCCTGCATGACAAGTTACAGTCTCTAAGTCTCTAATCACCTACCTCAGCTCAGCTGTATTGGGGTCCGCTACCTGCCTCCCTCAGCTCTGTTCCTGCCTCACACCCAGTGTTCCCGGGATAGGCTCCGGATAAAGCAGTTACCTAAGATGAATGATCTGAGTAACATTGTTTGTTCCTCTTACAGGTACTTGTGTATATATCCAGCTTATATTAACAGTAAAAAGACGTTAGCAGAGGGTCGAAGAATACCAGTTGAGAAGGTGAGGCAGAGATAATACAGTCAGCTCCAGAAGTATTGTCATCCTTGGAGGAGATGGATTTTTAAAAAAAAAAGAAAAAAAAAAAAAAAAAAAGGCTATGAAAAATGTCTTTGTGGTTAATTAGTTTAAGAGACTGCTCCACAATGCAGAATACCAGATTAGGTGAAGGAAAAGGAAAACTAGCATGCCTTCCAAATAATTTGTAGTCATGGAGATGGAGTCAAATTGTATATTCAGAGAATTGGTGACCCCAGGATAGTATTATTATTATTATTATATATATATTTTTTTATTATTATTATTTTTTTTTTTTTTAATTTCAGATATGGAGCCATTGCCTGATTTGTATTATGGTATTTAACACAGTCTTGTTTGTGTATTCTCTAATCTTCCCAATTTTAATGAATGACTAATGAAATTTTGTCTCTGCCAACCTCATGTTTATACCCCAGTAAAACAGGAAGTCATAGGTGATGACTAAAATAAGATCTTTCATCTTCAAAACATGCTAGAGTTATGTTTTGTTTATAAGAATTTCTAGGTATGCCAATAATTGTGGCATATGTGGTTTTGTTAAATAGTTTCTGTAATTAATGGTTAGATTTTGGTCATATTTTTATGTGAGATTAAACTGATTAACCACAGACATTTTTCTGTAACCATTTTTGACCCATCTTTACCAAGGGTGGCAATAATCCCTGGTGCTGATTGTACTTCCTTATACATTTCTCGTCGTGTTTTGTGTCAGGTGTCATTTGGGTGATCCTTCTGGATTTTTAATTTTTTTTTCTGTGGTAGGCACCATTCATTTTAAATCCTTCTAAATTCCCTCCTAGGCTGTGGAAAACCCTTCCTGTGCTGAAATCAAGGATGTTCTAACTGCAGCAGGAATGAATGTCAGAGTTGAGGTACTGTTGTGTGTTTTAACATTCTGGGTACCTCGTATTTGCTTCAAATCACCAAGCTTCTCCTTCTTGGTTTAGAGGTTGTGTTCTTGAAAAGCCTTTGTTGACTGTTTGCTTACTTGTATATGCGTTGTGTAATCTAACGTAGCGGAGCTTAAATTTGATTTTCATTTGGTTTTCTCCATACAGAACAAGCTGTATCCAAGAGAATGGAACAGAGATGTACAGTTCAGAGGAAGAGTGCGAGTTCAAATCAAACAAGAGGATGGAAGTTTGTGTCAGGACAAATTTACCTCTAGTAAGTGTCAATGTGGCTTGTGTTTCAATCCAACATAGTACTGTATTTTCCAGCCAGTGTGTTGCTCCAGCGCACAGGTTCCCAACCCTGGTCCTGTTTATTTTAGTGTATTTTTAGTATTTTTAGTATTTTTTCTCTCCAACACACCCACTTCAACCCAGGAAGGGCTGATTAGTTGAATCAAGTTTGCTGGGAGCAGAAAAAACACTAAAATGTGCAGGACATGCGGTACTCCAGGACCAGGGCTGGGAACCTGCATTCTGAAGTGTAAGAAGTATCTGCCTAAATTATGACTGATGAGGCAAAACAAACACAAAAAATCTTGCTTTATTGTACAGTGGGGGGGAAAAAAAAGTATTTGATCCCCTGCTGATTTTGTACGTTTGCCCACTGACAAAGAAATGATCAGTCTATGATTTTAATGGTAGGTGTATTTTAACAGTGAGAGACAGAATAACAACAAAAAAATCCAGAAAAACGCATTTCAAAAAAGTTATAAATTGATTTGCATTTTAATGAGGGAAATAAGTATTTGATCCCCTATCAGTCAGCAAGATTTCTGGCTCCCAGGTGTCTTTTACACAGGTAACGAGCTGAGATTAGGAGCACTCTCTTAAAGGGAGTGCTCCTAATCTCAGTTTGTTACCTGTATAAAAGACACCTGTCCACAGAAGCAATCAATCAATCAGATTCCAAACTCTCCACCATGGCCAAGACCAAAGAGCTGTCCAAGGATGTCAGGGACAAGATTGTAGACCTACACAAGGCTGGAATGGGCTACAAGACCATCACCAAACAGCTTGGTGAGAAGGTGACAACAGTTGGTGTGATTATTCACAAATGGAAGAAACTGTCAGTCTCCCTCGGTCTGGGGCTCCATGCAAGATCTCACCTCATGGAGTTTCAATGATCATGAGAACGGTGAGGAATCAGCCCAGAACTACACGGGAGGATCTTGTTAATGATCTCAAGGCAGCTGGGACCATAGTCACCAAGAAAACAATTGGTAACACACTACGCCGTAAAGGACTGAAATCCTGCAGCACACGCAAGGTCCCCCTGCTCAAGAAAGCACATGTACAGGCCCGTCTGAAGTTTGCCTGAATGATTCAGAGGAGAACGGGGTGAAAGTGTTGTGGTCAGGTGTGGTCAGATCTCTTTGGCATCAACTCGACTCGCCGTGCTTGGAGGAGGAGGAATGCTGCCTATGACCCCAAGTCATAACACCATCCCCACCGTCAAACATGGAGGTGGGAACATTATGCTTTGGAGGTGTTTTTCTGCTAAGGGGACAGGACAACTGCACCGCATCACAGGGATGATGGATGGGGCCATGTACCGTCAAATCTTGGGTGAGAACCTCCTTCCCTCAGCCAGGGCATTGAAAATGACCTTAATGACTTGGAGAGGATCTGCAAAGAGGAGTGGGACAAAATCCCTCCTGAGATGTGTGCAAACCTGGTGGCCAACTACAAGAAACGTCTGACCTCTGTGATCGCCAACAAGGGTTTTGCCACCAAGTACTAAGTCGAAGGGATCAAATACTTATTTCACTCATTAAAATGCAAATTAATTTATAACTTTTTTGAAATGTGTTTTTCTGGATTTTTTTGTTGTTATTCTGTCTCTCACTGTTAAAATACACCTACCATTAAAATCATAGACTGATCATTTCTTTGTCAGTGGGCAAACGGACAAAATCAGCAGGGGATCAAATACTTTACCCCCCCACTGTATATGCATGAATGTACCGGGCTTTTGTTTACATCTGTAAAACTTTTCCACAGTCCTTAATTTAAGACCTGGAAAAAATACATTTAAATACATCCTAATGAAGACGTCATTACACAGCAGTTTTCAATGTTGAAATTTTGTAGTTCACTTTATAAGGAGTTTTTGTTTGTTAAATCATTGCTGCTACGTAAATGCTAATTTCCACAAGTTTCCATATTGGATTTTAGTGTCACGCTAACCACAGGCTTACTCCCAACACTGGTTTGAGATGTGTGTGTGTGTGTGTGTGTATATATATATATATATATATATATATATATATATATATATATATATATATATACACGCACACACGGCAAGTAAGATGGGACTAGAATATTATTTCTTAATTTTGCAGTGATTACAGTGAATTTGTCTGTAAATGAAGGTTTTGTTTTGGCTGCAGTGTGATGATTTCTGCTTGATACAACAACTGCTTTTGTTTACAAGAGTGATCATTATTGAACTTTGTATTTTTTTTAATGGGCATGCTACAATATGGTTAACACAAAAGTGATATGCATCTCTTCACATTACAAGTATCGGAACATGTTAAGAGGGTGAAAATAAGGTAGACTGTCGCAATGTTTTAGTTTTGAAAACATTTAATCACTCATTTGAGAGGTAATGTCATTTAATCAGATTGCTATGTTTACAACTTCCCAAACAAACTGCATAGAAGAGAAAACACATAAGAGTTTGATTCAAATAGAATACAAATATGCTCTTTACAGCTGTGGTGAGATGAAAAACATCTCGGAATGCACAGCACATCACCAGGTCTGATGAGTATCAATTTCTGCAGTATGGTCAGAATTTGGCATCAGCAGCTTAAATCCATGGATACAACCTGCCTTGTGTCATCAGTTTGGGCTTGTGGTGATGGTGTAATGGTGTGAGGAATGTGTTCTTGGCACACATTGCGCCCCTTAACACGAGTTGAGCATTGTTTGAATGACAAAGCCTATTTGAGTATTGTTCCTGACCATGTGCATCCCTTCCTGGGCACAGTTCCACCATGATAATGCACCATGTCTCAAAGTGAGAGTCTTTTCAAATTTGTTCCTTGAACATGAGAATGAGGTCTGTGTATTCAGTGCCCCCCAGTCACCAGATCTGAATCCAATAAAGCACCTTTTGCATGTGGAAGAAAGGGAGATTAGCAGTAGGAATGTTCAGCTGACAAATCAAAGACATGACTGCATCATGCCAACATGGACCAGAATCTCACAGGAATGTTTCCAACCTCTTGTGGAATCCATGCCATGAGAATTGAGGCTGTTCTGAGAGCAGTGGGGTCCAACTCCATATTAGTACGTTGTTCCTAATAAAGTGGTGGTGGTGGTGTTTGTTTTTTTTTGTTTTGTTTTTTTACACCCAAATCTATTCACACTCCTATTACCAATGACAAACAAGTGCAATGCTCTTACTGATTATCTGACATTAAACTAGTATGTTCTGTGTTACTGGTGCAAAATCTTGATGAACATCAACATGACAATAAGGATCAACTGCCTCTATCACAGTAATAGTAATAGTAAGGTGAATTCGTGATCTCCTATTTATTTATTTATTTATTTATTTATTTATTTATTTATTTATTTTTGGGGCATTAAGAATAAGTACAGTGTTTCCCCACTTGTAGTTTACTCTGTTCACTCTCTATCTGTGCTTTACTCTTGGGTTTAGCAAAAACAGAGCCTTATGGTGATGATATTTACTGGTTTTTTTATTGTTTTTTTTTGTAGAAAAAGATGTTATGTTCTATGTGGCTGAGATGACTCCAAAGTTAAAGACAAGAACACAGAAAAGTGGAGGCAGTGACACAGGAGCGCAACAAGGAGAAGGAGGGAAAAAAGGAAAGAAGAAGAAGAAGTAGCTGTATGCCCCTTAAAATACTCTATTCATACAAACTTGAACATTGATCTTTACCGTTGTTTATGATTCTCTTGCATGTCTTGTTAATACAGAAAAGTACACCAGGCCTTAACAGTTCTGTTTGTCACTTGTTTGTGGACATTATCAATTTTCATCATAAAATCATAAACAAAATCCAAGCAGCAACAGAATTTTATTTTAAAGCTCAACACTTCTGATGTTTGTGTTGGTTTAGGTATATTACAGTATCAAACCTGTTTCAAATGAAAGCAAATTGTTAAGCTTTTTGTTGATGTAACAATTGGAAACAGTTAAGCTTTGGTTGTGTGTCAGAAATTGTAGAGTAATTTTTCGTACTACAATGAATATTTGTCCTTTTCAGCAACAAATAAAAATGAAATACATCAGCAGTTCTTTTGACTAAGTATATCTTCCATGTTCCATATTATCCTTGTGTGTTAAAAAGAGAACAAGGAGTTACAAAGAGGAGCCAAATTTAAAAAAAGCCAAATATAAAACCTGTATAAAGAAATTTGGCAATGTCTTCATATTCTAGCATTTTGAAATCAGTCCTGCTTTTTTAAATCCAGTCGTGTCCTCTGGTATGACTTTTCCCTGCTGATATTGTTAAGGCCCTTCAGTTAGTTTGGCTACATTAGATTTTCTCAGGTACTTTTCACAAAATACTTAATTAAGGACCATAAGAATACACTTGATTTTTGTGACATTTTTGGCCTTAATTTTTTAATTTTTTTTATGTAACAAGTTGAACTGTGTAAAAATGACATTAAATGTTCCAGACAAAACAGCATCTGTTTAACAATATTATAAGAAGTTTGAGAGATGTGTCGTTTAATGGCAATGAAAGTGGGATTATTGGTCTTAATTGTGTTGATAAAAATTATTGGATACATTTAAATATGGAGGACCAGATCTACCAAAATGGGAATAAAATGGAAAAAAAAAAAAAAAGAAACCTAAGTTTATTATAAATTTTCCTTTCATTTCTCTCTTTTAGACACGTATTCTGTCATTTATATCTGCATTTATTGTCTCATTCATTTATTTTATTTATTTACTTCCGTGTCCAGGTGAAGCAGTCTAGACTGGAAGGGGCAGGATTTATAGACTGAGGTTCTATGCAGAAATCATCCTGTTTCTTTGAATGCCTGTTTAATTTCCTAACTCACTTTAACATCAGGTACACCTACCGGTGATCGTAGGCCATTGTGTCAGGTTGGCCTAGCATATACAGGTGCACTTAGACATACAATTAATGACTGTAGTCTATCTGTCACTATATACAATTTGTCAAATTTCCCTCTTGTCTGTCCATCATTGGAAAGGGACTGCCGTAGGATCACTGCTGACCAGATGTTATTTGTGTGAAGGATCATTCGCCTCACAGTGACTCAGTGAAGTAGTGTGTGCGGTGCTGGGGGTTTAAACACTGCATATATACAGGCCGCATTATTAAGCGCACCTTCCTAGTTGGTGCACATTTTAGGTATATAGTTGGAGACTAAATATTCATTCTCTGACCCTACATCAGCATCTGTCTCTGACCACAAGACTGCTGTTGGGTCGATGTTTTTGGTTAGTAGGCCTCTATTATAAAATAAATAAATAGAAAATACTAATCCCAAAGCACACACTAAAATGTTAGTCACTGCTGTACTGAGAATCATCCACCATCTAAATAATATCTGGTCAGTAGTGGTCCTTTTTATTGTTGAGTGAAGTAAATAGGCCACAGTCAGTAATTTTATGTCTACAAATTGAACTAAATTGTGGGTTTACCATGTAGGTTTCCCTTATATTAAAATGGGAATACCATATATTAAAAGTATTATAATATAATGAATATAATATAATGCATATTAACCATACATTTTTACATATCTGGAAACAGTATAAATTGAAATATTTGAGTCAGAAAAATAAGTTTCACAAACTGTTTTAAATAAGGTCTGAGTAAAATTGATTAAATCATATACGCATTATTATGTAAAACTAATACATAATGTTGTCGATTTATTCAGAATGCGATTTAAAGTAAAGCCATGAGCCACAGCTATACTGTCAAGATGGATAGTGCAGCTGCTTGTATACTAATGTATTCAAAGCTCAGACTGTGCATACTTCATATAGACTGTACTGTATATTCCTTATTCAAAGCAGCCAGTGTTAAATCCAGGCATGTACAGTCCATCTGTGGAATCAGATATTGGTCAGCTAAACGAAATAAGATGACAGTGTGACAAGTTTGATTGACAGCCCCTCATTTGCACAAGGAAGTCAGAAAAAGAAAAGAAATGAATAAACTATATGAAAAAGAATGCATAAATAAAAAAGGAATAAATAATGACATACATAAATATCAAATGAATAATATGTACTTAACATTTTATATATTAACAAATTTATTTTTATTTTATATTATTTTATCTTCTCCATAGCCAAAAATCCCAAGTTATGTGTATAGGGAAGCTCGTCTTAAATCATTCCTGATCAATCTGCTTGACCTCTGTTGACATTATGGTATGTCCGTCACTGAAGTTCTTGATATGTTTTCTTTGACTCTCAAGTCTTATTAGCCATTCATCACGGAGCCTAGATAAACACAAAATAAAGCAAACATTTACATCATGGTGTCACACTTATCCAGGGACATATGGTGTTAACCGGTGACACAGTCTTCTAACTAGCTGCAAAATGCTATGAATAGCCAAGTAAATGAATTCTGAAATAATATACATTATAAACATATAAACATTACCCCTTATTAGTTCAGTGATAGTCCATGCTTGCCACTAAGCATTTTGCAGTGTTCTTGGATTAGTTTGTAATAATAATAATAATAATAATAATAATAATAATAGAAGTAATATTTACATAGCACCTTTCTCATACCCAAGGTCGGTTTACAAAAAATGAGTCTGATAAGCTTCTAATGTTTTCCAAGTGGTAGACACTTTGCTTCATTCCTAATTAAAAATATGTCAATATGAAATGAAAAGTAAGGGTTTTTTTTGTTGTTGTTGTTTTTTTTTTTATTTTTAATTTTTAATTTTTTTACATTCAACAAATATAAGGAAAAAATGTCTTTCTTACTTTGATAAAGCACTGTTCTTCATCCTTAATTCCTCATTCTCTGTCATCTGGGAGTGATGTGTAATTTTTTTCTCCCAGAATGCTTTGATAAATAATTTGTCATGGATTAGTGCTGCATTCATGTCCAATTTAGAGCTCTTGCACTCCTAAGGCACTGAGGACAAGCAGAAATAATGAAAGAATTTGAAATCAAACAGAGTTAAAACATTAACTATATAAACTAAACTATATAAAACATTTAAACATGCATAGTAAAGTGCAGTTTGCTAGATAGTAAGAACAAGTCAAAGCATTATAATCTGGTAATCTTACAATCCAGCGAAGCTCCAGCTATTAGTGCAAAACAGTGTTGCTGGTTTAATATCAGCAGAGTAACATATAATGAGATTAACCATATGATGAGTAGCTGTCTCTCTCACTCTCCTGTCTAATCACAAATGTTTGTAAAATTGAAGATTACCTTTTAAGCTCTTTGCCCAGAGAAGTGTATTTATTGACTGTGAAGGGAATCAACTGTGCAAAGGAGTGAAATGGTTGAGATATGTTTGGAAGCCTCAGTGGAATCGTGCTACAATTCCCAGTGTGCAGTGTGTTACATCCATTGACACTTAGTTTAGCGAAAGCCCATAACGGTATTACGGTACTCAACAGGTGCCACAAAGTTATGTACACTGTACAGTATCAGGGTGATGGCATTGCGTGCTCTGCTAAGTGTCACAGGAGATTTTCAGCATCAGCTTTTAATGTACACACACATCATGTCAAAAGAAGCTGGCAGGACAAATGAGAATGCACAAGCAGCAAAGCAACGCTGGCGTCCATGGATCTTATTACTAAAGCTGAACAACTGATGTCTATATCAGGTTGTTGTCTGTAGCCAAAGATTCACTATATCTACCCACTTCCTGAACCTATGGTGTTACTTGCATGAGGCAAATTTGTAACTTTGGGGATGTAGCATAATTTATTAAAAAAAATAAAAATAAAATAATAATAATAATAATAATAATAATTGAAGACTTTAAAATGAATATCATTTAAGCCATTTAAACCACATGTTTTCAGTAACAGGTTTTCAATAGAATTACCAGAGAAATTATTATCAAGAAAGTCCAGAACACTGTCAGGCAGTTATGCAGTAGGCATGGAAACAGATACAGTAACTGAGGCTTTATTGTATAGGCCCACTGGACAATTGCCTGGTTTTGTATTTGACATTGGTCTAAGTCACATTATCACCAGGATCAGCTCAGTGGAAACGGTCAACAGTATTCTGGAAAATATGGAGTGCCATACAAATCTGTTAGCACGTGCTTGACGTTTCATTTCTTTAGAGCATGATATGTCATAAGTCCAGGGCATTAACCAGAGGTCAACTGAGATTAACATGGTCTATTTTTATGATTCTTGAGCTGTGCTCTCAAATGATCCTAATATTAATTAGAACATAAGACTTATTTGTTGAAGAGACTTGAAGAGTTGTTTTTTTTTTCTTCTTCTTATAATTCATAACAAATAATGTGTATTGAAATGATGTTGCCTACATTGAAAATAATTTGCTATTTTAAGAATTTATTTCTAAGTGCCTTTCAGGGTAACCAATGAAACCATTGATACGTCACAGATCATAAACAGCATGTACTATTATCTATCTATCCCAAAAAATAAAAAATAAATACAGTTAACAACAATAACCATCTAATAATATTTTATTATATTTACTTTAGTTTTTGGGTTCAAGAAAGATCAGGAAAGTTCATTTGACACTATATTAGCATCTTCTATAAAGCTGAACACACTTGGCATGCTTCTCGGGTCCTTTAAGCAGCATTTTAGTATAAAAACTGTGATTTTCCATGAAGATTTTTTTTTTTTAAATAATGGAGAATGATCATTTAAGAATGACAAAAAAACAAAAAAAAAAACAAAAAAACAAACAAACAACAACAACAAAAAAACATGTGCAACAAACATACAAGTTAATTAATAAAATGAGTTTTTTTTTTGTGACCCCAGCAGAGATATGCTGCCATGTGCAGCATGGTGTGTGGCATTCATGGGCTATATGGAGCAATGCCTCTATAAATAAAAGCATTTCTATTGTTTGTACAGAAATATGGTAGAAATATGGCTTCATTTTGTAACTCAGTAAGGCAGTGTTTAGTCTGGGCTACTGGAGCAGACCACTGCCAGAAAAACTAAAATTCCACTTCGATTTGTATAATATTCATGAACTTTATGCTATGAGCAGGGTTGCCAGGTTCCGAATATATTATCCAAGTATTTCAGATACTTCAAATCAGAAATGTGCACTACTGTTTTACACCAAAAGACTAGTTTCAAGTTTTGTGCAGGTTTTAAGTTGTTTTATTTATTTATTTATTTATTTATTTAGTTAGTTAGTTAGTTAGTTAGTTAGTTAGTTAGTTAGTTCAACTTCTTTGTTTTGTCCTGTGGGTTCCCAATACACACACCTAGTCTGAAGCTGGCAAGCTTTCTAAAAACAACAACACAACAATAATCTTGGAATCTTGGAAAATACCATATACATTATCTATTTAATACACATACTCTTTTACATCTCAAATTTGCACGTCATACCTGTACATACATAATTGTCTATATTATATTATATTTTGTGTTTTGCTTTTTTGTACATTGTCTATTTTGTCTATTTTTATATTATTCTCTTTATTATCTGTGCCCTGTCTGTCACTGTCATTCTGTTGCACTGTGGCGCTTCTGTCACTAAAACAAATTCCGCATATGTGTGAACACACCTGGGAATAAAGCTCATTCTGATTCTGATTCTGATTCTGATTCTGAAAAACAACAACAAAAACACAAATACTCCACCTTTCTGTCTGCATGTGTTTTAATTAGGATGCATTATCTTATTATTATTAGCGTTGTCTTATTATTATTTAGTTTTTTGTCTGTATTTGTTTAGGAAGCATTATCTATTCAATCTGAACAATATACAGTGCCCTCCACTAATATTGGCACTCTTGGTAAATATGAGCAAAGAAGGCTGTGAAAAATTGTCTTTATTGTTAAACCTTTTGATCTTTTGTTAAAAAAAAAAAATCACAAAATCCTCTGCTCTCATGGATATCAAACAATATCAAACACAACACAGGTTTATCAAAAAACATATATCTTTGTTAAATATAGGTGTGCAACAATTATTGGCACCCTTTTAGTCAATACTTTGTGCTACCTCCCTTTGCCAAGATAACAGCTCTGATTCGAGGTTGGAGAATACATGGCAAGGGATCTGAGTTCATTCCTCCATACAGAATCTCTCCAGATCCTTCCAATTTCGAGGTCCACACTGGTGCACACTCAGTTCACCCCACAGGTTTTCTATGGGTTTCAAGTCAGGGGACTGGGATGGCCATGGCAGGACCTTGATTCTGTGGTCAATAAACCATTTTTGTGTTGATGTTGATGTATGTTTTGGTTCATTGTCCTGCTGGAAGATCAGGACTTTGTATTCAGTTACAACCCTAGTATATAGGAGTGAGATGAAATATTTTCATAAGATTCATAAGATGATGTATGATTTAAAAGCTGGACCTAAATGTCAAGAAGACTAAAGAAATGATTGTGGATTTTAGACCAAGAGAAAGCCTCACTTCAATTAACATTAATGGCACAGGAGCAGAAATATTCAGCTGCTTCACATTACATGCCCCCCTCCTCTTATGGCGGGACAGCAATGCCTGCATGTTATTCTGTACTGAAAATCTGATTGGTATGGTGAAGCAACCTCTAACCAGCATTAACCACATCTAGTGGATTGCTGTGTCAACAGAGGTTCTTGAATATTGAGTTTACTGTTTGTTACACTTTAAATTAAATATAGTCAAATAGACAAATGGAATTGTCTAAGTATATATTATATATAAAGTAGTGATGTATCACAATGCCATTATCTGTATTCAGATTTAAACCTGAGGTGGGCATGGCCTAAAACAGAACCTTCTTTAAGTAGAATTTTAAAAATAGAATTATTAGAAATAGAGATGTGTGCAAGACTGATTTTTAAAATCCTGCTTGTGCAGATATTATTTTTGTTTCTACCGGCTGCAGCACTTTCTAATAAATAGTTTCTACTTCCCGAAATATAGACCTAAACAAACTACTAGCCTAATTTAAACCATCTATGGCGTGATGAGGCAGTTACTAACAAATGAATTAATGCTATAAATGCATTGCTGTAAATTCATCGCAATAAATGCATTGTTCATGTTTATGAAGTTTATGAACTTTTTTATGTTGCACCCTGCAGGATCCCAATCCCAATCCACACCTCTAATCCAACCAAATGTCACTGTATTTCTGTCAAGCCTTTTAAAAAGTAAACACACCAATAGTGCACTTCCCATTCATATCTATATTTGTATCTGTTTAGAACACATTCTGAATAATGTATTTAGGTTACATCCTTAACATAAAGTAATTCAAGCCATGTAATTTAAGAAGAAATTAATTTACTCGTTTATTCATTCATTCATTGTCATGTCAATGGTGTCCAATCACACTACCCAGAATGCAATGCGGCCTACTACAATACCCATCAACACATTCAAGTTCACCATCTTACTCATCACATACACCTGTACATGTTTACAGCCTCACAGGATAAAAGGACTTCCAACTCACATTCTCTTTGCCTGGGACCTGCCAACCAAGTGATATTGTAGTAAGGGGCCCAAACCACAACAACTTCTTTCAGTCACTACCTATGCTTTCTTCTTCTATTATTCTTGAGTAAGAGCCTGCATTTTTCCATGCAAAATCTTCTTAAACATTAAACATTGTTGGTGCAAATGTAACCTCTGATACATGATACAAGCCTTAACTAATAACTGGCCTTAAGTTAACTAATAATTAATTAACTTGATTTCTATTAATGATTATAGTGGCTACAGTTATGCAATTATAAGCATTAGTATCCTAAGTCTGTAACTGCCAATGGCTCCTGGGAGTTTAAGAGTTTCTCATGAAAATTATTAGAATAAATGAGAAACCAAAGCTGCAACCACAATATTTCATTTAGTATTAACTAAACTCTGTCAGACTTCAGGTCTTCTTAAAAGTAGGCACTAGCGTGTAAGGACAGGGCTGGTTAAAATGCCCTCATGTCGGGAGGTCTGCTTCCTTTTGTATTTTTAGGGTTGTTTGTTCTTTATGTTTGTCTGGTTAATAAAGTACCATGTAGAAGTATCAATAAGAGAATAGGGCTGACTTCAGGTGTTTGTTTGTTTGTTTGTGTTTTAAAATTAAACATTTGTTTAATTCCTATAAAATAGCTTTTCCAAATGTAGTTTGGCCAGGATGAAATCCACTGGTCTTGCAAACTTAATATCATGTACTTCATCTCCCATTGTATTCTTTAAAAACTGTTTTCCATTTTTAAAAAAAAGGTCTGTGCAAACTATATACAGTGGGGGGGGAAAGTATTTGATCCCCTGCTGATTTTGTACGTTTGCCCACTGACAAAGAAATGATCAGTCTATGATTTTAATGGTAGGTGTATTTTAACAGTGAGAGACAGAATAACAACAAAAAAATCCAGAAAAACACATTTCAAAAAAGTTATAAATTGATTTGCATTTTAATGAGGGAAATAAGTATTTGACCCCTTTGACTTAGTACTTGGTGACAAAACCCTTGTTGGCGATCACAGAGGTCAGACGTTTCTTGTGGTTGGCCACCAGGTTTGCACACATCTCAGGAGGGATTTTGTCCCACTCCTCTTTGCAGATCCTCTCCAAGTCATTAAGGTCATTTTCAATGCCCTGGCTGAGGGAAGGAAGTTCTCACCCAAGATTTGACGGTACATGGCCCCGTCCATCGTCCCTATGATGCGGTGCAGTTGTCCTGTCCCCTTAGCAGAAAAACACACCCAAAGCATAATGGTCCCACCTCCATGTTTGACGGTGGGGATGGTGTTATGACTTGGGGTCATAGGCAGCATTCCTCCTCCTCCAAACACGGCGAGATGAGTTGATGCCAGAGAGATCTGACCACACCTCACCACAACACTTTCACCCAGTTCTCCTCTGAATCATTCAGGCAAACTTCAGACGGGCCTGTACAAGTGCTTTCTTGAGCAGGGGGACCTTGCGGGTGCTGCAGGATTTCAGTCCTTCACGGCGTAGTGTGTTACCAATTGTTTGCTTGGTGACTATGGTCCCAGCTGCCTTGAGATCATTAACAAGATCCTCCCGTGTAGTTCTGGGCTGATTCCTCACCGTTCTCATGATCATTGAAACTCCACGAGGTGAGATCTTGCATGGAGCCCCAGACCGAGGGAGACTGACAGTTATTTTGTGTTTCTTCCATTTGCGAATAATCGCACCAACTGTTGTCACTTTCTCACCAAGCTGCTTGGCGATGGTCTTGTAGCCAATTCCAGCCTTGTGTAGGTCTACAATCTTGTCCCTGACATCCTTGGACAGCTCTTTGGTCTTGGCCATGGTGGAGAGTTTGGAATCTGATTGATTGATTGATTGCTTCTGTGGACAGGTGTCTTTTTACAGGTAACAAACTGAGATTAGGAGCACTCCCTTTAAGAGAGTGCTCCTAATCTCAGCTCATTACCTGTGTAAAAGACACCTGGGAGCCAGAAATCTTGCTGATTGATAGGGGATCAATTACTTATTTCCCTCATTAAAATGCAAATCAATTTATAACTTTTTTGAAATGCGTTTTTCTGGATTTTTTTGTTGTTATTCTGTCTCTCACTGTTAAAATACACCTACCATTAAAATTATAGACTGATCATTTCTTTGTCAGTGGGCAAACGTACAAAATCAGCAGGGGATCAAATACTTTTTCCCCCCACTGTACTGTTGATGAAATACTTGTGTTGTGATGACTGACACCAACAAGGTAAGCTAATCTTTGTAAAGGGATCTGATGAATAATTTGCAAGGCTGGATTGAATGTGTGTGGGTAGGCTAGACAGCTAGACTATACCATGTGTTTCATCTGTTTGATACTCTGCATTTTCAGGATCTTGTCATGTCAGTGCTAGGGTCGCCCATGATTGATGTTTTCATTGGCTGCCATGCTGCTTTGGCAAGTAACACGATGCTGTTCTAGAAGAACAAAAATGGAAGTGATCCCTATGCCTTCATTCCTCCTGGACACCTGGGGCAAACACAGAGTCTTCTTTTTTAGTTAGTTTAAAAAATTAACAAAACTTAACAAGACAGATCATGGGAAATGACAACTACTTCATTCATTAGAAAAAAAAAGGTACCAACCATACAAAGCATTTTTTGTTTCTGATAGAAAAAATATCACAGGAGGTGCCAACCACACATTACACAGTAAGACACTAAACTTCACTAAATAAATGAGCAATTCCATCCACAAGAGAGATTCGTTATCATCAGGGGTGGACAATACTTGGTAGTTGTACTTTGTTAATATACTTTTACTCTGGCATATTTATACTTATTTATACATATTTATATGTGAGTGGTATTGAAGTTGAACACTTGTACATTTGCTTGATTGCATTTCCAAGGAAAAAACCTACTTTTTTCTCTTTACATTTAAATTAGACCTTCAAAGTACTCCTTACAAATCACAAGTATAGCACCCAATCAAGTTAATCAATGCAAAAAAAAAAAAAAAACTATCAAGAATCATGCCAATTCATGCCAAATTCTAGCTCATGGTAAATATTGCAAGCATATAGAGATCGACTGATGTTTTTAGGCAAAATGTTGTTGCTATAGAGCAAAAATCATGTACTAACAGTTTTTGATGAGTAATAAGTAAGAAGTTACTTTTCACATGAAAACATGACTAACAAAATTTTATCAGATAAAAACGTCTACGTTTTAATTTTTAATACTCGATTACATTTAAAAGTAGCAACTTTTTTACTTTCACTTGAGTACATTTTTAGCTGAATACTTTCACTTTTAACTGAGTAACATTTTAACACATTATCTATACTTTAACGTAAGTATAATTTCTCAGTACTTTGTCCACCCCAATGACTGTATACCACAACAGGATTGAAAAAGTGAAGCCAAAATGTCTCCGAGGCCCTCTAGTGGCTGACTGTAGTACAATTTTAACCCCACCCATTGCCATGTAAGTGAATGAAACATGAGCCAAACTTACATTTTAAGTTGCATTTTGGGAATAGTGTTCTATCGTTTTTACAAGTTCAGTTGACCTTGATATCTCAATATTTTCCTTTATGATAAATGTGTTTTATAGGAGTAATTTGATGATAACTAAAAGTGATTGTGATTGACAGTTTAGGACAGTTTTTTCACAACATTCCAAATTGTTGTATTGGCTATGCCCAATGCTTGTGCAAAGTCTCTGATTGATTTTCCCTCTTTTCTCAGCTTCAAAATGGCTTGCTTTTCTCTCATAGACAGCTCTCTGTTCTCCATGATGTTCAGAGCTATTTATTGTTTAAGCAATCAATCTAACAGGACACACCTGGGTAACAAAAAACAACTGTCAGTCACATGTTCCAATATTTTGCCCTATATATTTGAGCTTTGCCCCCATAGTTACTAATTCCCCAAATCTATGAAACTGCATTCTTAATGGGGTTCAACTGGACTAGACACAACCAGGCCTGATTACTGCAAGCACTGTTCAATCAAATCAACACTTAAATAGAACTTTTTCAACAGCATGAAGTGGTTAAAAGGTCTTACCCAGTAACACACTATGCCAAAATTGAAAGAAATTCTAGAAATGATGAGGAAGAAGTTGATTGAAATACATCAGTCTGGAAAGGGTTACAAAGCTATGTCAAAGGCTCTGGGGCTCCAAAGGATCACAGTGAGAGCCATTATCTCTAAATGGAAAAACTCAGTAGTGAACCTTCCCAGAAGTGTTGAAAATTCCTCCAAGAGCACAGCAACTACTCATCCAGCAAGTCATAAAAGAGCCAAGGACAACATAAAAGGAACTACAGGCCTCTCTTGCATCAATAAAGGTCACTATTCATGACTCCACTATCAGAAAGACATTAGGCAAAAATGGCATCCATGGAAGAACGGCTAGATGAAAACCACTGCTAACCCAGAAGAACATTAAGGCTCATCTGAATTTTGTCAAAACACACTTTGATGATCCTCAAACCTTTTGGGAGAATGTTCTGTGGATTGATGAGTTGAGAGTGGAACTGTTTGGAAGACAGAGATCCCATTACATCTGGCATAAACCAAACACAGAATTCCACAGAAAGAACATCATACCTACGGTCAAGCATGGTGGTGGAAGTGTGATGGTGTGGGGATGCTTTGCTGCTTCAGGGCCTGGGCAACTTGCAATAATTGAGGGAAACATGAATTCTGCTATCTACCAGAAAATCATAAAGGAGAATGTCCAGTCTTCAGTCCTTAAGTTGATCCAAAGTATAGGAGTAAGTCCTAGTCCTAGAAGTAAGTGAAAGACTGATCTCCAGTTATCGAAAGTGTTTGGTTGCAGTTATTGCTGCTAAAGGTGGCACAAACAGATTTTAAGTTTAAGGGGGCAATTAGTTTTTCACATTGATGATGTTGGATATCTTTTTTGTTTCAATAAAAAAATAAAAGTCTAGTTGGTCAGTGCCGGTTTTCAGAACCCTACCAGGGACTCTGTCTGGCCCTGAAGAGAAGTTCAGTAAAGAATTCAACTAAATAAAAAATAAAATGGTCATTTTAAGCAGGTTTCCTCAGAAGCAATTCCCTTCTGAGTGTCTGAGCTCAGAAGTTGTTTTAAAATGTTACACAGCCATAGTATATTTAAAAACTGGAAAAAACAGTATGCATTAATTAGTTTTCTTGATTCTGTGAGCCAGATTTCTTAGAACATTTAATCAGTTTTCCCACAATTCTGAATGCATATTGCAGTTATTTTTAACCTTTTGCGGAAAATCCTTTGCACAAATCTCGCTATAAAGCATAGATTACAGAATGTGGTAATAGTAACCTTAAGAGGGTGTTCATGGGGATACATGACACCTACGTAAGCCATTTCTGACTCCTGACATAAACCTGCAACCTATTTATAATGTATTATTCTAAAAGTCATCAACGACAGGGTGCTTTGAGATGTTACCACCCAAAAGTTGATTGTTTTCTTATAACAGCACATCTTTATACAATATGTGGGCTTAATTGCTGCCAGCACTATGTCTTAGCCATGCTGTTATAGAAAATTAATCACCTTCTGACCAATCCTGTTTGAGAGTGTGGTATAATAAGCTGTCATAAAGACATGCATAAATGTTTTGTTTTGTTTTTTATGTCAAGTGACATCATTTTTTTTTTATTATGACACTTTCTTAACGGCCATATATTAGAATGTCATAGTAACTGACTTTGTATCTCAATGTACTTTTGGTATGTCAGAAGGTGGTAATGGTGCTAAACCTCATTATCAAACTCACTGTAAGTTAGGACCAGAGAAAATATGCAAAACTGTGTCATTATAGTGCCCTTGTTCTTAGTTTTCATTAAAATTGTATGAATAGTAACATTAAATTTACTTTACCTAAAGGCCAGAGAATATATACATACTGTATCTTTGTCATTATATTGTATTATTGTGACATGACTTGGGGACATACCGCAAACTATGCTCAGCTGGAGGGCGATTCACAAGTTCTGAAAATGTAACTTGTTCATGTTAGGGACTTTAATAAATATCACATTTGATATTTTCACAACCGAACAAAATGTCGATGGATTCCTGACCAGTTGTTGAACTTCCTGTTTGTATTATTCACCCCACTGTTGTATTTAAAAGAGTCACTTGAGGAATCGGTATGTGTGAGGCTGCTAACATGTGACATGTCAGTGAGTGTGACATTGGGAAATAATATCAGTCAAGGTAAAAATAGAACCTTACCCAGGCATACTAAATATAGATGACTCATAGATGTGGATTGTGTTTCACTCTGGTAAACAAGCAGCTAAAGCTAGAAAGGAGCAGAAAGAATACATATCACAGGTAAGAAAATGAAGTGTATGTTGAATTGAAATAGATGAATGGTGTCTTTATATCTCAACACCTTTTATTATTTGTATCTCTTTGTATGACTGACAACAATGACAGGTTATGTAATGTCTCTGTAATCTAATCTGTGCTAATTAATAAAACTTAAATATATATATATATATATACATATATTGTGTTTATTACATAGTATGTATTGTATAATTGCATATTTTGTAAATGTTACATTTCTCACTTTGCCTTAGTATTTTGCTTAGGATTTTCAACTAGACAGTATTTTGTATTATTACCATTTAAAATATTTCTAAAGGAAATGTAAACATTAAAAAGATGTTGTATGGTGTCTTTTTTTGTTTTTAGAAGGAAGCTCTTTTTTTCTGAGGAATAATAAACATGAGGGTGGACAGGATTGGAATTGACATTCCCGTGTATGACCTCTCAGTGATACGCAATCTTTGGGAGGGCCGGGTGAAAAAATACAAGCAGCGTCAGAAAAAAGAACAGGAAAGGATCAACAAAAGTGCCCTGGTCAAGTAAGAAAAAAAGGGACAGACCTGTTGTACAGAATACTACTCATCCATCCATTTTCCATACCTCTTAACCTACACAGGGTCACGGGGGAGCCTGGAGGCTATCCCAGGGAACTCGGGGCACAAGGCGGGTGGACACCTTGGATGGGGTGCCAACCCATCACAGGGCACAATAACACACACACTCACACACCACATGCAATTTGGAAATGCCAATCAGGCTACAACACATGTCTTTGGACTGGGGGAGAAAACCAGAGTACCTGGAGGAAACCCCCAAAGCACGGGGAGAACATGCAAACCGGGCGGAGGTGGGATTCAAATCCAGAGGTGCAAGGCAAACGTGCTAACCACTAAGCCACCGTGCCCTCGTACTGAATACTACTCATTAGTAAAACTAAAATACTGTTTGTGGTTCTTCACACCAGTAAAGGTGTTCTTGCCTTGGAATATATGGGTTGTTTTGTATGCATTTTATGAGTCTGAAAACATCATTGTCCATGATTTACATTTTTGATAACAATGATTTCTGCATTTTAGGTAAAACTACTTTTTATTTTTTTTAAAAAATTTTTTTTTACAAACAACACCATAAACATTTTTTTTTTCATAACTTGTTTTAGGATAAATCAGCAGTGGCAGTATCGCCTAATATGCAGAAAAATGAAGACCAAAGAAGTCACTGCTCTCCAGTGCTATCTGGAAAGATCAGCCTTCACAGAAATGGGCATTTTACCCACAGTTCACACAAGTATGTTTACTGATAAGGTAAAGCCTATTAAGTGCAGACTGCTTGAGCAACAGGATATACTATAGCACCATAGTTTATGTTTTAGTCCATGTCATCTCTGAGCTTCATGGTTATATATTGGGTATTTAAAAAAATTACAGTCAGAGTCATCATAGCTGTGAAAAAGTATTTGCCTCATCCTATATCTCATACTAAATAGTTTTAGATCTTTAAAACAAAATATAACATAAAACAAAGGCAACCTGCGTAAACACACAATACAATTTTTATTTCTTTATTTATTTTATTGATGCAAAAAAAAAAAAAAAAATTATCTAACACCTATCAACAATGTGAAAAACTATTTGCACTCTTAAACATAAAATCTGTTTACAGCACTAACTGCAACCAAATGCTTCTGATAACTGGAGATCAGTCTTTCACTTACTTCTAGGACTAGGATTTACTCATATACTTTGGATCATTGTCTTTCTGCATAATCCAGTTGCGCTTGAGTTTCAACTTACAGACTGAAGACCGGACATTCTCCTTTAGGATTTTCTGGTAGAGAGCAGAATTCATGTTTCCCTCAATTATTGCAAGTTGCCCAGGCCCTGAAGCAGCAAAGCATCCCCACACCATCACACTTCCACCACCATGCTTGACCGTTGGTATGATGTTCTTTTTGTGGAATTCTGTGTTTGATTTACGCCAGATGTAACAGGATCCCTGTCTTCCAAACTGTTCCACTTTTGACTCATCAATCCACAGAACATTCTCCCAAATGGTTTGAGGATCATCAAGGCAAAATTCAGAGTTTTTCCATTTGGAGATAATGGCTCTAACTGTGGTCCTTTCAAGCCTTTGAAATAGCTTTGTAACCCTTCCCAGACTGATGTATTTCAATCACCTTCTTCCTCGTCATTTCTGGAATTTCTTTCAACTTTGGCATGGTGTGTTACTGGGTAAGACCTTTTAACCAACTTCATGCTGTGGAAAAAATTCTATTTAAGTGTTGATTTGATTGAACAGGGTTTGGAGTAATCAGGCCTGGTTGTGTCTAGTCCAGCTGAACTCCATTATGAATGCAGTTTCATAGATTTGGGGAATTAGTAACTACAGGGGCAAATACATTTTCACACAGGCCCAGTTGATATTGGATAACTATTTAGCTTCAGTAAATAACATTATCATTTAAAAACTGTATTGTGTGTTTACTCAGGTTGCCTTTGTGTTATCTTAGATTTTATTTTAATTTTTGAAACAATTTAGTATGAGATATACACAAAAACAAAAAAGAAATCAGAATGGGGCAAATACTTTTTCATAGCACCATAGAAGTGGAGACCTCACTTTGCGTTACATCTTGAAATATGATGACTTACTCAAGCCACCTGAGTAGATAACATTATTGTCTATTATATTTGATTTTTGCCAAGAGGGCTTTCTGTGAAGGAGTACAATTTAGTCTCACTAACACCCCGAATGTGTATGTGAAGACGTCAACTTAGACATTTATAAAGAAGGTGGTGGTGTATATATATATATATATATATATATATATATATATATATATATATATATATATATATATATATATATATATATATATATATATATATATATATATATATATAAGTGTATAATATATTTAGTATAATCCATATAATAACAGAAATTAAGCTGTATTATTTACACATTGTTGGTACCCATGAAAAAAATAGGGCTCTTTTAAACCTCAGTTTAAAACCTTTAGCTATGGCGATGTAAATGATTTCTTGAATGTCCTACCAGCAGCCTTTGGTCCAAAAAAAACCTAGCCTTGCCTAGTCTTACAGTTTACTAAACTGTAGCATATTTATCTATCAATAGAGACTTCAAAGCACTTCTGTAAGTCGCTCTGGATAAGGCATCTACCAAATGCCATAAATGTAAATGTAAATATTGCAATTATTACAAATATTGCAACCAGATTTTACAACAACCTTCATTAGAGCTTTTCTTTTCATTCAGGCATTGACAGTGAAGACAAGAAATTCATTTTTGAGCTGAGTGGAGATAAATGGAGGGTGAATATTAGCATGATTTTTACAGTTTCAAATAAACAAGCTGTAAAAAGAAAATGACCACAAAGGTATGAAAAAAAACTTTTATCTCTATTACAGAAACTACCAGAGGATCTTCAGTATATGACTTATCTGCGAGAATGGCACATTCACAGAACACAAATTCAAAAGTTGCCTGAATACATTGAACAGTTTGTGGACTTGTGTGTCTTAGACCTACCTAAAAACAGACTCACACAGCTTCCAGCTGAGATAGGTCAGGTCCTTACTATATTCTTACACTTTTTTTTTTTTTTTTTTTTTTTAGATTACGCATAATTGCTATACCAGCCATTATTAAAAGCATTTTTGTTATATTTGTTTGATAATTTATGACTAAACTGATCCTCACTGACAGGAAAACTGGCAAACCTAAAAGAACTCAATGTGAATTATAATAAGTTATCAAGCATTCCACCTGAGCTTGGAGAGTGTGAAAATCTGGAAAAGCTGGAAATGACTGCAAATTTAGACCTCAGTGAACTGCCTTTTGAGGTAACAGAAACGAAAGATCTTAAATCTTGCATTAAAAAAAAGTGCTTTTAACATGCCAGATGTTTGTTGTTAATACATTTAACATAACTTTGTTTTTGTGCTAGCTGAGCAACTTAAAAAAACTTAAGCATCTAGACCTAGCAGAAAATAAATTTGCCACTATACCAGTCAGTGTACTTCGAATGTCAAGCCTTCAGTGGTTGGATGTCAGTAAGAACAGTCTTCGTGATTTACCAGAGGATATTGATAGGTATGTTTATCATGTTCTAAATGCAGTTTGCAAATCCATATTTAATACTAGTTTAGTGTTCACAAGGCACTTCATGTTAACTAATGATTTATTGTATTTGTTGGTGTTTAAATTTGTATTTTAGGCTGGAAGAGTTACAGACATTGTTCCTGCATAAAAACAAATTGAAATATCTACCAATGTCAACAGCAAATATCGTCACCCTCAAAATGCTTGTTGTCAGTGGAGATGAACTGACCTGTCTTCCTGCCACCCTCACAGAAAATAAAAACCTAAAGTAAGTATGAATTTAATCAGCAAAATCTTTGCTCTTCCTACAGCTGACTTGAAGGTAATAAATATAAAAATATATATTTTTAAAATATATATATAATTTTCAGATTCATAAAATTATTTGATAATCCAATAAGCTTGGATATCAGCGAGGATAAGAATGATAACACACACGAGCAGACTGAGCATGACAAGGAGTTTATGCAGACCTATATTGAGACTCTCAAAGAGAGAGGTAAGTTATATTTGATTTGTAGGAACCATGAAAGATATTATGTAATGAATAAAACATGACACAGCACACTGTTATATGATCCCTGAAGTAAAGAACAACACATCATACTTTTTATTCATTTACATTACATTTAATGATGTGGAATGTGCATGAAACAAGTTGGTTCTGTTATCACCTTTGCTATAGCAGCTATAAACAGTTGTTCCCTCTACGACCTTTCCTTTTTTTTCTCTCTCTCTCTCTCTCTATCTCTCTCTCTTTCTTGAAGTTAAAAACAAGCAAAAAAAAGCAGCTTGTCATGTTACTGAACAACCGCGAAGCACAAAGTCATCTGTCCTTAAAAACTTTTCCGTGTCAGATTTCTTAAAAGAACAGCTTTACCTTGAATGTTACATAGCGTTGACGCTGGAGACTTCTTCCAAAATGCTAAATAAATATCTTAAAGAAACTTCACCCTATTAACAATTACACATTAATCAACAATCAATCAACATTTTCGGATTGAGAATTCAACACTGGGGGTGTTAACAATGACACCTAGAGGTTCTACCAAGTTGTCATATAAGCAACACACAGAATGATGATGAAAAGCATTTATCATATGAAAATGATGAAATATAAATCCCCTTTAACTAAAATACTGAGCCAATTCAGCGGCAAAAACAGTACTCAGTAACCACATTAGTGATCAGCAAAAATTACCAAAGATATCTGGAATTCACTTTCAGTCTCAAGTTTCAGTATTGTGCTAATTAACAGGATTCGTTTGTTGTTAATGGCAGCTTGAATAATACTGCTGTTTTACACAAACTCATTAAATGTTACAAATTACTATTGCTTTCTAGAAACTACACCAGTGTACACCACCAAAGTGACCCTGACTTGCCTTCTTTAGTCAACCTGAAGATTCTAGAGCCAACTGGGAAATCAGCAATAGGAACAAAACCATAATCAATGAAGATGTTAAAATACTTCAGTATGTTTTGGTGTTATATGTTGTAATGACATGTAATTAAAAATAAATCCTCCTATTTCCCAGAAGCATGTCAACAAAAAAACTCCATTACGTCTATGCAAGCTGGTTTACCTTTTACAAACTGATGTGTGTGTGTGCATGTGTGACTGATACTGAATGGGTTTTATATCTCACAAGATTTAGTTTAGGAAATAGTGCACTGACAAGACCAAACTCTTATTGCTGGACAATGGTCCATCGAGTTTGTTTCCTATAAGTTAGTTATTGTGAAATGTGAATATTCATTTATGGATTTGACATGTATTGAGAGCAGTGATTTGTATGATAATTTTGTCTTTGTATAATTAAAACGTGAAAGGGCACTCTGCTATTGTCTGCTTTTTAGCCCACTGCATTAGTAAACAAGTACTGCATATCTAAAAGGCTGACCTCATCTATAACAAAGCTTTGTAATTCAATACAAGGCTTCACTCTAGCTATTAAACAAGAACAAATCATCAGCTACAACAACATGTTTTACTTATGCAATTATTTGTTATGCAACCACACTGAACAAATGTCAAGGTACAGCATTCAGCAAAGAGTTCATGTGCGAGAGCATCTATAAACTATAACTATGACCCATGCTGCATACAAAGTAAATCTGTACATGTTGCAAAGGTTTAAAACAAAAAAAACAAAAAAAAACAAACAAAAAAAAACAAACAGTGCCCTTTGTTTCTAAAATCTGAAATATTTTAAGAATATAAGCATATAAACACATTCAGTTTGCAGAAACCACTGCAATAGTTATTGTTTGCATTAATAAAACTATGTTTGACATTATGTTTGTGCATTCTTAGGCCTTACAATTCTACCAACTGAAACTAGGGACAGCTTTTCTAGTGTGCTTTTGCAGGTAAAATATGCCACCAGTGGAAAAGACATTTCATGGCATTGTAAATATGTAGATGGAACTGCGGTGTTAAAGAGGCATATACTGTATTAAATATTGTAAATGGTGGTTTAATATAGCAAAGATTAAGTGAAAAGCATGGAAACAAAAATAAAGAATTAAACGGTATGACTGACTTACGCTTCACAACTTTACAATGCTTGTTTGTGGCATGTATATTACACAGCATCATAGTATAAAATGAAATTGTATTTTTAATCGATATAATGTGAACTCTGAATAGATCTGACAGCACTTTTTACTAATAGAAGTTATTTCAACAAGTATTACACATCAACAACAAATACATGATCAGGAATGTTTGGGTTGCATATGTAAAAGCGATAATGAGAAATTAGTTGCTAAGGGGGAATGAAATGATATTGGGCATTTTATCATTTGAATATAGAACATCAACTGGTTTTTAAAAATTGGATAGGGTTGAGCCAGGCCCAATGTTACAGATTGAGGTAGCGGTTATTATTTGAGGTGTGACCACAAGCAGAGGGTACAAGTACAGTTAAATAGTCTTACATAGGGTAATAAATACCCCTTTTGCATATACATGTAACAGTTCTAGAATTTACAAACTGACAAAAATATTTAGGCCAGTTTGTGACAATTGTACGCCATATGCTATATACTTTTCATATACAGTTCCTTGTCTATATCTCAATACTATGACATAAGCTGAAGATATGAAAACACCTTGTGCAATCAGTTGATAGTTCAGACTATAAAGCTGCACAAAGCTGTTTTCAGATAGTGGTTGTTAAATAACACCAAACTATGGACATGGATACATCTCTAGCTCCATATCTAATAAAACAACAGCTTAAATTAGGAATTTAATTACCATAGTTTCCATATAAAGATTGTCTTTCAGGTTTTCTTTAATAGTCTATTATAGTGCTACACATTTACAAATTAAAGGACATCAGTGCTCTATGGTACATCATATAATATACATTCAGCAGAGACTGAATAACCAAAAAAAAAAAAAAAAAAACCTTTGCAAATGTGTGGTGAAGGCACATTTTCAACTAAGAGCATAACATTAATACATCTCAGCTGGCAAACATAAGCAAAGCTTACCTTATGTTAAATCTTATTTAAAAAGTTCAAAAAGCTCATTTTGAGACAGAGTAGGGAACAAATACATTATATATATATATAAAAAAAAAAAAAAAGAATAAGATTCTCTAGACTATAACTATTTCATGTCATTCCAGATCACATGTTTGCTTGCACCTCTGTAATATATTTCTTGCATGTTCTAAAAAAAGCTGAGGCTCCAGGTAGTATCAGTTGGCTACATGCTGCTGTCCTGCAAGAGAGGCTCGATGTCCTCGTCACTCCCAGGAGCAGAAGTGTTACAGTGTGTTCCACTAACAGGTGAAACCCGTGTGCTGCAGGTTTTCACCGCCACACTGCGGCATTCTGGGATGAAGCAGGCCACCAACATTGCTAGAAGAACAGTACAGGCTCCAAACAGGAAGGGAGGGCCTGGAATGACTGATCTCTGAAAGAAAAGATATTGGACATTAGGCTAAGCAGCTGTAGAAGATCAGCTGTATTAATAATAAAAAAAAAGGTTCATCCACAGCATTTCACAAAAACAATTACTGTATATGGAGTGTTCCTTGTATGCAGTGCATTTTCTGTCCTTATATTAACTGTAAAACTGTAAAAAGGTTTATACTGCTTTAAAATGTTTTAAAATCTGAAAATATATTTATGTATAATTTTGTTTTACATTTATTCATTTAGCAGACACTTTTATACAAAGTGACTTACAAAAGTGGAAATACAGTCAAAGCGATATATCCAGCGGAGAACAATACAAGTAGTGCTACCATACAAGACTTTTAATTGAGTTCCAGAGAAGCAAAGTGCGCAGAGTAAAGGTTTAGAGCTAGTGTAAGTGCAGTTGTTTTTTTTTTTAATGGGGGAGGGAGTTACGTGTTAGTTAAGTATTTTTTGAAGTTAAGTGTTTTTTGCTGTCCGGATTGAGATTGGAAGTTCATTCCACCACTGAGGGACAGTCAGTTTGAAGGTTCTGGAAAGGGACCTAGTGCCTCGCTGAGTAGGCACTACCAGGCGTCGGTCGTTAACCGATCGCAGGTTATGTGAGGCAACATAAACCTCAAGGAGTGTGCTGAGGTATGGAGGTGCTGTTCAAGACAGGGTCTTGTACGTGAGCATCAGGGCCTTGAATTTGATGCGGGCAGCTACAGGAAGCCAGTGGAGGGAGATGAAGAAGGGTGTGATATGGGATCTTTTGGGCAGCTTGAAGACAAGCCGTTCTGCTGCATTTTTAATCATCTGAAGGGGTTTGATGGAGCTGGCTGGGAGGCCCGGGAGCAGTGCGTTGCAATAGTCCAATTTTGAAATAACAAGAGCCTGGACTAGTAGCTGTGTAGCCTGTTCGGTGAGATAGGGTCTGATTTTCTTGATGATGTACAGAATGAACCTACAGGACCGTGCAGTTGTTGAAATGTGGTCTGTGAAGGTCAAGTTGTCATCAAGAGTCATCCCAAGGTTTCTGGCTGTCCTGGTTAGCTTGAGTGTGATTGAGCCAAGTTGTACGGTGAGGTTGTGGTTGATTGAGGGGAAGGCAGGGATGACGAGAAGCTCTGTTTTTGCCAAGTTGAGCTTGAGGTGGTGTTCCCTCATCCAGTTTGAGATGTCAGACAGGCAGGCAGAGATGCGTGCTGAGACGGATGGATCATCAGGCTGATGATCCATTTTTATTATTTTTTCCATGTCAGTGTCGCTTTCTCATGAATATTTACCTTTTACACAGATGTATCTAATGTTTTCTGTCCCTAATATTACTTCCCACACTGTTAATATGTAGTTCTTTTTGTTTTAACCCTGTATACTATTATCACTTTGAGAGAGTCACATTTGTTGGGCAGTTCAACTTGCAAAGCTGGTTCTGGTTCTGGAAAGAAACACTCCACTTTCATATTTTGGACTGCACATATACTCATACACTTAGAGCTACTGCACTCTTTTGCTCCATGAAATATGTACACAGCAAAGACCACATCACACATTTTGAGTATATTACAGTTACTGATAAACAAATCTGAGTCTGATTTACTAAAATCCATACCTCATCACTGACATTTGAAGCTGTGTCATGGTCCATTGGCCCTATCTCCTTCAGTTCCACATTGAAGAGAAAAAAGATAAATCCAAAGAGAGCTGGACCAAGCCCATTGCACAGGCCCCTAATCCCGGTTATCATTCCCTGCACTGCACCTGCATTAAAGACACCATTAAAATTGCCAAGTCTTGAAATCCACAGGCAAATCCACAAAAAATAAACACTTTGTAGGACAAGTTTATTTCTCTGGTATTTTATTGTGTGTTTATGAACACTAAATAGTTACTGTTTCTTTTTGTATTTTTTTTTTTAATATAATTTAAGTGCACTACTATCTACAAATTACTTTCATATAAAGATTTGGTTACAAAAGAAATAAGAAGCAGCATATTGCAAGAATGATGCAACCACATGACTGATGTCAGTAGTTATGGCCTGATGTTCTCTTACCCTGCTGGCCATGATCTGTGATGTGGGACACCAGGGCACTTATTGTAGGGAAGGTGATACTGGACATGGCAGCCACGGTGCCGGCTGTCCACATCATCCTACAATCATTTGTCACAGAAATGTGGCAGTTTTATTTAACACCTTAAAATAACTGCTATTTATTCAACAGATATTATCACATTTATGATCAAACATACCATGTTTCTGACCCAACGCCATACCAGGCCAGCTGGAACAGCTGAAATCCAAGTCCCAGTAACATAGTTTTCTTATTACCGATTTTTTTCATCAGCACACTTAGGAGCAAAGTCTGAAAGGAAGGCAACGGGTGAACTGTTAGAATACATCATTAGCACAAAGTAATTACATAAATACTAAAGACTCAGACTAAAGCCTGAGAGCACCACCTTATCCTATAGACTGTTTTTCACTATTGTGCAATACCCCATGTTAACAGTTTGCTCATCCCATTTGCTTTTATTATATCGATCATTGATTTTGAATTTTAATTTAAAATGCATGTGTGATGAGGAGAAGGGAGAAGCCAGGTTGGGAGGATGCACACCAGGCACTGATTTGGTTAATCAGTGGGAGAGAGAAAGAGAGATAAAGGAGCGGCTGGAAGCGCCAGAAAGGGAGAGAGACGCACGTGTGCTTTATGTTTGGCTTATGTTTGTGTATTTTATGTTATGTTTGAGTTCTGTTGATTATTAAACTTTACGTTTA
Organism: Cranoglanis bouderius; assembly: GCA_023630585.1. NCBI lineage: Eukaryota > Metazoa > Chordata > Actinopteri > Siluriformes > Cranoglanididae > Cranoglanis > Cranoglanis bouderius. Next base: position 3,699,386 of record CM042556.1, on the reverse strand, counting down.
TGTTCAGCCGGTTCCCTCCTCCTCCTCGCCCATCATTTAAGTTTGTTACAGTATGTTACAACCATGAATTGTTTTCCATGATTGGCAGAGAAGCACAGACCGACAGCAGAGAAAACAGTTTGGTAAAATATCCTACAAAACCAATTATTTAAAAAAACATCAGTGAGATTACAGTTTCAGAAATAAATACACCAGAAGCATTTACCTGCATTAAAGGATTTTACACATTTGGAAAATTAATCAGCTCAATTTGTATTTAAGGCTTAGGGAGCACAAGAATCTATCGCTTCAGGTAAGTAACAGCTTTCAACTGAAACATTGTGCAGGATTTATCTTTTAGCTATATTAAACATTTTATTCTCAGCACACAAATGTTGTGTATATTACTATACTATATTACTAGGTGCTTATAATAGTTACTAGGTGTCATTTTTAGATCTAAACTTTCACAGTGCATATACACTGCATATAATTAAAACTGGAGATAGAAGCATTGGGGTAAAAATGATGTAAAATGCTGTAAAAGGATGCAAATATTCCCAGTTCTCTGAACAGGAATGATAACTTGTTAGCTCAAGTAAAAATTGGATATTTATGAATGTGCTTTAGCTACAAAGAATGCTTCAAAATGTGACAGTACCTGTGCTATAATAGACAGGATTCCAACCATTGCTATAAATGCTGCAATCGCTGTTGATGAGAAGTTAATAACCTGAAAAAAGAAAACACAGCTTTAAAACACCTCATAAAAGTTCAACACATTATACAACTCAGGAAATAAAAACACTTAGAAAAGTAAACATTTTTTTAAAGTGTTTTTACTGTGATTCATAATTAAAACACTAAACAAAACTCAGTTGTGACTGAAATGACACTTACCTGTCCTAGGTATAAGAAAAAGCTGGAATACTGTCCTGCCTCTGGAAGGTATGACAGAAAAACTGTGACACATATGAGAAGTACTGTGGTGTCCTTACCCACTTTTCTTAAAGACTGTGAAAACAAAGGGTAGGAAAAATTAGTCCTTAGACAATCATATGTAGAATAATAACTCAAATTTCATATATATCAAATTTCATATATGTATCCAGACACCGATACAGTGTTTGGAAGTACAGTGTATTGTTTCTTTAGCACTCATTTAGTATTCGTTCCTATGTACAGTCCCCTCCAAAAGTATTGGAACAGGAAGACCAATTCTTCTGTTGTTGTGGGTTTTTTTTGTTTTTTTTTTTGCTATAAACTAGACATTTGGCTTTGAGATGAAAATATGAGACAGTAGATCAGAATGTCAGCTTTCATTTCCTTATCTTTACATCTAGATGTGTTAACTTTGAACATGGCACCTTTGAACCCACCCATTTTTCAAGTGATCACAAATATTGGACACTGACAGGTGTACCCTGTTAGATTGATTGTTTAACCGATCAATAGCTCTGAATGTCTAGTCATGGTTTGAGCCCTGGGTTTCACCTGTTATGACTGCATTTGTTATTGAAAAGGATAAACCATCATGAAGACCAGAGAGTTGTGAATGAGAGAAAAGCAAGCCATTTAGAATATGAGAAAAGAGGGGAAATCGATCAAGCTTTGGGCAATACAGCAATTTGGAACGTCCTGAAAAATCGCATCGAACAGGTCGGCTAAGGAAAACAACAGCAGCTGATAACAGAAACATTATGAGAGCTGTGAGAGCAGAAACATAGAGGCCATACTACAAGATACAAACCACTCAATCAGCAGTAAGAATCAGAAGGCCAAATTGGAATTCACAAAGAAATACAGAGATGAACCACAAAGGTTCTAGAAAATAAATCTCTACCAAAGTGTGGAGAAAGAAAGGATCTGCTCATGATCCAAATCATACAAGCTCATGCCTGGAAATGATCCAAATTATACAAGTACATGCCTGGAAAAGCAACACAAAAGAAGAATACAACAGTTTGGTGATATCATTGGGTCACCAGCTTGATGCATTGCAAGTAAGGGATTTGCAACCAAATATTAAGTGTTATTTACTGTAAGACTATCTGTTCCAATACTATTGCTCACCTAAGAATTGGGTGGTTTGCTGCCAAAGGTGCACATTTAGATGTAAATATCAGAAATTTAAAATTTTGAAAGATATGTAAACATTTATAACTCACAGCAAAAGGGTCAGCTTGCTCCCAAGAGATTGGAAACCCCCATGATGACAGCCTCATTTTGTCTGGCAGAGACTCTGGTACAACGAGGAGTATGAAAAGAATATCGGCTACAGCAACGATGGTGGCCACCAGCACCACTAGACTGTCTCCATAACTGTTAGATAGATAGGCTCCTATAGCAGGACTCGTAACTAAACTGGCAGCAAAAGTTGCTGATACCTAAGAGGAATGAATGCAGTAATGGTCAGTGATATTAGCGTATATACTGGTGCATACAACTTTTGGATCACAGCAGTATCACAGACAGAGATCAAAATAATATTAGAAGATACACATAATTGTACAATAGGTAGTTTGACACATTTGATTGGCTGAAAAGTGTTCTAGACATGTTTATATACTAATACATTGTTTAGCCTACTAGATGAAGAGTGGATTATAATTATTATTATTATTATTATTATTAGAGCCTAAGCCATACAGTTGCAATCAAAATAATTCAGCCCTCATTGCAAATCAGGCTTATTATCAAAATTTACAGACTTTCAGCTGTTTGCAATGAACAAATCAAACAAAATCAACTGAAATTGTTCAACACAACGAATGCTTCAAGTGGTTTCCCCAAATTCAACTGAAAATGCAACTTATAATGACTGCTCCAGTCTCAAAATTATTCAACCCCCTGAATAGAATCCCTCACAACAGCACAAATATGCAAAACAGGTGTTTTCTCAAGCACACTTGCGCATACAGAACTCCACGACACACACCATTACTGACTCAAAAGCACAAGAAAAGTCAGCTAAAAATCATATAAATAAGCCACAGAAGTTTTGGGATTCTGTTCTGTGGAGCGATGAAACGAAACTTTTCGGCATGATGGATCAGTGATATGTCTGGAGAAAGAAGACTGAAGAAACAACACTCTGTCCACAGTCAAGCATGGTGGAGGCTCGGTGATGCTCTGGGGCTGCTCTGCATCCCCTGGCACTGGAAACCTGCAACGTGTGGAAGGCAAGATGGATTCATCGAAGTATCAGGAAATCCTAGGAGAAAACGTCATGCCATCTGTGAGGAAGCTGAAGCTTGGGCGTCATTGGACCTTCCAACAGGACAACGATCCCAAGCATACCTCAATTCCACCAAGGCTTGGTTGCAGAAGAAGTCCTGCAAGATTCTATAGTGGCCATCACAGTCACCTGACTTGAACCCCATAGAAAATCTCTGGTGGGATCTGAAGAAGGTGGTTGCATCACGCAAACCCAAGAATATTACTGAACTGGAGGCCATTGCTCATGAGGAATGGGCTAAGATTCCTCAGGAACGCTGCCAGAAGCTGGTGTCTGGCTATGCATCTCGTTTGCAACAGATCAATACAGCAAAAGGGTGCTCTACTTAGTACTAAATATGCTTGCCATGAAGGGGTTGAATAATTTTGAGACTGGAGAAGTCATTATAAGTTGCATTTTCAGTTGAATTTGGGGAAACCACTTGAAGCATTCGTTGTGTTGAGCTATTTCAATTGCTTTTGTTTGATTTGTTAATTGCAAACAGCTGAAAGTCTGTAAATTTTGACAATAAACCTGATTTGCAATGGGGGCTGAATAATTTTGAGTGCAACTGTAACTGTCACAATTGGGAGGTTATAACTCAGTTCATGTTTTTAGTGAACATCTGGAGTAGAGATCGGCTAACTAAATAATAATGAAATAAGGAAATAAAATATATTTCAGTATATTTAATTATCCTTGCCACTAGACAAGGGAAATTACTCTCATATACTGTGAAACAACCGGTGTCAATGCTAATAGCAAAGATTAGACATTTAAATACTGTCTAGTAATTAGTCATGTAAATCAAAATGACATCTGATCAGAATAAAGCATTTACTGTAGATGCATGAATAAATGCAGTGCACACGTGCAAGCAATCCGTCGTGTCCAATACATTTCCACGTGATGTGCTTTGTTCAGCTCAAGTAACTTTGATTTCACATATGCAAAAGTGCTGTGTCTAAATGTATTGTATATGCAGTCTTTGTTTTCCAGGTGTATTTGGATTTTGTGAGCTTTTTACGTAATGCAAGTGTACTCTCTTACCAATCCATATGCTGTGCTTCGTTCATTCTCATCTGTAATATCTGCTACATATGCAAATATAACAGAGAAGGTGACTGAGAAGACTCCTGATACAGAGATAAGGGCAAAATACCACCTAGAAAGAAATACAGAAACAAGTAAAAAAAAAAAATAATAATAATATTTGAGTTATAGGTAACACATGCTAGTTTGTTTTCCTCTTGAGGTTTAGATGTCATTAGCATGTGTAAAAAATATTCCGTGATCTAAACTATACGTGTCTACACTGTGTTATTTAAAACACGGTCGTGTCTCTCATCTACAACAGTCCTGCAGTGGGCAGTAATCTGTACAGAGGGATACACTCACATGAGAAGCATGTGATAGCACACAAAGGGCTCAGTGTTGGCTGAGCCATAACTCCTACCATGGGCTTATCCTCATCAGCGGGATGGGGGCACAGGTGAAGAACACCGTCAGCAGCAAGAAGGACTTCCTGCCCCAGACATCCGACAAGGCACCAATCAGTGGGGCACTCATAAAAGACAGCAATCCCTATCACAGACCACAAATATATTAGTGCATTTTTTAAAATTATTGGATGTTTTATCTGCTGGAAAATCACTGTGTGGTCAGAAATGCGTGTTCATGTCAAGTCAATCATTGTTGAAAATACCAGCACAGTATGTAATTAACATAAACAAAAGTTCAAGAATTGGGCAAAACCTCTAAATAGGGCATAAATAAGGCATGGAGGGGGGTCCATGTTCCATGTTACAATACATATTTGAACTCAGCACAGCTAGTTTAGGCATTTATCTGCAAATATACATCTACCAGATTAGGTGGTAGGAAACAGCAGTAAAACAATTTTCACCTTCACTCCTTGAATAAGCCCATTCATGAGGAATGTGTGCTGTGGAAATGTTTCATGTAGCACCTGAGAAAAGGGAGAGATCCAAAATGCCGTTTTGTGAATATACTAAACATCTGACTGATCAAACATGGTTAAAGAAAGGATAAATAAAAATAGCATAAATGTTATTTGACATAATTATAACTGACGTAAACAATGACATGGTATATTATAAAGTTAATACAACGTCGCAGAATATTCTAAAGTTAATACAAGTTAATACAGTATTTAGTAATACATTATTTTAGTGCAGTAGCCATGTAAAAACTTAAATGAAACATGTTGAATTACTGGAGTAAGGAAAAAGTGCTGCATTTTTACCTTTTTATTTAAATTATACACTACATTTTCCTTTAAAATTGACTGCCACTTTATATTAAAGAAAAGGTTTCCTGACAAAGGAACTTAAATTGCATTTTGTGCTCTATTGATATTCCATTCATATTCGTATTCCACATGTCAGTTAATTTATGAAACTATGGAGAATTTGATTTACTGTTTCAAATGCTTTGTGGAGCATTTTCTCAGTTGGTTAACTGAGTGTCCTGTAGTCTTTATCTTGTGTGAGCCCCTTACATGAGTGTATGCACTGCATACACATAACAGTGGCTGGGTTAACATTTACATATTTCCAAGTACATCATCTTTATGTGGTGCATTACATACAGTCAACATTGGTGTTGTAAGTAGTCCCCAGGCAAAGAATTCCAAAAAAATGACCACAACTGCATGGGTCACCTTTGCCCGACCAACACTGCGCTGTGAAGAAAAGAGCAATAGTTTAAATCATTACTTCATCTGTTCTCATTCTGCTGGATAATAATGATCCCAAAAACATGTTTGTTTGTCTTGCATGCAAACGCAGAACACAGCTTGCCTTTAAGCACAACACTCTGAAACTATTGGAACGGCACGGCCAATTCGTTTCTTTTTGCTGTAGACTGAAGACATTTTGGTTTGAGATCAAAAGATGAATATGAGAAGAGAATTCAGAATTTCAGCTTTTAATTCCTGGTATTTATATGTAGATACATTTTATACATTATATTATATATACGTTTTTACATAGTACGTTTTGTATCAGACCACCCAATTTGTAGGTGAGCAAAAAATACTGGAACATATTGACTGACAGTTGTTTCTTGTTACCCAGGTGTGTCCTGTTAGATTGATTGTTTAAACAACAAATAGCTCTGAATATCTACTCTTGGTTTTACCTGCAGCCTTCAGTTTCACTTGTGAAGACTGCATTTGTTGTTTAAAAAAAAAAAAAAAAAACACAACATGAAGTTCACAGAGCTGTCTATGAGAGAAAAGCAAGCCATTCTGAAGCTGAGAAAAAAGGTATACTGAGCAACAGAGACCGAATGGGTCGGCCAAGGAAAACAACAACATCTGATGACAGAAACATTGTGAGAGCTGTGAAGAAAAACCCAAAAACAACAGTCAGTGACATCACCAACAACCTCCAGAGGGCAGGGGTGAAGGTATCACAATCCACCGTTCGAAGAAGACTTTAAAAACCGAAATCATCAGCAGTAAGATTGGAATTCCCAAAGAAATACAGAGATGAGCCACAAAAGTTCTGGAACCAAGATCAACGTCTACCAAAATGATGAAAAGGCCAAAGTGTGGAGAAAGAAAGGATCTGCTCATGATCCAAAACTTACAAGCTCATCCATGAAACATGGTGGAGGTAGTGTCGTGGCTTGGGCTTGCATGGCTGCTTCTGAAACAGGCTCACTAATCATTATTGATGATGTAACTCATGATGGTTGCAGCAGAATGAATTCAGACGTTTACAGGAACATTTTGTCTGACAAGTTACAGAGAAATGCATCCAAATTAATCGGGAGGAACTTTATCATGCAGCAAGACAATGATCCAAAACACACTGCCAACTCAACAAAGGACTTTATCAGGGGGGAAAAGTGGAAGGTTTTAGACTGGCCGAGTCAATCACCAGACATTAACCCGGTTGAAGGAAGAAACCTGCCAAGACAAACAACAACTGACAAGAGGCTACGGCAAAAGCCTGGAAAAGCCTCAGAAAAGAAGAAACCAACAATTTGGTGATGCCAGTTGAGTCGCAGGCTTGATGCAGTTATTGCAAGCAAGGGATATGCAACAAAATATTAACTGTTATTTACTTAAATTTACCTCAAGATTTATCTGTTCCTATACTTTTACTCACCTAAGAATTGGGTGGTCTGATACAAAAGGTTCTATGTTTTATGTTGTTTAACACATCTAGATATAAATACCAGGAAATAAAATCTGAAATACTGAACTCTTGTCTTATATCCATCTGTTGATCTCAAAACCAAATGTCTTTGGTGTATAACACAAACAAATAAACTGGCCTTGCCATTTGAATCATTTTGGAGAGGACTGTAATTGCACCACTGATGTTTTGCATGATTTTGGCAACAGAAGCTTACTCTTCTTTCTCACTAGCAAATGAGAAATTGCCCACGACTCTTGCAGTTTGTCTTTTGTGGGCATGTGGCGACCACTACTATTGTCACGTGTGTGTGTATCCTGTCGAGCTTTTTTAAATTCTGATATAAAGTGGTAGTATTCTAAAAGTATACTGTAAAACTTATACACATTCTTGTGTTACCATGACTGTTTAAACTGGATTTGTTGCATTACTGCGTCGTGTAGTTTGTCTAGAATTGAAAAAATCTCAAGTAAAAATGTCACTTGTCACTATCATCGTGTGTCTTGCTGCTGTTGCCAAAACCACAGCTCTGTGTTTCACACAGGAAACGAACGCTGTTGACACTTTAAGGTGAACGCAAAACCAGAGACAATCATCATGGGAACTTAAATCTTAAAGAACAAAGCTCAAACCATGCAGGGAGCGAAGAACAAAACGCTCATAACCTCCACTCCTCACTGATAACGTGTTTTCCTGCAATCATGCTAGCCGATTACAATTGAGTATCAGTCAGAAATGAATAGCTTACTATTCAAATTCAAATTTTACTGGTCTCACACAACCATTCACTGTATGATGTGCAGTGAAATGGAATTTACATAAACCAGAATTTCTGGAGGTTCGAGGCAAATGTTTGGAACGAAGAGAAGATATATAAAGTGCAGTTGTATTCTAATTATTTCTGAAAGTTGAATATTTAGAAATATGGCTAGATAGCCATATATAAAGACAGATTTTCATTTCATTCATTTTGTATCCAGTTGCTATTCCCAAAAAATATTACAACTAGGGATGGGCGATATTTTATCGTTTGCGATATACTGGTAGAAATTCTCCCCACAATAAGAATTAGTCTTCCCGCGATAATAACGAGAAAGCCTAGCTGACGTATTTCTGCGTGCGACGGTCTGTGACCCATTCACAGCTCACGTGCAGGGCGAAAACAAGTATGGCGGAAGGCGGACGTGAACCTGAGGAGGAGTTTATCGCTAAATGACGAGCCTGGTGTTTGGATTTTTACTGTTTTGTTTTTTTTTTAATTCTTTTATGTAATTGGTATACTTTAGGAGATCTGATGATGGGTAAGTTTTACTTTTATATCAAAGTTTGTGTTTCTGAGGCTCTCAAGACTGCATGCAGCTTGTAGCCAAAAACAGTGGTGAATGGTACTATATATATACAGGTGCATCTCAATAAATTAGAATGTCGTGGAAAAGTTCATTTATTTCAGTAATTCAACTCAAATTGTGAAACTTGTGTATTAAATAAATTCAGTGCACACAGACTGAAGTAGTTTAAGTCTTTGGTTCTTTTAATTGTGATGATTTTGGCTCACGTTTAACAAAAACCCACCAATTCACTATCTCAATAAATTAGAATACTTCATAAGACCAATAAAAAAAACATTTTTAGTGAATTGTTGGCCTTCTGGAAAGTATGTTCATTTACTGTACATGTACTCAATACTTTCTAGGGGCTCATTTTGCTTTAATTGCTGCCTCAATTCGGCATGGCATGGAGGTGATCAGTTTGTGGCACTGCTGAGGTGGTATGGAAGCCCAGGTTTCTTTGACAGTGGCCTTCAGCTCATCTGCATTTTTTGGTCTCTTGTTTCTCATTTTCCTCTTGACAATACCCCATAGATTCTCTATGGGGTTCAGGTCTGGTGAGTTTGCTGGCCAGTCAAGCACACCAACACCATGGTCATTTAACCAACTTTTGGTGCTTTTGGCAGTGTGGGCAGGTGCTAAATCCTGCTGGAAAATGAAATCAGCATCTTCAAAAAGCTGGTCAGCAGAAGGAAGCATGAAGTGCTCCAAAATTTCTTGGTAAACGGGTGCAGTGACTTTGGTTTTCAAAAAACACAAAGGACCAACACCAGCAGATGACATTGCACCCCAAATCATCACAGACTGTGGAAACTTAACACTGGACTTCAAGCAACTTGGGCTATGAGCTTCTCCACCTTTCCTCCAGACTCTAGGACCTTGGTTTCCAAATGAAATACAAAACTTGCTCTCATCTGAAAAGAGGACTTTGGACCACTGGTCAACAGTCCAGTTCTTCTTCTCCTTAGCCCAAGTAAGACGCCTCTGACATTGTCTGTGGTTCAGGAGTGGCTTACCAAGAGGAATACGACAACTGTAGCCAAATTCCTTGACACGTCTGTGTGTGGTGGCTCTTGATGCCTTGACCCCAGACCCCAGCCTCAGTCCATTCCTTGTGAAGTTCACTCAAATTCTTGAATCGATTTTGCTTGACAATCCTCATAAGGCTGCGGTTCTCTCGGTTGGTTGTGCATCTTTTTCTTCCACACTTTTTCCTTCCACTCAACTTTCTGTTAACATGCTTGGATACAGCACTCTGTGAACAGCCAGCTTCTTTGGCAATGAATGTTTGTGGCTTACCTAGTGAACCAAACTGAGAGACCATTTTGAAGGCTCAGGAAACCTTTGCAGGTGTTTTGAGTTGATTAGCTGATTGGCATGTCACCATATTCTAATTTGTTGAGATAGTGAATTGGTGGGTTTTTGTTAAATGTGAGCCAAAATCATCACAATTAAAAGAACCAAAGACTTAAACTACTTCAGTCTGTGTGCATTGAATTTATTTAATACACGAGTTTCACAATTTGAGTTGAATTACTGAAATAAATGAACTTTTCCACGACATTCTAATTTATTGAGATGCACCTGTATATATATATATATATATATATATATATATATATATATATATATATATATATATATACACACATATATACACACATACATACAGTATCTCACAAAAGTGAGTACACCCCTCACATGTTTGTAAATATTTTATTGTAACTTTTCATGGGACAATACTGAAGAAATGACACTTTGCTACAATGTAAAGTAGTGAGTGTACAGCTTGTATAACAGTGTAAATTTGCTGTCCCCTCAAAATAACTCAACACACAGCCATTAATGTCTAAACCGCTGGCAACAAAAGTGAGTACACCCCTAAGTGAAAATGTCCAAATTGGGCCCAAAGTGTCATTTCGTCAGTGTTGTCCCATGAAAAGATATAACAAAGTATTTCCAAAACGTGAGGGGGTGTACTCACTTTTGTGAGATACTGTGTATCGTCATCGCAATAAACACCAGAAAATATCATGATATATTTTTAAGTCCATATCGCCCATATCCCTAATCACAACCCCCTCCTTCTGGACTCTGTAGCCTAAATCGGCCTACGGCAGCTCCAACTGGACTGAAGTTGCAGTTGCAGTTGTGAGACTGGCACAGCCCCTGAACTAAATACCCAAGAAAACAATGCGATACTGCCTGATTCGCATTGGCTCACTTGCTCTAATCTTTGTTTCATCCAGCTTGTTTTGTTTAAAAATATGGGGATATTAGAAAACCATTATATCGAACTAAATGATTTTCATATTCCCCTTTAGCTGTGTAATCCACTACTGCTGTAAACACCTTACATTTCTACCTCCGCTGTCTGTCTTAGCATGTTTGTAAATTGATCATTCACAATGCTTATGAAACCCACAGAAGAGCGTTCTGCCTTTCCTCACAACCACTCTCTCGATGACGTGATAAATACTGACTTTATGTAATAGACTTTATGGAAAGGTTGTTCTAAAAATATATATATATATATATATTTTTTTTTTTTTTCTTAAAAGAACAATTACGGGTTTGAGCTTTTTGTTTGTTTGTTTATTGTTATACAGGGCTGCACAAGGATGTGCAAAGATGTTACACAAAATTCCCCCTCTAACTTTCCCCACTGGCTTATATGTTTTCAAATGGTTGATCACCACCATGACATTTTTATATTAGTCTATTATACTGTGAGGATTTCAACCCGTAGCGCCCATAGTTAAGACTGTACAGAGTTGCTAAACATCCTGGCTAAAATCTGTGTATTCATGTGGTTAATCACATGACAGCTGGATTAATTGCTAAAAAAATAAATCCCAACAGCAGTCTCAGGACATCCTGCATCACACAGTGAATACAAACTCAGTAGTGAAATTGTGATGAAGACGAGAGAAATCTACTGACTGGCTAAACCCAGATGAGTTAGCTGATTAGATACCGAAAGTGGAACCACTGAACAAAAATCTAGCGCAATGTAAACAGCTAGAGGACCGTGTAACTCCGCAGTCAGCCCAGTTTGATTGATCAGTGCTAGCTACGTTACAGGACTGTAGGCTCTATAAATACTCAACGGAGTGTCTAAGTGTGTCCAACTTCAAGAAACCTGGACTGTAAATTAGCTAAATGTTTACACGCAAGAACAACAGTTTCAGTAATCAGTGACTAGATATCTACATCGCCATTATTTACAACGGATATATAGCACTGCCATAGCATCGCTGTTACTGATAGGCAAGCACTTACTGTAGTTGCATCCTTAATGTTTCTGACCAGCATAATGCCGTCAGTTCCTTGTTGTTCTCGAAGAGCCTCGTTCATCTCATAGTGTGCTACATATACCTGAGCAAAAAATCCGTTCGGTCCATTTTATTCAATAGTTCGCTAATATTTCCTTTAAAACCGGTGGACATAGACCCAACTTCAAACACACCGTCAACTTTTGGTGACCAAAGTTGCTCCTCTAAGCATCGATACTTCCGCTTACGCCCAACCGATACGTCCGGCATTCAAATTAAAAGTCCCTTGACGTCGCTTCCTCAACTCCTCCCTTCGCCCTCAACTTTTTATTTATTTATTTATTTATTTAAACATTCACCACAAAGTTTGATCAGAGCTGCTTCAGCATTAAATAATGGCTGCGGTTGAAATAGAGATATCAGCAACAATGTTGACAAAATTTTATTCTGAGTCAGTGCTAAATTAAGTTCTTTAGTGCAGACCTGTGTGTGTGGCCAAACATTTAGATAGATAGATAGATAGATAGATGTACTTTATTGATCTCTAAGGGGAAATCTGGGTGCTACAGCAGCAAATGATGACACTGATGTACAAGACAAAGTTATGACATTCAGCATACAGTATATTATCAAAGTGCAAAGAGACATCAGTAATTAGGTGCAAAAACCCCAAGGTGCAGAATGGCAGCATCAGAATAATAGAATAGATGCAAAACTACAACCCGGTGCAGAATAACAGCAGCACACATTCACATCAACCACCACAATGGGTAGTGAGCCTATGTATGCATTGTATATGTCTGTATATGAATACATTCTGTAATAATAATAATAATTAGTTACATTTATATAGCACTTTTATAGACACTCAAATCACTTTACATAGTATGGGGGGGGATCTCCTCAAACACCACCAGTGTGTAGCATCCACCTGGATGATGCGACGGCAGCCATAGTGCGCCAGAACACCCACCACACACCAGCTATTGGTGGAGAGGAGAGGAGAGTGATGTAGCCAATTCAGGGATGGAGATTATTAGGGGGCCATGATAGACAAAGGCCAGTGGGGCAATTTCACCAGGACACCGAGATGATACCCCTACTCTTTACAAGAAGTGACCTTGGATTTCTAATGACCACAGAGAGTCAGGACCTCGGTTTAAAGTCTCATCCAAAACACGGTGCTCCTTTTACAGTATAGTGTCCCCATCACTATACTAGAGCATTAGGACCCACACAGAGCACAGGGAGAGCACCACCTGCTGGCCTCCCTAATACCACTTCCTGCAGCAACCTTAGTTTTCCCCATGAGGTCTCCCATCCAGGTACTGGCCAGGCTCAACCCTGCTTTGATTCAGTGGGAAACCAGGCGAGAACTGGCAATAATACATTCTGTCCAGTTCACTCGTTCTGAGAAACTGGGTTTGCATCTTGGTGAGAGGAGCTGTGGCGGAGTATGATGGCAGCTGGTGTCATGGAATCTTCTAAGCAAAAAGATAAAAACTTCTCAGAGTCTTCAAGAGTCTTGATGTCAAAAAATATACTTTATTGTCCAAACAACAAAGCCGAGTTAGTCTGCAGAGCAACTTTCGGACTCTGTCTCAGTATACTCTTTTATACAATTTCAAAACTCTTGCCTCTCCAGGTGGAGTTTCTCTTTACGCAATCATTTCACGTCATTGGCCCCACGCCACCATTATTTCCAAGTCCTGGGTTTCTCCTTCCCATTTCCCATGACGCTTTTTTAATGGTGGCGTGAGAGCTGTCATTTTGTTTGTTTTAAAAAAGTCACATTCCATCATAAACATGTATCTATATACGATTAACATTATATTTTTAATCATAAGTCTTAACAATGCATGCTAAGAAGTAACAAATACCAAGCTAGCGAAAAAGATACAGAGGATATAGTGTATTTTCATATAATAACCAATAAATCAGTTTTGATGTAATCAACCACTGGATGAAATTAATCAGGAAATGAAAACCTTTTAGTATAAGGTAAAAGGCTTAAAGGCCTATAAGCAGGCCAGGTTAGTGTATGATCTCAGTTTGTGTGAAACTCACCTCCTGTACCACTCTGTACTGTCTTTAGCTGAAAGTGCATTCTTTATGTGCGGCTGAGCATGACGACCATGACCACATTGTGCATTGTTGAAACCAATGAAGTTCATGTCATATATCAATTAAATGAAACCTTTTTTAAAAAATAAACTGGCGGACCTGGCGCCACAATTATTGATGAGACCCATAGAATGAAACATAATTGTGGCGAGCCGTCAGAGGTGTGATTAAAGAAAAAAACGGGGAAACCCCGCCTAAATGAGATCATTGCTTTAGAAATGTATAAAAACTGATGCATTGACTGTGCTTGTCAGATGGTCTGCAGTCATCTCGGCTTTATGGTGTTTTAATAAAGTCTGAATCCCCGGACTCTCGAATAATTTTTTATAGCTTAACCAGGACATTTTCCACAATAAGGACAGGCTTAAACTATGTCAACAGACACTGTCGTGGAAAATCACCTTAGCCAAAATAAAAATCTCCAGGGGTTCTGGATTTCAAAAAATAGACTTTTATTGAAGAATCAATCAAAAAAGTCAAGATGTCTGCAGATCACATGATGAGTACAATCAGTGTTCATGCTTTTATACAATAGTAAAACAACGATCTCATTAGGCTGGGTATTCCCATGTTTTCCTTTGATCACATTTCTGACGACTCGCCACAATTATGTTTCTTTCTTCATGTCTTATCTATAAAGGGGGAATGAGTTTGGTCGGCTTATTTTTAAGAAGTTTTTATTTTACCGATCTACATCATGGATTTCAACAATACATCTTAAGAAATCCCTAACATAAAACTGTCTTTAAAGATACACACTTAAAAAGACAAAGTTCAAACTCAATGTCTTTATGCAGGTGCAGATGGTGATTTTTCTGGGAAATAACAGAGCAAGCCTAGAAAAAAGATACTTTTGTAACATATTAACACACACACATATCCTTGATCATTGGTGCATCTCCTCTAACACAGGTGACTTTATCAGAACTTGCACATTTGGGCACACAGGCCTTTTTGTATGACATTCTGTATTTATCTAACTTCTTCAGTTTGAACAATGGCCCACTCATAAAGCTTTGGCAATAATAGTGGATACATGCTAAGAAATGACAGATAACAAATTAGGGAACTAGTAAGAAAAAGATACAAACTGCGAATGAGAAATGGGTGTTCAGTAATTTCCCACAAGCTGGAGTTATACCAGCTTTGATTGCTTGACCTTAACATACTGATTTATTCAATGATTTCTTATTTCTTAATTATTTCATACATACCATTTGCTTTAAAAAAAATATACCATAATACAAGCTAGGGAGAAAAAGATACAGAGGACAGGCTCACTCCAGGAATGACTGATACCATGCTAGGGGGAGAAAAAAGATAGAAACTAGGAGTGAGGAAAGTGCGCTCAGTGATTTCCTACAAGCTATAGTTACATCAGTTTGCTAGAGTACATCAGTTATTTCTTTTAAATCCTATACACTGATTATACATGATTGGATTATACTTTGACTGATTAAAATATTCCATACTGGTTGAAATGCACGTCCTTGAACATTATAGTGGAATTAGCTGATGGGCTGCAGGTGCTCCTGGAAAAAGCGGAAAGGTGAGGATGGGCAGAAGTGTCCATAAAGATCTCCAGTTTTGCTACCATTCTCTTCTCTGTAATTGTTTTCAATTAGCCTAACGTCAGTCCTGTGATGGAGTTGTCTTTTCTGATCAGCTTATTAAGGTCTTTGGTGTCTCCTGCAGTGATGCTGCTCCCCCAGCAGGCTACACCATAGAAAAGAACGTTGGCCACAACTGACTGATAGAGCAGCCCCAGTAGTCTGTTGCACACACTGAAGCACATGAGCTTTCTTAGAGAAGAAGAGCCTGCTCTGGCCTTTCTTGTATAGTGCATTAGTATTTGTCTGTCCAGTCCAATCTGCAGTAAACCTTGCAAGAATTTGAATGATTTGGTGTAGTTTGATTTGTTTTTTTTTTCTGTAAGAGATAAATAGATGCATGGGAATTTGTTTTCAAAACCCACCTACAGTGCCGTGAAAAAGTATTTACCCTCATCCTGATTTCTTCTGTTTTTGTGTAGATCTCATACTAAATAGTTTTAGATCTTCAAACGAAATACAACATAAAACAAATGCAACCTGAGTAAACATACAATACAGTTTTTATTAAAAAATTTTTTTTATTGAAACAAAAACGTTATCGAACACCTATCACCAATGTCCGAATTGCCCCCTTTAACTTAAAATCTGTTTTTGCCAACTTTAGCAGCAATAATTACAACCAAACACTTCCGATAACTTGAGATCCGTCTTTCACTTACATCTAGGACTAGGATTTACTCCTATGCTTTGGCTCATTGTCTTGCTGCATAATCCAGTTGCACCTGAGTTTCAACTTATGGACTGAAGAACGGACATTCTCCTTTAGGATTTTCTGGTAGAGAGCAGAATTTATGTTTCCCTCAGTTACTGCAAGTTGCCCAGGTTCTGAAGCAGCAAAGCATCCCCACACCATCACACTTCCACCACCATGCTTGACTGTAGGTATGATGTTCTTTTTGTGGAATTTGGTGTTTGGTTTATGCCAGATGTAACGGGATCCCTGTCTTCCAAACAGTTCCACTTTTGACTCATCAATCCACAGAACATTCTCCCAAAAGGTTTGAGGATCATCAAGGTGTGTTTTGGCAAAATTCAGATGAGCCTTAATGTTCTTCTGGGTTAGCAGTGGTTTTCACCTCACCACTCTTCCATGGATGCCATTATTGCCCAGTGTCTTTCTGATAGTGGAGTCATGAACAGTGACCTTTAATGATGCAAGAACCTGTAGTTCCATTGATGTTGTCCTTGGCTCTTTTGTGACTTCCTGGATGAGTAGTTGCTGTGCTCTTGGAGGAATTTTGTAAGGTCAGCCACTTCAGGGAAGGTTCATTACTGTGCAGAGTTTTTCCATTTAGAGATAATGGCTCTCACTGTGATCCTTTGGAGCCCCAGAGCCTTTGAAATAGCTTTGTAACCCTTCCCAGACTGATGTATTTCAATCATCTTCTTCCTCATCATTTCTGGAATTTCTTTTAATTTTGGCATGGTGTGTTACTGGGTAAGACCTTTTAATCAACTTCATGCTGTTGAAAAAGTTCTATTTAAGTGTTGATTTGATTGAACAGGGCTTGCAGTAATCAGGCCTGGTTACGTCTAGCCCATCTGTAACCCCATTATGAATGCAGTTTCATAGATTTGGGGAATTAGTAACTATGGGGGCAAATACATTTTCACACAGGCCCAGTTAGTATTGGACAACTTTTTTGCTTCAATAAATAACATTATCATTAAAAAATGGTTTTAAATATTGACATTGAATAATAACTTATTGAAAATGTTAGTTTCAACATAGATTGATTTAGTAGAACAAATGTTGGTTATGGAAAAGATAACTGGTTTAAAAATAAATTGAAAAACAATGTGAGGAAAAATATAATTTTATATGCTCCATGACTGTATGTGTTTTAAACATTCATACATTCAGTAATCTTCAGTAACACAGGAACATTGGAAACAAGCAGGAATAGTCCTGGATGGGATGTCAGCCCACCACAGGGTGGTGGACCGCATACATATACACATATTTGTAGTGAAAATTAGCTGTTTGGGTTAATTTGATATATTCTCCACCATTTTATGTAAGTAAAAATTAGTTGTTTAAATTGAGCTATCTTTATTCTCCTCCAAAGATGTCGGAGAGATTAACAGATCAGCTCGTAAAGGGAAATTTGAATAATTTAGTATTACTGATCAACTATTCGTCCAGCGATAAGTTGAACCTAGTGTATTCATTAATTATGGATTAGATATTACCTCTGTGGCCACCGGCAATAATATCCTAAACATAGTGACATATTATTTTAAGAGCATGTAGCAGAATCACAATTCAAGACAATAGACACTTGTAAGCAATGAGAACACGTATATTTAAGAACAGACGAGACTTTATTGAACTATTCTATGACATAGAAACTAATCTAACACATAAACACACGCACGCACGCACACACACACACACACACACACACACACACGCATACATAAACGGGTGATGATGAAGAGTGAATGAAGTTCTAGCGTTGCATGCTATTTCACAGATCATGATCTGAATGAACCATCAACTTATTAAGTTATCTTCACTTCCTTTAGAAGGGCTCAACTTATTATAGACACCAGATTAGCTAGATTCTGGGGTATTGCGCTTGCCTTAGCTGTGTTGAAGGGATTTCCTCGTTACGTCGTGGTGTCGTCGGCGGTCTGGTCGGTGAGAGGCGTCTCGGAAGACCAATCGGAATGCTGAGTGGAATGAAGGCGGGAGGCTTGAAAAGCAGGCGGCGGCTCTCGCTGGGTCCCCAGGCCGAGGTAAACGTGATCTGATCTCCCCGACGTTGATTGGCTCTGGAGACTCTCCGCTGACCCCGTCCTTCGAAGCGTGCCAAAGAAGCAAGAGAGAGAGCGAAGCAAGCGACGAGCCAAAAACTCTTGTGTTCTTAGGATTTTAACACTTCCTGGGCTAGTCCAGCCCAGAGTGCTTCCTCCAATCAATATTGTCTTTGGGCGGGGTGTTAGCCAGATTCTCCACCTATTATGCTAATCAGCCCCTTGTCCCTGCGGATGAGTGGTTCCACACTCTTCCATGTTGAGTGGATTGTTAAACTTTGTCCTGAAATATTGCATGTACATATCAGAAAAATCTACACAAATTTCCTTACTCTTATGATTTAGGAAATCACTCAGTGAACACATACATACCAAACAAGACATGTTTGACTATACTTAAAGTACATTACTAATATTTAAAACACAATGATCCTCCTAGGGCTACTACACTAATACATGCATAATCGAACAATTAGTGGCAACTTAAAGGTGATACACATGCAGAAAATAGAACAACACATGGTAGGACATAGGTGATTGCAGTTGTTCAAAGATGTATTAATTCCCACAGTCGTTGCTCCTGGTAGGCGCTGATTGTGGAATGTGTGAGTCCTTGTGTAGACTTGTGGAATGTGTAATTTTTGTGAGAAGGTCTCTCCTTTCTTCCAGAATTTATTGGCCTTAATGGTATGGTTTTTTGGACTTATCTGTTGAGTAAGCAAACTGGTCTGGCCCAAAAGGCCTAAATCACTGCATTTGAGAGCAGTTTCTGTGGTCAAGAGGGTTCAGCCCTGGGTCAGGGAGGCCTTTAACGCTTGCCATGTTGGTTGAGATAAGGCAGATGCACACGCTGGATTTAAGTGGCTCCTGGGTGTGGATTCCTTGTTTTATGGCTCCCTGAGTGGAGACATTTTGGTCCAGAGTTTCTTGTGGGTTCTCTGGCTGAGAAGGCCCATTGTTTTATTTCTTCTGGTTATAATTTTGTAAATTATATCATGCTGCTTGTGCTGAAGCGTTACATATTCATACACTTATTCACATTGTTGTAGAAAGTCCAAGGGATGGCCCTAATGTGAGATTGCCTGGCCATAGACCCCAGCCTTTGCTATACGATTTCATGCCTAGTAATATAAATGCTTATGTAGACAAAGATCCAATGTGCCCAAAGGATGAGAAAAGAGAGTGGAGAAAGGAGAAGAGGAGATGGGCCCACAACTGCAGCAAAAATCCACCACGCCCATCACAGAAAGAGCGACATCGTCTGGCAAAGCTCTGAGACATGATGGAACCTCTGGAGGACTGGGAGGTGAATAAACTCCTAGACCATCTCCTCACAAAGGAAGCATGGCTTCAGATGAAATGTGAAAGACCTGTTAAGGAGGCTTTGGGTTTAGCTGAAGCATTAGATAGGAATAAAAGGGTAATTGCAGATTTGATTGGCAGTAAATATTTGTCTGATTTTAATTCAGGAAGATTTTGGCTAGCACAATGTGCGCACGCCTCCTTATGGGGTCAGCCACCTCGTGCTATTCCTCATTTTAAAGAAACTTGTTGGATTAATATGGAGAGATGCAACTTTGTTGGCAGTGATGATTTAAACAAACGCTTTAACATGTTGAGAGCTGAAAATGCACAGGAAACAGGTATCTCTGCTGTGGGGGGAAATGGCCTAACCACAGTGGATGCAGTTGTGTCTCCTAAAAACAAAAGTTTTTGTGTTCTGCTATGGCTTTGATCAGAGAGCGAAACATCTCTCTAAAGAGTGCTGAAACATTTTTAACGCTTTGTACACCCCTGTGTAAGAGTGCTGAAATGATTTTAAGCAGGAGAAATAAAGCCCTTTTGAGGGTAAATGTACCCTTAACCTTAGAGTATATATACTTGCTTGTAAAGCTTGAACATCGCCACATCTCGGGTGAAGACTTTCGCTCTGACAGCTGACGATTTTCAAGCTATTAAGTCTTAGATTGTAAGCTTATTATTTGATAAGTATTTTGTTAAATATTTTACCTTTCAATAAAACAAAGCTTCATATAGGTGATTCACTAAAACTCAGATTCTGATTTCTGGAGTTTTATTCCTCGGACCCAGCCTATAGCTGAAGGTAAGCTTGCCATCTCTTTTACTTATAAGAGATAAGTTTAGAGAAAAGCTCTATTCACGCTAGACTGTCTTAACCAAAGGTAGCTATGCACAGTGAAATGAATAGATCGATTAACTAGGTAGATTCCTAGCAAGGCAGGATAATCATGACAACATTTAGGGGGAATTTAGAGTAGCTAATCCATTTGACAGTGGGAAGAAACAGGAGAGCCCAAAAGAAACCGATGCGGACACAGAGAGAACATGCAAAAACCCTCACATATAGTAACCTGAGCTCAGGATTGAACCGGAGAAGCTGTTCAGCTGTTGCTACCCACTGCACCACCAAACCATCTTAAAGAACCAGCCTAGGGCTTTGGTCTTTTATATTATGCTTACTATATTATATTATATTAATATGCTTTTTATCATTTGTAGTAAGTTTCATGGATTTATAGTCAATTAATTACTGCAATGACTAATACATAATATATTAGTTATCTGTAACACGTCTCATGAGGTTCTTGTGATCATGAGTCCTTTGCCTTAATTTTCTGTGACAGAAACATAAAATATTTTTTGTTACATAGGCCTACTTTTCTGTTATTTGTGCAAGTTTCTTGATGCAACAATATATTTATCCAGATTAGAGAAGGACTGCATTTTCTGGCATCTGGCCCACCTTAAAATGTAACCCTCATGTAACAGTTTCTTTTTGATTGTCCAAAATGATTGATATTTTAGCCTTGGGGGGCACGGTGGCTTAGTGGTTAGTATGTCTGCCTCACACCTCCGGGGTTCGTGATTGAATTCCGCCTCAGCCCTGCATGCTTGGGGCTTGCATATTCTCCCTGTGCTTCAGAGGTTTTCTCCAGGTACTCTGGTTTACTGCAAAAGGACTGCTTTTTTAGGCTGATTTGCATTTCCAAATTGTCTGTAGTGTGTGAATGTGTGTGCGATGTGACCTGAGTTCTCTGGGATAGGCTCCAGGTTCCCCCGCGACCCTGTGTAGGACAAGCGGTATGGAAGATGGATGGATGGAAGAATTTTAGCCGTTTAGTTATTGACTGTTCCAAACATAAATGGTAGTTATATCTGTGGTTCCAAAACACACTGAATTAGCATGCGTCTTGACCAGGGGTGACCAAGTCCAGCCCCAGGGGAGTGAATAAGTGCTGTAATTCATCAAATTAAAGCCAAATATACCCAATTATTATTGTGGAAAATGTCCTGGTTATGCTAAAAAAAAGTATTCGAGAGTCCGGGGTTTAAGATGTCAAAAATCAGACTTTATTAAAACACCATAAAGCCGAGATGACTGCAGACCATCTGACAAATACAGTCAATGCATCAGTTTTTATACATTTCTAAAGCAATGATCTCATTTAGGCGGGGTTTCCCCATTTTTTCTTTAGTCACACCTCTGGCGGCTCGCCACAATTATGTTTCATTCTATGGATCTCGTAAATAACTGTGGCGCCAGGTCTGCCAGTTTATTTTTTAAAAAGTTTCATGGCCTTTATTGGTTTCGACTATTTACAATGTGGTCATGGTCGTCATGCTCAGCTGCACAGAGAGAATGCACTTTCAGCTAAAGACAGTACAGAGTGGTACAGGAGGTGAGTTTCACACAAACTGAGATCATACACTAACCTGGCCTGCTTTTACCTTATACTAAAAGGTTTCATTTCCTGATTAATTTCATCCAGTGGTTAATTGCATCATAACTGATTTATTGGTTAATACATGAAAATACTTGGTTAATATATGAAAATACACTATATTATAAATCCAAATATATCCAATATACTGCAGTAGACATCTGTATGACTGTGTGTGTGTGTGTGTGTGTGTGTCTGTGTGTAGGCTATATATCCGGCCCTACGGTATTTTGATGAGGTCTACTGTAGTCTGCCCCCCTTTGAAAAAAGTTTAGGCATCCCTGCTCTAGACCGTAGATTAGGTCAGTTAAACGCGCATGCGCAGTACCATACGTTTGTGTACGCGCAAATTCAACATTGTCTGCATAGCATTTGTTTTCGCACGGTTATAATAGCAATTTAAATACTGCATTTCATTAAAATGGAAAAGGAATGAAACCCATAAGGTGGATGTCAGCGCTTTAGAGAGCCATTTTCCGGCTGCGTACTCCTTGTAAGTAAAGTTTTGTTTACAATTGATTTGTGCACGCGGACAACACACAGCGGCCACAGTGTATTGTTGTGCACGCGGAGAATTTATTTAAACGTGTCTTTTGCAGGAGCACTCGGTCTGGTTTAGTGATAGAGGGACATGTCTAACATAAGGACAAATATGTTCATGAAAACATTGTTTGGCTACCACAGACTAGCAACACGCCGGATTACCCTTATTCTTTTGAAAGAAAAGTGTGAGGCGTAGTAGTTGTTCCAACAAAGATTTAGATGTAATCTGGATTAAATCCAAGTTTATCTATTACTCGAGATCCACCACGTTGTAATCCGTACTCAGAAATGTAAATAACTGCTTTTAAACAACAGTTAATCCTGGTTTTATTGTTTTATCTTGGATTGAATCCGGATTCGTAGTTCATTACTTTAAAACATATTTAAATTTCAATGATCAGCTAATATGGTTTTGGTAATAATTGGTCTCCAGAGTAACATTGTTGCTATTCCCTTATTTAGACTGGCGAATCCATCATTGTGGACAGAATTAATCAAATGTTAACACAGTGTCTGAATATATTCAGTTGTGTGTCTTTCTGAAAATCTAGTAGTACTAAGTCTAGCTATCTGCGCTTAATCCTTGGAGACTCATGGATGGGTGAGTCTGATTGAATGAAATGAGGGGAAAAGTCTCACAAATGTAAGAAACTGAGACCTTAGTGAGTTGCAAAAATATTTAGCTATTTCAGACATTACTACTATTGTTGAACTCATCGCCGTAACCCACTGTACAGCCCACCAGTTCAACCAACATTGCTGCTGTGTTGTACTTAGTAATGTTTTTGTAGTAATACTGAAAAGTCAAATGATTAAGGGTTCAAAAATCGCCACAGTAGGACTTAAGAATCAATGAGCCGATTAAGAACTATAATTCAATTCAATTCAATTTTATTTGTATAGCGCTTTTAACAATGGGCATTGTCCCAAAGCAGCTTTACAGAAATATATATTCAGGATATAGATTTTAAATGTGTGAATTTATCCCCATCGAGCAAGCCAGAGGCGACGGTGACAGGGAAAAACTCCCTGAGACGATATGAGGAAGAAACCTTGAGAAGAACCAGATTCAAAAGAATGAATGCCGTTTTGTATGGCATTTAATGTTTTTCACACCTGTGATTGCTTTTCTGTAATGAAATCACACAGTGAAATGTAATGCGGTGGCTGGATTGCTTTAAAGGTGGACCACATTCACTTCAATTATATTTTATTTATATAATGCTTTTAACAATGGACATTGTCACAAGGCAGCTTTACAGAAATTCAGAAACATAAGAAACAAGCCAGAGGTGACGGTGGCAGGGAAAACTCCCTGAGAGGACATAATGATCCTTAGTACGAACATCAGTCATTTTTGATTTCATTAGAGTTTTAAGCTTTAAGTCTCTAAGTGGAGTCATCCACTTCATAATGAACGAGACTTGGGCATAAACTGTTTTCACTGAGTTCCAAGTGAGACCATACACAGCAATCTTGCAGGAATCTTTAGGCTAGGTAGGGCCGTCTTCAGCAGCAGCAAATAATTCTCAGGTGAAGGACGCTCTATGCCCATGAACCCTCCAGATCTGTGCATTTACCGTGTTTTTACATCATGGCACAGTGAAATTTTTTGCAAGACTTTTTTGCAAGTTATACTGAACACCAAACTAATTTCCCTATTGATGAAAATACCATCTACAAGATGTTAAATAAAAGTGCGTCACCTCTACTAATGCCTTCAGTATTTAAAACTGCAATGAATGGAAAGGTGATTTTGACTGGCAAGTGAGTACTTAAATATGTTTAAATACTGAATACATTAGCAGCGTAGGTTTAAAAGCCAAAGCAATTAAACACAGGAAACACATTTTTATTCTTTTAAATAAATATGTGTTCTTTTAAAAACGTTTAATTGTTTTTGTGTTTTTTATTGCACTTCTCTCTGCATTTTGTGTGCAGCTGTGGAAGGACGGCGTTAGAAAAATATTCAAATTGCTAAGTCTTAAAGAGAATCGACTGCTTATAAAAGTCGCTTAAAACCGTGTGTTTCCTTGATGTGCCAGTCTTGCCTTCGCATATTTTGCAATATATTTATATAGTGCATTATATAGTGCAAACTGAGGAGGAAATGGAAGCCAAGAACTGCCTGGCCATGGCTATTATTGCTTTTCTCGTGTGTCTGTCAGGGAGAGAACAGGCGGGACTAGGAAACAGTAAAATCTGTGTCTGATCTTTTTCAGTGCAATTGACAAAATGTGTTTAGAATAATGCCACTCGCAATCTGTCTGTAAAAACAGATTCATTTTAATTGTTCATGATGTAACTATCATATCGCCCATCCCTATGTTTACTGAAAAGCTTTTGAGTGAGACATCGATTAGTTCCTGGCTGCATTAGACTCCAGTGGAAATCTTAAGAAGCAAATGTCAGACACTAAAGAAGATTTGGGGTACTTGCGAAAAAATGTGTAAATTAGCCTTTTCACTTAGTCCCCAGGATAACCACTGGAACATTTTTGTTGTTGTTAAAAATAGTTCCATAACACATAGTACACATAGTAACGATAGTATTCCGGAAAGCAGAAATAAATAAAATCACGTTGGCTTACTCTAACCGAGTTAACTCTTGTTGTAAGAGGGTAAATAAATCACTTTTTAAAGTGCTTATATACTCTGAGAAAGTGGTTAAAATATACTTTTTCCCCAAACAGCTCAGCTTCACCCATGAGAAAGAATTTGGCTTGGCATCTCTGAGTAAATGTTTAGATCAACATCAGGTCCGTACCACTCCAGAGGAGGTGAGTAATTGATGTGATCTGAGTAGACCATTAATAATTAATAATGATAATAAAAAATAAGGATAAAATAATTTTAAATTACTGTTATACACTGATCAGCCATAACATTAAAACCACTGAAAGGTGACGTGAATAACCTTGTTTATCTTGTTACAGTAGCAAGGATATAGTAACTCAAATAACCACTCTGAAAACTATCTAAACATCGAACCTTGAGGTGGATGAGCTACAACAGAAGAAGACCACATCAGGTTCCACTCCTGTAAACCAAGAACAAGAATCTGAGGCTATCCTGGACACATACTCACTGATACTGGACAGATGAAGACTGGAAAAAGACCAGGTGATTTTTTTTTTTTTCCCCCTCATCTTCAGCTTTCCAGTTTGGTTGAGCCTGTGACCTTGTTCTTGGCTGAAAGGAGTGGAACCTGATCTCCTGCTGTTGTAGCCCATCCACCTCAATGTTTGATGTATTGTGCATTCTCAGATGCTTTTCTGCTCACCATGGTTGTAAAGAGTGCTTATTTTAGTTACTATATCCTTCCTGGCAGCTCAAAACAGCCTGGTGATCTCTCTCATTAACAAGGTGTTTCAGCCTGCAGACCTCTTCACACAGGAGGTTTTTTTTTTTTTTTTTTTTTTTGTACCTATGTAAACTCTAGAGACTGTTGTGTGTGAAAATCTCTGGAGATGAGCAGTCTCTGAGATAATGAAACCAGCCCATGTAGCACCAACAAGCATGCCACAGTTAAAGTCACAGAGATCACAATTTTTCCCCATTATGATGTTTGATATTAACATTAACTGAAGCTATTTACTTGTATCTATATGATTTTATGCATTCTGCTTCTGATACATGATTGGCTGATGGATGGTGAGTGTGTGTCTGTGTGCATATACACAAACGATATTTCATCATGAGTAATTCTTAATATGCAATTACAGCAGATGGTGTATCTGTGAGCAGGATGACAATGAAGAAAAAAAGTTCACACAAGTGAGTAACTGTTAAGGTTGTATGAATAACTTACTTGGAAAGTTCTTGTGAACAGAAAT
The DNA here is from genome assembly GCA_023630585.1 of Cranoglanis bouderius. Taxonomy (NCBI): domain Eukaryota; kingdom Metazoa; phylum Chordata; class Actinopteri; order Siluriformes; family Cranoglanididae; genus Cranoglanis; species Cranoglanis bouderius. The sequence continues at coordinate 3,672,800 of CM042556.1, read as the reverse complement.
TATGAAGAGAAATAAGATGATGCATTATATTTGATTTGACAATGGCTATAACAGTTGATGACCTGTATCTCTCTGTTTAACTAGGCATAAGCACAAGCATCGTGTGGAGATAAGCAGGTCAATAATTCCACCTGTACGAAACATTGTTGGCTGCAGGATAAAGCACAAGTGGAAGGAGGATTGTTACAGTCCGATATCATATTGGTCTGGGACAGTGCTAGACCAAATTCCAATAAACCCTTCCCTCTACCTTATCAAGTATGATGGCTTTGATTGTGTATATGGCCTGGAGATTTTCAGAGATGAGAGGGTTCAAGGTCTTGAGATCGTGCCTGACAAAATTGGTATGTATTTTTAAAGAAATATGAAGGCCTATTCATTCAGGTGATTTTAAATGTTTTGCAGTAGTAGGTCAAGGTACGAATCAAGTACATTTAGATATTCAGAACTACTGACAACCCTCAAATCAGTAGTGGAATGTCCAATTAATATACTACTGCAACATAAACTGTCATACTAACGAGATGGAGCTCATAGCACCTGTGAGCCGCAGTGGAGTCTGTCAGTGGAAAAGCAATGACTATGTCCACAATAACTTTGAAAAATTAATTGTGATGTCATTTGTCATCATATATATATTGTGTCATCATATACAGTAAGCTAGCCTCTATGTGAAATACCATGTACTTTGGACATTAAAATATATAATTTTTTAATTGTGTATTTGAATATACTTTTATGTCTTTAAAATATGCCCTGTTTTTATGCCCTCCCTTTTCATAATAAATTATTAATTTTGTACATACTGCACACACACAGGTGCATCTCAATAAATTAGAACGTCATGGCAAAGTTCATTTATTTCAGTAATTCAACTCAAATTGTGAAACTCGTGTATTAAATAAATTCAATGCACACAGACTGAAGTAGTTTAAGTCTTTGGTTCTTTTAATTGTGATGATTTTGGCTCACATTTAACAAAAACCCACCAATTCACTATCTCAACAAATTAGAATACTTCATAAGACCAATAAAAAAAACATTTTTAGTGAATTGTTGGCCTTCTGGAAAGTATGTTCATTTACTGTACATGTACTCAATACTTGGTAGGGGCTCCTTTTGCTTTAATTACTGCCTCAATTCGGCGTGGCATGGAGGTGATCAGTTTGTGGCACTGCTGAGGTGGTATGGAAGCCCAGGTTTCTTTGACAGTGGCCTTCAGCTCATCTGCATTTTTTGGTCTCTTGTTTCTCATTTTCCTCTTGACAATACCCCATAGATTCTCTATGGGGTTCAGGTCTGGTGAGTTTGCTGGCCAGTCAAGCACACCAACACCATGGTCATTTACCCAACTTTTGGTGCTTTTGGCAGTGTGGGCAGGTGCTAAATCCTGCTAGAAAATGAAATCAGCATCTTCAAAAAGCTGGTCAGCAGAAGGAAGCATGAAGTGCTCCAAAATTTCTTGGTAAATAGGTGCAGTGACTTTGGTTTTCAAAAAACCAACACCAGCAGATGACATGGCACCCCAAATCATCACAGACTGTGGAAACTGAACACTGGACTTCAAGCAACTTGGGCTATGAGCTTCTCCACCCTTCCTCCAGACTCTAGGACCTTGGTTTCCAAATGAAATACAAAACTTGCTCTCATCTGAAAAGAGGACTTTGGACCACTGGTCAACAGTCCAGTTCTTCTTCTCCTTAGCCCAGGTAAGACGCCTATGACGTTGTCTGTGGTTCAGGAGTGGCTTAACAAGAGGAATACGACAACTGTAGCCAAATTCCTTGACACGTCTGTGTGTGGTGGCTCTTGATGCCTTGACCCCAGCCTCAGTCCATTCCTTGTGAAGTTCACTCAAATTCTTGAATCGATTTTGCTTGACAATCCTCATAAGGCTGCGGTTCTCTCGGTTGGTTGTGCATCTTTTTCTTCCACACTTTTTCCTTCCACTCAACTTTCTGTTAACATGCTTGGATACAGCACTCTGTGAACAGCCAGCTTCTTTGGCAATGAATGTTTGTGGTTTACCCTCCTTGTGAAGGCTGTCAATGATTGTCTTCTGGACAACTGTCAGATCAGCAGTCTTCCCCATGATTGTGTAGCCTAGTGAACCAAACTGAGAGACCATTTTGAAGGCTCAGGAAACCTTTGCAGGTGTTTTGAGTTGATTAGCTGATTGACATGTCACCATATTCTAATTAGTTGAGATAGTGAATTGGTGGGTTTTTGTTAAATGTGAGCCAAAATCATCACAATTAAAAGAACCAAAGACTTAAACTACTTCAGTCTGTGTGCATTGAATTTATTTAATACACGAGTTTCACAATTTGAGTTGAATTACTGAAATAAATGAACTTTTCCATGACATTCTAATTTATTGAGATGCACCTGTACATATCTGTCAAAGTATCATAAAAAAGAAAAATAATAATTGAACTGAGTTTTTTCACAGATTCAAATCTTTTTTTTGTTGCTGTATTGACCACCTGTATTTCACATTGTCTTTTGCACTTTTAATATAAAAAAAAGGATCTTGCTATTGTGATTACTCAGTTGTATTAACAGCTATATTATCCTGTATTCTAGCTCCATATCGAATAAGTGATGCTCGTCTAGCTGAGAGAATGTTGGGTCGAGCTGTGGAGCACCAGTTTGAGACGGACGATGGATCAAAGAATGGCTGGAAAGGGTTGGTGCTTGCCAGAGCTCCCGTCATGCCCACATGGTTTTTCATTACTTATGAGAAGGACCCTGTTCTTTACATGTACCAACTTCTTGAAGACTATAACGAAGGTGACCTTCAAATACTCCCAGACTCAGGTGAGTGATTGTTGCTGTGTGGTACTCATGTAAAGCAGTAAGTTATGTAAGGGTAAGCAGTAAGGGTGTAATTTATTAATGACTTAGCAAAGATTAAGTCAACCCGTATTTAAATTCAACAAATGCAAAGCACCTAAATCTGTTGCTCAATCCTGTTTAGCAGATGGAAAGTTATCTACAAAGGGGAGCAGCTGCTCATGTAGCTTAAGTGTGCATCATTGTTAAAAGGGAGGAAACTCACATAAACTAACACCAGTCTAATGATTAAAGATATCCATTCAAAGACTGTTTAAGAGGCCTAAACCATGCCCTATGGCATGATTATTCGCTTCTGCTGCTGTGTCAGCAAGACAAAAACTGGTTTGTACTGATATTGGCAATATTACGGCGCCACTGAAGTGACCTGTGAAAAAAAAAAAAAAAATTTACAGAGACGTTACAGTTTCCGGTGTGTGTACAGCTGTCTTCAGTTTGCGTCATGTCGCTCTGTGATTACATAAAGAACAGAAGTAATGTCTTTGTATCGAAGGCCAACTTTAAAATATATGTCTATAAATTCATGCGCATCCATGCTCTCGGTTTGTTTACGTGTAAATGAACGATGGCAATGACGCAAACAGAAGAGAGCTATACACACACCGGAAACTTTAACGTGTGCGTACGAGAAACTTTTCGTTTTTTTTTTTTTCTTTTTCTTTTTTGCACAGGTCACTTCAGGGGCTCCGTACAATATTCCATCAAAATACATAATATTAAACATTTCTTAGGACAAAGATGTTCCTTCACATTACAGTTCAACATATGGGTCATTTTAAAATTCGCTCACAGCTTAACCTTCCACTGTTGTTTCTCCCCTTTTTTCCCCCTTCATTCCTCTACTTTGCTGTAGAAATGTTACATGTGTAACCTTTTGTTCTACTTTATAATGTTCCATGCTGCCACAGAGGTTTCCTTTAGACCTACTGGAGGCTGTATGTGGAAGTCATCATGAGGGTTTGTAACATGTCCTGACAGTACAGCTCTCCAGGCAGTAATAGACAGCGTTCATAAACACTGCTGGAAATTATTGGGTGTGAGAATCACTCCAAGGTGGTTTTCACACTAGGCACGTTTGCTGCAGTCCGAATCCAAGAGCGATTGTTGCCAGTGCCCCCTGCATCATTGTTCTGGTTCCAGACTCACTTAATTCTATCAAATTCTGGTTCATTTGCGTTCATCTTATGTCATCACAAACACACATGGAGAAAACAAAGTAACTCACCATATTTTTTGTTTTTTATTATTTTGCAAAGCAGTGGACTTCTCAGTCCCACAAGATCCCCTGCCACTCATGGTGCATGTGTGTTGTGGAAACACACATGATGTCATCATCGACTAAAACACATGCACAGGTTGCTTTACTTCCCAAACAAGTGCGGACCAGAGTACGAATTGCATTCACATTCGTGGGAATCACGGCTCAGTTCCAGTGCAACCGAACTCCTACAGGTAGTCTCAGGTTCGGTACCACGATGCGCTTCCCGGGCCGCATGACAGCTTTCACATTAGCAATTTTTCATGAAAACTGTGCTCTGTTTCAGACTGAACTGCCAGTGTGAAAGCCCCCTAAGCCCCCTATACTGATTCCTGTTGAGGATGAGAATACTGGTGCTCTTCTTTACTGAGGACAGGACTCCTGTTCTCTTGAAATCACTCTATATCATCAATCATTCAATAGAACAGAAAACTGTTCTATTGAATCACTCAATTTTTTTGTTTATATTCTACACTAAGGATAAGACTTGCTCAAAGTCCTGATTCCTCATGATCTTCAAAGTCCTCACAGTCATCATTACCTACGTTTGAGTATGCCTGGGCTATAATTTCCTTTACCGAACTGGGCTAACCTGTAAAAAACAGCAGAGTCCCTTTATGGTGTTCCCTAAAGCACATAATAGCTAATCAGTAAACATAGGGGTGGCTTGGGCATAGTCTGATCTGTAGGTGCAGATACGTACACAAATTATTAATATGATGCAGTGCCAATACTATTGGCAGAAATGTTGGGTTAAGCCACGGTGTGACATGTTTGAACTTGAGTCCTCAACATAGAGACTGTGCTGACTGATAATGCATAAAAAACTTTTTGTCTTCTTCACTTCAACTTCTGTTCTTCTATGGGTGATTCACATTAGACTTCCATGTATATGTGCCAATCCTTGGGCACAGGACTGCTGCAACAACTCAGGAGGTCTGCCGTTTATTTGCATTGGCCTGATGATAAATAGGCAGTTTTAAGACAGAATGTGTGCATCTGTCCATTTGTTTGTGCCCCACTGCTGGTTGGTGTAAAACACCACTGCCATATTGGCCTGCAGTAGTATGTGCAACCCCCTTAGTGGTTCCTAAAAAAATGTTGCAACATTAGTGAGACAGCTTTCATTTAAAGGATGTTGTTATGCGGAGCACTCAGCCAACACCCAAACAGTCACCCAAACATGTTGCACCGATTATCTTTGTGACTTTTAGGCCTAATTCTTTCATATAAGAGACTGAGAGCTTTGTCTGGCTTATCACCTGCTGTCCAGATAAAATGAGTACGCACAGACCCTGGTGTTGCAGGGATTCTAGCTTATACAGCTAAAACAAAGGGTATGTTTCCCTGTTAATATACTGCTGATAGTTGGTATTCCATATCAGTTGGGATGTGGAAATGCTTTTTTCCATTCTAAGTTTACTACTACTCCCATTACATCTGGTAAGGGTAGCGCACAGAATGGCAGTTATTCCTAGAAGATATTTCAGCTTCTTACACTCTTTACAAATAAAGGTTCCAATTAGAACCAAAAAGGGTTTTTCAGCCTGATGCCATAGGAGAACTATTTTAAGTTGCACAAATAACCTTTTACTCTCAGGGTCTTTAGAGAACCATCTATTTACTGGTGTTTTAAAGAACCCAGAAATGGTTCTTTACAGCAGTGCCACAAGGAACCATGTTACCATAAGTTCTCCAAAAAACCCTTAGTTCGTGCTTTAGGGAACCAAAGTAAGGTTCTTAAGAGTGATGTCAGGAGAACCTTTTCCAGTCCCACAAAGAACCTTATATGGGTTCACTTTAACCTGTTATGGGATGATACCTTGATGAACTAATACACTGCTATGAAGGACCTATAGTGAAATATAAAAAACTTCTTTAATCTCCAAAGAACCATATAGCTCAACTCAAAACCCTATTCAGTGAAAAATGGTTCTTGACAAGAAGAAGATTCTTTGGTGCTGTAAAGAACCATTGAAGAACATTTATTTTTAAGAGTGTAGATCCAGAATGGGGCAGTTTCCACCTTGTTTTTATTCCTTCTTCTTTTGGAATCAGATCATTTGTATTGCCAGTTCCACCAGTAGTAACAGCAGTCAATATATCCATTTGGCGTGGGTCTTGCACCTTTGTGGAGTGTACCCAGGTGTTTGGTGGTGGTGAAAATGTAAGCTATTTTCAGATAAGATACTTCTTTTAGATAAGATTAACTTGATTAATATGTGAAGTATGCCCTGGAAGCATGGTCATGCTCTAATCTAGCACGAACTGTAGTGCTCTGGATTTCTATGGCAGCACCACTGTGGACCACACTATCTTATGTAACTCCCTGCATCCACTGTTGTGGTTTCTGAATTCCAGCTTTGCTGGATTAGTGTGATGGCTCAGAGGGTTTCATTTAAGAATGACTCTTTCTTTTTGAACAAGTCACTCAGCTGAACAAATCACCCCACTACTTGCAAATGCATGCCAGGGAATGGGGTTCTAAAGCAGTCATGTGGTAGTGTGCTTAAACGAAAACAAAGATGTTAATGGCCACATTTTTATGGCAGAAATAATCAGGCACAGATACAGTGTTTTGAAGTAGAGTGTATTGTTTCTTTAGCATTCGTTTAGCATTCGTTCCAACGTAAAGTCCCCTTCGAAAGTATTGGAACAGCAAGGCCAATTCTTTTGTTTTTTTGCTATACACCGAAGATATTTGGGTTTGACATCAAAAGATGAATGAGATGATGGATCAGAATTTCAGCTTTCGTTTTCTGATATTTACTTCTAGATATGTTAAACAACTTAGAACATGACAACTTTGGTGGCAGACAACCCAATTTTGGGGTGAGCAGAATTATTGGAACAGATAATTGCCAACCAAATAACACTTATTATACCACAGCACTGTTGAATTCTCGATTCTGATTGGCTGACGGACGTTCTGAGGTGTGCAATTATTTTTCAGTAAATGCACAGCTAAAGTAGTTCCAGTTAGGTCTTTACCTCATTACAGTTCCATAGCACTTCACTAAGTTATCTGAAATAATGGAAAAGTTAGCCTACTGTCCGTCACAGCACACACATTGAACAACAAACAAAATGACAGAAAATTTTGATTTTCCAGAAATAAGTAAGTAATAATTGACGACCGACCATTGAATTTTTCGAAAAATAATGTACACCTGAGGTGGTAATGTGGCCACGAGGCGAAGTGGAGGCTTTAGCCATTGATATGCAGTTATTGGAGAGAAAGGGAGAGCAAGAAAAAAGAGAGAGAGTGCGCGAGAGAGCATATGTGATTGCAGTAATGAGACAGAAAAGCTGGTGAATAATTATCAATATTTATTTATTTACTTATTTATTTATTCGTTGTGTTTTCTGCAGTAATAAAAAATGAAAAACCCTGTGAACAAGTAGGCCTATCGATATTTATTTATTTATTTGTTTGTTTGTTCTATTTTTATATTATCAGCATGAAATGGAAAAATACAGTGATCTCTCTCTCTCTCTCTCTCCCTCTCTCTCTCTCTCTCTCTCCCTCTCTCTCCCTCTCCCTCTCTCTCTCTCCCTCTCCCTCTCTCTCTCTCTCTCTCTCTCTCTCTCTCTCTCTCTCTCTCTCTCTCTCTCTCTCTCCAATAACTGGATATCAATGGCTCAAGCCTCCGTTACTAGTTTTAAAATGACGTTTTGGAATTAGCAATGGAGGCTTGAGATGGGATTTGTAATAAATTGGTTTCACACACGAGCGTTTTAAGGACAAAAACCTGACAAATGTCTTGAAATAAAACATGTGAACAATGTCTTGAGGTGTGGTAACTGTGGTATAAGAGGAACAGTTGACTCCGGTCCGTTGAATTATTACAAAATAATGCACACACGAGGTGTAACGGCCACTCCGCTTGGTGACCGCAGATGAAATATATGCTCAGCTGGGTTAAGGTCTGGTGATTGACTCGGCCAGTCTAAAACCTTCCACTTTTCCCCACTGATGAAGTCCTTTGTTGTGTTGGCAGTATGTTTTGGATCATTGTCTTGCTGCATGATGAAGTCCCTCCCAATTAAATTGGATGCATTTCTCTGTAAATTGGCAGACAGAATGTTTCTGTGGACTCCTGAATTAATTCTTCTGCTGCCGCCATGCCATTTACCTCATCAGTAAAGATTATGAGACTGTTCCAGAAGCAACCATGCAAGCCCAAGCCATGACACCGCCTCATTCTTCAATGAATTGTTTGCAAATTCCAATCGATTCTTCCTGCTGATGAGTGGTTTGCATCTTGTAGTTCTAAGATTCTACTTTGCACTCAAGTTATTGCTGACAATATCATTTGTACTAAAAACCTTTGTGTTAAATTGAAATGGAAGCATTTTCATTAGTGGTCTCAGACCTTTGGTCCCGTGTGTGTGTGTGTGTTGGAATACTTAGAAGGCAGCTATATTTCTGATAAATGTAGGATGTCAGTGTTTCTCTCAGAAGCACAACCATACTCATCATTTGAAAATGCACATGCCTACCTTAAATTTCTCCATTTTACAGAAGACCCCACTGAAGTTAAAGAGGCTGGTGAAGTTTTTGACAGTCTTGTTGGAAAGCAAGTGGAGTATTCGAACGAGGATGGCGCACAGAGGACCGGCACAGTTATTCATCAGGTTCAGGCTAAGCCATCTGTCTACTTCATTAAATTTGATGATGACTATCATATCTATGTTTATGACATGGTTTGAGTTTGGTTGACATTGGTTGTTGTCTTGCTTGCTCTCTTGTGAACGTGCAGCCAACAGCAACTTGACTGGTTCTTGTTTGTGTTCGTTAGATTTTCAACTACTTAAGGGTTTTGCTGCTACCTTTTGAAAAATTATTTTGTCTTTCCTTACACTAATTATATCATGGCCTTTATGCAAGGCATAAAACAACCATATGTACTGAATTGTTTTCTATTAAAGGAATAAAAACTCAAATATGACATGGATATTTATTGGACCTCTTATTTATATTGTGGTGATGTATTCCATTATTCTGAATGTTTTAAAATGATATATATGAACTAAAAAATTATTTTAAAATTAATTAATTAAATAAAACAAATTAAATCAAACTAATTAAATGATATATCAGGAATGGTAGGGTCTTCCAGGTGTTGCAAAAATAAAGAAGGGTATTATGTACAAACTTCCTGGTGTTTCTGATTTTCAGAACATTAAGCATATATGCACAATTAATTCCGCTGATATACTGCAAACATATTTTTTATTCTGGGTTTTAAATATTAGGCTAGCTTTTATCTACTGTACAATCATCTTTATCTCGCATACACTATATATCCAAAAGTATGTGGACACCCCTCGTAATTACTGGGTTCAGGAGTTTGTCACACTCACTGCAGGTGCATAAAATCCAACACACAGCCAGGCAATCTCCACAGATAAACATTAGCAGTAGAATGGGTTGTACTGAATTGCCTATTATTGTAAAATGGATGTGTCTAGGAGCAACAACAGCTCAGCCAGTGGTCGATCATGTGTAAAAATTGCATGTCCTCTGTTGCATCACTCACTAGATATTTCCAAGCTGCCTCTTGAAGCAACTACAGCACAAGAACTTTGCGTTGGTAACCTCATGAAATGGTTTTCCAAGGCTGAGCCGCCTTACACAAGCCTAAGATCACCATCTGCAAGTGTCTGCTGGAGTTGGAGTGGTGTAATGCATGAATGGTTATTAATATTAATATATATTTTTTCTTTTCTTTTTTTGGGCCTGCCATCACCCCCCTACTTTGGGGGGGACCTTTAAGACTTTATTTATTTTATTTTATTTATGTTTTCATATGTGTTGTACTTTGTATTTAAAAGTTAATATGGGTGAGTGATGGGTGTAAGACATGGAGAGGACAGTTATAAGACGGAGTTGTAGACAAGATAAGACAGTAGATGTGATTGGGATATGGTACTTATCAAAGCGATGGGTTGGGGGGGCGGGGGGGGTAAGTGGGGGAAGTGTGTAATATTTGTAATGTCAGTTGAGTTAATAAATATGTATAACACCAACTTTGGATTCTGTGAGTCACCTGACTTTTTGTTTTGAAGAAGGCGGTTGCAGCACGCAAACCCAAGAATATTACTGAACTGGAGGTCATTGCTCATGAGGAATGGGCTAAGATTCCTCAGGAACACTGCCAGAAGCTGGTGTCTGGCTTTGCATCTCGTTTGCAGCAGGTCATAATAGCAAAAGGGTGTCTACTAAGTACTAAAGATGATTACCATGAATTGAGCTATTTCAATTGCTTTTGTTCTATTTGTTCATTGCAAACAGACGAAAGTCTGACAGTTTGACAATAAACCTGATTTGCAGTGGGGGTTGAATAATTGATTGCAACTGCATTTCATGTCTGAGTCTTTGTATTAGGAATCGGGTTTTTTTCATTTATGAGGGCATTATATTCTAATGTGAGTTTCCTTAATTCCATTTCTGTGCTTTCTGTGGGGTTGATTGCATTAAACGTTCTAATTCCTTAATTTTTTGTTCTAACTTATTTTCATTTTCAGTGTTTTCCTTTTTCTTGTATGATGCATAGGATATTATTTTTCCTCTGAGAACAGCTTTCCCTGTTTCCCATAGTAGTATTGGTGGGGTTACTGTTGAATCATTTATTTTTGTGAAGGATGCCCATTCTCTTGTGATAAAGCTATCAAATTCCAGATTTCCGAGCAGTGATGTATTAAAACGCCATCTAAAAACTTCTAAAATCTAAAAACATCTAAAAAATTCTGAAGGTGATTTCTATTCCAGGTGAAGGATACAGGTGTATGATCACTGATTGTAATAGAATGAATTTGTGTGATTGATATAGCTGTTATTAATGAGTTACTGGTTATAAAATAATCAACGTGAGAGTGTGTACTGTGAGCTGGTGAGTAATACGTGTATTCCTTGGTGTGTGGGTGTTGCAGTTGCCAACAATCGCCAAGACCAAAGTCAGACATATATTGCCTTATTGTTTCGGAGGTCTTCCAGTTCCGTGTCCTTTGTGTACTAGTTGTTTTAGTGTACAAGGGGTTGTCTATATTTGGTCCATATATATTTGCTATGGTTATCGGGGTGTTGTTGATAGAGATGTTTATTATGATGTATCTGCCTTTGGGGTCGGTAATAGTAGTGTTGTGTATGAATGAGATTTTTCTGTTTATCAAAATTGCTACACCTCTTTGTTTGGTGCTGTAGTGGGCAGAGAAAATGTGGTAGAATTGTGGAATGTGTAGTTTGTGACTGTCTGATTCTGAGAGATGTGTTTCTTGAAGTAGGCTGTGTTTCTTGAAGTGAGAAGTAGGTGTTTCTTGACGTGAGATGCTGTAGTACTTTGGTTTTTTTAATCTGATAGCCAGTACAATGGCCGTTCCAAGTCAGGAATTTGATTGATGTCATGTTTTTGGGAGAACTCTTGCTGTGTTTATCAGTGGTGTACTATAGTTGTATGTTGTTGCTATGCTAATAGGTTTATGTGGGTGTTGCTGTGAAGCCGCTAGGTTACTTGTTGGTGTTATTGTATTGGGTTGTTTTGTATGTAAGCATGGTGGTGAAATACCTGGACGGGGCAGAAAAAGGAAGCTATCAACCCACAAGAAACTCTGGACCAAAATGTCTCCACTCAGGGAGCCATAAAACAAGGAATCCACACCCAGTCACCAAGGAGCCATTAAATCCAGCGTGTGCATCTGCCTTATCTCAACAAACACGGCAAGCGTTAAAGGCCTCCCTGACCCAGGGCTGAACCCTCTAGACCACAGAAACTGCTCTCAAATGCAGTGATTTAGGCCTTTTGGGCCAGACAAGTTTGCATATTCAACAGATAAGTCCAAAAAACCATACCATTAAGGCCGATAAATTCTGGAAGAAAGGAGAGACCTTCTCACAAAAATTACACATTCCACAATTCCACAAGTCTACACAAGGACTCACACATTCCACAATCAGCGCCTACCAGGAGCAACGACTGTGGGAATTAATACATCTTTGAACAACTGCAATCACCTATGTCCTACCATGTGTTGTTCTATTATCTTCATGTGTATCACCTTTAAGTTGCCACTAATTGTTACATTTAGCATGTATAAGAATAGTAGCCCTAGGAGGATCATTGTGTTTTAAATATTAGTAATGTACTTTAAGTATAGTCAAACATGTCTTGTTTGGTATGTATGTGTTCACTGAGTGATTTCCTAAATCATGAGAGTAAGGAAATTTGTGTAGATTGTTCTGGTATGTACATGCAATATTTCAGGACAAAGTTTAATCCACACATTTCACGTTTAAACCACTCATCTGCAGGGACAGTGGGCTGATTAGCATAATAGGTGGAGAATCTGGCTAACACACCGCCCAAAGACAATATTGATTGGAGGAAGCACTCTGAGCTGGGCTAGCCCAGGAAGTGTTAAAATCCTAAGAACACAAGTTTTTGGTGGCTCGCTGCTTGCTTCGCTCTCTCTCTCGTATCTCTTGCTTCTTGGCACACTTCGAAGGACGGGGTCGGCGGAGGGTCTCCAGAGCCAATCAACGTTAGGGAGATCAGATCACGTTTTGGCCTGGGGACCCAGCGAGAGCCGCCGCCTGCTTTTCAAGCCTCCCGCCTTCATTCCACTCAGCATTCCGATTGGTCTTCTGAGACGCCTCTCACCAACCAGACCGCTGACGACACCACGACGTAACAAGGAAATCAATACCCCAATACCCCAGAATCTAGCTAATCCGGTGTCTATAATAAGTTGAGCCCTTCTAAAGGAAGTGAAGATAACTTAATAAGTTGATGGTTCATTCAGATCATGATCTGTGAAATAGCATGCAACGCTAGAACTTCATTCACTCTTCATCATCACCCGTTTATGTATGCGTGTGTGTGTGTGTGTGTGTGTGTGTGTGTGTGTGTGTGCGTGCATGCGTGTGTTTATATTTTAGATCAGTTTCTATGTCATAGAATAGTTCAATAAAGTCTCGTCTGTTCTTAATTATACGTGTTCTTATTGCTTACAAGTGTCTATTGTCTTGAATTGTGATTCTGCTACATGCTCTTAAAATAATATGTCACTATGTGTAGGATATTATTGCCGGTGGCCACAGAGGTAATATCTAATCCATAATTAATGAATACACTAGGTTCAACTTATCGCTGGACGAATAGTTGATCAGTAATACTAAATTATTCAAATTTCCCTTTACGAGCTGCTCTGTTAATCTCTCCGACATCTTTGGAGGAGAATAAAGATAGCTCAACTTAAACAACTAATTTTTACTTACGTAAAATGGTGGAGAATATATCAAATTAACCCAAACAGCTAATTTTCACTACAATGCCATGGGATCATCCAAGCAACTCAGCCAAGACCTCAGAAGAAAACTGTGGCCTTCCACAAGTCCTCTACCTCCTTAGGAAACAACTGACGGCTCCACAAGCAACTGTACAAACAATTGTATGCAAATATAAAAAATCTTGGGACCACAGTCCCAAGACTGTGCATCGTTCAGGAAATAGATACAAATTAACTCCCAGGGATGAACGAACTTTGGTCTGAAAGGTTCAACAGAACCCGAAGACAACTACAAAGGAACTGGTGTAGGAGTTGGAGGCATGAGGTACCAAAATATGTACATCCACCATCCACAGAGAGTCCTACAGTGCCAAGTGGTGACAAGCAAGACCAAATTCCCATTTGAGATTTTTATGGTGATGGCAGGGTAGTTGGCCAGCCAAATGTGATTGACCAGCCCAAAATATCTGGAAATTGGAGTGATTCAGGGGCAGAATGATGATAAAGTGGGTAGCATTTCTGCCTCACAGCTCCACGGCCCACAGTTTGATCAGCTCATGCTTCCCGTTTTTTATGTTCTATGTTCTCCCATTTTGTCTGCATGGGTTTCTGCTGGGTTGTCAGGTTTCCTCCTACCTCTGAAAAGTTGGTTGAGGGTTCAATTCCCACCTCTGCCCTGTGTGTGCAGAGTTTGCATGTTCTCCCCCATGCTTTGGAGGTTTCCTCCTGGTACTCTGGTTTCCTCCCCCAACCCAAAAACATGTGTTGTAGGCTGATTGGCATTTCCAAATTGTCTGTAGTGTGAGTGTGTGTGTGATTGTGCGCTGCAATAGGTTGGCACCCCATCCAGGGTGTCCCCCGCCTCGTGCCATCCAGGCTCCCCGCGACCCTGTGTAGGATAAGCGGTACAGAAAATGGATGGATGGATAATTCTGCTTGAAATTCAATGTTCATATTGCACAATTTATTATCACATTCCACATCACAGTTATAAAAGCTTCAAAGATCTGCCAAAGTCTGCTGAAACTGAGCTTGTGTCCTATTTATTTTCTCTGACTGGTAGCACTTATGGAATGCAAGCAATGTTGACTAGACAGAAAGTTTGCCAACTTGCACAAGAGGACACTACACCAAAACGTGTCAATATGTAAATATTATTTATGCATAATACTAGGCTTGTAAAAATGTATTGCAGGCCTACTGACATTTTATGCATTTTTTTGGTCAACATTTACAGATATCTTTTCTACGGATATAATTTACCTAGTTTTGCCATCCTCTCAGACTGTAGCCTATGTATATTTGGGTAGTTTGTACTTGTAAAATGTGTTACAACTAGGCTGGGAGTATATGCATAAGTGTAGATTTGATGCTAGTATTTCTGTAGGTTGTTACTGTTTCGTTCATATTATGGCCTATGATTTTTTTAAAATTCTTAATTTCAACATATCATTGAAAGTCAAATTCCTTGGTGCTGTGGATGTGCTGAACAATTCTGCTTTCATATTTTTTAAGGGGGAGGAGTTTGCTGTAGAAGGCAGAACAGAGCAGGCACTCAGTAACTCCCTGAGGCCTTTAGGGTACCTCACAGCAAACTAGACTTGTACACATACAGACTTGTAGATACATAGTCATTTCAGGTAGCCTTAATACCAGCACAAAGTCAGTCAAGTTGATAGAAGTTTATATGGATTAAGTGCTGGCTTGCGATGCAAGTTATGCTAGTCAAGAGAGCAGCGAAAGATACAGCAAGGTGAGTGCATGATGCAAGCGCCTTAATTATATATTTGAGTGACTGATTATTTTATACATTAAATATCTATATGCTGTGTCTATAATATGTGTGTAAACTAAAATTAGTGATCTGAGCCCAAATTCCTAATGTGAAGAATGTAGTGGGAAGAATGTCTGATTGTTAGAGAAGGAAGATTGTGGGACACGTTTGATTTTGATATCGAACAATGATTATTACTGTTGGAAAAAGAACATTTACAATAATTGACCACAGGAGATAATTTGCTAGAAATACACTTGACATTTATAGAAAGTAATTTTAAGCCCCATGTCCTCAGACTTGCTATTCTGGTCCAAACTGCTATACTATTAAGTTCATAGTGCATGCAAATTACAGTTAGCTTGTAAAATTGTCCATTTATATTTTATGGTACATTTTAGAATGTCTACTGTTATAGTACCATAACTTTTTATTGTGGTTTTATATCACATGCTAAAAGGAATTTTATGCACAGGATTTCTTTGAACATCCTGCTCCTTTCATATACAAAAACAGGACAATATTCATAACCAATCCATAAGGTAGTATTACAACTTTAAGCATGACTACAAATATGTGGATGGGCAATATGTATAAACATGCACATTACTCTTACAACTGCTCCTTTATTAGGAGGGCAGTAGGTGATTTACGTGAATAGGCTGGTTATGTTGGTACTGAATACTGAGTCTTCTGGGTCACCCTAAAATGGGTCATTGCTCAAACTTTTCTAGCACCTAGTGTTTACTGTTTATTTTATTTTATTTTATTTTTTTACCCAATAAAGAACATGATACGAAAAATATTTTTAGAATATGCTGGCAAAAATATTTGGTCTATTTAATCTAAGTAACCACAGTGAAGCAGAAATGATAATATCAAAATTCTAGTGCTTATAGTGATTACAGCTTCATACAAGCTATTGAACTTTGTTGGTCTATTTTTTCTCGATAGTGATATAGAGATGGATTTGGATGTTATGGATGGATGCTCCTGGTGATATGGAAAGACTAAAGCAACCTGAAGAAACATGGAGACTTGAAGATGCTTAAAGACAAAAGTTTGACAATAGAAATTCATTTTTAGAAATGTATAATGAGAAATAATGTTAAATGAGAAATAATTAAACATGAGCCTCATATGAGTAAAAGGAAACATTTCAACCACTCCAGGCTATATTAACTCAATAAATAAATAAAATAGCCTGGTAAAAAAAAAAGTGCAACCATGCTGAAGAGATGGCTTGTGGCCATGATGGCCCGTACAAAACTTCTGATTATGGTTGCATTTTGCTTTACACTATTCCTGTATAACCCAGACTGCAGAACTCGTAGAAATCAACACCAACAAATTTTGCTCAAAGAGACCATGGATGATATGAAATATCAAGCTTTGCTGCAAGAACACGAGGAGCAATATCATCACTATACTGCAAGCCTAAGAAAGCAGATCTTCCATTTGAAATATGCTCTCAGAGAGAAACGACTTCTGCAGAAGTCTGTGCAACAGGCTGCTATAATGCATCCAATGGAGCTGGAGATAACACACAAGAGTAATTCAGAACTTGAGGTGTTCCTTCACAAGCAATTGCATCGTATGAAAAGTCAGGTAGGCATGAATATACCAAATGAGTTTGCTGCGGTGCCATTTGAGAGCTTTACACTTCACAATGTCTATCAGCTTGAGGCTGGGCTCACAAAGCATCCTGTGCAAAAAACCCTCAGAAGGGATGTGGCTGGGGCATTAGAAGCAGCTCTGCATATCCTTAATGGTCCTAAAGATAAGGATGACCTTCAGTATCGTAAGATATATTCACCGCGTGACTTCTTTGAGGGTGAGATTACCTTTGATTGCCACCTTTAGTTCATTTTCAGATGCTTTTATCCAAAGAAACTTGCATTTCTGCATTTCATAACTTATTTCTTAAAGTTAATTTACAGTGCAAGTACTCACAAATACTTTGAACAAGATTAACACAGAAATGAAGTAGAAAATCTGTTTAAACTCTTTCACTTTTTCTTGAAAGTGGTATGCTATTAACTCTTTTTGTTGTTCTTTTTTTTTTTTTACACTTTGCATTTTGCATTACACTAGGAATTTTTCATTCTGAAAGAGATAAAGGATCTCTATATGATCTCACATTCAGAGACAATACTTCTCTGGACTTCAGGAGGCTGGAACTCTTTCGGCCGTTTGCACCTCTGCAAAATGTGAAGGAAGAAGCAATCGACACATCCAGGATGCTAATAAATATAATTGTGCCATTGGCCATGAGGGTTGACACGTTTCAAGAATTCATGAACAATTTTAGGTAGGATTCAATTCTATATTCCATATTGCAATGCAACATTTTGTTAAGCCAGGTTGTAATGCTACACAAAGCTGCTATACAAAGACATACATGTTTAACCTTCACTCCTCACAGGGAAATTTGTGTTAAGGATGAAAGGATCCATCTTACTGTAGTGAATTTTGGAACAGAGAAGATAAATGAAGTAAGAAGAATTATAGAAACTGCTGCAAGGTAGCATGTGCCTATTTGATCAAGTGTATGTAAATGTGTGTAAATGAAAAAAAAAAAACCGGTAGAATATTTAATTATACAGTGGGGGAAAAAAGTATTTGATCCCCTGCTGATTTTGTACGTTTGCCCACTGACAAAGAAATGATCTATAATTTTAATGGTAGGTGTATTTTAACAGTGAGAGACAGAATAACAACAAACAAATCCAGAAAAACGCATTTCAAAAAAGTTATAAATTGATCTGCATTTTAATGAGTGAAATAAGTATTTGACCCCTTCAACTTAGTACTTGGTGGCAAAACCCTTGTTGGCAATCACAGAGGTCAGACGTTTCTTGTACTTGGCCACCAGGTTTGCACACATCTCAGGAGGGATTTTGTCCCACTCCTCTTTGCAGATCCTCTACAAGTCATTAAGGTCTCGAGGCTGACGTTTGGCAACTCGAACCTTCAGCTCCCTCCACAGATTTTCTATGGGATTAAGGTCTGGAGACTGGCTAGGCCACTCCAGGACCTTAATGTGCTTCTTCTTGAGCCACTCCTTTGTTGTCTTAGCTGTGTGTTTTGGGTCATTGTCATGCTGGAATACTCATCCACGACCCATTTTCAATGCCCTGGCTGAGGGAAGGAGGTTCTCACCCAAGATTTGACGGTACATGGCCCCGTCCATCATCCCTTTGATGCGGTGCAGTTGTCCTGTCCCCTTAGCAGAAAAACACCCCCAGGGCATAATGTTTCCACCTCCATGTTTGACAGTGGGGATGGTGTTCTTGGGGTCATAGGCAGCATTCTTCCTCCTCCAAACACGGTGAGTTGAGTTGATGCCAAAGAGCTCGATTTTGGTCTCATCTGACCACAACACTTTCACCCAGTTCTCCTCTGAATCATTCAGATGTTCATTGGCAAACTTCAGACGGGCCTGTACATGTGCTTTCTTGAGCAGGGGGACCTTGCGGGCGCTGCAGGATTTCAGTCCTTCACGGCGTAGTGTGTTACCAGTTGTTTTCTTGGTGACTATGGTCCCAGCTGCCTTGAGATCATTAACAAGATCCTCCCGTGTAGTTCTGGGCTGATTCCTCACCGTTCTCATGATCATTGAAACTCCACGAGGTGAGATCTTGCATGGAGCCCCAGACAGAGGGAGACTGACAGTTATTTTGTGTTTCTTCCATTTGCGAATAATCGCACCAACTGTTGTCACCTTCTCACCAAGCTGCTTGGCGATGGTCTTGTAGCCCATTCCAGCCTTGTGTAGGTCTACAATCTTGTCCCTGACATCCTTGGACAGCTCTTTGGTCTTGGCCATGGTGGAGAGTTTGGAATCTGATTGACTGATTGCTTTTGTGGACAGGTGTCTTTTATATAGGTAACAAGCTGAGATCAGGAGCACTCCCTTTAAAAAAGTGCTCCTAATCTCAGCTCGTTACCTGTGTAAAAGACACCTGGGAGGTAGAAATCTTCCTGATTGATAGGGGATCAAATACTTATTTCCCTCATTAAAATGCAAATCAATTTATAACTTTTTTAAAATGCGTTTTTCTGGATTTTTTTGTTGTTATTCTGTCTCTCACTGTTAAAATACACCTACCATTAAAATCATAGACTGATCATTTCTTGGTCTGTGTGCAAACGTACAAAATCAGCAGGGGATCAAATACTTTTTTCCCTCACTGAACCTGTCAAACAGGAGAATGAGATCAAGGAACTTCACTTTAATCCACCTGAATGAGACGTTTTCCAGAGGACGAGCTTTGAACATGGGAGCTCGAGCCTGGAAGAAGAGCAATGTCCTCCTATTTTTCTGTGATGTCGATGTCCACTTTACTGCTGATTTCCTAAACTCCTGCCGCATTAACTCCCAACCTGGTAGGACCACTTTCTCAAAAAGAAAGTCATTTAGATTTTGGTCTTTTATGTTTTACATTATTATATTTCAGTGTACACTGGAACATTGATACTGTTGTTTTGTTGTGACTGATATGTTGATGGTAGTGGTCATTTTTTCTTGGATCTTTTAGGTAAAAGAGTCTTCTACCCCATACCTTTTAGCCAGTACAACCCAGATGTAATTTATGGTGACCATATACCTACTCTTGAAAAACAGCAGGTGAGAAATAACACAGAACAACCCCTCCTAACCACCAGGGGCAGTGAGAATGACCTTGATACCAGGATTAGATTTGTGCCAAAAGTATTTAACGTAACTTTTCAAGAAACTAACAAAAATATACAGTGAGAAAGAAAAAAAAAAACATTCTGAAAATGAAAACAATGACCTCAGTGGCAAAAATTTAACATGGTCTTCAAATAAACTTCATTCTTTGTTAACAGTTTTTTAAGCTTTGTTTTTGCTAATCATGGTTTATGAATGCGCTGCCAGAGTTTTCGTTTACCCTTTCAAAGCTTTCGTTTACGCTCCACAAGTTTACGTTCAGCATTCTGGTACAAATCTCACGTGTGGGTGGGCTTAACAGCGATTTACTCTGATTGGCTAGTGAGATTTGGATCGACAGCTCAAGTATCCAGCTGAGGAGGAGGATGATGACGTTGATAATTATGACATTGATGATGATGACAACAATGCCACTCCTGAGAGCTTATCTTGAAAAATTTAGTATGAGACTACCCAAACCTCAAATATTAATACACATAAGACTTGTGTCAGAATGGCCAACATAAACATGCAGAGCGTAAACGAAAGCTTTGAAAACGTAAACGAAAACTCTGGCAGCGCATTCATAAACCACGATTAGCGAAAATTAAGCTTAGAAATCTGTTAATAAAGATTGCTGTTATTTGAAGACCATGTTACATTTTTGCCACTGAGGTCAGTTTCAGAGTTTTTTTTTTCCTTTCTCACTGTTTATTTTTGTTCCTTTCTTGATAAGTTACATTCAGTAATTTTGGCACAAATCTAATCCCTTGGATACCTTACTGTGCACCCTCATACCTTCCAACAGAGTCACATAGTGATGTATGATGCAGTATATGTAAAACCACTTATGGGCCTGTGACTATGTGCAGCTAGAATGTTTGAGTGGTTTGGCCTTGCCATATCACCCCACACTTTTACTGCTGAGCCAGCTAACTGGATTCTGCTAACTCTCAATACTGGGGATGGATTTTGGTTTCCCTTCATTCATCCTTCATTCTACCCTCTACGTCAAACTAACCAGCAGACTTGTTGCTACATGCCACCATGTTGATTGAGTGGTTTTCACTCACATTACTACATGCTGTTCATTGTTGTGTCTGTTAAGTTAATTGGTTCCACGTTCCCTGCTGTCTGGCTGACTAGCAAGCTAAGGGCTGCTAGTGTAGTTGAGTGGGTTTTCTTCACCATACCACGTGGTGTTTATTGCATTACACAGCACAAGGCATTACTGGGGCTGGAGTAGTTCTTCCTTCTAAGTAACAGATCCCTGGACTTTAGACTATGCTATCATGCTATATAAACAAATCATTCTACAAGATCTGTGCTCATTGTGTCCCTGAAAGCCAAAGATGGGCTCCAGCTATATGCTCACTCCCTTAACCAACTTAAGGATGTAGTGTCTGGCTTGGACATCCTCGGCATTGATAGTTCTGAGGGCGTGGATGCATGGCCGGTTAAGACCCTGATAAGACCCTGATCATGGCAGATTAAGACTCTGATTTGCAGTCAAATGTGACCCAAACACCAGAGAATAAACCAGAGAATGACTAGTTACAAATGGCCAGCGGTGAGTGATGTAGATCCTACATCACCCACCGCTGGTCATTTGCAACTAGTTAGGTGGTTTAAATTATTACTATTCATTTAAATATTCAAAATTATTCTTTTTAGTAATAATTCTATTAAATCCGTGAAGCGACTTAAGTGTAGTCAGCCATGGCATCAAGAGATTGCAGAGAGAGAGAGAGAGAGAGTCCTCAGTGTGGCACACTTCAGCACAGATTGTTATGGATCTCTCATGTTGTTTATTTGTACTAGCTGTTAAAAGCACCCTTCAGCTAAACATGCCTACACGTGTCTTTCAGCAATGGTGTAGTGGGCTCTGTAGCAAGATTTCCCAGTTTTGAATACTTCCTGATTACATATCTTTGAAGTGGATGCAAATTTTGAAAGACTACAACAGTTATGGTGGATATTTGGGTGGGAGGGGGCAGCGTTTACTAGATAATGGTATGTCCAGGGAAGCCAGGTAGTTAGCTTGCTACTGCTAATAAGCAATGCCTTTGACTTGTAGGAAAATGAATTACTCAGCAGAAATGCTTAACCAGATGCTATAAACTCTTTTGTAAGCTGAAGTTATTTCACTAAGTATCCATTATAGGCAAGTTCTCAATAAGAATGCAATTGATGTAGAGCTACATAGGTTTGTTAAAGCAATATAAACTAGTTAGTTAACTAGCAAATGAAATGGCTGCTGCAAAGATGGAGTAACTCAGACCAGAATTATCCCTCCAAATTGCCTGTAAAAAAACAACTGTCTTCTGTTAGCCTGGAAAGGTGTTCGGTTACAGAGTATGCACTTAAAAATCACTAAAGTCCTGCTATGTTTTTTCTAGGATATCACAATGCTAGTACAAGACCATTGTGTTTTATTTCCAGGAATGGCACATCAGAGGGAGACATCAAAATGCCATTTGTCATTCAGAGGTCCAGACTGGTTGATCACAGTAGGGATCCCCAAAGGTTGAATTATGTATTGGTGTATTGCATCCTGGGTATTGTAGCATTCTGGTGAAAACAGGAAAAAGACAAAATCAGGAATTCTTCTAAAAAACATACCCTAACCAATAATATATAAAATTCTAGTTTTATGCCAGAATGTCCATTTACAGTTGCAATCAAAATTATTCAACCCCCACTTTCAGCCTCAAGTGACTGCAAAAGACCTGCAGCAAGACTTGGTGGCAACAGACACTGAGGTGTGAGCCTCAGTGAGCACAGTATGGTAATGCAGAAGGTTTCCATGCCAGAACTCCAAGACGTACACCACTACTGACCCAAAAGCACAAGAAAAGTCGGCTCAAAATCATATAAATAAGCCACTGAAGTTTTGGGATTCTGTGCTGTGGAGTGATGAAATAAAACTGGAACTTTTTGGGACGATGGATCAGCGGTGTGGAGAAAGAAGAATGAAGAAAGAACACTCTGTCCACAGTCAAGCTTTGCATCCTCTGGCACTGGAAACCTGCAGCGTGTGGAAGGCAAGATGGATTCATTGAAGTATCAGGAAATCTTAGGAGAAAACGTCATGCCATCCGTGAGGAAGCTGAAGCTTGGGCATCATTGGACTTTCCAAGAGGACAATGATCCCAAGCATACCTCAAATTCCACCAAGGCTTGGTTGCAGAAGAAGTCCTGGATGATTCTACAGGGCCATCACAGTCACCTGACTTGAACCCCATAGAAAATCTCTGGTGGGATTTGAAGAAGGCGGTTGCATCACGCAAACGCAAGAATATTACTGAACTGGAGGCCATTGCTCATGAGGAATGGGCTAAGATTCCTCAGGAACGCTGCCAGAAGCTGGTGTCTGGCTATGCATTATGTTTGCAGCAGGTCATAACAGCAAAAGAGTGCTCTACAAAGTACTAAATATGCTTGCCATGAAGGGGTTGAATCATTTTGAAACTGGAGAAGTCATTATAAGTTGCATTTTCAGTTGAATTTGGGAAAACCACTTGAAGCATTCATTGTGTTGAGCTATTTCAATTGCTTTTGTTTGATTTGTTCATTGCAAACAGCTGAAAGTCTATAAATTTTGACAATAAACCTGATTTGCAATGGGGGTTGAATAATTCTGATTGCAACTGTAAGTGGAAGAGTATTATCACAGAGGAGATTTTTTTTTTTATTAAAGATACCAGTCTGAGAAATTACAGGGTGAATATCTATTATCTAAACTGTTTTTACAAAGTGTTTTTATCTGTTAATGTTGTGAGCTCTTTTGTATAAGATTTTAACTATACTTACAGAAGGCATTTGGAGATCATGAGCTATATAAGATAGAAAGTACTGTATGTGATGAGTTAAATTTTTCCATTACAAGCCTATTCAATCCTGTGTATTCTTATGAGCCTATGCAAGATGCCTATCTGAAATGAGGGTCAGAAAGCTGCCTTTTGCTAGCAATTACTTCAGCACAAAACAGTTGGAGAGCTGCATGTCCTGGCAATAAGCTTGCCTTGTATGCATTACTGGGCTGATGATTATGAGGTGACCTTGTAGTTGGGTCTAAGATCATATCACTCAATTATGTAAATCAATTGATTGACTTTTCAACATTGCATCAGAGCATTCCTTGTTGTGCCTTGTACACACACCGCAGTGACTGAACAGCAGGCTATGACATGCCTCTCTAAGACGACCATCTCCTCCTTATAACTTAGTGGTGTGCCATGCCCGGACAATTGTGCTATTGCTACCTGGGCATCACCATGTACCTTTTCCAGCTTACAAGGTTAATATCACCTTCTAGTGGTGTGAGTGCAGTAATCTTTGAATACTTTCCCAGTTACTTTCTCATTTTAAAAAAAGAGGAATTACCCTTTGTACAATTTTATTAGTCTACTGTATATATTGTATTAGTCAATACTGTATTGCCAATCCTTGACTTTATTTCTATTCTTATCTGGATGTGTGTACCAGCACCAATCTGGCAAGAACTCGGCAAGAATGTTGCAGGGAAAGATGTATAACAAGTGGAATTTATTGCAAATACTGTCTCATGCATCAGTTTGTGACAACAAAAGTTACACTTAGAAGATCTTACAAGAAAGTGTCCAGGTGGTTTTCATCCTCTGGTGGTTACCGGGTGTGCAAAAAAACACAGTTAAATGTCTAAGTAGTGTTTTTATCCTTACACAATTTTATTTTCTTTACAAACATGTAAAACTTTTTTTTTTTTTTTTTTACTTATGCATCTGATTTGTGCTCTCTTTATTGTTCTTAACAGGTAATCAATAAAAGCACTGGATTCTGGAGAGATTTTGGCTTTGCAATAACATGCCAGTATTTGTCAGATTTCATCAACATAGGTAATCATAATATTTCACAAAATGATAAATGTCCTACATTTTTTTGATCCAAGTAATAATACTGATAACATTTTGAATTTCAAAAATTGTTTGACATCCTTTAATTAACTACCCAAGGCATCAGCAGTGTAACTTTAGCTATTGCCATTGTACTTTGCTATTATGCAATCGTGCCCCAATTTATTATGACACACATACTCATGGTTCATTTATGAATGTCACAACTGCATTAATAAAATAAAATAAGTGTGATTGTGCAACATCATACAAATTTTGAGCTGCACAAAATTTAGGTTGTATTATAAGCAGTCCTTGAAGGCAAAAATGACCATTATTGTCTTTAATATTATACTGTATGTGTGAAAAAAAAGAATTCTGATACTTTCAATTATATTTTTCATACACTTTTCTTCACATTTCTCTCCTTTTCTCCTATTCCAAAGGAGGTTTTGAAGTAACTAGCAAATATTGGGGAAAAGAAGATTTGCACCTGTACAGAAAATACCTGCACAGCAACCTTATGGTAGTGCGTGCACCTTCACGAGAACTCTTCCATACGTGGCATAAGACACCTTGTGCGGAAAACCTACCAACAGAATCATTTAATGAGTGCATACAGACTAGAGCCATGAACGAGGCCTCCCACAGTCAGATGGGAAAACTATTCTTTCACCAACAAATAGACAATCATCTACACAAATACAATCAAACAGAAACTACATGATAGTGGGGAAGACACTACACATACATGAGGGAAATAGTTTGTGCCATAAACACTTGAATAATGCAAGTCTTGTTTGTTGTTTATTTGTATGCGATGGTAAACTTGATAAGTTTTAAGTAGCTATGTTCTAATAATGCTCACTATACGTATGTATGTATCTATGTACAGTGCCCTTCACTAATATTGGCACCCTTGGTAAATATCAACAGATTAAATGAAAACCTGACTGCCTCTGCCAGAAAGCTTAAAATAGGCCATGGTTGGATCTTCCAGCAGGACAATGATCCAAAACATACATCAAAATCAACACAAAAATGGTTTACTGACCACAAAATCAAAGTCCTGCCATGGCCATCCCAGTCCCCTGACTTGAAACCCATAGAAAACCTGTGGGGGGAACTGAAGAGGAGAGTCCACCAGCGTGGACCTCAAAATGTGAAGGATCTGGAGAGATTCTGTATGGAGGAATGGTCTCAGATCCCTTGCCATGTATCCTCAAACCTCATCAGGCATTATAGGAGAAGACTCAGAGCTGTTAGCTTGGCCAAGGGAGGTAGCACAAAGTATTGACTAAAAGGGTGCCAATAATTGTTGCACACCTATATTTAACAAAGTTTTTTTTTTTTGATAAACCTGTGTTTTGTTTGCAATTGTTTGATATCCATGAGAGCAGAGTATTTATGTGAATTTTTTGAACAAAAGATCAAAAGGTTAAACAATAAAGACAATTTTTCACAGACTTCTTTGCTCATATTTACCAAGGGTGCCAATATTAGTGAAGGGCACTGTATGTATGTATGTATGTATGTACTGTATGTACATACTGTATATTAATCCACTTTCTGTATGGCTAAGGTCTGAACATGTATAAAATAATACTATGAAGACAATGTATTTGATTTTGTTTAAATACAACATTCTGGTCAGGTTTATGCATGATTTTTCACTTTTCCACCACTTTACACACACAAATGCACTGATCACTACTTCAAGAACGATGTTGGTCTCATTTAAAAAAAAAAAAAAAGAATTACCCTTTCTACAATTTTGCTTAGTCTATATAGTCAACATTGTATTGCCAGTACATGACTTTATTTTTATTCTTATATGGATGTGTGTACTGTTGTAGAATATTAGTTTTTTAATGATTATTTCTCATCTGTGTTTGAAGCTTCATAGATTCTTATGTGTCTATGATACGTTGAGAAGACCTCAGTATGTTCATATATTTTGGATACAGGAGAGATAATGGAATGTGTTGATACGAGTTGCTAGGGGACTTGGGCAGCTTATCTATATGTTGACCTTGGTTCTCAAGCATAGGAGGGTTTTTAGGGAAGGTTGGAGTCAGGGAGAGTTGAAGGTTGAGAGCGAGACCTAGGTACTAGAAGGGAACATCTGTATGTATATTGAATCTTCAATAAAGAGACACTTTTTTAACTTCAATATTTGTGCCTGCTTGCATCTTTTCCAAGAAAATGAAAAAAGGGGAAACTCAATCTGTTAATGAATCCCATTGATTAGCACCTTCTGTGTGATAGATTGCATGTGTAACCTTATATGTGTTTTTACTATGCATGGTGCAAATTTCTGCTGTTTGATGTTTGAAAGTTTATCTTCACATAACAGAACAACTTCTTACCCATTTTACTGTCTTGTTTCTAACTTACCCTGTACTGCCCCAACCAAAACTTTTTGCTCTGTCTTGCTCAAAATCTATAGTATCTAAAACAGTTTATGTATACATATTTAAATGTTCCCTTTTCTTCATTGTTTACAATATAATATTCATATACAGAAATGTAATTATCAAAAGATTATTTAATCCTTAGACTGATCTAATCTTGCAACTATTCCTACAGCTACCTATCTTCACTAACTAAACTATCTGAGGTGTCCCTACAGTCAAATAAAACATTTTCATCGTCTTTTACACCCAGGAAAATAAGCGCATAATTACCAAAGAACTGGTCTAACCAATACATGTCAAGATCTACTATCAATTGTTATGGACAACAAATCATATAAAAATCCTGTTTTAAAGTAGTTTTAGTGATAACACTGGTATTAAACATTTTATATCATGATGCATTGTTTAAAATGATGTCAAACCTATAAAATGATGAGTAAAATTTCTATGACTTGTGGAAGCCTTTAGAGAAGGCCTTAAGATTTCTTTGAAATAAGAAATTACATAACTCAAGAAACCCCAATTTGTTGTACTGTCATTTCCTGATCATCATGTTGAATGGTTTTCTTTTTGTCGATCTTTATATGGCATAGAAGAGATGTGTCACACAAAGGTCAAAAGTAGTGTAGGCCTACTGCAGACTGTTTCATTATTATTTTTTCCCCAAGTCCTCACAGGCCAGATGAAATGCGTCATTGTTGAACATGGGGAGCGAAAGCTAACCCGTCTGGTTCAATCCCACAGAAGAGCTACTGTAACACAAACTGCTGAAAAAGTGAATGTGCTTGTGGAGGTGGACAGGTTTCAGCATGGGCACTCTGAGTGCATTTGCTTTCTATCATAACCAGCATAAAATTTTTCAGCAATTTGTGCTTCAGTAGCTCTTCTGTGGGATCAGACCAGACGGGCTAGTCTTCGCTCCCCACATGCATCAGTGAGTCTTAGGCATCCATGACCCTGTCGCCGGTTGACTGGTTGTCCTTTCTTGGACCACTTTTGGTAGGTACTAACCACTGCATCCTGGCAACACCCCACAAGACCTGCCGTTTTGGAGATACTCTGACCCAGTTGTCTAGCCATCACAATTTGTACCTTGTCAAAGTCGCTCAGATCCTTACGCTTGCCCATTTTTCCTGCTTCAAACACATCAACTTTGAGAACTGACTGTTCACTTGCTGCCTAATATATCCCTCCCCTTGATAGGAGCCATTATAAAGAGATAATCAATGTTATTCACTTCACCTGTCAGTGGTTTTAATGTTATGGTTGATTTAAAAAATTTTGCATTTATGGCATTTGGCAGACACCCTTATCCAGGGCGACTTACATTTTATTTCATTTATACATCTGAGCGGTTGAGGATTAAGGGCCTTGCTTAAGGGCCCAACAGTGGCAGCTTGGCAGTGCTGGGATTTGAGCTCACAACCTTCCAATCACTAGTCCAACACCTTAACCACTGAACTACCAATGACTGGTTAAAAATTGGAGCCTGGAAAGAAATTGAGTTTGACACCCTTGGAGAATGTACTAAAGGCATGGGCCTAAAATCCACACTTTGCTATTGTTTTCTTGGCTTTGTTAGAATATCATATTTTCCAAGCTGGCACTCTTCAGAAGATGCCTTCCAAGAAACCTTTCCATTCAATCAAGAACACTGAATACCTGCTTCAGGTGTGCATGTCTGTGTGTGTATGTCATGAATTTCCCCCTCTCTGTGTGTGACACCTGTCTCAGCATGACGTGCGCTTCCTGCCTTACCTAGTCTTTTGTTTATATCTACCCTTTTTATTTTTGAGTTTGTTGTTATTGTTTACTTCACACTAGAGATAATATATAGCTGAACAATGTAGGGCTAAAATATGTAAAGTTAATTACTTAGCCCACTGCTCTCCTATAACCAACGATGGAAATAGGTGCAGCGAAGGCTAATGCGTGTTTTGATGTATGATTCAAATATCTGACTCCATTTAATTGATTATCTGACTCCAATAGAATAATCTTCTAGTTAGTGCTAGAAGTGTTAGCACTCAGTGTTCTACTGATATTTACTCCTAAGCAGCTTCGAGCGAAGCTTTCATTAAAATCACGTTCCTACGTCAGAGACTTTCATATAGCTTCTTTATTAAACCATTATGTTGTTAGCTCAGAGGTTTCTATCAACGTGCAAGCCTAGGCCTTTCCTATATTACTTGTCAGAGGTTCTGTTTAAACTTGCAAGTATTAGCCTTTACTTTTGGCTTGTCAGAGGTTGACTTTAAACGTGTCTAACGTATTATACACTTTTAGTTTAAGAAACTATTCTTAATAAACATACCAAACACAAACACATAGTATTTAGAAATTGAATCACAAGTGAATTTAATACATGAAATCACAAATCAAATTATACATAAACCAGAAATAAAGATAATTTACAAAGCATTGGTCAGCGTCACGGACATAGGATGCGTGATGGAAAAAGCATGTATGGCAAAAGGCCCTTCTGATGTTACAACGCAGGCTCTGATGTTATAAGGCCCTTCTGATGTTATAAACCCCCTTTTCTCTCTACCAAGCAGATCCTCTTATACCCCTGACCCTCTTTGAAATGTATAGTGACCAGGATACCAAATGGAGATGAAACAGTGTTTTATGGCAGGGTGGACCCCATGGTGTTTTATGGCAGGGTTATCTCACTTTAAGGAACTGTATGTTAATTAAGTTCCTGAGAATGAGTTGGTGCAAACCAGGGGGTGCCAGCATGCCTGTGTGTGTGTGTGTGTGTGTGTGTGTGTGTGTGTGTGTGTGTGTGTGTGTGTGTGTGTGTGTGTGTGTGTGTGTGTGTGGAAAGAGCACATATTGCCTAAACTATATGACATTTATGAAATCACCACATCGTTCACCATGAAATACGGATACAAATGACACCAAACATGCCCTGAGGAATACTGTAATTAAACACAGTTTAGATGACCAGTTTTAGTTCACCTGGTATCTCTGAAACACATTCCTGATCATTTTAACCTTAATCACATTACTGCCACAATTTTATAAATCTACTACAACAAACCCTTGTATGAAATTGAAAATGGGGATATTATAATTGAAAACTTATCTGAAATTATAATAAATCCGAACATTTCACCAATTCAACTAAGGAATTAATATATTATAATCAAATGCTATCAATTTATTATATAACACAACAACAACAACAACAACAACAACAACAATCATTTACTTCTATTATAATAATATGATAATAACAAGATACATTTACTTAAATAAATATTTAAGGACATGAAATATTTTACTTTGACATGTACATTTACTTAGATAAATAAATGTGTACTTCTAGTCAAGAGCGAATCTTATTTAAGAAAACCACAATTTTGTCATCTTTCTTTCACACTCGGTACATGTGAATCTTTAGTGCGTCGCATGAAGGCTCCAGCGCCTGAAGAGGTTAATACAGAAATCACGTTTTCCGCTTTGAAAGGGGCGGAGCCTAAGAGACTGCTAGCTCTGAAGCAGCATACTATCATGCTAAATAGTATGGCATACTAGTACACAACCTAACGTTTGATATACTAGTTAGTACGGTAGTATGCGAATACACGCTCCCAGTCGCGCGATGATGACTAAACAGATAGCGGTAACATTGGACAAATTGCACCGCAACAGTCGGGTCATTTTTTGTTTGGTGTTCGCGTGATGACTTTGTCTGTAACTCATAATGTTGAAATATGTAGCTGTTTTTTCTTTTTAGTTAGAAGTAAACTAAGAAACATTTATCTCACTTTGGCTAATGTGTTTTGCGGCCTTCGAAGTATAGTAGGTTATTACTGTTGCTGCTTAAAGAGATTTACAAGATTAGATGTTCAGAGAAAGAAAGATGTTCGAGACACAAAGGCACTTCTTCTTTGTCCTGGACGTCGCCTGCGTTGTCCTTGGTAAGCGTAGCCTTGTTTCAGGAGCACAGTCTCATCCCAACACCGACTATTTCCGCTGGAAAAATACAGACATCTTTTAGGTGCTATAGTATACTACTATGCGTAGCAGTTTATAGTGTAAGCTGCTGGGGAATGCGCGTATGACGATAAACAATATAGCTAACGAAGCGGCTAGCACTAGTTTCCATCCACTTTTTGCGCATTTCTGTATTTGCTGTCTCCCGCCTGTTTCCTTCCAACTGTCCTTTTACCGAGAAAATGGTGTGCGTGATGACGTCATCCTTTTAAAAAAAATGTCATAAGTTTTGGTGAATCGCAAAAGAAATCTGTCCTTGAGCCGTTTGCACACATAATTTTGTGTATATCGCAAATTGTGTACCCTTCGCGTGCCATATGTCCTCAAATCTTTGTGAGAGTATTGAGACAATTAAATGAAACTGGCCAGCTTACTTTCATTTTAATTTCACAAATAATTGCAATTGAAACGAAATGTTAGAAGACGACGTCAGAATGGAGCAGCTGTTCGTTTGATAGGGCTCCAGGTAGCCTATGCTACGAAGCCCATGGGCATAGCCGGGGTGGCTAATCAGGGGAATCGGGAGAATTATCGGTGGCCCATAAACTGGGTCGGCAGACATACCACCGTACCTCACACACACGCAGAAAAAAAACATATGTGTTACATTATTGCGTGACTAATAACTAAAGTAGGCTAACTAATTACACTGTTGTATTTAAAGCAGCGCATCAGTTACTTATGAATTAAAAAGTTCCGTTTTCTCACGTGACTTGGCTCAGAGCGCGTGCTCTCTCTCTCTCTCTCTCACACACACACACACACACACGACATAGACATAGAGTTTATGCGCTAAAGTTAAACGAAAAAAGATTATGTCGACACTTGTGAAATTTTATTGATAAACTGCATTTCAATGCGCTAACCCTTTTATCGCAAAACAAACAAACAAGTAAACAAAAAAAAAACAACCATTGGATGGAAACGTGACTACTTTCATACTATGTAGAAAAAAAGGGAAGTGGGATTGCTGTTTCCCCCCCAAAGAATGTTCATTTTAAAACAAAGTTTAGACTCTTATGCTCCTGTGCTAATTACACTGTTTTTGTTTTATACAATGGTTGACTGATATGATGATAACAACATTTTCAGAGCAAATGGCTGGTAAAATGACAATACTGTAATTAAATACTTTTAATGAGAATACCACTAAATAACCACAGACCTAATTAATGATATCAATTATGATCATTATGAAAAGGTTTATTTTATTTTAACCTAAGCATAAAATACATTTATATGAGGTTCAATCCAAACACATTATATTCTATATTAAATTTATATTTATAAAAAAAAAAAAAAAAAAAAAAAAGCTGATTGCAAATTAGCTGCAAAATGTGACAAAACTTAGCCAGGCACTAGAATGTAAGAGTGAAGCACCCCATTCATAAATTAGATGAACTAGAGCACAAAGCCTTTGTTTAAAATCCCTGTACATAATAAAAAGAAACTGAGCTGCACTGTGAGATTTTAGTGGAAACGGCTAGCTAACTACTAAAAACAAATAACACGCCTCTGAGAGCTTATTCAAAGTCCCTATTCTCGAATGCACACGTTCCCTAAGACAAAATATAGGAGATACAGACAAGACCAGTGTGAGTACATGGCTTAGTTCAAAGTTTTAACACACCCAATTTAGTTTAAAAAAAAGAAAAAGAAAAGATAATGTGATACTTTCATTATGTCAACAACACTGATGATCTCAGGAAATGAAACAATGACTCATACTCCTGGTTTGGTATGCGGTTAAGGTATTCATGACTGTTTCATGTTCATGTTCATGTTCATGGTGTTATGAAAGTGCTGTGAAAAAAATGTATTGTGAACATCATTAACTGGGTCTTGAGTAAAATAGAAAAATCTTTCTTTCAACAAGAGCTTGTCTTTTAGCTTCAGTCAGTGCTTGTGCATCACTGACCTGCCACGGTGTAGCTGTGCTCACGCTGCAGTATCATAAACAGCACGTAGACTGTAGAATGTTAGTTATATAGCTAAAATATACAGTGCCCTCCACTAATATTGGCACCCTTGCTAAATATGAGCAAATACGACTGTGAAAAATGGTCTTTATTGTTTAAACTTTTGATCTTTTGTTAAAAAAAAATCACAAAAATCCTCTGCTTTCATGGACATCAAACAATTGCAAACACAACACAAGTTTATCAAAAAAATTTTTTTAAATATATGTGTGCAACAACTTTGGCACCCTTTTAGTCAATACTTTGTTTTAGATAACAGCTCTGAGTCTTCTCCTATAATGCCTGATGAGGTTGGAGAATACATGGCAAGGGATCTGAGACCATTCCTCCATACAGAATCTCTCCAGATCCTTCAAATTTCGAGGTCCACGCTGGTGGACTCTCCTCTTCAGTTCACCCCACAGGTTTTCTATGGGTTATAAGTCAGGGGACTGGGATGGCCATGGCAGGACCTTGATTTTGTGGTCAGTAAACCATTTTTGTGCTGATTTTGATGTATGTTTTGGATCATTGTCCTGCTGGAAGATCCAACCATGGCCTATTTTAAGCTTTCTGGCAGAGGCAGTCAGATTTTCATTTAATATCTGTTGATATTTGAGTCCATGATACCATGTATCCTAACAAAATGTCAGGTCCTGTGGCAGAAAAACAGCCCAAAAACATTAAAGAGCCACCACCATATTTAGCCGTGGGCATGAGGTACTTTTCCATATGGCTACCTCTCTGTGTACGCCAAAACCACCTCTGGTGTTTATTGCCAAAAAGCTCTATTTTGGTTTCATCTGACCATAGAACCTGATCCCATTTGAAGTTCCAGTAGTGTCTGGCAAACTGAAGACTCTTGAGTTTGTTTTTGGATGAGAGTAGAGGCTTTTTTCTTGAACTAACGCAACTAAGTTCTGCAATTCTCCAGCTGTGATCCTTGGAGATTTTTTGGCCACTCGAACCATCCTCTTCACAGTGCGTTGAGACAATATAGACACACATCCAATTCCAGGTTGATTCATAACATTTCCAGTTGACTGGAACTTCTTAATTATTGCCCCAATGGTGGAAATGGACATTTTCAATGCTTTTGCTATTTTGCTATAGCCACTTCCCATTTTGTGAAGCTCAACAACCTTTTGCTCCACATCACAGCTATATTCCTTTGTTTTACCCATTGTTATGAATGACTAATGACTAATGACTAATAATGTTGTGAATGACTATTTGGCCTATGTGTTACCTCATATTTATACACCTGTGAAATAGGAAGTCATGGTTGAACAATTTCCTGTTCCTAGTCACCCAGGTGTACTAAAAAAAATGTAAAATATCAATGGGAATTTACTTCAAATATATTTTTCTCATATGAATTCATAGGGGTGCCAATAACTGTTGTACACCTATATTTAACAAAGATATTTTTTGATAGACCTGTGTTGTGTTTGCAATTGTTTGATATCCATGAGAGCAGAGTATTTTTGTGAATCTTTTGAAGAAAATATCAAAAGGTTAAACAATAAAGACAATTTTCACAGCCTTCTTTGCTCATATTTACCAAGGGTGCCAATATTAGTGGAGTGCACTGTAAATTATGTTTGAAGGGGAAAGGATTGCTCTGTTGTAATATCTGCTTAAATAGCTGCTTGGTGCTGGGCCATGGTGTTAATATAATGTAAGGGGCATTAATCCATAGCCTTCAGTAATTAACCTTTTCCAGCTAATAAAACAGTAAAATATTAACTTACACTTGCCGATCAGGTATTGACTATAAACTAGTTTTAATATTATTTTTTCCATGAAAATCTTTTATGAGACAACACATTTACCTCAAAATGATTATTATTATTAAATATTAAAATGTAATTTCACTTAACGCTGCCACAGTTGTTCAAAGAGATGCACTGTTTGGAATAATGACTCCTTGCAAACATCTCTTTTGGATACTCTCACTTCTGGTCAGTTAAAGAAGATCATTGGAAAAAATACACATTCTAATTGTGAAATAACTGAGTTTGAAGTATAAAAATAACACACACTAAATGTAAGTGTGCACTAGCTGGTTGTCATTATCTCTATAGCTAAAACAATGTTGCAAATAAATCAATAAATAAATGTCTTGCTTGTTCAGCAGGAAAAAAAAAACTAAAATACAAAAATAAAACTATTACAGGATTGTCAAAGTGACTTGACCACAGCTCAAGAACATCCTATTATAGAGTATTCCCCTGACTCAATAATCATGTGCATTGTAGCTTTAATGCTCATCAGTTGCTATACTGCAAGTCAAAGTCAACATATTTCATTTCAGTTTCCTGAAGAAACAAAAATGTCTTGTAATTTTGTTAATTCATTAATGCATTTTTGTGTGTTTTATTGCTAAATGTCTTTAAAGGGTTTTAGACATCTAGGCCACTCTGAAAACCTTGTAGTAGTAAGTCAGTGTGACTGGAGTTTTTTTTTTGCCCACACACTCAGACAGAAATGAAAAGGACAAAACACAAGTAGACACTGTATATCCTATCCTAAGTTTTTTTTATTTTAACAAAATGATATTTTGGGCTCAACAAATTTACCTGGCCCCTGAGGTCGTCATCCACTTGTCCTTTCTTCTGGGTCAAAGCAGATGAACCGTCAAAATTCAGTATATAAACCAATATTCAATTTTTTTTTTTTTTTAAAGTCTAGATCACCTTCTAAATTAAAAAAAAAAAAAAGTTCAGAAGTCATTTTTTTGTTTTCTGTTTTGTTTTTAACAATTCAGTAATGCATAACTTGTGCACTGGGGCAACTACACAACATATACAGTATGTCCCAACATAGTAAGGCAGCTTCGTCAGGTCAAGGTAGCAGTCTACTTGTGGCTTAAAGACAAGGGACATTCTTTTAAGGAACATGATTTTAATGTAAAACAATTTGTATTGGATAAAATTGTTTACTTGGAAGGGGTATTATGGTTCCCTTTTTAACTAGTCAAGAGGATAGGTCATATTAAAACAAACAGTGTATTGTAGCCATCTAGCTTCAGTCACACTTGGCTTAGCTGTCGCAATGTTGTCTTACAAATCACATGGAAAAATGAGGAACAATGGTTATTCATTAAAATGAAGAACAAGACTCATGTGACAGATATTTTTCTCAGCCGGTTGTCATCTATATAGTTTCAGCTGTGGTGTTTGAAGTAATCTAATGTACCATAATTTTTTTTTTTCAGTTGGACTTCCATTTGCAATATTAAATTTACAACACAACCCATTCAAAAGAGGATTTTTTTGCAGTGATGACACAATCAAGTACCCGTACAAAGAAGATACTATATCTTATCAGCTGCTAATGGGAATAATGATTCCATTCACATTATTTGTAGTAAGTATTTCTTTTTTTTTTCTCTTTTTTTTGTTTTGTTACAAATAGGGAATTGTGAAAGGCTATGATTACTAAACCCATATGTCAAAGCAAGTCATGTTAAGTGAGAATTTATTATCATTCCTCTATATATTTTGTACACATTGGAACTGTAGTAGATTTATAAAATTGTGGCAGTAATGTGATTAAGGTTAAAATGATCAGGAATGTGTTTCAGAGATACCAGGTGAACTAAAACTGGTCATCTAAACTGTGTTTAATTTCAGTATTAATCAGGGCATGTTTGGTGTCATTCGTATCAATATTTCATGGGGGACGATGTGGTGATATCATAAATATATCATATAGTTTAGGAAATAACATTTACAATATATGTTGTAATAAGTGCTCTTTACACACACACACACACACACACACACACACACACACACACACACACACAGAGGCACCCCCTGGTTTGCATGAACTCATTCTCGGGAACTTAATTAACATACAGCTCCTTAAAGTGAGATAACCCTGCCATAAAACACATTGGGGTCCCCCCTGCCATAAAACACATGGTTTCATCTCAATTTGGTATCCTGGTCACTATACATTTCAAAGAGGGTCAAGGGTTTAAGAGGATCTGCTTGGTAGAGAGAAAGAAAAAGCTTATAACATCAGAAGCTTATAACATCACGGAGGCTTGTAGCATCCGAAGGGCCTTTTGCCATAGATGCTTTTACCATCCTGCATCCGAGGTTCATGACGTTGACTGTAATCCTGTAAGTTACTCTTGTCTCTATTTTATGTATCTTTCAATTGTGATCTCGTATTAAATGCATTTGTTATTCCACTTCTAAATACTCTGTGCCTATGTTTGGTATTCTTATTATGAATAACTTCTTAAACTAAAAGTGTATAATACGTTAGACACGTTTAAGGTCAACCTCTGACAAGCCAAAAGTAAAGGCTAATACTTGCAAGTTTAAACAGAACCTCTGACAAGTAAGATAGGAAAGGCCTAGGCTTGCACGTTGATAGAAACCTCTGAGCTAACAAAATAATGGTTTGATAAGAAGTTACATGAAAGTCTCTGACGTAGGAACATGATTTTAATGAAAGCTTCGCTCGAAGCTGCTTAGCAGTAAATATTAGCAGAACACTGAGAACACTTCTAGCACTAACTAGAAGATTATTCTATTGGAGTCAGATAATCAATTAAATGGAGTCAGATATTTAAATCATATATTAAAACACGCATTAACCTTCGCTGCACCTATTTCCATCGTTGGTTATAGGAGAGCAGTGGGCTAAGTAATTAACATTACATATTTTAGCCCTACAGAACAAAATGTCGTTTCTTCAGCACCATGGTGCAACACAGAACATAAAGTGCAAATACACAACAGTGTGAGATGAGTACAAGACAATAAATGCACAGAACAGGACAATAAATACACAGGACAATAAAGCACACGAGTTTCCAAGTTTCCAAATATTTTAGTTGAGGACCTTAAATCTTTCACTCCAGATATTCTTGTATTCTATACTTTTGTATTGAAGGGTGCCATTCTCACAAGCCAGACCGCTAGCATTTGCTAGAGGGTCTAGTTCCTGACCAAGAACCACCTTCTTTAATAGGATTAGCCCATTCAGACATTGCAATCGGTCAATCAGCAAACAAAACTGCTAATAATCTTCTAAAGATGGAATGCTGTGAACAGTCTAGTGACTATATCTTCAGAAGATTGTTTTCCATTGGATGCTAGTGTATGTGCATAACACAGAATTGTGCAGATTCCAATTTTGAAGTTTGTGGCCAGAAAAGTGTGCAGTAAGTATCAAGAGGCCTTGTGGGCATAGGGAGAGCATCTGAGGCTACATGATGCCATTCATTTTACAGAATGTAGGAATGAAGTCCTTAACAAAAAGTTTGCATACTTCTGAGATAAAGTGTGTTTAAAAGCAAGCGATGATAAAATATAAAAGTTGAGATTAATCATAACAGACAGAGATTTGAATAAAAAAAATATTAATTGTTAATTGTTGTAGTAATGATAGTTACGTTCATTTTCAATGAACACTTGATACAGCACTTCCAAAGAATAATGGAGAAGCAGGCCAGAAATGCTAATAACTGAGCTCTCCAGTAAGCAAATGATAGCCGATAGTGTATGAACAGAATCTCATATCATAAAAGAGAGATCTCAACAAAAAGTATTATTCGAAGTATTATAATTTATTTAATGTAACAACCTACTAAATTGTGTACAGCATCTAGTTTTACACTAAACTGAGATCATAAACCTCCTTAGGTCATAATAAGTGCACACATTTTTCATGCTTTCCATTTTTTATATGTACTTTCATGCATGCCTGGTGTCTTTTGGGGGACATCCTAAAAAAATCAGTACATAATAGAATAATAATTTTTGTACCCCATCTATAAAATGACAGTGTTTAAAATTCAACAAAAACTTTTCACTGAAATTAAACGCAATATATCTCACCTCTCTCTCTGATGAAATGAGAAAAATTATATTAGCAGCATGATTGATTGGTCTTCAAAACCGGAACATTATGAAGCTTTGGTGTGCAAAACATACCAGTTTTGTTTCTAAACTCAGAGTAAGAGAATCTATGTGAACAAAAACTGAAATACTTGTCTGAGGACACAAGGACACATGCCTGTAATTTACAACAATACGCAAAAGGTTAGCATGAAAGTAGTTATTCTTACCAGTATTCAGCAAATTACATATAACCTTTTAATTATATTGTACTTGTTAGGTTTCCCCTTCTCTACTTCTCGCTACGCTGCAAGGAGTAGCGAGTGGCGCGCTTCTGCATTCCATTGCGCACGCTATTCGAAAACTCTCCGATGGACGTTTTATTCATGAACTCACGTTTTGTTTACCTCTGCCATGCGTACTCATGTTTTCGTTCCCGTCATGTCTCCGCCTCCTGTGTTTCCCCATGTGCGTTTGTTTTCGTTCGTGTCATGTCTCCACCTCCTCATTTGTTCATGTGTATTGATGTCAGGTGCTATTGATTTGGACATGTAATTGACGTGTGTTTAAATACACCACTCCCGTTTCCGCTTCGGGGCGGAGCATTAGCTTTAGCTTAGCTTTAGTTTAGTTTAGCTTTTTTCCCGTGGTTTCCAGACCACCTTTCTAGCCTCGCGTTCTTTTTCCCTTAGCTCTTTTCCCGTGGTTTCCAGACCACCTTCTAGCCGTGCGCGTTTATTTCCTTAGCTCGTAGTTCGTGGTTTCCAGACCACCGTCTAGCCTAGCGTGTATTTCCCTGTTTTTTCCGGATTTCCTACCCGTTGTGGATTACTGTGTTTCGTTTCTTTTGGATTACTGTACCCTTTTTGGATTACTTCCTCTACGGTCAAGTATAATATCATTTTGGGATTACGGTGACATTTCTGTTCATGAATTTATGTTGGATGGAGTCGTTTATGTTTGTTATTGTCTGAACTGTTCCTAATAAACTGACCACTTTCCCCTGCAAATGCATCCTGCTTCTCCCCTTTACCCCACGGGTCATAACAGTACTAAACTTAATAACTATATATTGCCATAAAGGATGAAAAAAATGGGTGCTTGTTGTCCTATTATGCATCTCATCTCATTTTTACAGATCATTGGTGGAGAGTGTATTTCCATATATCTCAGATCCAGATCCTCCTTAATCAGTGACTATGTAGCCTGCATCTACAAAGCTGTTGGGTCATTTATTTTTGGAGCAGCAATAAATCAGTCCCTGACTGACATTGCAAAGTACACCATCGGTCGGCTGAGGCCACATTTCCTGAGCATATGCAAGCCCAACTGGAGCCTTGTGGATTGTAAATCAGGTTACATTCAGAACTTCACGTGTACAGGAGACAAGACTTTGGTCACTGAAGGCAGGTAAGAACTCCAGGAAGCAATTCTGGGCCTAGATTTCAAAGCTGTTGTCTTGAATTTGAAAATAAAACTATAATTAAAATATTTAAAGGAGAAATGAAACCAACTCAAAATGAAATTTATACTTACAGTATGTGTTCAACGTTATCATCTTCCCTTATTTTGCTAACTGTCAGTTCTTGTTTTTGGAGTGTTTTTATGTCTGTCTGCATTGCTTGTACATTTGTGTGATTATTATTTCTTCTTCTTTCACTTGGTGTTATTATTATCCTCACGAACATAAAATATTGTAATAATTTTTATTTTTTTTTATAGGCTTTCATTTTTTTCTGGACATTCTTCCTTTTCAATGTATTGTATGCTGTTCGTTGCAGTAAGTACTACTACTATCTTATAATACTACCACAGAAACCATGCTTTGATTGCTTTAAATGACTAATATTGCTCTGTTTTACCTTGAAAAGCTGTACCTGCAATCGAGAATGAAAGCAGAATGGGCTCGGTTGATAAGGCCGACTATCCAGTTCTTCTTAATTTCAGCATCTGTGTATGTGTGTCTGTCACGAGTCTCGGACTACAAACATCACTGGAGTGATGTTCTCACTGGATTCATACAGGGAGCCATTGTGGCAATATTTATAGTGAGTATTTTGCAGGTCTGTTGATACTGAGTCAGATTTATTATGACTAATAAAGGTTAGTCATGACAGAATAAGCCTTTATTTCAATTTTATTTTTATAGCCAATTCTTTTAAACTGTGCCAGTTATTCAGATAATAAAATGGACACTACTATAACCAATATTTTTCTCTCATTGCAGGCGATCTGCGTGTCAGATTTCTTTAAAACCCAGCTCAAAAGGGACAAAGAAGAAATCTCACACACCACCCTGCAGGAGACCACAAATGATATGAACCACTATGGGACTACTGAGTGAAATGGAGACTAAATTGCCTGAAATATTCAGACCACTTCCATTAGAGAAGGACATCTAACCTCAAGTATAGTCATTTATGTCAATATTTCACTGACCAAACCTACTGGAAGGTTTTAGACTGAAAAGCAACCACAACTGAATCTGGATTCTTCTGAATTTATTTCAGTCTTTCCTCTACGTTGAAATGAACTGTCCCACTGAAAATCCATTTGTAATGGAAGGTTATGTATATAACTGAACTAAGTGGAGGCCCACCACGAATTTTTCTTACAGAACTACTGGAGTCTTTCATGTTCTTGTTCCTTGCAGAGTGCAAATACCAAAGTCATCACCTTGTGACTGTGACCTCTTGTCTCTAGCCTATAATATGTCCTAGCCCAGTCACATTCATTCTGTCTATTCTCATCAACTGTCATAGAATCATAAGTACATACATAGCCTTCTGTTCTACTTCCTTACACTCCAGACTGCCACGGTGGCTTCCTTAATAACTAGTGGAGGCCGCATATAAAAATAATCACAATGGTTTGTAACGCTTCCTGATAGCATACTGTGTGAGACAATAACAGACAACACTCCCCAGTAGTACTGAAATCACTTCAAGTGAAGCTACTCTACTCTATTTTAGAATGGGAATAACTTAAAATAACGTCAGTGTTCTATATATTGAAGATAAGAATCATTCAGCATTCTCATATACTGCTCTTTATTGAAGACAAGACTCACTCATATTAACAACAGCGCATAGTGGGACCAATGAAGCAATGTTCAGTCTGTAAATTCTGTTGAAGGTAGATGGTGAGTTGGGTGTGTTCAAGTTTGCCTGTTTAATCACATCTTTTACGCAATTATCTATCAGCTTTAGACAGTGGAGCCCTTGTAGCTCCAGTGTCCCAAAGAGAGCCCTTGATTTTTGTTTGTAGGACTGTATTATCATTTCTTACTGTTTCAAGTTTGGGTTGAAACACCTGCTCAACACATCAACAAGTCCATGCAATTAACTTTGTGCACCTGCTGAAGTTCTTGCAATTATTTTGTAAATAGATAGTTTAAAAAAAATATATATATATATATATATATATATTGTCCAAGGTGTACTCATTTCCATATCTGTGGTAGGATCTTCAGTGTCTACAGCAGAATGTTTTTTTTTAGCAGATTTTTTTTCTTTTTTGTTTCGTTTGTCTTCTTTGTACTTAGCTATTTCCATGACATACTTGGCAATATATCTTTCCAGCTACTCAACACTTGTCTTATTATCAATTATTAGCCTGGGAATTTACATCCACAAGAATCAACAGGTAGGAAGACAGATGTGCATCCACCAATTTCCAGAGCTTGGTTGCCCACCACAGCATCACTTGCGATTTTAACAAAACCATTCCCAAGTTCTTGGCGCCCGCAACCTCACCCACAATGTATCCTATGTCACTCCATTCTTCAGCCATTATAGCTTCTTAAACCCAATTTCTTTTTGAGTGAGGCATTAAGTGAATGAATCAGTGTTACTGCCATGCATCGAGTTCTAGTTCTAATCAATCTAGTTCTGCCTGAGCTGGAGATTTCCAGCATTTCATTGTGCTAAAGGCCTGTCCAGGTACTGGCAGAAGGTAGTGCAACGTGTTTTTATTGTGCCTTTTTTTATTGTCATTTGAGGCAGCCAACTTGCCTTCTCAAACCCAGTGATATAACACATTCCATTGCTGTGTCTCCCATTGTGTAGGGTGTGGTAGATCACTAAGTTTGCTATACAAATCACATTTGTCATAGCATCATACACTTTGCGAAACAGCATGTTCACTTGCTTATATTCAGCTGCATGCAGAGCAGATTTATGGGCAGAGCTTCATCACTGTGTACCTCTATTCAATTGCCAACCCCTCCACTCTGCTGCTGACTCCTCCA
The DNA here is from genome assembly GCA_023630585.1 of Cranoglanis bouderius. Lineage (NCBI taxonomy): Eukaryota > Metazoa > Chordata > Actinopteri > Siluriformes > Cranoglanididae > Cranoglanis > Cranoglanis bouderius. The sequence goes on along the minus strand of CM042556.1, from coordinate 3,629,579 downwards.
TCCTGCATTTCAAGGTGCTCACTCTTATCTTTGTCAGCAACTGAGCCTTCTGCCTATTTGTGTTTCTGCTGCAATACCACAGCAAAGAAGTTTACCCATTTCCCATTAGTTTTCTTATTAGATGCTATTCGCTTGACTACCTGCTGGCACAACATTGCGTCAGAGGAAAGATAATGGATAGTCAACGGTATTCTCATAGCTTATAAGCTTCATGCTTTGCTATTGGCATTATGTTGCATTTAGGGCAAGGCTTTGTAAGTTCTTGTTGCAATAGTTTGAGCACTGATCATGTCCATCATCCAACTCCATCTGGGCCAGGCAGGAAAAAAAAACAGCTCACCATTCTGCCTAAAATACAAGAGTTTGGGAAGTTTAGCAATTTATAAGTTATGAAAGTAGTTTCATGCTGCATGAACAATGGACCACATGTCAGGTTCAACAAGACAACCAAAAGTGTAGAGAATAGTAATAAACAGTAGATCCCCAGGCATTTTTTTGTCTCCCTGGATTTTTTTTTTTGTTTGTTTCTTGCATTAATTTACTTTTAATAGTTTCTTATGCAGAATTGTTTTCTGATTTAATTTTTTAAATTCAAGAATCGTGCTATTTTTTCTCGCAAGAAAGGTCACATAGGTCTGCAGGACTACATTGTATTATTATTGTATTACATTTTTATTATTTGATATTATATTATTACACATTATTAGTGACTGGAAGCCAGCCATCACATACATGTGATTTTTACAGGATTGTGCAAACTCCCCACACTCTGAAGATGCTGGTCAAAGGTACTTGGAAATTCCAATAGGTTAAAAATGTCTATTAAATTAAAATAGCCAGTGTAATGGTGAACTGTTTGTTTGCTTTCTCTTTTTGTATTTGTGCATGTGTGTGTTTACTGGTACTATAAATACTGTAATACCAAATACTGTATAAAGACATTGAATTTGGTGAATTTAACAATTATTTATTTATTTGAGTTAATTTAGTCTTCTGTACAAATAATTCAAAGACTGCAAGTAACAGGGCTTTGTGTTTGTTCTTTTATAATCATGTTTTTTATTGGACAAGAGAAGAAAACTGCCTATATAATTCGACCATAAAAATATACAATGTAAAGGTACATAACCAATGATAATGTGCCTGACATGTCTAAAGATGTCTGTGTTCTGTCATAACAAACAGTACTGCATTGCATGACTTAATAATTAAAACTTTTACATGAAAATATTTATGATGCCCTATTACATGCCAGAGACAAAGAAAATGAATATATTAGTCTTCAATTTTCAAAGCAGCAAATGTTTTATTCTTAGGCAATTATCCTTAGCAACTTTCATGCAAACTGCTTTGCTCTTGGACATATTTACCCAACTATAGGCCTTTCACTTTCTGAATTGATTCAACAGTACAAAGTTCAACATCTTGACATTTTAATGTTATATTCAATGCACATTGGTTTACAGGCAACCTGACTTGGAACAACTGAATGTCATGAGTGAAATATAGCATTCCCACTGCATAGATCATCAAAAAATGAAAAAAAAAATGCTTAGAAAATATGATCCAGATAGTCAGACCTTTGTAAGCTGGTGGCCTGATGGGAATATGCAAATAAATATGAGGAAAAGGGAAAGAGAGAATATATTGGAGAAGAATATATGAACCAGTCTTTTGTAGGTGAACGTTCATAACTCAGTCACTAATCTGGATATCAGAGATGCCAGCCTGTGCAAAGGCCAAGTTTTATTTTACCTGTATTACAGCTCTCATGTACATAAAGAGCTGCTAGGAAAATGGACCATTGTAATACCTACAGCAGTACTCTACTGTAATAAGATTATATGGTTTCAGACTGCAGAAGACTGAGAAAACAACTGCAGTTTTATAGTGTCTAGAGTAATTGGTGGGTTTAAAGTTATAGGAGGTCAAACCAGTTCATATTTATCTTAAACTGTATAAAACATGTTCACATGGGGTTCAAAGGTTTCAACTGTGTAACTGACACTGACTATCTGTCTCAGACAAGTGTCATTGGTATTATAACCTGTGTACAAATTGACATTACAACTATTTTAGCTTTTTTATTTATTTATTTATTTTTTATTTATTACTGCTTTATGATGCAGCATGAGGGTTTAAATGAATACTTTTTACCATTAACAAAGTATAAGGGCAGTTAAAAAAATAATTAATGACACCTTAACAAAATGCTAGCAACCTTACCTAAACTACTTCCTAAACTAGCATGGTTACTTAATCATCTGAGCCAGAAGATGGTGCTCTGTTCTACACAGTGACCCAATGATCTATCCAGAAGCCTAGACTGAAACACAGGTAATTCAAATATGTAGGCACTCTTTAGGGAAAAAAAATTATGTGTTTCATTTATTATGGAACCAACAGCAAGTAGATTTGATATTTATTACTTCCAACTTATATGCATTCATTTTACTTTGAGAGATTTTTTTATGTTGTTTGTTGGATTTGTTTATATAAATCTAAATATAAATATTTTGATTACTATTTTAATTGTTTTTCCACTGTTGTTCACCTTTTCATATTTAAGATGACTTATTCAAAGCAAGCATGAAATTTTGTTGTGCATATTCTTGTATTTAACCAAAAACCTATCCTCACACATCCTGATAATATGCTGGAGAACTAAGTGAATAAAACATAGACATGCTGTAAACATTATATTAGCTAGAACTTACTCAATAGCCTACCATGTGACTTTTTGATAATTAATTGTCTAATCAGATGATTATTAGAATATTATAAATAATTTACTGATTAAGCTATTGTCATGAAACGTGAATGGTATTTTCAGGAAGGGACCTACTGTATTGTACTAGTAGCTGGTGTAGTCTCACTCAAATTGGCCACTGGGGGCGCACAATTCATATTCATACAGGTTGGAGTTAAGTTCAAATAGCTATTTATCAGGAACTAAAAGTCACCACTGAATTACAACGAAAACATGGGCATGTTCATCCAATCAGCTTTCAACAGGCATTTTAAACAACTTTAATATTATAAGTATGTTAACATTATACATACATCATAAGTGTGATAATAAATCCCCTCAAAACTATAAATATGTTCATGTATGGTCTCATTCTATGTATCTTGGCCATTGGGGGCACTATTTGCGAGGAGTGCTTGGGCCCCACAGATCACCACTTGCGGCTATATTTATTATTATTATTAGTAGTAGTAGTAGTAGTAGTAGTAGTAGTAGAATTAATTCATTTTTGTAGCTTTATTTGGTGACACAAAGTAAACAAATTCATTATGTACACCGAATAACCAGTTATTACTTATACCTTACTTGTACCTTCCCTGTCTATATACTGTAGCCCATTACGCTTGTATGGGTAGCACATAACTAAACAAAACATGCTAGTTTTAATTCATGAGCTGATGCATTTACACCTTTACTTGGTAACTGCGCTCAGTAATAAGCTTAATGGCAAATGTAAACTATCAATCAGACTTCATTTACTGTTTTGTGTGAAGGAAATAAATAGTAGTAAATAGGCATAATAAACAAATAAATATACAAACAAACAAATAAACAAATAAAAACACGTAGCAGCCGTATACTTCTTATGATTATACTAATGATTTGGACAGAACCCTGATTTGTGCATAGATCAGATCAGTAAAGGCGTTAATATACCTGCGAAGTGCTTGTTTTTTTTTCACAATGTTAATATCTGCAAGTGTTAACAGCATGGAAAGGTAGTGTGCTTTGGCCAGATCAAAACAGGATCTGGATGGATCTTGTAGGACTGTGGAACTAAATTGTTAAAAGGTGTTAATGACACCTTAAACAAGTTGTACAATGAATATCATATACTGTATATCTTGTATAGTGAATTTTGTAAATCTTAGATACAGTTTTCTGAAGTAAAGTGTTTGGATTAAAATAGCACAACAGCACATGACTTAAATAGAAAATAAAAATGTCATGGACTTTTTGGTGAGTCAGTGATATTTAATTCAATTATTTATTTTTTTTGTATAGAGTGGTCATTGTCACAAAGCAGCTTTACAGAAATATACATTCAGGATATACATTTTAAATTTATAAATTTCTCCCTAATGAGTGAGCCAGAGGTGATGGTGGCAAGGGAAAAACTCCCTGAGACAATATGAGGAAAACCTTGAGTGGAACCAGACTCAAAAGGGAACCCATCCTCATTTGGGTGCCAACAAATAGTCCTCAGGGGAAAGGTTAGCAGTATGCAGGCCTGTCACAGCTGCAGTGAAGATGTGAACAAGGGTCTCTTTCTCTCTGGTCCACTCTGTCCTCCACAGACAGATGAGTAGAAGTGATGACAGACATCCAGGCCCTTGGATCCTCATATGGATGTGTGTGGAATACGTTTTGTTCCTCTGGGGCTTCCATCTCCCTCCCAGTGAGTCCGCACTGGCCCATGACTAACCTCTTAGACTAACCACCTTCAATCATCCTTATAGCTGAGGGGTGGTAACATTTACTTGTATGTTTTTGTTGTTTGTGTGAACTTTGATGAGGACTGTCTGTGAATTTATATATTTGTTTCTATTGGTATCACAGTTCTGGATTTTTTTGGTATGCAAAGTGCTGTTATTAATGTCATCACATGCTGTCCATTCAATATCAGAATATCTTTTTGCAAATTTGGTAATGTTTGCAAGTGAAATACTAGGTGTGTAATGATACACTCTGGTCATGACTTGATTCAATTTATGATACTGGCTTCAGATTTCATATTGATTTGATTCTCAGAATATTTTTAACAAAATTTGAATGAAGAAGACTAAAAAAACTCATGTTTAATTTTTTAATCATAAACAATGCAAAACAATGTGGTTTCTGTCTGTATTAAAAATTGCTACAAACAGAGGTTAATATTGTAAGCATTTACTACAGGTTCATCATATCTTAAAAATAAATTAATAAATGTTTAAATTCTTCCCCCAAAATTGACTGATTAAACAAAGTCTCTGACCTGGGGAAAACGATGGATTGAAACATAATGAGATCCGTAGTAGTGCCTGAGGCATCATTTTAACTGGAAATAGAGCTCCAAATGGCCAAAATGCCCATTTCAGTGGGCTGGGGCTGCTATTTTTTGAAAGCTACTGAAGAGCACGTTTTAACTGTTGTTCCCTATCAAAAGCTACTCTCGATGCTGCGCATCAAACGCTAATGGGAACATTCTTTGTTCGACCGGTTGCGAAATATGCGTGTCAAACACGCCAAGAATTTTGGCCTAAATAACCTCGGTGAGTTACGTCATTGATAACGTGCACCTGCAGGTTATAAATAGACGTGAAACAGGCATACCTCCAGGTTTCTTTGTCTTCGAGACCGCTTTGTGTGTGTGTTGTCTTGGTAAGTGTTGGTAAGTGGTAAATTATATCATGGCTTGTGCCTCGGTCAGGCGATGCATCCCGCCGTGTGCACGAGTTATTCCGGATGATGATCCGCACGATTTTTGTTTAGAGTGCCTTGGGGAAGAGCATGCTATCGCTGCTCTTGAGGACGCTGAGTGCACGCACTGCGAGCTATTTCCTCTCCGAGTGCTTCGCTCGAGGCTCGCTTTCTTCCGAAGCTCGGCGTCCTCATTAAGATCATGGGGCTCGCGTGTCGAGCTGGCTGAGAGAGAGCTTCCCCTCCCTCTCGCGCTTTCCCCAGATCGCGAAGCCCCCGCCTCCGCTGCTGAAGCACGCGCCGGCATTTCTTCAGAGCGAGACGTGGGAGCGGCTTCTCTTGCCTCCGGCGATACAGAGACCGAGAGCGCCGCCTCTGAGCTCTCCTCGCGCGATGATACGGCGTTTGTGGAGCTACTTGAGGTAGTGACTAATGCAGTGGCCAGGCTTAAGTTAGACTGGCCACAGGAGCAAGAGAACCCCAGGCAAAATTGGACGACAGATTTCTGTAGGGTGGCCAAGGGGAGAGATTCCAACAACGATCTCTCCCCTTTTTCCCAGATCTCCATGAGGAGTTATCTCGTTCGTGGAGTAGGCCTTACTCCTCGCGTATCTTTGTACCCACGATGTCGTTTTATTCGACTATCGTGGGTGCTAAGGCGCATGGATATGTGATGATGCCTCAGGTCGAAGAGACCAAGCAGAACCAAGCAGACGGCCTGTGCCGTGGGCCGTTCTATGGCTGGTTTAGTTGCCACAGAGAGACACCATGGCTCAACCTCACGGGCATCAAGGATAGGGACAAAGCTTTCCTCCTTGATGCCCCCATATCGCCTTCTGGCCTTTTTGGCGACACCATGAACACTGTCATCACTAGGTTCAGGGAGGCCAAGAGACACGCAGAGGCTTTTGATAAGTTTCTTCCCCGCCGTGCTCAGACGCCGGGGCTGTCGGCCACCCAGCCCCGACCCAATCCGGTCTCTCTGCGGCGAGAGTCGCAGAAGCAGAGTGTGGTGAGCCGTTTGCCCCCTCGTAGGGACTGGGGAGCGGCTCGCCGATCTCAGCAGCCCAGTAAGAGGCCGGACCTGAGGACGATCATTTCATCAGGGAAGAAGTCCTGAGGGTCAAGTCCTCGGGACCGTGGGGGTGTGCCCCTCCAGGGAGGAGCGCGAGAAGTTCCAATGGGAAGTAGACGCTCTTTCCTGGCACCCTCAGGAGGCTGCTGTACAATATTCTCCGCCACTGGTGTTTCAGGGAACAGAGGCCTCCAGCAAAACGTTAGGTGTTCGGTTGCCTCCTGCCATGCTTCAGGACACCAGACACCTAACACCTCCCCATCTAAGTGAACTGTCAAAACTAGTGCCCCTCTCAGAGAAACTGGCAGCGTGGAAGCTACTGCCAAGTATCTCTCCATGGGTAGAAAGGACTGTAGAGAAAGGCTACAGGATTCAGTTTGCATATCGGCCTCCGTGTTTCAACGGTGTGGTCTCCACTTCCATGAAACCGGAACGAGCCCATTTTTTGACGCAGGAATTGCAAGCTCTGCTGGACAAAGGGGTCATAGAATGTGTTCCCCTACCAGACAGAGAGTCAGGATATTACAGCCGGTATTTTTTGGTTCCCAAGAAAGATGGGGGGTTGCGTCCAATTTTAGATCTTCACGGGTTGAACCGCTACCTCAGAACATACAAGTTCAAGATATTGACGATCAAGATGATTGTGTCTCAGATCCAGCCAGGGGACTGGTTCGTCACAGTCGATCTCAAGGACGCATATTTTCATATAGAAATCTTGCCACAACACAGGAAGTTCCTGAGGTTCGCTTTCGGGGGCGAAGCTTACCAGTATCGGGTTCTTCCATTCGGCCTAGCTCTGTCACCTCGCACATACACGAAATGCATGGATGAAGCACTGGCTCCTCTGCGACTCCAGGGTATCGGGATGTCGTCCTGGCTCATCTCGAATCTCTGGGGTTGAGATTCAACGCCAAGAAAAGCGTTCTCACTCCTGCTCAGAGGACAGTGTATTTGGGGGTTGTATGGAATTCGATCACGATGCAGGCACAGCTCTCTCCTGCGCGCATCGAATCCATTGCCCTAAAGGAAGATCAAGCTAGGCCAGAGAATTACTGTTTACTTCTTTCAGAAGCTTTTAGGTCTCATGGCAGCTGCATCCATGGTGATACCCTTGGGCCTCCTGCACATGAGATCGTTCCAGTTGTGGTTCAGAGCCAGGGGATTTCATCCAAGGGCCATTCCCCAGAGGCAAATAAGGGTCACGCGCCAGGGGCTTCGTACCCTTTCTATGTGGTTCAGACCCCGGTTTTTGACTTTGGGTCCCACTCTAGATCCGTGTTGTCGTCGCAAGATGCTAACGACAGACGCTTCCCTCACGGGTTGGGGTGCAGTCTTGGATGGCCGTCCAGCCCAAGGGATCTGGAGAGGTCATCTTCTCGACTGGCACATCAATTGCCTCGAAATGATGGCTCTATTTTGGGCCCTGAAATACTTCCTCCAGGAGTTAAGAGGCTACCATGTCCTTGTGCGGGTGGACAATACGGCGGTAGTCTCTTACATAAATCACCAGGGCGGACTGCGTTGGCACCGCCTGAACAGTCTAGCGCAGCAGGTCCTGCTGTGGGCACAGGACAAGTTCCTGTCCCTCAGGGCGATTTACATCCCCGGGTATATGAATGTGGGAGCAGACTTGCTGTCCAGACAGGCTGTGACACTCGGGGAATGGAAACTCCACCCCGAAGTGGTCAGTCAAATCTGGGGAAGATTTTACAAAGCAGAGGTGGATCTCTTTGCTTCACAGGAGACAGCACAATGTCCCCTCTACTTCTCTCTGACTCCTCCAGCTCCCCTGGGTCTGGACGCCATGGCTCATACATGGCCCAGACGGAGTCTACGCATTTCCCCCGATCGCTCTGCTCTCAGGAGTCCTGGCCAAGGTCCGTCAACAGGGGTTTCGCCTCTTACTGATAGCGCCCCACTGGCCGACCAGAGTATGGTTCTCGGATCTAATATCTCTCCTCGACGGCTCGCCGTGGATTCCAGTCAGAAGAGATCTCCTATCTCAGGCACAGGGGACAATATTTCATCCCCGGCCCGAGCTCTGGAACCTTCAAGTCTGGCCCCTGAGGGGGACCAGCTAAGGGATGCTGGGTTCCCTGCTGACGTAGTAGAGACCATTCTAAGTGCCAGGGCCCCCTCCACTAGAAGAAGTTATGCCTCTAGTCGCTCGCTTCATTCGTGGAGCCAAGCGGTTGAGACCGTCCACGAGAGCTACAGTCCCTTCATGGGATTTAGCTAAAGTGCTCGAGGGTCTGGTCGGCACCCCTTTCGAACCACTAGAGTCAGCACCTGTCAGGTTTCTGACCCTAAAGATGGTTTTTCTAATGGCTATTACTTCTCTGAAGAGAATTGGGAATTTGCAGGCTCTGTCAGTCACACGGTCCTGCCCCTGGGCTGGTCAAAGCTATCTTGCATCTCGCTCTAATTACCTCCCGAAAGTTCCATTCTCAACCATGCATCCGATCGTTCTTTAAGCCTTGCCTTCTGTCCTCCGCCTTTCACGACTACGGAGCAGGAAAGACTTCACTTACTGTGTCCAGTACGTGCTCTTCAGATTTACGTCCACCGCACCAGCCAGTGGCGTAAGTCACTGAAACAGGTATGCCTGTTTCACGTCTATTTATAACCTGCAGGTGTACGTTATCAATGACGTAACTCACCAAGGTTATTTAGGCCAAATTCTTGGCGTGTTTGACACACATACTTCGCAACCGGTCGAACAAAGAATGTTCCCATTAGCGTTTGATGCACAGCATCTCGTTCCCGCTTTTTCAGGGAACAGGGTTACAGTCAAGTAACCCGAGACGTAATGTGGTCATGCAACCATATAATCTATAATCTGTGTTAGTCAGTGTGATCTGGAGCTTTCGGATCTCTATATATTTTAACTCTATGGGTTGCGCAGAATGGGACCACTGGTGCCCAAAATGCAATTGCATTAGATGCCTAATTAATAGAATGCTGATTCCCACAATGTGAATTGTACATTCCCATGATGCACATTTTCAAATTTTTTCATTGCGAGTAATTTTTTCATGATGCCTCGTTACACCACTATGATATACTCATTCACTGTATTCCTGTCACTAGTAAGTGCTAAAAAACTCAGTGACCACTAAATTGCAAACTATAAATCTGATCTTCTACTAAACATAACCTACCTTTCATTTGGCAGATGTTCACCATCTCTACCATGTTCACCATCTTTTCACAATGCATCAAGAGCCATATTGAAAAGAACACCCATACATATGAAAACAGAATATAAATGTTATCCAAAGAAATCATGCAGCAACCTTATATTTGTACTGGTTGTCTAAATAAGCAGTCACATACATATTGAGACCTGAGAATAATAAGTTTATAACTGATATTTCTAGAAAAAAAAGTATTAATGTTACAAATATGTTATTTACATGCTACTGAATATATGTTAGAAATCAACTTGCTTTGCTTTAATATATAGTTTTACTTGTGATGACCTTATTAAGAATCAATATCTTATCAACATATGGTCAGGTTTTAAAACCATTAAAAGAAAATTGTCAAATAAAACCTTATTTCAAGGTCTTATGTCCATACACTATATGTCCAAAGGTTCCTTCCTCATATTGTCTCAGGGAGTTTTTCCTTGCCACTGTCACATCTGGCTTTCTCATTAAGAATAAATTCATACATTTAAAATCTATATCCTGAATTTATATATTTCTGTAAAGCTGCTTTGGGACAATGTCCATTGTTAAAAGCGCTATACAAATAAAACTACATTGAATTGAATTGAATTGTGGACACCTGACCATCACACCCATATTTGAATTTTTGAACATGCCATTCCAGATTTAGTGCCCCTTTGCTTTCATAATAACCTTCACTCTTCTGGGAAGGCTGTCCACAAGATGGCTGCGGGGATTTGCCCATTCACCCACAAGAGCATTACTGAGGTCAAGCACTGATATCGGGCAAGGAGGCCTGGGGCACAGTGTTCCAATTCATCCCAAAGGTGTTCAGTGGGGTTGAGGTCAGGGCTCTGTGCAGGCCACTCAAGTTCTTCAACACCAACCTTGGCAAACCATGTCTTTATGGACCACACTTTGTGCAAAGGGCATTAACATGCTGGAACATGTTTGGGCCTCTTAGTTCCAGTGAAGGGAAAATGTAATGCAACAGCATACAAATACATCCTATACAATTGTGTTTTTCTCACACAACCTCTGTAAAAAAAATTCCAGATCAAGTTACCTACTGGTTTTTTTGGCTAACTCAGTGATCCTCTGAGACATCTAATCCCATCCAAATGAGAATGTCTGTGATTGCTGATAATATTTTTTCACAACGCTTTTCCTTGTGTGTTTTGGCCCATGTGAACTACTGTAGAAGCTCTTATGTGTGCGTTTTCTGCTTGCTGCGTGCAATTCAGCATGGATGTACATGTTTTTGCTACCCGGCAAAGAATTAAAAAGTAAAATCAACAAAAAGAGCCAAATTACACAAATTGTTAAGACTGCCCACCGTAATATCAATGTCAGGTGATTACTCACTTTCATTTCTTCACTCAATTATATAATGTTTTAATTATATAAGTAATCACATCTTTATTTCAGTGGGTTTATTATAAGAGCCAGTTCTATAAAACCATGCGAAATTTTTTGAATATCTCATTTTAATCAATTAAAATTAAATCAATAAATTAAGAAATTTTACTTTTTAAATTTAAAAGTACTTATGCATCCAGAGCACATGATCTTCTGCAACGCCCAGATGTACAAAACAGACACTCCCACCTCTGTAATAAACACGGAGACATTAGTCCTGTCCGAATCGTTACATGGAATCACAGACTTCAGGTGCTAAGAATTGTAACTAAAACTATGTTTAGAAAACTAGTCCTGTCTGAATAGTGCTTATGCCAAAGTTGAAAGAAATTCCAAAAATGATGAGGAAGAAGGTGATTGAAATACATCAGTTTGGGTTACAAAGCTATTTCAAAGGCTCTGGGACTCCAAAGAACCACAGTGAGAGCCATTATCTCCAAATGGAAAAACTCAGCGCAGTAGTGAACCTTCCGAGAAGTGGCTACCTTACGAAATTCCTCCAAGAGCACAGCAACTATTCATCCAGGAAGTCACAAAAGAGCCAAGGACAACATCAAAGGACCTACAGGCTCTTGCATCAATAAAGGTCACTGTTCATGACTCCACTATCAGAAAGACACTGGGCAAAAATGGTATCCATGGAAGAGTGGTGAGGTAAAAACCACTGCTAACCGAAAAGAACATTAAGGCTTGTCTGAATTTTGCCAAAACACACCTTGATGATCCTCAAACCTTTTGGGAGAATGTTCTGTGGACTGATGAGTCGAAAATGGAACTGTTTGGAAGACAGGAGTCCCATTACATCTGGCATAAACCAAAAACCCAATTCCACAAAAAGAACAACATACCTCGGATCAAGCATTGCTCTCTACCAGATAATCCTAAAGGAGAATGTCCGGTCTTCAGTCCATAATTTGAAACTCAAGCGCAACTGGATTATGCAGCAAGACAATGATCACAGCATAGGTGTTTTAAAAAAAAGCTAAATTAAAGTTTTGGAGTGGCCTAGCCAAAGTCCTGACTTGAACTAATTGAGATGCCGTGGCGGGGCCTTAAATAGGCAGTTCATGCTCGAAAACCCTCCAGTGTAGCTGAACTAAAGTAGTTCTACAAAGAAGAGTGGGCCAAAATTGTACTACAGTGCTGTGAAAGACTGATCTCCAGTTATCAGAAGCATTTATTTGAAGTTATTGCTTCTAAAGTTGGCACAACCAGATTTTAAGTTTAAGGGGGCAATTATTTTTTCACATGGGTGGTAGGTGTTAGCTAACTTTTTTTTTTTTTTTTGCTTAAAAAACAAAAATCAAAAAACCCAGCAACAACTGTATTGTGTGTTTACTCAGGTTGCCTTTGTTTTATGTTTTGTTTGAAGATCTAAAACTATTTAGTATGAGATATACATAAAAACTGAAGAAATCGGGATGAGGTAAATACTTTTTCACAGCACTTGTATGGGTGTGATGGTCAGGTGTCCACAAACTTTTGTCCATATAGTGTACATGTAAATAACCTGTTCTTAAAGATTTCAATTTGACAGCACAACCTGTAATTTATGACCCTCATGTCAGCCTGATTGACAGTTCAGCCCAACCTGTAATTTATGACCCCTCATGTCAGCCTGATTGACAGTTCAGCCCAACCTGTAATTTACGACCCCACCAGTCTTCTGTCTGTGTGTATGTATGCGCATGTGTGCGTGCGTGCGTGTGCGTGCGTGCGTACATACCCGTGTGTGTGTGTGTGTGTGTGTGTGTGTGTGTTAATGGTTTTTACACCCCCGCTATGTGCGTGTTGAAAAAGCTAATGATTAAATAAATAGCTGTGGATAAAACATAGAAGAGGCTCCGTAATACCCATACGGCGTCTGGTCCACGAGTTCCCAAACCCTTAGAAGGACGATGTGTATTTCACCAAGAATACGTGTTGAAATGAGTGGTGTCGGCTGGTGTCAGTGGGGGAAAACAGGGGTGTTATCAAAGGTGTTAGTTATCTTAAGTTATCATGTTAAAAAGTTAATTCATCATTAGAAAACGCTTGTGCAATTATGTTAGCACAGCTGAAAATAATTGTGCTGTTTAAGGAAGCAGTACAACTGGCCTTCTTTGGGCTACTTGAGTACCTGGAGCATTAGTAAATGGGTTCGATTACAGTCTCAAAATGGCCAGAAACAAAGAGCTTTCTTCAGAAACTCTATTATCTAAAGTCTATTGTTGTTTTGAGAAATTAAGGCTGTTCTATTTGAGAAATTGACAAGAAATTGAATTTATCTTACAGAAGCGTGTACTCGTCCCTTCATAGAATATGACTTGAATTAAATTGTTACTTCTATCAAGCAATTCCACTGCAACGGCTTAGTTGGTGGCTTGGTATTCAATCTACTTCAATTAGACATAATTTTAATATTAGCAATATTTTTCCTCTTCACATATTAAGGCACTGGATTTATAAGAATTGGACAATTCTGTGATTGTTAGATATTGACCCATAGAGTAGATACAAGTAGAAAGCAGATAAAAATTTTCACCTTTGTTCATTTATTTATATATCATCAGTAACTAATTCATCCTGCTCAGGGTTGAGGAGGATCGAGAGTCTATCCCGGGATTACAAGAGGCAAGAATATCTTAGATGGGGCATCGGTCCATTACAGGAGACCACACCACACACACACACACACACACACACACACACACACACACACACACACACACACACACACACACACACACACACAAAATCTACCAACCAGTAGGTCTATGGATTGTGGGAGAAAACCAGAGAACCCGGAGGAATCCTGCACAGACACAGGGAGAAAATGCAGTTCCGCATAAACAGCAGAGTTGCCAAGTCCGCTTATAATATGTGACTTTGGGCTTCTTATTTTCTGAAGTCACTTGAAAAAAATCACGGGTTGTGGGTTGCGTTTTTTGGGCTTGTTTTAAAAATATGGTTGCTTGTTAGGAAAATCTGACTGACTGAAAATCTGACTTGTGCTGTGGTGTAATTCACCCTCCTACAAATCCCCAGGTGGACCTACAGTATACCACCCCCTCCTCCCCCTCATTAGAGAAAAATCACGTTGTAATTCCTAGTGATGATAGTTAGTATAGTACATGTAGATAGACATATGTGCATTTCCACAAACAATGCTGCCAACAAAGTAGTCCATGTATGGCAAAAAGTATAACAAAGACTGGGAAAAGACAAACAACTTAAAGTTTATGGTAAACATAATTAAATTAGGTAAATAAGGTAAACAAATTTTTTTAATTTTTTAATATAAAAAATAAAATATATATTTTAAAATATATTTTTTAAAAATTTAATATATATCTTTTTTATAATGTATTAATCTTTTATTACAATTATTATTACAGGTTGTAACAAAAAACAAACGTAACACATATATACTTATAGAAGTTACATGGTTCTAATGTAATCTCCCTTTCCATCTCTCCAGGATCGAATCAGGGACCATGCACATACATAATACATGGTAAATTAACTTGGATGAAAATGTAGGGATTATTATTCTCAATTAATTTCTTTTCTTATTTCTAAAAGGGCCAAATTAAAACTCATTCAAGTGCATGAAGCTGCTCAGTGCAGACTTTTTAGTCTCAATATGTTTATTAGTGAATAGTGATGGATATTGAGCACTGATTTGCTTTCAATTTTAAAGCCACTCTAGTGTTTCACTAACAGTGTGGTTTGAATTGACTGAAAGACAATATGCATGCCTTTTTCTTCATTTTTGCATAGAGCACAGTTTTAGAAAACACCTTAAATGATTCAAAAATATTTCTTCATATAAAGTAACCTTGAGAGTTCAGAGTGATAAATGATGTATTACAATTTCAGATGTAATTTCCCGTGTAAAATGTTAAAGTCGCCCAGATTTTTGGTCCTCAACAATTAGATTATCAGACTATAATCTTAAAATTTCAGACTTTTTTGGGGGGCCATCAACAAATTTTCCAGAGCTATAAATATCTGAATTTTGTTATTTGTCATTTTCCACATTTTATTGAACTATTCAAAGTTTCATAAATTCTTCGAAAAGGATTTGCATATGAGTGAGACATTCATTTTGTGCTGTGTTGCTTTTTAAATGATTATTATGTACATTGATGACTAAAATAATCACAATTAGGCTGAAATAGGAGGAAATGAAAACCTTTATTAAAATAAACTATATAAGCACTATATAACAACTATTTACACACAATTCTATTTACAGCTGTCATCTGTATAGGATCTTTAGGCTACTGATAGGAGAAGAGTGATGGGTATAGAGACAGAGTAATGTGGGATAGAGTACTGAGGGATAGAGTAATGAGGGATGAGTCTTGAACGATGAGGGATGATGTGTTGTACTGGTCCTTCAGTCCTGGGGTTTCTATGCAGACCTGTTAATGAAGAAAAGAGATTTTTTAAAATACCAAGTTAACCAAAAAGAACTAAATTAATTTATACTTACTCGTGGAGGGCTTGAGCAATGTAGGGAAAAGTAGTGATGGAAAAGAACAAATATGAAATGCAACAAAGGAAGAAAGTATGTGAAATAAATATTTCACAAGGACTTGTAGGGCCACATAATCTAAGCCTAATTATGAACAAGTTTACAAACATGGTGTTATTTAATAAATACAAAACTTGTAATTGCTAATATGGTGACATTTTCTTTAAGTGGATGTTTATATATATATATATATATATATATATATATATATATATATATATATATATATATATATATATATATATGGAATGAGAATTGGGTGGCAGCACTTTGTAACAATCACTTTGTCAAAAGAGATAGCAGGAACTAACAAATGTCCCACAATATCAAGTGTAAATTAAAAGAGATAAAGCATGAAGAGGAAGGGGGGGTTGAGGGTGGCAGAGGGGTGGGTAGAGAGAAAGACATTGCTCAGAGCTTCTCCAAAGTGTCCATCATCAGCTGGACATGCTGCCAGAGGAGCCGCGAAACTGCACTGGCTAAGACTGCTGGGTCGCTGTAGAGCTCTAGGGGCTGAGAAAACAGTACTTCACAAAGCTCTGTAAGCTGTTCCTATGGACAAATTACACACACACAAACACACAAAAACACACACACACACACACACACACAAATCCAACATAGTGTCATTGAATTAGAGATACAACGCTGAGAATTTGCGTATCGTGGCATCAGAAGATATTCAACACTTACAATGAGCAGTGTGAAGTACAGCTCTGCTGCAGGCTCCCACACGTCCACGTCCCACATGCTGATGAATCCAAAGAGACTCTCCAAGAATCCTCCCTCACACTTTAGGAATATCAGGGTTAAAAATATGGGAAAACAAAATGAGATAAAATAGACCATGTTCTGAAACTACATTCAAGCATCACTTTTAAATCTCCTGATAAGACACTTACTGCCTCAGGAGCTGAGTCGTTTGTCAAGTATCCAAAGAGAAGCAGCTCAAAAAACATGTCCAGGAAGTTGTAATGGTGGAGCTGCACAGAGGAGAAAAGTTACAAAAAGAAATTTGCTTGACATATTGGAGTCTTGTTTTCTATATAATCAAAATCATTTATAATTAAAAAAAATCTGTAATTTTACACAGGCATCTGCAAGCTTACCTGGGCCCTGAAGAGCTCTGTTACAATCGATTCCTGATTAGAAGGACTTCTCAGGAATCGGATCAGTGACTCATAGGCCAGCTGCACACCAACCACATCCTGTTAAAACAAACAAAAAATCTCTATTACTCACTTTGGTTATGGTGTTCAATGTGGCTACTGGTTTTATAAACTAACAAGAAGCAGTATATAAGCCAAAGCGTGTCCAGTACTCCACTAAAGATACACAGATGATGTACTACATGGGACAAATTTCCAAGTATTGAATATCCCAGTTCCATCTTCATCACCTACATTTTATTTTATTTTAATATTTGTCCTAAGAATGTCCTTAATTCTTAGCATTGTGTGATTATTATAAAACAGAAAATTAGCTATTAATACTAGTTATTCCAATAGTTACTGTATGTACATTGCACTTGTGTGTTAAAATGTATGCTAATGCAGTTTTCCTCACTGCCTAATTGCCTGTTGTTGTTTTTATATTTAACCACTAAAGAATTAACTGAAAGTATTTTGCACAAAAATGAAATAGTCTATCATCATTCTAAAGTCACCTGGTTGTTAGCTGCTGCCAGACGCATCACCATCTTCTTTCCCACCACAAACAAGAAGTTCAGGTTGTGGATGCTGGCAAACAGAGTCTGAATATAAGACAGCACACAATATAAGTTAAAGCAGAGTAATTTACCTGCACAATAACAGCAGCTAAACAAAGGTTTTACTCACAGAGAACGCCTGACGGAGAGCACGCAGCTTCAGGCCGATGTCTGTAACCCCTCTCTCTGAAAGATGGTAGCTAAGAAACAAGAGGTGTAAATGCTTAGTGTATATTAAACATACATTACACCATTACATCATTAAACAGTGAAGAGGATCGTACCTAATAAAGGGCACCTCCAACTCCAAAAAGTTAAGGCTCCCCTCACTCTCCTGCAAACCACGTTAGCAAATCATCATTAAATCTCCCACAGTAAATTTTACAGCCTCACATTCAGGGGAATAGCAGCATATGTAGATACACATCAGGTCTGAAACTTACCTCAGAGTCTGGTTCACTCTCTGAGTCACTGTAGGGAGAGTTATGATCATGTTCCTGCACCCAAGTGGAGGTGTCCACCTGACCATCTGCTCCCACAAACAGGTAAGTGCAGGTCACCTTTTTCAAGGGTTGCTGTTAATTAAAAAAGACAAAAATAAAAACAAATATTGACACTGCAGACACATAAATGTACAACGGACAAAATTCCATAAGTTACTATCTACATATACACATCATGACAGTGTAATAAATTTACCACATAGTCCTCAAGTGGCTTGGTGACAATCTCCAGGCGGTTACAGGAAATGAATTCTGTAACCCTCCCAGATACACACTTAAGAGAACAATTTAAAGTGAACACAATTAGTCACTGCAATTAACAAAAGTTTTGTGATGCTACAACGAATAATCCTTTACCTGTATCCCAGTGAAACAATCCTCTGTGTTGATGTGATAAGGAAATCCCTGCAAATAACAATTACAAAAACTCAAGATCTATTTCACAAAAAGTGTTCATCTAATAATCATTAATGTCAATTATCTTCATCAGAGTAATAAAGACTGTGATCACCTCCTGATCCAAGTAGCGGGTCTTGGTGGTTTTAAACCAGCAGAGCCGACGCTCTGGACCCCTGCTCATGCCGAGGAAGTATCTCCTAATGTCCACTGACTAGAAATAGAAAAAACAAAACCATACATTAGAGCTTGTAAAGAAGAGGGTGTGTGTGTATCTCAGCTGCAGGACTGTACAATACCCCAGACTGGGAGCTGAAGAAGTCTGAAGAGAGGAACTGATTATTGCACCAGGTGCTGCTCAGCTCACCAGCACTGAGAGGCTGTAGAGCACGAAGATCATAAGTGCTTCTTATCATAGCAGTTTCATACTAACACATCTAACATTCTGTCACTTTCTACACAGCAGAAACAACTTTGGAAAATTCAGGGATCGACTTTAGTAAATAAATGAAAGGTTTGGTTACCAGAACTACAGCTGAAGGATCATCGTGAGGTTCAGTGGGCAGCAGCTGGAGGTTTGGCTCAACGACCTTAACACACACACACACACACACAAACACACACTTACTTAGACAGAAGCAGCCTACATGTTTCAAATGTAGTGAAAATATAACTTTTTAACTGACACATACCTGGAGGACAGAGGGAGTATCTACTGACTCTCCCAGCACATCCTCAGGCTCTGCAATAAATTAGTTTTATGTGACTCACAATTACAACTTCAATTACAACTAATATTTTCTATCATACATTTAAAACCAATAGCCAAGTTTATTAGTTAGTGACATTAGGATCAATATTGTATTGTGTGGAGACCTTGAAATGGGTAGCCATGTTTTCAAGTGCACCAGCATTCGGCTAACTATTAAACTTGATGTCTAAGCATTAATAAGAAAGGAGAATATTTCACTAGCTACTGATTGTAATGTTTAACTCTGCCCAAAATAATATTTATCTTAATGTTAGCTACCAAGCTAAGTAGCCAGGTTTGTTAGCAGTGTAGCTAATGTTAGACCAGAGTTTCCCCCAAACACACAGATGATAATCTGGTGTTGGCAAGGAGAGTTTTTTCTAATTAAAAAGACATTTTATTTACTAATCCTAAATGAACACACGTATGAACAAGAGAGAGAGAGAGAGAGAGAGAGAGAGATGGTAAATTTTCTCTAATTTCCCATTACAGTTTAAACATTAATACGTTAACGTTAATTGAACTTTTCGTTGTGAAGAAGCAGACAAACTGCAGCATTAGTAGTCAGCTTGTGTAAATTCACTGTACATGAGACATGATTAAACTCTAAAACCTCCTGTCCATCACCCAAATCTATATAAATATTATACTGTGGAATTATTGAAACCTTTAACCGAGTTCAGCAAGCTAGCTACCTTTATACTCACTATGATATTGTGTAAATGAAATAATTAGTTAAGTTCGCCAGGTAGATAACATACAACTGTAACAAAGCTCGTTAGCGCGCTAGCTGGATAATCACTAGGCTAATCATGATTTAGTGTAAAACCAGTAGCCAGGGTTGTTAAAAGTGACCTTTTAATGGGGTAAATATTATATTGTGGAAATAAACTAAATTCTTAAGCCAAGCTCATCAACTCGGTGAAGGATTTTAGTGTGTAAATTAAAGCAGTAGCCAAGTTCGCTAGCACGGTAACTAGCATTAGGCTAATTCACACCAACAGACGACGTAGCTTGTAAGCGAGATAATATTACACTGTAACACTGTAACTGAACATGATTTATTGTAAAAGCAGTGAGGCAGTAAAGTCACATGACCAAATGAAGCTCCTCCTACCTTGAGGAGGCTGAGTGTAGTCAGGAGGCGCGCTTCCTCTCCGCAAGCGGCGGTAAACGCAGTAACCCGCCCCGGCAGAGACCACGACCAGCCCCGCAGCACAGGCGATCTCACCCAGAGTCCAGGTCTTCACATCCGGTACAAATCTTCGGAAATCCATCGTTTTTTTCCGTCAGAAGTTTCTTCGTACACTTTGTGTTGAGGTGAAAAAGATGATGTTGATCCGTAGCGAAGCAAAAAGTCGATGTTGTGTTTTGGTTTAAAATAATTCGATGGAACGCATTTCTCACCATGGAGACATTTTAAACACAAACAATTTGAAGAAAAACAACAAACACGCAGATGACGCGTCAGATTTAATGCACAGATGATTCTCGAACTGGGGCTCGCGACCCCACGTGATATTCACCTGAGATGCGGATTTTTATTTATTTATTTTTTTAAATAGAAACTTGCTTTATAGAAAATGTAATAATACTTTTTTAAAAAAGATTATTATTATTATTATTATTATTATTATTATTATTATTATTATTATTATTATTATTAGATAATAATAATATTTATTATTATTATTATTATTATTATTATTATTATTATTATTATTATTATTATTGTTATTATTATTGTTATTACGTTTTTATTAGCCCTCATTTAAGCTGGGGCTTCTCTTACACCAGAATGCAGTCCAACCTGCTGTCATGTTAATCAAAGTGGACTTTACACTGGACACTGGCAGCACACAGAGCTATTTAAAATAAAATAAGTGTATTATTATTATTGTGTGGTATGGTCATGGTCTTCTAATTGAAGCACTACAAACTGCAATATTCATGCTATATTATTGCAGTGTATGCCCACAATCTAAACAGCACACAGGCCATATTTCAGTCTGTAGCCTCTGCAGCAGCTCACATTGTGCCATCAGTTAAAATCCAACTGCCACAGAGCATAGAAATTAAAATCTCATTTACGATGGTACCAATACAATGTTAAGGCATGTTTAGAATATTTACAGTTATTTACTAAACTAGTGCAAAAAAGCACAGAAATGAATGCTCCATGCTTTTTTTATGTAAAGTCGGCTTCATACTCATGAAAATGTTGTGTGAAATGCAATACATGACTCCAAATAAACCAACAATCCAAACCATTTGCTAGCACTTATTTATGGGATACAGAATTCAGTGCCTGTATGTGCATTAAATCAAAATAGTGTTCTAGGTTGGACGTAAAAGCTGAAATTAGATGCATGCTTTTAACTGTCTCTCGACTTGGATAAGCTGCAGTGTAAAACACAAGTCCAGTCCTATCATTAGTTGTGGGCTCTTACTGAAAAAAGGTTGAGAAGTCCTGATATGTTCATATAGTTTTTAATGATGCAGCCTGATTTGACAAGTGGTAGAATAAAAGGTCAAAATAAAAAGTGCTTCATAAATTGTGTGTGTTTTAGACGTCCCCTGCCTTGCTTTTGAAAGAAAATCACAATTTTTAAAAAATTAAAATAACATTAGATTGATCAGAAATGTAGTCTAGACATCATTAATGTTGTAAATGACTATTATAGCTTGATTTTTAATGGAATATCTACATAGGCATGCATTTTTCAGCAATCAGCCACTACTGTGTTCCAAGGTTCAAGGTTCAAGGTTCTTTATGTGTCACATACATATTACATACGTGGGATATAATGTAGTGAAATGTTTTTCCTTAGTTACTCGTCCCACAGTGCAATAACAACAGATCAACAGTGACAACGGATATGCACACATGATAAAATCCATGTAGTAAAAATAAAAATGGCTTGGTTTCCAGTGGCATATTTTGTTACATTATCATGATAATCTTACATTATCATGTTAAAAAGTTAATTCATCATTAGAAAACCCTTGTGCAATTATGTTAGCACAGCTGAAAATAATTGTGCTGTTTAAGGAAGCAGTACAACTGGCCTTCTTTGGGCTACCTGAGTACCTGGAGCATCAGTAAATGGGTTCGATTACAGTCTCAAAATGGCCAGAAACAAAGAGCTTTCTTCAGAAACTCTATTATCTAAAGTCTATTGTTGTTTTGAGAAATTAAGGCTGTTCTATGTGAGAAATTGACAAGAAATTGAATTTATCTTACAAAAGCATGTACTCGTCCCTTCATAGAACATGACTTGAATTAAATTGTTACTTCTATCAAGCAATTCCACTGCAACGGCTTAGTTGGTGGCTTGGTATTCAATCTACTTCAATTAGACATAATTTTAATATTAGCAATATTTTCCCCCTTCACATATTAAGGCACTGGATTTATAAGAATCGGACAATTCTGTGATTGTTAGATATTGACCCATAGAGTAGATACAAGTAGAAAGCAGATACAATTTTTCATTTATTTATATATCATCAGTAACTAATTCATCCTGCTCAGGGTCGAGGATGATCGAGAGTCTATCCCAGGATTACAAGGGACAAGAATATCTTAGATGGGGCATCAGTCCATTACAGGAGACCACACCACACACACACACACACACACACACACACACACAGTTGCACAATCTTTCACACCCTGGTGCAAGATAGCATAGTCAATCTACCAACCAGTATGTCTATGGATTGTAGGAGAAAACCATAGAACCCGGAGCTTAGCATGTCACCATATTCTAATTTGTTGAGATAGTGAATTGGTGGGTTTTTGTTAAATGTGAGCCAAAATCATCACAATTAAAATAACCAAAGACTTAAACTACTTCAGTCTGTGTGCAGTGCTTAGTACTGCACTGCAGAAAATCTGTCTTGATGGGGCTGGGGAAAAAAAGCAAAAATAGGAGAATTTAGTGAAAATCAAATGTATGTCTGTGAAGCACAGAAAGTATGTAGGCACAGAAAGGCGTAGCATGTACATGCATTCAGTTCATATGCCATGACAGAATGTCTTCCAATGTGTTTACATGGTGATGGATGTGTGCATAATGAGGTGGTGATGGATAGAACCCATCTCAAGAACAATCTGAGAATATTGCCATTAATCTTTAAGTGGAAGCAGAAGGTGGTTCACTGTGTTGAGAGTCATACATAGTTTTCCAGTAGGGTTTTCCAATACACATACAAACACTTCTGTAGTATTTGTTGAGGATCCCAGTTGGCTACTTGTATTTTTCGATTTTTGCAAACTTCTTCTAGAGTAAAGTAGTTTTTGACTTCAGATAGTAGCATGTACATCGATTACAATGGGTTACTTTTTTTTTTTTTTTTTTTTACAATTTGAGTATTGAATATGATCTTGAATGAGCACACTGTAATGCTGTGTCAAGTAGATTTACACTAATTACTCACTATATACTGTATATGCAGTATATAATCAAAGGTAATCCTTACATATTTGTGCATGTAAAATGAGTAGATGACAAAAAAATTAATCATTCATGTAGATCTAAAGGTAATTGTAATTCTGGAGTCAAGGTCTGGATACAAATGAAAATGAAAGTGACACGTGAAGGACAATGTATGGTAGCCCATACTCAGAATTTGTCCTCTGCATTTAACCCATCCAAGTTAGTGCACACACACATTAGGGGAGCAGTTGAAGATTAAGGGTTTTGCTCAAGGGCCCAACAGCAGCAGCTTGGTGGTGCTGGGATTTGAACTCACAACCTTCCAATCAGTAGCCCAAATCTTAGCTACTGAGCTACCATCACCCCCATGTTTAATTTGCAATTATACTAAAATGTAAAGCAGAGTCACTGTCACAAGCAGGCAGAGGTCAAAACACAGGCAAAAAGATATCAAAACAGGATTATTTAAAAAAAAAAAAAACTTTGTTAAATAAAGGTGTGCAACAATTATTGGCACCCTTTTAGTCAATACTTTGTGCTACCTCCCTTTGCCAAGATAACAGCTCTGAGTCTTCTCGTGTAATGTCTGATAAGGTTGGAGAATACATGGCAAGGGATCTGAGACCATTCCGCCATACAGAATCTCTCCAGATCCTTCAAATTTCGAGGTCCACGCTGGTGGACTCTCCTCTTCAATTCACGAAACAGGTTTTCTATGGGTTTCAAGTCAGGGGACTGGGATGTCCATGACAGGACCTTGATTTTGTGGTCAGTAAACCATTTTTGTGTTGATTTTGATGTATGTTTTGGGCTCATTGTCCTGCTGGAAGATCCAACCATGGCCCATTTTAAGTTTTCTGGCAGAGGCAGTCAGGTTTTCATTTAATATCTGTTGAAATTTGATGCCATGCATCATAACAAAATGTCCAGGTCCTCAGGCAGAAAAACAGCCCCAAAACATTAAAGAGCTACCACCATATTTAACAGTGGGCATGAGGTACTTTTCCATATGGCTACCTCTCTGTGTGTGCCAAAACCACCTCTGGTGTTTATTGCCAAAAAGCTCTATTTTGGTTTCATCTGACCATAGAACCCGATCCCATTTGAAGTTCCAGTAGTGTCTGGCAAACTGAAGACACTTGAGATGTTTTTGGATGAGACTCTTGAAACCCTTCCAAACAACTTGTGGTGATGTAGGTGACTTTGGATTGTAGTTTTTGAGACTCTATGACCCTAAGACATAACTAACGTCTGCAATTCTCCAGCTGTGATCCTTGGAGATTTTTTGGCCACTCGAACCATCCTCTTCACAGTGCGTTGAGACAATATAGACACATGTCCAATTCCAGGTTGATTCATAACATTTCCAGTTGACTGGAACTTCTTAATTATTGACCTGAAGGTGGAAATTGACATTTTCAATGCTTGTGCTATTTTCTTATAACCACTTCCCATTTTTTGAAGCTCAACAACCTTTTGCCACACATCACAGCTATATTCCTTGGTCTTACCCATTATTATGAATGACTAAGGGAATTTGGCCTATGTATTACCTCATATTTATACCCCTGTGAAACAGGGAGTCATGGTTGAACAATTTCCTGTTCCTAGTCACCCAGGTGTACTAAAAAAATGTAAAATATCAATGGGAATACAGGTGCTAATTAGAATATCATGGAAAAGTTCGTTTTTTCTGTAATTTAATTCAAAAAGTTGAACTTTCATATATTCTAGATGCATTACACATAAAGTGAAATATTTCAAGCCTTTTTTTTTTTTTTTTTTTTTTTTTACAGCTCATGGAAATGAGATACTGGAAAACTCCAGTATCTCAAAAATATTAGAATAAAGAATTTATAATACATGTCGACCTGAGAAGACTCTAATCAGCTAATTAACTCAAAACACCATTTTACTTAAAACACTATTGCTCAGTGGTCCAAAGTCCTCTTTTCAGATGAAAGTAAATTTTGCATTTCATTTGGAAATCAAGGTCCCAAAGTCTGGAGGAAGAGTGGAGAGGCACAGAATCCATGTTGCTTGAAGTCCAGTATGAAGTTTCCACAGTCAGTGATGATTTGGGGTGCCAAATTGTGTTTTCCCAAGTCGAGAGTCAATGCAGCCGTATACCAGGAGATTTTAGAGCACTTCTTGCTTCCATCTGCTGACAAGCTTTATGGAGATGCTGATTTTCTTTTCCAGCAGGACTTGGCACCTGACCACAGTGCCAAAACTACTAGTAACTGGTTTGCTGACCATGGTATTACTGTGCTTGATTGGCCAGCCAACTCGCCTGACCTACACATACACAGGTCTGAAGCCCACAGTGTTTAACATTTAATAAGATGGCAGGATTACTTCTTGTGATGTATCAGACCAGTGATACTGTGTCTCTTTGATATCCTTGTCTTGGATGAGTTGAGTATACAGTGGAGCAATCAAAATCAATGTCTTCTTTCTGACATTAGTGTAGTGGCATCTTACTTTGGCTTTAGGACCTTATCTGCTTCACTAAACTTACAGAGGTCAGCATGGCAAATTAAGAAGCTTTTGCTTCACTTCAAAGTGGTGTTTCTCTATAAAGCTGCATAAAAAAAAAACAAAAAAAAACTTGCCAATATGACCCAGTCTCCTCAACAGCCTTAACACAGCACCTAGCTTTAGTACTGTGAGCACAAGTCCATGGATAATATTTAGTCTTTACAAATTTAGCAACATCCATGTTAGAAATGTTGCCAGCTACCATGACATATTTTGTCGTAAGTTGCCATTCTCCTACTCTTCTTGCTTGGAGCATGTAAAACATAAGCAGTAAGTGGTAATGATGACATAAGATTCTGTAGTGACGATGTCCACAAATCCATAAGTGTTAGCCTATTCAATTTTTCTTAATCAGCAATTCCAAAACTTGAATTTGGATGTACAGCACAGGTATTGCTGTACTACTAAAGTGATATTGAGATGGTATGCCGTACCCTGTCTCCAGTGGGTTTAACACTGAGCAAAGGCTTGCTTTTTGTTGAAGATTATGGTATACAAGTATTTCAATTAAATTTGTGGATCAATGCCAAACTGATCAAGCCAAGATGGGGAAAGTAATGGAAAGGGTCAAGGCAAGCATAACTGGCTGACCCAGGGAAGGCACAGGTCCCTTGGTTGGAGGTGGGGACCTCTCTTTTCCCACTCCCTCTCCAAACTCATCTTTGACCACAAAAAAAGATCTGTCTGGGTTGTGGTGTTGTCTCTGCTGTACATTCCATACTTTTCAAATGAATGCAGGCATAAGACATTACATAATCTTGAACCAGAGGTAGCACTGCACGTAGGCATTAGTGTAAAGAATAAAGGTCAGAAATAAATCTTCAAATATGCAAGTTGGAATTTCCTTTAAGGCGTTCTTTAGTGCATTCTAGACCTGCCTCCAAGTTAAGTTGCATTTACATAATATTAGGTTCATCTTTTCTGAGTAATCAACTACGGAATGAAGGGAAGTTTGTGCATAATACTAGTTTGAGAGTTGCGCTTACATCAATAAAAAATGACTCATGGACATTTAGTAGGTGTCTCAAGAATACCATGTAAACGGAATTTTAATTTCAAATGCATTGGGAGTGCATGTTGTGGCCACATCAAGCCACAACATACTGTAAGCTAAGTGTATAGGATGTATATGCAGCGTGTACATATATTCAATGTATACAGCTGGTTTATGGAAATCACATACAGCACTTGAGGAAATGTGATGTATAATTCTGCAAGATGCTTAAACACAATTATGCTTGTTAAAAAAATAGCACTTTTATTATTAAATCTAATGATAAGTAAGAAACTAGTAGCCAATTGTACCCAACAGCCAATTAAATGTGTTAGAAGCCAGCCTGTGAGGAAGTTCACAAGCCAGCCTATCAGACAAAAATGGTTTTGTTAATAGAATCTTTGATAGAATTGTTAATAGGACACAGGAAAAAATATTCAGAATAGTGCTTGACAAATTAATTTAAACCCATTCCATTTAGGATACAGTGTTTAGGTCACATAACTTTGATGGCTAGACATAATCAAAAAAGGATGTCTCAGTTCTGGACAATATTGCTGTATGCTTAAGTTAATATCTAAATGAGAAATCAAAAGCTAGGCAAAGCATAAATATGAGCAAACCAAAATGAGCAAGTTTTTTCCCTTTATGTGCAGTGCACTAAAATGTAGTAAGTCACAGTATACTAGGGAAACTTACTATAGGTTTTACTGTTTTTATTTCATTTTGGTGTTGAAAACCAGAAAATGGGCCACCCAGAAAATCACAGTTCTCAAGGTTCCTGCATATCTATTGATCTATCTTTTGAACTTCAGTTGCCAACTTAAGTTCTTATTACGTACCAGTTCAGAACACAGTACTTTGTAATTTTTTTTCTAATTTCATAATTTTATATAATAAATTGAATATTTTATTAACGGTTATTTATTGGCAGAATATTTTATTAGCGGCTTCTTTTCTGTTGGCATACCTGATGGCCTAGTCCATGGTACAGTATGCATCCAGTGGTGTTTTGCAGCTGCAGTGCATTTGCAAAGGTGTTGGCTGTTGCGAGGGTACTCCTTGTCTCCACAATCCACAATATAGGATTGCAGTTTGCTGTGCATTCTAACTTTAACTCCAGCTTGCCATTTGTGGTTGTCAGGATATGGTTACTTTATCCCCAGGCTTCAGGACAGCACAAGGGTTATCTGCTCTCTTCCTGTTATGGTAGAGCTTTTGGATGTCCTAGTTCTTGTCCAGCTGATACTTCACCCTCATATGCTGTTGGTGCAAGAAGCTGTGTGCAGTGGGCAGCTTATTTTGAGCCCTTCTTCCCACAAGCAGTTGAGCTGATGACAAACTGACTCAACTTGAATTGTTCTGTAGTATAAGATGTTTTGTGTGTAATACAATAACCCTTACAGAATTCTTACAAAGCGAAGTCCATGAAGACATGATTTGCCAAGTTTGGAGTGAAAAACTTAAGTGGCCTTCACAAAACCCTGACTTCAGCCTACTGAAGACCTTTAGGATGAACTGGAACATCCACTGCACCCCAGGCCTCCTCATCTGACATCAGTGCATGACCTCACCAAATGCTCTTCTTGCTGAATGGGCAAATGTGCACAGTCACATTCCAGTCTACTGGAAAACATTCCCTGAAGAGTGCAGGTTTATATAACCTGCAAAGGGAGGACTAAATCTGGAATGGGATGTTCAAAAAGCACATATGGGTGTGATGATCAGGTGCAAGTATTTAGACCCCAGGCCAAGGCATTCCAAATTTAGCTCCTGTTTGCTTAATTATCTTGAGATGTCTCTAGAACTTGACTGGAGTCCACCTGTGGCAAATTCAGTTGATTGGATTTAGAAAGGCACACATCTGTGAGTATAAGGTCGCACAGTTGACAGTAAATATCAGGCCAACAACCAAGTGATAAAGTCCAAGAAACTCTCTGTAGACCTCTGCGATCAAATTGGGTCAAGATATACATATGAGCCAGGGTATAAAATCATTTCAAAGTCCTTTGCAGAGATGTGAAAACCTGCTGGAAGGACAACTATCTCCAAATATCTGAGACCACTATTGAAAATACTTCTATTTTGCATTCTTTTCCAATTTAATTCAAATTTCATTACAAATGACATTAATGACAGCAACAAGTGAAAATCAGAATCTTTACATGAATTTCAGAGTTTCTTAGTATTTGGTATGTCCCCTTTTTGCTTTATTGACAGTGTACACTTGAGCTGCCATGGACTCCACAATTTTGTGTACAACCTTATGATCTTTTTTTTTTTTTTTTAGATCAAATCAAGTGTTTTCTGAACACATGATTGAATAGAAGAGATTATAGGCTTGAACAAAATCTGGCCTTTTGTACAAAGCAGTTAACATGGTCAATATCACACATTTTCCTACATTAAAATAGGGACCTAGAAATAGTGCAGAATCTTGAATATTAAATATTCAAGATATTCAATATTTACTTTCTTTGTTTAAAATATTTAAACATTCTAAAACCTTCTGTTTATTTTCTATAGTTTTAAATGGGGGGGGGGGGGAATCCCTCATTTTCAATGTGGTCTCAGAATTTTGGACCCCGCTGTATGTGAATATGTGAGTTTTAAATGGCTTGAAGGTGACTTTCTTTTCATTCCTGGTGTTTAGCTGTATTTCTGGTTATATTATTCATGTAGAAGCATTTTTTTTTTTTTTTTTCAAATATATTGTCTTGGATTTATTGACTGAGATTAAAAAGTAGGTGTGTTAAGATAGTCACAACATACAACATCTAAATATAAGGTGAAAATAAATAGCATGTTTAACTGAGCAACAATATCATATCAGTTTTTCAAGATAAGTGTAAAGAGATTTCTATGATGAGCCAGGCCAAAATAATAACCAACAAACTAAGATAAGACAGGGCTGTGGGTTTTTGTTTGTTTGTTTGTTTTGTTTTGACAAATGATGGATATTTGTCTCCATTTTCCATCTGGCTTCTTAATTGTCCAATTCATGGAGTGCTTGTAAGAATTGCTAACCAATTCTAGCAAGAAGAGATATATAGGTGGGGAAAATTTATTGTAGTTCTTACTACTTTTAATCTTTAGGTTTATTGATGCTGATCCACGTTTAGACTTCTACTGCCACCTAGTGTACATATGTCCCAAGAAATTTCTGACTCTGTCTCCTACAAGGATACACGTACAATTTGTGCTTAAACGAGAAGAAGAGAATAGGAAAAATAACAACTGAGTAAAAGACAGAACACAACAATACATATCAGAATGCAAATGTGAAGCAATAGCAGAACCCCTCGATATATTTTACTAATTATTACTTTTAATTTAACAATATTATTGTTAGGATTATTTGGATTAAATATTTGATAGCTGTGTATAAACTGTGGTATATTCAGTTATATCCATTCATTACTAAGTTGCAATGAAGTCAGCATCGAAAAAAATACTACCAAAATCTAGCACAGAAAATGTTTATACTAAGTGGCAGTTTGTGTATTTTCTCAAACTGATTTCTCAGCACAGCAAAAGAAATTATGTCAGTAGTGAGTTCCTCTCAAAAGCCAGGCCTGGAGCATCTGAGGCTTAGACTAGCAGTAAGTAAACAATCTAACAGCTTATCATCAGCATTGTTAACACCTAGTAAAAGATGACATTACTGTACTCCAGCAGCAAAGATAAATATAACAATTGCATATGCATCAGATTAAGTATTTCATTGCCTATAACTCTAAATAAAAGGTGTGACAAAGGCAATTTGAAACAGTGACACCTAACCATAAAATCACACCTTCAACTTCACCACTACCTACAGGTGAAGTTGGAAAAATTAGGTCTTAATAATATTAATGAATTAGATGCAAATTGATTCATATGCTTTCCCGCACATTCAATTCCATGCTCATTTCTATTCAACTTTGAACAATACGGGACATTATGTTCAGTAAGGATAAATCAGTAATTATGTTATGTACGGAGGTGTGATCATAATATTGGGAGCTTGAAGTTTGTACCTTGGATCCAATTATCTTTCTGTTTATTAGGACCACTCTTTGTCTCTCTCTGTCCCTCTTGGCCCCCAATCCACATCCACCCCCACCCCCACCCCCTTCAGCAGGAAGAGGACAGGCCATAAATAAGAAACAAATTAAAGGGGCAAAAATCAATGGGAAGACATTAGCCCTTTAATTTGGTGTCTTAAAGGTGCACCTTTTCTCTAAATGCAGTGAGAAATTGGCAACAGAACTGAAGTAGAGTGCTAGTACCCACTTTGAGGACATAGCCATAAATACTAACCTTAAAGCAGTTAACCCCACATGCAGCACCACAGACCTACCCATAATTCTCAAATATCCTTGCACACTCGCTTATTATGTTATGTACCAAGGTTATATATGTTTGCCAAATGCATAGCATAAGCAAAAGGAGTACAGTACTGCAAAGATATAAGCTCTAGCAAGGGTGACCCAAAAGTAATTACAAAAATAACCAATGGCATGTTACTTACTTTGTGTTAATATTGACTAACACAAAGTAAATAACATGCCATTGGCTATTTTTGTAATTACTGACCAGGTTGACAAAATTTCTAAATTTGCTAAATTCGCGAACTTGAGTATGAGCATCATTCGAGTTTTATCTTTAAGTCTGTTGTATCAAACTGAATCAGCTGTTCAATAAGGGAGACTTGAGTGTAAACTTCAGTGTAAACTGACTTGAGTCTAAACTCTTAGCAATTACAGTCTTTAGGCTATCTGAGGAAGAACATCCATAGCCATCTTTAGGTTGTCTGTGTGGTACCAACCACAGTAATGTCATGGTGATCTTTAGGCTATCTTTGGGGCCATCCTCACTGAGGGGTAGCGGTAGGGAGTGATCCACAGATTTAAGAAGATGTACATTGTGCGCAAAGTGCAAGGAGGGATTCTGGCAATACTAGTTTGACAGCATAACTAAAAGGGAGAGCCAGAAAGTAACACAGACATGAGGATGCTTTGGGACATAAAGCAGCCAGCCACTCAAGCCTCAACAAACCTGAGTGAACATGTGAGAGTGGGTGGGCAACAGCATCCAAACATCTCAGTTTACCAAAACACTCTAGACCCATGAACCCTCCAGATCTGCACCTTCACTAGTCAAATGGTTTGACTAAACAAATATGTGTCAAGCCAAGACTTAAAGGCTGAGACTGTGTCTGAGTCTCAAACACTAATTGGAAGGCTGTTCCATAACTGTGGGGCTTTGTACAAGAAAGCTCTACCTCCTGCTTTATCCTTCATTATTTGGGGTACCAACAAAGAGCCTGCACCTGTTGGTCAACGCAGGCATGTCAGATCATAAGAAATCAGAAGTTCACTCAGGTACTGTGGTGCGAGACCATTCAGTGCTTTATAGGTCAATAGGTCAATGCTAAATTTTATTGGGAGCCAATGCAAAGTGGATGTGGGGTGATGTGGTCATATCTGGAATATCCAGACAGCAAGGCATTACAATAATCCAACCTAGCGGTAACAAAAACATGACCTATGTTTTCTGCATCAATTATTACCTGTATTTCTAAGAGTGTACTGAGTAAAGCTCACTGTATGCATTATTTTCGCAATAAAAAAAAAAAAAAAAATTCTACTCTATCTTTAAGTAGCAGTTTATTTCCATTATGCAAATCACAGATCTGAATCACAGATCTGAGACCTAACCATTTAAGATATAAACAGGATAATGTTTGGAGTTTGGACATGTGGCAGAGATTATGTTTGTAAAAATGTATATATTATTATTATATTTACTTTTTTTTTTTTTTTTTTTTTTTTTAATATTACCTATCTTGTTCAGTTTATCTTTATATTATCCACATACAGTACATACACTGTTGTTCTTTTCATGAACACAGATGTTAAACAAAATGCTGTCATGCTTCTGTCTGCTTGTGTATGGATCACAATGTTATCACCTGCATATCAGTAAAATCACGAGTTAGTTAGTTGCTTGGGATTGCTGGAAATGTTGACATTAACACCAGGTACATCAAAAAATGTCCACAAAAAAACTAAGAAATGCAAACTGTACTATTAGCAATAGCCTCAATACATGTGACAAAGCAATACATTTAACTGTGAGGATACTGAGAATGTAAACAATTTTAGAGTCTGAACAGCAAAGTGGCACTGATAAATCTTTTTTTATGTATACAATATATATTTTGTCCATCAAGTGTACTTATTTAGCACAATATTTAGTGTAACATATGTATAGGAAACCCAGATGGCAATTTTCCAGATTGTCCCCATAGAGTTAAATTGAGTTCAGAGCATTCTCAAAAATATAGCATCTCAACTTCAGTTCTTTGCTAATGTTCTTTACTTAGTAGGTCATGTGAGATTCAGCAGGATTAGTTTTGCTATTGGATTTGTAATTGGATTTTGATCGACCATGGTTGATTTAGTTTGGCAGGGAAGCTAGTTTTTCATATTAACTAAACTAGTTTGGGGTGTCTGTCACATTAGCTTTAGCTAACATCATGCTCCTTCATCGAATGTTGGCAAATATGTTGTTGTAATGGTCTTTTTACATGAAGCTTATACATTGTGATTTTTGGTGAACCCTGTTTTGAATTAAAAAAAAAAAACCTGACTCTTGGAACATACTGTATAGTCCCATTTATTATTATCAGGTTACTATAGTTGTTTTTATAGTGTTAATAGAGTACAACAGTATTCATAGCAGAAAACACTTCCTCAAGACTGTTACCTCTGTGTCAATACTTGTCTCTGCTGAGACCACAAACTACACCACTACTTTATGTTTTCCTCTTTCCCATTCATGTCTTTCAGGAAGTTGCAGAACTGGATACAAAGATGCTAAAAGATAGTGTCCTAATTTTGTTATTGTAAAAGCTGCAATCCAATGAGCATTGATGGACATGTTGTGGGACAGTAATTCTAGTGTTTGACCCCTGACCATTCTCACCATGTTTGACTGTTACAAGAGATGTTGTTCATGTTGGTGTGTAGCAGCATTGGCACTGTGGAAAGCAGTGTTGGCACAAACATAACTATTTTCATACTATGACAATTTCATAAATTCATGGTCATAACTTGGTCATTGCTACAACTATAAGTGAAAGTTGATGATGTCTTTATAAAACTCTATTAGGCCAAATTTTCAGACAAATTCAGGTCAAATCCAATCCAAATCAGGAGCTTCATATTCTTTTTCTTCTTCTCCTTCTTAATAATAATAATAATAATAATAATAATAATAATAATAATAATAATAATAATAATAATAAACTAAATATAGTCTCATTATTACAGTGATCTGAGTTTTTTATTGGATTCTTTAAAAGGCTTAAGGGCAAAGCTCCCCGTGGCTGAATAATATCCTTCCTGGGAGCACAGCCTATGCTAAGTTTCCCAACAATACTGTATCTATGTGTTTCTTTTAAACCCAGTGTAAACACAATTATTCATAGCTGTTCTAACTCTAGATGTTCTGGCCCCTGTCTGTGAGGCAAAATAGAGTGGGTGGATCACTCAGGTGCGGCCATATACTGTATATAGTGACTCAGCCAATGAAAATTTGTCACATAGATCAGTTCTGCTAGGTTGATTGTTTTCAGAGACTAAACTGGTCTGGATTTTTAAAGCATGCAGTACATACAGTGCATCTCAAGCTTTCTCAAGCTAGTGGAATCTTTTTCAATACCCATTAAATATACTACACAATAAATATGCAGCCTATATATCTGGAAAAATGGCAAGGCCAATTCTTTTGTTTTTGCTTTATACTGTTGGGTTCGTGATCAAAAGATGAATATGATATGGTAGATCAGAATTTCAGTTTTCATTTCCTGATATTTTCTTCTAGATGTGTTAAACAAACTAGAATATGGCACCTTTTGTAGCAGACCACCCAATTTTTAGGTAAGCAAAAGTATTGGGACAGATAGTCTTAGTAGTTTTTTTTTAAATAACACAGTATATAAAATAAATTAAAGTAACACTTAATATTTGGTTGCATGTCCCTTACTTGCTATAGCTGCATCACCAAACTGTTGCATTCTTCTTTTTTCCAGGCTTGTACTGCAGCTTCTTTCAATTGTTGTTTGTTTTTGGGGGTTTCTCCCTTGGGTGGCACAGTGGCTTAATGGTTAGCATGTTTTTTTCCCCTTGCACCACTGGGGTTGGGGGTTTGAATACTGCCTCCTCTCTGCATGCACATGCTCTCCCTGTGCTTTGTGGGTTTCCTCTGGGTACGCCGGTTTCCTCCCCCAGTCCAAAGTCATGCTTTGTGATTAGCATTTCCAAATTGTCCGTAGTGTGTGAATGTGTGTGCGACTGTGCCCTGCGATGGGTTTGGCACCCTGTCCAGGGTGTCCCCCGCCTTCCCCGTGCCCCTGAGTAGGATAAGCAGTATGGAAAATGGATGGATGGTTTCTCCCTTCAGTCTCCTCTTCAGGAGGTGAAATGCATGCTCAGTTGGGTTAAGGTCTGGTGATTGACTTGGCCAGTCTAAAACATTGCACTTTTTCCCCTGATGAAGTCCTATGTTGTGTAGGCAGTGTGTTTTGGGTCATTGTCTTGCTGCAAGAAGTTCCTCCCAATTAGATTGGATGAATTTCTCTGTAAATTGTCAGACAGAATGTTTCTGTAGACTTCTGTAGACTTCTGAATTCATTCTGCTGTTACCATCATGAGTTACATTATTAATAAAGATTAGTGAGCCTGTTCCAGAAGCAGCCATGCAAGCCCAAGCCGTGACACTACCTCCACTGTGCTTGGCCAATGAGCTTGTATGTTTTGGATCATGAGTAGATCCTTTCTTCACATGTTGGCCTTTCCATCACTTTGGTAGAGGTTCATCTTGATTTCAGAACTTTTTATGGCTCATCTCTGTATTTCTTTGCAAATTCCAATCTGGTCTTCCGATTGTTACAGCTGTTGAGTTTCTGTCATCAACTGCTGTTGTTTTCCTTGGCCAACATGTTTGATGTCTGGTTGTTAGCACACTTTTGGTTTCTTTCTTTTTCAGGACATTCCAAATTGTTGTAGTTGGCTATCTGAATGTTCGTGCAATGACTCTGATCGATTTTCCCTCTTTTGTCAGCTTCAGAATGGCTTCAAAAAGTTCTTCTATAGACAGCTCTCTGGTCTTCACAGGTGAAACCCAGGACTCAAACCAAGAGTAGACTTTCAGAGCTATTAATTGTTTAAACAATCAATCTAACAGGGCACACCTGGGTAAAAAGAAACACCTGTCAGTCACATATTACAATATTTTAAAATATCAGGAAATTAAAGCTGATTATCGGACCTATCATCTTATATTAATCTTTTCAAATGACGTGGGTGTTCAGTATGAGTATATTGTGAATAAGAGTTCTAGGATTAGCACAGGAATTGCTTTAACAGTGTCATGAAGCCGCAGCAGCTGGATGTACATGCAAACTTATTTATTAGAAAATCCAAATCGGCACACAAGATCAAAACAAGGAGGAAGGCAAAGGTCAGCTGATCAGGCAGACAGTGCAAAGCAATGCAATCAATCTCTCAAAGAAGAAAGCTAAGCACAAGTCAAAACTGGAAATACTACATGGACATAGAGCACTCAGAAATGCACACAAAGTGGCGAAACATTGCAAAATTAGTGTGTGCCAGTTAAATTTACAGAGAAAACTCAGACAGGTAACATGTGCAGTCAGATATCAGATGAAAGTGAACAATGTCATGTCTGTATGTGGAGTTGTGGTGGCTCCTGTGTTGCCTCCTTTCTTTAGAGGGTACAAATCAACACTATCCAGGTGAGATTACCAACTGAAGCACTGAATTAATGTGATGAGTATTGTGCATAAGCTGTTTTTGGGAATCTTTGGGGTGTCCATTTGGGGCCATTCCCAGCATCAGAAACTGAGTCAGAAGTGCAGAAGGCTCCAAGCAAAAGAAGAACTTCAGGATGAATCAGGCAGATCTGGAGCCACTCCACTGTCAACACACCTGAGTCATGTGTGAGAAGGGGCAGCAGCATTTAAAAATTCCAGTTTACCAAAACACTTTATTCCTATGAAGAACCAGACATGCAGCTTTGTCTAAGAGAAAAGCTATTTAACAAAATGCCTAAACACTAAACTAAATAAATAGGTTTTCAACCTAGACTTAAAGATTGATACTGTGTCTGAGCCATGAATACTAATTAGATTCCAGCTGTGGGGAAAGAGTAAAACCCCATTCTCATCATTATTATTCTAGATACTGATTTAAAAAAAAAAAGCACATTTTGATCAGAACAGATGTTGTGGATCATAGTAGACCAAAAGTTCACTCAGGTACTGGGTGGTGAGACCATTCAGTGCACTATATACACTATATATAATACACTATATATAATACACTATATAGCCAAAAGTTTGTGGACACCTGACCATCACACATGGTTCTTCCCTAAACTGTTGCCACAAAGTTGGAAGCACATAATTGTATAGGACGTCTTTGAATGCTGTAGCATTACAGTTTCCCTTCACTGGAACACCGAGGCCCAAACATGATCCATCATGACACTGCCCCTGGACACAAAGCAAGCTCCATGAAAACATGGCTTGCCAAGGTTGGAGTGGAAAAACCCAAGTGACCTGCACAGAGCCCTGACCTCAACCCCCCTGAACACATTAGGGATGAATTGGAAAGCCGGCTCCACCCTAGGCCTCCTTGCCAGACTAGTTTTTCTGCATCATGTAACAACATTATATTTCTTAATTTAGTAATGTTTGAAACGAGATGAGATGAAAAAAGGTTATCTAAGTAAAGGTATCTACATGAGCTTCAAAGTATATAATCACACCAAGGTATTTTATTGCTACACAATGATGTAATTAAAATGCCATCAACAAGCATTACTATAGAAAGCTTACTTCTAGCTGCCTATGGCATCCCATTTTAGATTTAGTCCTCCTTTTGCTGTATTAGATTTATTAAAATCTAAGAAATATGCACTTTATCCTCATGTGAATTGTTTGAGTACAAATTTAAAACTGTGGAGTACAGAGGCAATTAATTTTAAAAAATGCCTTTGTCTCAACCATTAGGGAGGGCACTGTATATCCCATTGTTAACACTTCATTAATGTAGATTAATAAACATGACTTAGTAAGCTGCACTTCAAAAATGCATGAGTGTTTACAGCTAGTGCACATGATTTCTGTTAAAAATTAAAAGATACAGTGATGCTGTTAGTTGCCATGACAGTCCTGTAATATAAAGTCAGAGCTGTGTTGGGGCAGGTCAGAATTTCAAGTATACTTTGGTATACTTTAAATATACTGCAGTATATGTATTTTAATTCTTAATGCACATATACTTAAAGTGAAATTAAAATATATAATAGAAGCATTATGATTGCACTGCCATTGCACTCTAAGTATATTAAAAACACCTTACATGAAGGTAATAGTATACTTATCAAATAATTGCTTAATGTTTTGTAATTAAGGTATTCTAATATAGTATGTATAAGCATTTTAAAATATATTTTTAATTTATATAAAATTTTCATAATTTGCTTTAATGTATTTGAATACAAGTGTGTTGCGAAATGTATGAAATTTAAACTAAATTTAAACAAAAACTATATTTATAGTAATGTATTTATAAAATGTATACTATGAGACATTATATTATTTAAAGTATCACCAAAGTATACCTACCTTCTTAATAAATCAAGGCCTGGTTTGAACTCATGTAATGAACAGTGACCTCTCATAATTTGGTTTCTAATCCTGTTTGAGTGGAAAGCAATTGAAATACATGTGACATGCAATGTGCTAGAGGATGCTGGAGAGAGGACAAAAGATTGCTGACTCCACTCAAGGAGCATAAAAGTGTCAAACAGCGAGTGAGTCTTCTCTTTCTACTGAACTCACATTTGAATCTCTAAATTTAGCAGTTGGCACCATGGGGCTGCCCAGATGTCTTCAGCAATGACCCGAGCCTTCATTACTATGTAATTTCACAATGGAACAAAGATTACCCTTCCTCAATATTCACACTCTTCCCAACAGAGTAGAAAGCATCTAAAAATGTCTCTGCACTGCTGTCTGAGACTTAAAATTTAGTTTACAAAAAATATAGTTCCCTGCAATAGTATTCTATATCAAAGGCTTCATATGGATGTGCTAAAAATGAAGGCTGTCATTCTAAGGAAGATATGTAGCATATTCTGTTACGGCTTCCTCATTAGCCTATTTAATTAAGAGTGCTTAGATCTACTGGGGCAGGATAGAGCAACAAAGCTCAGCAACAGCTCCTTAACTCTCTGCCAAGTTAGATTTGTTTTCCTCTGCTAAGCTCTGTGCCAGTAATAGAAATAAGTCATGCTTATCAACAGACATGTACAGGGATCATGTCTGCTGGGGCACAGATGGCATTTCCTATATACTAGAGAGGAAGAGGAGAAATTATAGTTTGTAATGATCACACAAATTCATTATTTGAATCACAAATGTAAATTTCAGTAAAATCAATATGGAATAATAATTTTTAAAAATTAATTGAAATCACAATATATTGTATATATATCGATATGTATAAAGGCAAGATACTTTCGTTCCTCTGTCAAAAAATTAACCTTAGTTCTTATGAATGAAACTCTGCACTTGTGATGCAGACTTTATTCCAAGGGCCATTTTATTTAGATTTTATGTGTATTGTGTGAAACTAGGCTTAATCCTTTCATCCATTAGCTGTATTAGGTCTTCATTGTTTGGCCTCCTGTGAGCTCATATGGGGCAGGAGACCCTTTGGGAATATCATAGGTTCCTCATTAAGATTCTCAGAGCCAGAGGTGTAACTGCTCCTCAACTTCCTTCTATTAATCATGCAGGATCTCCAGCTGCACACAGCTGTCCCGCCTTAGTGAGACAGTGAGCTCCTCATCATTCGTCATGTGTCTCAGTTTGTCTACAATGGACTAGAAAGCTTGGAGATCAGCTTACATACCCCAGAGCAAAGATGATGGAGAACCGGCCTGACAAAGTCCTTTATTCACTAATGAAAGTCTGTTGCGGTTGGTTTTGAGGTGGCCTATTCTGATATGTTTCTTTTTAGAATCAAAGATGCAGACACTCCACACAAATAACATTCTGCAGACTCATAGCCAGGGCCGCATTTCATTTAAGGTTCCATCTCCATATGGATTTTATCATTTGTATTCTCTCCATATTTACAGTCATATCCGTTCTTCCATTTATAATAGATCAACCCAACAGAACATATTTTATGCTCAACAGTTTTGACTTCTTAACAGTTAAGACTTCCTCAGACACTCTCCAAGCTCACAAATTTTTTTAGGATGTCCTAAAAGTTCTATTAGGTAGGTGTCATTAATTTTTTTATTTTATTTTTTATTTTTTTACCATTCCAGTGCTGTAGTGCAGTGGATTATTAATTTGCAAGTGGAAGTGCATGCCAGCAAGCATATTATTGGCAACTATGTCTGTGATGACAATAAAACATTGTTTCATGTTTTAATATGTAGATAGCCTACTTGCCTTTTTAAACCACAATTCTAATTCTTATTCTTATTACTTGCATGGTGTCCAGTTGTCTCCTTCGAGGGAGGGTCACTGCAAATCAATACTTATTTATTCTGACTATTCACCTTTATCCTATAATGAAACATTTCTATCCTGATGGGTGTGGTCTCTTCCAGGATGACAGTGTCCCCATCCACAGGGCTCAATTTTTGCAAAAAAAAAAAAAAGAAAAGAAAAAAAACCAACAACTTGAAATTCTATCTGTTACTTCCACGTTCATTTAAAACATAGAAATAAACAACACTACTTAAGTAAGTTCATCCAGCTGAAAAGCATATTGATGAGTATTAACACTTAGAGAGCTAACAGTTCATCTCTTTTCAGAGGAAACAGTCCTAACGATTTGGTAGAGTTGCTAATATACCACCTCTACCTGGAGCAGCATAAGGCCACAGCATGTGGTTCTTCACATGAAATTAGCCTTATGCCAGAACATCCCTGTGCAGTGATGCAATCCTTTTCAACACAAGTCTGCAAGGTGAATTGCATAATGTCAATCATAGTACGGATACTTTAAAAGACAGTAATACTACTATTCAGTCTTTATCCTATTCAGTCCAAACTCAGTGCTAAAAAAATCAGTTTTTAAATTTAAATTGGTTTTAGGCAACGTACAGATGTTAGCTCCTGATCTGAAATAACATTAAGTCAAACTGAAATATTGTACTTCATGTGATTGAGTATAAATTCCACAGAATTCTAAGAAGATTAATAAAATGGTATTTGCAAACGATTGTAACACTATGACCCATGGAAACACTGCCTTATTTTTCACTGTCTTGGCCAAGCAGGCTGACTCATGTAAAAGGAAGGCCAGGGACCTGTGTATTCCCACTGTCCACCTTGCCAAGACCTCCATCCATCAGCAGGCTGAGGCGCCTGACTAGTGAGGCATGCTCCTGGGTCACAATCCCATATGGCAGCAGATGCAAACACCTGCTCCTTGTGCCAGCTCAAACTGCTTACAGCACACACTCTGCAACTGTGAGCATCCAAGGGTATGGCCGAGAGAACGCTGTTTTCCTTTGCAAAGTGAAGGTAACCCAGTTAATTCCCCTCATACATTAAACCAATTAAATATTTTACCTGCTTTCATCCTGGTTTTAGTTTTATATATATATATATTGTTTAACCTTTTGATCTTTTGTTAAAAAAAAAACTTCTCAAAAATACTCTGCTCTCATGGATATCAAAC
The DNA here is from genome assembly GCA_023630585.1 of Cranoglanis bouderius. Taxonomy (NCBI): domain Eukaryota; kingdom Metazoa; phylum Chordata; class Actinopteri; order Siluriformes; family Cranoglanididae; genus Cranoglanis; species Cranoglanis bouderius. The sequence continues at coordinate 3,587,844 of CM042556.1, read as the reverse complement.
AATTGCAAACAAAACACAGGTTTATCCAAAAAAAACCCCATCTTTGTTAAATATAGGTGTGCAACAATTATTGGCACCCTTTTAGTCAATACTTTGTCCTACCTCCCTTTGCCAAGATAACAGCTCTGAGTTTTCTCATATAATGCCTGATGAGGTTGGAGAATACATGGCTCTGAGGGCTCTGAGACCATTCCTCCATACAGAATCTCTCCAGATCCTTCAAATTTCAAGGTCCATGCTGGTAGACTCTCCTCTTCAGTTCACCCCACAGGTTTTCTACGGGTTTCAAGTCAGGGGACTGGGATGGCCATGGCAGGACCGTGATTTTGTGGTTAGTAAACCATTTTTTGTGTTGATTTTGATGTACAACCCCAATTCCATAAAAGTTGGGATTTTTTCTAAAATGCATTAAAAACAAAAATCTGTGATTTGTCAAGTCTCTTGAAACTTTAATTAACTGACAAAAGTACAAAGAAAATATATTCAATGTCTTCACTGACCAACTTAATTGTATTTTGTAAATATAAACAAATTTAGAATTTGATACCTTCAACACACTCAAAAAAAGTTGGGACAGAGGCATGTTTACCACTGTGTTACATCACCCTTCCTTTTAATTACACTTTTTAATCATTTTGGAACTGAGGATACTAATTGTTGCAGTTTTGCAAGTCGAATTTTTGCCCATTCTTTCTTGATACAAGACTTCAGCTGCTCAACAGTCCTTGGTCACCATTGTCTGATTCTTCTCTTCATGATGCATCATAGACAGATCTGGACTGCTGGCAGGCCAGCCAAGCACATGCACTATGTGTCTACGAAGCCACACTGTTGTTGCACATGCAGAATGAGGCCTGGCATTGTCCTGCTGAAATAACCATGGACTTCCTGGGAAAAGACGTTGCCTTGATGGCAGCATATGTCTCTCTAAAATCCCAATATACGCCTCCGCGTCAATGGTACCTTCACACATATGCAAGTCACCCATACTGTGGGCACTGATGCACCCCCATACCATCACAGATGCTGGCTTTTGCATCTTTCGCTTATAACAGTCTGGTTGGTCTTTTTCATCTTTGGCACAGAGAACTCGACATCCGTTTTTCCTACAAACAAGCGAAAACGTGGACTCATCTGACCACAGCACACATTTCCACTGCCTTTCAGTACATCTGAGATGAGCCAGAGAACTTAGCGGTGTTTCTGCATAGAGTTGACGTGTGGCTTCCTGCTTGCGTAATAGAGTTTCGAGTTGCATTTCTGGATGCAGTGGCAAACTGTGTTAAGTGACAATAGTTTTCCAAAGTACTCCCAAGCCCATGTGGTTATATTTATCACAGTAGCATGAAGACTTCTGATGCCACCTGAGGGCTCGAAGGTCACGCACATTCAACAGTGGTTTCTGGCCTTGCCCTATACGCAATGAGGTTTCTCCGGATTCCCTGAATCTTTTCACAATATTATGCACTGTACATGGTGAAAGACCTAAATTCTTTGCAATCTTACATTGAGCAATGTACTTTTTGAACTGACTGACAATTCTCTAACAAAGTTTGGCACAAAGTGGTGAGCCACGATCCATCCTTGCTTGCAAAGACTGAGCTTTTGGTGGATGCTCCTTGTATGCCCAATCCTGATCCCAATCCCAATCCTCCCCGTTACCAATTAACCTGATCCTCCAAAATGGTGTTACTTGAATATTCCATAAACATTTCAGTCTTATTTTGCCTCTGTCCCAACTTTTTTTGAGTGTGTTGAAGGCATCAAATTCTAAATTTGTTTATATTTACAAAATACAGTTAAGTTGGTCAGTGAAAACATTGTATTCAGTTTTATTTGTATAGCGCTTTTATCAATGGACATTGTCCCAAAGCAGCTTTACAGAAATATATAAATTCAGGATATTTTTTTCATTTTTATTAATTTCAGGATAGATTTTAAATGTATGAATTTATCCCCAATGAACAAGCCAGAGGCAACGGTGGCAAGGAAAAACTCCCTGAGACGACACGAGGAAGAAACCTTGAGAGGAACCAGACTCAAAAGGTAACCCATCCTCATCTGGGTAACACTGGATAATGCAATCATAAATAAATAAATCCCTTCTATAAATGTGCCAATACTAGTTGTGTAACCAGAAAAATTCATTACAATTTTTACATAAAGACTGTTTTGTTGAATTCCACAGTTCACTGATAGAGAATTGAGTGCAAAACTGTATGTGGCAATTGCAGTCCTAGCCATCATAGCATAACTGTTCATATGAATTGAGGTCCAAAGCCGTCTTTAAGGTTTTTAAGTGGTACCATCCTCAGTGATCTCAATGATCTTTAGGCTGCACCATGTGGGGCCATCCTCAGCAGCAGCATGTGACTTCCAATTGATGAGAACTCCAATCAGAAGTAAGATGCCATCGAGGAGAGAAGGATCACTCTGGTTGGCCCAGCTCAGAGAGGCTACGACTCGGGAGGTCCCCGGGAGCGCGCCGTCATCATCGTTTCCCCTGTCAGAGTCGGACTGTCCAAAATCCTTATTTTGGACAACGCTGTCTCTGTGCTATGATGAGGCTTAAATCCTGACATACATTTCATGAATGCTATTCCTATGTAGGTATGAGCATAGCTGCTGTGCTACAACCATTTCTAAGATCTTGGAGATAAAGGGGAGATTTGATATTGGCCTATAGCTGGACAATTGACAGGGGTCGAGGTCAGGTTTTTTAATCAGGGGTTTGACAACTGCTAGTTTAAATGATTTAGGTACATAGCCAGTGCTAAGGGAAGAACTGATTATTTTTAGAAGGGGTTTGATTACTTCTGGAATACTCCATTTGAAGAAACATGTAGATAAGGGATCTAGTATACAAGTTGATGATTTTGATGAAGAAATTAAAGAAATAAGTTCGGTCTCTCTAAGGGGAGTAAAACATTCTAACGGTTGATCTGATATTGCTATATTATCTGCAGGGTTAGTTATAAGACTATCTGGTTTTAAATTAATAGTCTGAATTTTTTGTTTTTGCCAATGAAAAAAATTATGAAATCATTGCTGCTATATAATGATTGTGTGCATGTTTCTGTGGCGGTTATATTCCTAGTTAATTTTGCTACAGTATTAAATAAGAATCTAGGATTATTTTTGTTATCTTCAATTAATGTGGAGAGATAGACTGATCTAGCAGCACTAAGAGATTTCCTGTAGTTCATGAGGCTCTCCTTCCATGCTGTTTGAAATACTAACAATTTGGTTTGACGCCATTTACATTCTAATTGTCAAGTGGTCTGTTTTAATGTACGTGTGTGATCGTTATACCAGGGTGCTAGTTTTTTCTCTTTAATTATTTTTCTTTTAAGTGGAGCTACCTTATCTAAGGTGTAGCGGAACATAGACTCTAAGCATTCAGTTGCCTGATCAAGTTCTTTGGGATCAGACGGTGATCGAATCATAGTTGATATCTCTGGGAGGTCATTGATAAAACTCTGTGCAGTAGCTGACGTGAATGTACATTTGACATGGTAGCGAGGCAAGGTGCATATATTATGATCAATACGCAATTTGCATGAGATGAGATAATGGTCCGAGATAGCTTCAGACTGCGGAAATGTGACTATATTTTCTATATTTAATCCGTATGTTAGTATAATGTCAAGAGTGTGACCACCATTATGACTGGTGTTACGACCTGTAGGGTGAAGGTGATAAGCAGGATGCACTTGCAGGGGAAAGTGGTCAGTTTATTGGGAACAGTTTTAAATAATAATAAACATAAAGGACTTCAGTCAACATAAATACATAAATGCATCAATAGGAACGTCATCATTATCAAAGAAGGTAAAAATAATCCAAATAAGAAAAACAGTAATCCACAACTGGTAGAAAATCCGGAAAACACAGGGAAAATGAACGCGAGGCTAGGACTGTGGTCTGGATACCACGAATTACGAGCTAAGGAAAACTAACGCGAGGCTAGAAAGGCAGTTCGGAAACCACGAATTACGAACTAAGGAGAATAAACGCTAGGCTAGAAAGGCGGAAACCACGAAAAAAGAGCTAAGGAAAAAAAGCGCACGGTTAAACACATGTAAGTTAAACTAACGCTAAACTAGAAAGGTGATCTGGAAACCACGAGAAAAGAGCTAAGGAAAAAAGCGCACGGTTAAACACATCTAAGTTAAACTATACTATTACTATACTAATACTAATACTCCGCCCCGAAGCAGAAACGGAGCGGCGTATTTAAACACAATTCAATCACATGTCCAAATCAATGACAGCTGACACCACTACATGAACAAATGAGGAGGCGGAGACATGACACGAACGAAAACAAACGCACATAGGGAAACACAGGAGACATGACGCAGACCAAAACATAAGCACATGGGGGAACATAGGAGGCGGAGATATGACGTGAATGAAAACATGAGCACATGGCAGAAGTAAACAAAATGTGAGTCTATGAATGAAACGTCCATCGGAGAGTTTTTGAATGGCGCTGGAATGCATGCAATGGAATGCGGAAGTATGCCACTCGCGCCTCCTTGCCGAGTAGCGAGCGCTAGAGAAGGGGAAACCTAACAACTGGGTCCTATTACATTCTGATTGAGCCCTACTGAATCTAAAATAGACACAACCACTGTTCTCAGAGGATCTTCCGGGTTATCAAAATGAATATTAATGTTGCCAACAATTAATGTTTTGTCTAGAGAAACAACCAGGTTCGAGATAAAATAAACAAAGGAATTCAGAATATGACCCTGGGATTCTAAGCATTCTAAACCAGCTTCGGCTTCCGCCGGGGATGACCAGTCACGTGCCTGCCCAGCTGCATGCGGTGCTCTCATCGCAGTTAGAGATTCTGATTCCTTCTGCGTGGTCTGCATGGGCCTTAAGCTTGCGGAGGAAGCCATTGATTTCCCCAACAACTGTAGCCATTGCCTAGCGCTTCCCAAAAAGCTCCAGCATCGAAGGTTCAAAGTGGTCACAACACAGAGCGTGGATTTTGGACAGTCCGACTCTGACACGAGAAACGGTGATGACGGCGCGCTCCCGGGGACCTCCCTAGGTGCAGCCTCTCTGAGCTGGGCCAACCAGCGTGACCCTTCTCTCCTCGAGGGCATCTTACCAGGTGAACCCTCCTTTGTTAACGAGCTACCCGACTTCAGCGATGAGGATGGCGCGGGCCTTCTGGTGGTTTCAGAGGACGACGAGGCCATCCTGTCTTATCTAAAACCCCAGGCTAATGTTCCCGTGGCCTTACCTCAGCCCGTTTTGCTTGAGTTTTGTGAGTGAGTGGCCGCTTGCCTCAATATCGAATGGCCGGCTCTGCAAAGTACCCCTGACCAGGAGTGGGATGTTTACGACAGGAAACTCCTGGGACCCCCTCCTGGCCTGAGAAAACAGCTCCTCCCAGTCCTTCCCACATGTGCCAAGCACATGAAACACTGCTGGGGAGACCCGCTCGACCTGAAACACGGCCTCATGGTCCTCGAGGTTAAGGATATGGCGGCTCTTGGCATAACCCCCCCGCTGTTGAGCCCTCCACCGCCAGACACCTTAACCCCTCCCAGGGCAGCCTGCTTGCTCCCCCAAAGTCCACTCTCCCCAGCAAAATGGACCATTTTTCCGCGTCCGTCCACCAGGCCTCTTATAAGGCCTCAGCCTTGGCTGTCTGGGCCCTCAATGTCTCCTCACTTCTATCAGCTTACCAGGCTGCGCCCTTTTTGGTCCCGCCATTGCTTTGATGCAACAACGCTGCGATGACAAAAGGAAGGAGGACAAGGCCCTCAAGCTGTTTCTGTCAAGGAAATCCATGCTGTGCCAGGCCCCCCCTGTGCGGTCACCTAATTCCCCCATGGGACGCCATTTCCAGAACGCCGGCAAACCGAAACCTCATAACAAGCCACCGGCTCAGCAGGGTAATCCCCCTTCTGCCAAGCCTTGGGGGAGAACGTCGGTCTAGCCTGCTTGTCTGCTCCCTGGCCTTGGCTCTGGATTGTCAACAGTTAACTAGGCCTGTTCTGAGACTATGTGCTATGTTGCAAGAAATGAGAGCAGAACCTTCCCGAGTGGGATGGATAGCATCCCACCCTAACAGGCCAGCCTTGCCCTCAAAACTACTCCAATTATCTATAAATCCCACATTGTTTTCGGCGCACCACCTGGACATCCAGCAGTTCGGTGACCATAACCTGCTGTAAGTTACATCGCCATGCCTCACTGGGATGGGGCCAGAGCATACGGACATCACCTTCACTAATTTACACACCTCTACAACATTACTCTTAGTAACCTCTGACTGATGAAGGCGTATATCATTAGCTCCTACATGAATAACTATCTTTGAAAACCTGTGCTTTCCTAAGACCCTAAGATTACCTACTATGTCCGGCGCCCTGGCTTCCGGTATACACCTAACTAAAGCTGCTGGAGCCCCTAAAGGCCTAGCTAATTTCACGTGCCTTAAGATAGAGTCTCCTATAACCTATAAGTTCTTTCAGGTTTCTCAGCGGGTGCTTCACTGAGGAGAGCAAACCTGTTGGACACGTGAAGCGGAGAGGAGTGGTGCTCCCATGGGCATGCCTTAGCTTTGGCTTTGCGATTATGCCGCCGAGTCGTCACCCATTCGCCCCACAGTGAGGGCTCTAATGCTGGACTTGGGGGATTGCTATCTCCGCCTAAGGCATCCAGACTTTCCCCTACAGAAACTACACTGCTCTCACTCTCACTAACCCTCTCTAGAGTCTGGATGCACACCTCCAATGCTACAATCTTCTCCGTCAGAGAGCTCACTAGCATACACTGAGCACAAATAAAGCTATTACTAATGACGGAGGAAGAATGACTAAACATTCTGCACTCAACACACTGAACAAGCTGAAGGTTTGCCATATTGAGTGTTTAACATACCTTAATCGAAGATAAGTTGATATTATTTTAGAGTGATCCGATGTGGATGAACTCCGCTTGCTGTCTTTAGTCAAAGAAACAAAAGCGCTCTTCGAAAAAAAATGAAAATATGGCATAAGGGAAAGTGAAACTACAACAAATGGAAATGATAGTGCAAAATTATTGAATATCTTTTCTTTGTACTTTGTACTTTTGTCTTTGTACTATTAAAGTAGTATTAAAGTTTCAAGAGACTTGACAAATCACAGATTTTTGTTTTTATTGCATTTTAGAAAAAATCCCAACTTTTACGGAAATGGGGTTGTATCAGAATGGGGAGAAATGTGATCTCAGTGGCATTGGTTTTGGTGACAGATGGGATGATTTGAGTATTTCAGAAATTTTCACGCACTGCAGACTCAAGTGTTTACACAGAATGTTGCAGAAATTCATCCAGTGAGCAGCAAAACCAGGTGATGTTTTGAGTGTGTCCTCACTGCAGCCTGTAGCACAATGACATATTGGATTACATCCACTACATTCTGGATGTTGTAACCCTAACCCCAACACTAACCCTAACCATAACCGTAGATGAATTACTTAGTGACATACTGTGTCTGCCGTTGGCGCATGTAAGTTACAACATCCAGTACATTGGATCTAATCCAATACGTCATCACACTACAGGCTGCAGTGAGCACCTCTTGGGTGTTTTGCCAATTTTGAACTGTCCAGTTTTGGTGAGCCTCAGATCCCTGTTCGTGGCTGGCAGGAGTGGATGTGATCTTCTGCTGTTGTCATCCATCCACATTAAGGTTCGATGTGTTGTGCATTCTGAGATGCTTTTCTGCTTACCATAATTGTTAAGATTCGTTATCTGATTTACTCGAGCCTTCCTGTCAGCTCTAACCAACCTGGCTTGGTGAGTGTATGTGTAATATAATTTATATACATTTCTTTCATTTCAGCAAATCTAACTGGAAAAGTATTGCAGTAAAGCTAATAATATAACATGTAGTAATCATATTGAAAGATGTGAACAGTAGATCCAATAAGATTTCAAAATCAGCCAGGTAAATATAATAGATAAATGAAATTAGGTATTATTTGAGCCTTTGTTATGTTTCTACTTTATGTTTCAGAGGCATACCCTGTGTGTGTGTGTGTGTGTGTGTGTGTGTGTGTGTGTGTGCGTGCTCACAATGTAAGAGAGAAATAGAATTTACATTATCAAAGTGACAATAAACACTCAAAAAACACACTCAGCACTTAGCTTACAGGACACAATTGTTATATTTAATTGTTAAAATGAATTTAATGCATGTAAAGTATTTAAGAATACTTTAAAACAATGTTACATTTAAAAACGTTTTATGCCAATAGGGTGGATGTACTGTATAGAGCCTGTGTAGAGGAGACAGCTGGTGTTCTGATGTCACTAAAAATCCAAGATGAAAGAATTAGCTAGCACTTCATTTATTCATCTATTCATTAACTTTATCCTGTTCAGGGTCAGGGTGGGACTACACCCTGGCCCTTAATAGTTCTGTCTGTTCTTCTATCTCTATTCACACTCTCCTCCATTATTATCTCAATCAGATGCCCTCAATCAAAGCACTTTAATCTAAGCCATGGACACAAGCAAGATGAAGAAATAAAAAACATGATACACATAAAGACTCTGCATGGATGCTGATTAATTTTTTGAATGCTCTTTATGAACAAGCCATAAGTTTATTTGAAGGTTGTTATTTGTGTTGTAATTCAGGGCTGATGATAACAGGCAGGCACGCAGGAAGATAGGTAGGTTTTTGAAGATATTTTATAGCACTGTAACCAGTCAGCCATATCAATCAGCTTCAGGTTGAATTGATTAATTATTTCCTGCTAACCAATGTCTCAAGGCAACACAGTGTAGCTAAGTTAAACACTTTTTCATCTATTCAATGCGAACATGCACATGCACACACTGACTGAAAGAAACAGCCAACTCAAACACTGACTGCACGGAGGCAGTGTTACCAATAAACCCTTAACTAACCCTTAAATAAACCTTAACCTATGTGCTATTACAGGTTCTGAACCAACATTAATTGCATTAGTTATCATTTCTGCTGCAGTGCCTGCTTGGTTTCAGCATTGTTGTTTTCAACCCTGCCCTCGATAACCTTGGTATTCTCGTCATTAATTTGACTGTTCTTTGAAATAGCCTATTGCTTTAAAATGTATATGTTTCCTGGTTGCTTTCTTACTCTCTTTTCTGTTTACCATTTGTGCTTGCTAATTTTGTGGGTGCATCTCTGCATTAGAGGCTTTAGCGTGGGAGTCCTTGATTGGCCAAAGGTCTGTTTAAATTATAATTCCTCAAAAAATGTACTCAATAAATAATTAAAAATATACTCTGTGCAACTATACACCACAATTTTAACACATCTTTACCCACAGTTTTAACCTAACTTATGTTTAATGTTTTTTAAATGTATTTATTTATTTTATTTTTTGCAGCAGCCACTAACACAGGGATGTCCATTAGGGAAAACATACAGTATCTCACAAAAGTGAGTACACCCCTCACATTTTTGTAAATATTTTATTATACCTTTTCATGGGACAACACTGACGAAATGACACTTTGCTACAATGTAAAGTAGTGAGTGTACAGCTTGTATAACAGTGTAAATTTGCTGTCCCCTCAAAATAACTGAACACACAGCCATTAATGTCTAAACCGCTGGCAACAAAAGTGAGTACACCCCTAAGTGAAAATGTCCAAATTGGGCCCAATTAGCCATTTTCCCTCCCCGGTGTCATGTGACTCGTTAGTGTTACAAGGTTTCAGTTGTGAATGGGGAGCAGGTGTGTTAAGTTTGGTGTTATCACTCTCACACCACTGCCTTACTAAAGAAGCTGAGGTTAAAGGTGATTGTCTGAGCACTGACAGGCTGACCCCCCACCCCTTCAACCTCTGCACCAATGCTGGCAGCTCTCATAAGTCTCTTCTGCAAAGCCAACCTCTGGATATGATGCTGAGCACGTGCACTCAACTTCTTTGGTCGACCATGGCGAGGCCTGTTAAACCGCTGTATGGTCTTGGCCACCGTGCTGCAGCTCAGTTTCAGGGTGTTGGCAATCTTCTTATAGCCTAGGCCATCTTTATGTAGAGCAACAATTCTTTTTTTCAGATCCTCAGAGAGTTCTTTGCCATGAGGTGCCATGTTGAACTTCCAGTGACCAGTATGAGAGAGTGTGAGAGCGATAACACCAAACTTAACACACCTGCTCCCCATTCACACCTGAAACCTTGTAACACTAACGAGTCAGATGACACTGGGGAGGGAAAATGGCCAATTAGGCCCAATTTGGACATTTTCACTTAGGGGTGTACTCACTTTTGTTGCCAGCGGTTTAGAAATTAATGGCTGTGTGTTCAGTTATTTTGAGGGGACAGCAAATTTACACTGTTATACAAGCTGTACACTCACCACTTTACATTGTAGCAAAGTGTCATTTCTTCAGTGTTGTCCCATGAAAAGATGTAATAAAATATTTACAAAAATGTGAGGGGTGTACTCACTTTTGTGAGATACTGTATATAACTGAACAAATACTTCACATTTACAAACATTTCAAGCCACCTTCAAATGTGGTCTGGGATGCATAAAACCACCTAACGTTGGTAGTGTGAATGCAAAAGTGCCCCGATGCATCCCGGAAAGTGACGAAGGACTGCCTAATCGACTGCGTCATTGCCCTAGCTGGAAAGTACCTAATCAGACTGATTGGAAATCATCATGAACACTAGAGTTCTCCACTGCTAGGCTTATGGATAAAGGCAATGTCATAACAGCAGAGACAAAAGCAGCTGCTTTTCATACCTTCTTTCATTTCCCATTCATTTATAAGTTTCTTTGGCACACCATTTGATCAAAGCATATGAAACAGCCTGTACAGGTACATGAGATAGGATTAACAGGACATTTCTGCCTGAAACAAATGCAGCAGAAGACTCAATAAATGTGTGAGACATCCTTCCTCCTGTGGAAATGATGTAGGAAATCCGATCACAAGTGGTCACTCAAGACACATTCACAGCTGCCTACAATCCTGGCCGCTGACTACAACTCCCATAACTCAGAGCAGCCTACAAACATGGCTGCTGACTACAACTCCCAGAACTCAAAGTAGCCTACAAACATGGCCATTTTTTTTTGTCTTTTAAATTGACTTCAAATGCTGTTCAGAAAGTTATACAGACTGTATCTACAGAAATGAAATGTTTAGTCCTATTTTAAGGTGAGCTAATGTTAGCTAAATACTTCAGCCAAGCTAAATATACATTAATTTAATTTAATGTTCTATTCGGGTCAGCATAGCCCTTTTAATTATTTTACTAAATACAATTTTTTTTTTTAGCCCCCCAAGTGGTGTAGATGCTGATATCCACAGTGCAAGAAAATAGCAATGATATCAACAAAAGCTGCGTCATCTTTCAAAATAATAAGTTCTCTAGTTGCACATGAATTTGAGCTTTCTCTGTCTCATTGTTGTGGAGCACTCAACTGAACAGGCATGTTGACTCAGGACTTGTTTACAGCCTGCTGCAACTGATAGTATTTGGGACCAAACCAAATAATTTTACCATCAAAAAATCATGTTCCAACAATAAAATACAGCTGATGGGTAGAAACAACATTTATATAATAGTTTATTTAATTTATCTATTAAAATCAAACATTTTTGACCATCTCTGTCATTTACACGTATGGCATTTGGCAGATGCCCTTATCCAGAGCGACTTACTTTTTTTTTTTCATTTATACATCTGAGCAATTGAGGGTGAAGGGCCTTGCTCAAGAGCCCAACAGTGGTGGCTTAGCAGTGCTGGGATTTGAACACACAACCTTCCAATCAGTAGCCCAACATCTTAACCACTGAGCTACCACTACCTGTCCTTACCTTTAAGTGAGTAGTCATGGGTATGCAGTGCAGAGTCTCACTTCATTTTTCGAGTTGATTGATCTCTGGCTTACCACTAAGTGAGAACTGGCTCAAACACTATATGGCAAAAAGTATGTAGACACCTGACCATCACACCCATATGTGGGACTTCCCCAAACTTGCAATATAGAATGTTTTTGTATGCTGTAGCATTGCAATTTCCCTCACTGGAACTAAGAGGCCCAAACATGTTCCTGCATGACAATGCCCCTTGCACAAAGCGAGCTCCATGAAGACATGGTTTGCCAAGTTTGGAGTGGAAGAACTCGAGTGACCTGCACGGAGCCCTGACCTCAACCGCACTGAAGAACCTCATCACTCAACCCCCAGGTCTCCTTACCCGACATCAGTGCTCTTGTGAGTGTATTTGAAATTTCCCACTGCCATGCTCCAAAATCTAGTGGAAAGCCTTCCCAGAAGAGTGGAGGTTATTATAAAATCTGGAATCTGGAATGGGATGCTCAAAAAGTACATATGGGTGTGATAGTCAGGTGTCCATAAACTTTTGGCCATACTTTTGGTTTGAAATAGTGATTGTAGGCATTCTGAATTTTCACACCTTTTTGTAAACTCAAGTTTTGTCAAAAGAAATTAATTAATTAATAATAATAATAATAATAATAATAATAATAATAATAATAAAGTGGTCTCACACTGTCTTTTTTTTTCTCTTAAAAGCAGCATCAGCATAGCACAACTTCACTTGATCACAGATCAAAAGCAGGGACTTTTCAGCAGCGTCTGGAGAGAGAAAAGTTGAGTTGGAAGAGGAAAAGAAGCTTGTCTTTGTCATCAATAGTCTATATCTTTTGCCATATGGGAAGGGCTGAAATATGATGTATGGTGGGTGGGAGGGGTCTGAGGACATTTTAGAGCTCTTTTCTGGCTGTATTTTATTTACAGAGATTGCACTGTTAGTAGATCATGTCCAATTATTTTTGAGGCCTTGTGCACAAAGTTTACTCTTGGTGAATGAGTCAGAGTTGCCATATCAGACAATAATGGAGGATGTCACAATACTTTCTATGATTGCTGAGTTGAATTTTAACAGCAGCTGCTTTTTTACTCTATAACTCTTAAGTTTTGTGAGGAAGTAGAGTATCTGTTGGGCCTTCTTGATGATTGAGGTGATATTCAGGTCCCACTTAAGCGAGTTGCCATGTTTTTACTGATTGATAATGGATTTACCTACCTGTATCAAATCTGTTCATTTTAAAACTCTTATGGTTAGAATATAACCTTTGAAATTTGTGTATAGTTGCATGCAGGCTACATGCTAATTTTGCAGTTTTCTTATTAAAGCATATAAGCCAATTGCATTGCATACAGTGCTGTGAAAAAAAGTATTTGCCCTGATTTCTTCTGTTTTTGTGTATATCTCATACTAAATTGTTTCAGAAATTAAAACAAAGGCAACCCGAGTAAACACAAAATACAGTTTTTAAATGATAATGTTATTTATTGAAGCAAAAAAAGTTATCCAATACCAACTGGGCCTGTGTGAAAATGTATCTGACCCCATAGTTTCTAATTCCCCAAATCTATGAAACTGTATTCATAATGGGTTTCAGCTGGACTAGACGCAACCAGGGCTGATTACTGCAAACCCTGCTCAATCAAATCAAAACTTAAATAGAAATTTTTCAAGAGCATGGAGTTGGTTAAAAGGTCTTACCCAGTAACACCTTAATTTTTTGAGTAATGTTTTGACACTATACCAAAATTGAAAGAAATTCCAGAAACGATGAAGAAGGTGATTGAAATGCATCAGTCTGGGAAGGGTTACAAAGCTATTTCAAAGGTTCTGGGACTCCAAAGGACCACAGTGAGAGCCATTATCACAGTAGTGAACCTTCCCCGAAGTAGCCAACCTTCCAAAATTCCTCCAAGAGTACATCAACTACTCATCCAGGAAGTCACAAAAGAGCCAAGGACAACATCAAAGGACCTACAGGCCTCTTGTGCATCAGTAAAGGTCACTGTTCATGACTCCACTATCAGAAAGACACTGGGCAAAAATGGCATCCATGGAAGCGTGGTGAGACAAAAACCACTGCTAAACCAGAAGAACATTAATGCACAATTTTTCACAGCCTTCTTTGCTCATAGAGGTGCATCTCAAAAAATTAGAATATCGTGGAAAAGTTCATTTTTTCCGTAATTTAATTCAAAAAGTGGAACTTTCATATATTCTAGATTCATTACACATAAAGTGAAATATTTCAAGCCTTTTTTGTTTTAATCTTGACAATTATGGCTTATAGCTCATGGAAATGAGATACTGAAAAAATCCAGTATCTCAAAAATATTAGAATAAAGAATTTATAATACAGCAATGTCGACCTGAGGAGACTCTAATAAGCTAATTAACTCAAAACACCTTTTTACTCAAAACACCATTGCTCAGTGGTCCAAAGTCCTCTTTTCAGATGAAAGTAAATTTTGATTTATTTTCATTTCATTTGGAAATCAAGGTCCCAGAGTCTGGAGGAAGAGTGGAGAGGCACAGAATCCAAGATGCTTGAAGTCCAATGTGAAGTTTCCACAGTCAGTGATGATTTGGGGTGCCATGTCATTTGCTGGTGTTGGTCCACTGTGAACCAGCATTGAAAATGCCCATTTCCACCATCAGGGCAATAATTAAGAAGTTCCAGTCAACTGGAAAAGTTATGAATCAACTTGAAATTGGACGTGTGTCTATATTGTCTCAACACACTGTGAAGAAGATAGTCTGAGTGGCCAAAAAATCTCCAAGGATCACAGCTAGAGAATTGCAGAAGTTAGTTGCATCTTGGGGTCTGAAGTCACCTACATCACCACAAGTTGTTTGGAATGGTTTCAAGAAAAAGCCTCTACTCTCATCCAAAAACAAACTCAAGAGTCTTCAGTTTGCCAGACATTACTGGAACTTCAAATGGGATCGGGTTCTATGGTCAGATGAAACCAAAATAGAGCTTTTTGGCAATAAACACCAGAGGTGGTTTTGGCACACAGAGAGGTAGCCATATGGAAGAGTACCTCATGCCCACATTAAATATCGTGGTGGCTCTTTAATGTTTTGAGGTTGTTTTTCTGCCAGAGAACCTGGATATTTTGTTAGGATACATGGCGTCATGTACTCTATCAAATATCAACAGATATTAAATGAAAACCTGACTGACTCTTCCAGAAAGCTTAAAATGGGCCATGGTTGGATCTTCCAGCAGGACAATAATCCAAAACATACATCAAAATCAACACAAAAATGGTTTACTGACCACAAACCCATAGAACTTGAAACCCATAGAAAACCTGTGGGGTGAACTGAAGAGGAACTCAAAATTTTAAGGATCTGGAGAGATTCTGTATGGAGGAATGGTCTCAGATCCCTTGCCATGTATTCTCCATCCAGTGGAGGGCACTGTAGTATATAGTATACAATACAACAGTTAGTTCTAGTCGACTAATTTGATTGGATGATCTGCATTCCAAGAGTGATTCCAAGATTTAGTATAACCACACTGGGACGTTTCACTTTTTATATGACTCCGCTCATCTGTTTTCACATAAATTCCACATAAAATTCCACGTCTAGCAAAAGTTGTAAACTGATACTTCAGTTGAATTAGTGACATCATCAGCAGAAATAGTAAATGAACATTTTACATGAATATAACTTTTGACTTAAAATATGAAAGCTCATCAGCTGAGATGAAAATGAAGAAGGGAAGCCAATTTCACTGGCAGGGAAATATAATCAATGTGATCTAGCTAGCCAACAGGCTATAAAGTGAGTGTGGCTTTAGTGAGGGATCTATTTCTGCTAGCAGGGCAAAAATTAACAAAACAACTGTCCATATTGTGTCCAAAAGGTTATTTGCTCAATATTAATTTCTCGTTTATAAAACTGTTGTTCTATGATGTCAACAATGGCAAGGCCAGAGAGGGGAAATGAGAACGGCAAAGCTAGGAGGCAGAGCAACGTCCTCAGCTGAGCAGGGAGGTGGAGCATTGACTTCAGTCGAGCAGGGAGGCATAGTGACGTCCTCAGCGGAACGCCCCCTAATCAGTAGGGTAGGGAGGGAGGGCAACAACGAGATCCCTCTTCTGGGCTTGTGCCCTCTCCCATTCATTTTTTATGAACAGCATTGCAGTGATGTTATTGCAACTGCTGGCCCGTTTTTCAAGCTGCTACTGGTGCTGCTTAAGGAGAAGGACCTGCACTGCTAACTCCTGCATTAACACCCCCAATTCTGTTGCATCCATATTAAGGCCAACCATTCTGTCACAATTCCAGGGAGTCGGATGAAATACAGTCTTTAAAGATAAAACAACTAAACAAAGAAAAGACAGAATAAGAACCAAAAACTAGAAAAACTAAAACAAAGGACTAAACTATGGCAAGACAGGGCAAGGCAAGTGAAATTCCAAACTACTATCAACAAACACTACTCATGGTGCAAACAACGTAACAGTAACCATACAACAACATATAATGCTTGGCAACTAAGGATCGGAAACACAGAACTTAAATAGGGTAACTAATTAGGTGAACACAAAACAGGTATGCACAGACACATTAAGCAGAGCAGACAACAAAGGAATAATACTTTTTTTTATGTGAGTGAGGGTGCCCTCTGGTGGTCTGCGGGGGAATTGTCCATGGTGAACTCGACAGTCGGAGCTCGGAATGATGTCATTTTCGATGTCTGTGCATTTGAGTTACAATGTGGTGGAAAAAACATGGATGCCTCATGTCAGTGTTATAAATTTAACAAGCAAATCTGTCTGCATGTTGATTGATCTAAAGTAAATATTTGTATTTACAGTATAACCAATTTAATGGTAAGAAGTGCTACTTTGCGCAGCCATGTTGAATTCTCAGCACCAGTTATCCTGGTCTGAGGTCATGAAAGAGTTACGACCTCTAGTCAAATACAGCAGTTTTCTTGCTCATCTGACATCATGCATTCTGACATTAGGGCTTTCGTAGTTGTGGGCGGGGCTGGGCTAGTGGCGGAGGGCCCAGTGAGTTTGCTCTTTCATGTCCAAGGAGCAAATTTGTTGAATTAAATAGGCAGTTTTTTTTAAAGCAGGTTCAAACAGGTGATTTGAGGCTTTTGAATTTTACTTGCCACTACATTTAAACTGGACCTTTTTTGTGGAAATTAATTCTATCTTGCCATTTCTATGGTGCTACTGTATCTATATTATGCTATGTCAGTAGAGTGTTTCAAAAAGACAATAAAAGACTGTGAGAGTGCATGTTAAATATAGTGTAAAATATGTGCCTCAGCACCAATTATAATTTAATGCATCATCCAGAGATAAAAGCGAGCGGACAGATTGGTATTTTATGACAAATTGATATTTTCCAGTTGTTGTTTTCCTTTCTATCGCATGTTTGTAATCTTCCAAAAAAAAAAGTGCAGCCCAAAGCTGTTAGCCTGCTCTAGCTACACCAAGTCCCTAGCTTTATAAAATATATCTACCTGTATCCTTTTAAAAAAGGGAAACTCTATTGTAGGGTTCTGCATAGAATAAGAGGGACAAACCAAAGAGCGCTTTTTACAATGCTAGATTTCCCCCAAAGAGTTTAGAATAATTTCATTATAATATTTCAGTGACAGTGTATGCTCATTCACATAGTGTCAATGGACAAGCGGAAATATTCTGTCATAATATTTCAACAAGCTGCATGTCAAAGTGGTGTTGAGGGCCATGTGAGCTCCAACTGCAAGCTTCTGACAGCAGGTGTCTGACAGGTACTGTGCAGATTTTTTGGTGAACACTTAGCTTGCGTCAGATTTGACACAAAGCAAAGGTCACAGTTCACCACTGGACACCTGGACATACAGAAATGACATTGAAGCTAATTGCTTTGACACTCAGTGGGTAGAGAGATACAGAAAGCAGAATACAGAATTAATTACAAATTAGACCTGAAATAAATTTTATTGATCCCAATATACATTTACATTTTGAGGGCCCACAGTCCACAAAGGCTTCAGCCAGTATGGTAAAGGAGAAGTTACAACTGGTTAAGTACATGTGACAGCTGGGATATAGCAATTTTTATTTCTTATTTTGCATAATATCCAAAAAAGCTTATTAGAAACCATGCAAATTTTGTGTGAGATCAGGATGATGTAGCCTAACAATTAATCTATTTCAAAAGATAATGGCAATACAGTAGTGGGCTGAACTGATTAACATACATTAGGTATATACTGTATATGGCAGTTTTGTTTTTGTTTCAGTTAATCAGCCTCAGACTTTTGCGTGGTATTATATGAAACATCATGATCACTCTATAATTGTTTATAACATCCTATTTTATGTTATTTATTTAAGAAAAAGTCATGTTTAGCTCTGCAGTTTAGAGAAGTTATGAAAAGAAAAATTATGGGCTGTATTCAGGTAATGTAAAATAATTCTACAATTATTTTACACAATAGTAAAACAATATAAATATATTGGAACATTAAACTTTTAAATAAGTCACTTATAATAGTCATATAGTAGCTTGCTTATCTGGAGCTACAGGCACTATTGGAATTGCCACTAATCTAGCATTTTCTCTGGATGTGTTTTGGGCTGGAATTAAGGAAATCCACCCACAAATCTACCAGGTGATAAGTTAATCCTTTTTTTGTTTGTTTGTTCAGTTTTGTTTTGTTTAAGGGATTTGCCAAGCCATTCACAGCATACAGGTGCATCTCAATAAATTAGAATGTCATGGAAAAGTTCATTTATTTCAGTAATTCAACTCAAATTGTGAAACTTGTGTATTAAATAAATTCAATGCACACAGACTGAAGTAGTTTAAGTCTTTGGTTCTTTTAATTGTGATGATTTTGGCTCACATTTAACAAAAACCCACCAATTCACTATCTCAACAAATTAGAATACTTCATAAGACCAATAAAAAAAAACATTTTTAGTGAATTGTTGGCCTTCTGGAAAGTATGTTCATTTACTGTACATGTACTCAATACTTGGTAGGGGCTCCTTTTGCTTTAATTACTGCCTCAATTCGGCGTGGCATGGAGGTGATCAGTTTGTGGCACTGCTGAGGTGGTATGGAAGCCCAGGTTTCTTTGACAGTGGCCTTCAGCTCATCTGCATTTTTTGGTCTCTTGTTTCTCATTTTCCTCTTGACAATACCCCATAGATTCTCTATGGGGTTCAGGTCTGGTGAGTTTGCTGGCCAGTCAAGCACACCAACACCATGGTCATTTAACCAACTTTTGGTGCTTTTGGCAGAGTGGGCAGGTGCCAAATCCTGCTGGAAAATGAAATCAGCATCTTCAAAAAGCTGGTCAGCAGAAGGAAGCATGAAGTTCTCCAAAATTTCTTGGTAAACGGGTGCAGTGACTTTGGTTTTCAAAAAACACAATGGACCAACACCAGCAGATGACATTGCACCCCAAATCATCACAGACTGTGGAAACTTAACACTGGACTTCAAGCAACTTGGGCTATGAGCTTCTCCACCCTTCCTCCAGACTCTAGGACCTTGGTTTCCAAATGAAATACAAAACTTGCTCTCATCTGAAAAGAGGACATTGGACCACTGGGCAACAGTCCAGTTCTTCTTCTCCTTAGCCCAGGTAAGACGCCTCTGATGTTGTCTGTGGTTCAGGAGTGGCTTAACAAGAGGAATACGACAACTGTAGCCAAATTCCTTGACACGTCTGTGTGTGAAGGCTCTTGATGCCTTGGCCCCAGCCTCAGTCCATTCCTTGTGAAGTTCACTCAAATTCTTGAATCGATTTTGCTTGACAATCCTCATAAGGCTGCGGTTCTCTCGGTTGGTTGTGCATCTTTTTCTTCCACAATTTTTCCTTCCACTCAACTTTCTGTTAACATGCTTGGATACAGCACTCTGTGAACAGCCAGCTTCTTTGGCAATGAATGTTTGTGGCTTACCTAGTGAACCAAACTGAGAGACCATTTTGAAGGCTCAGGAAACCTTTGCAGGTGTTTTGAGTTGATTAGCTGATTGGCATGTCACCATATTCTAATTTGTTGAGATAGTGAATTGGTGGGTTTTTGTTAAATGTGAACCAAAATCATCACAATTAAAAGAACCAAAGACTTAAACTACTTCAGTCTGTGTGCATTGAATTTATTTAATACACGAGTTTCACAATTTGAGTTGAATTACTGAAATAAATGAACTTTTCCATGACATTCTAATTTATTGAGATGCACCTGTATATCTCCTACCACTTTAAAACCTGGTGGGAAAAGTTACAATAAAGAGGATGTCAGATTGCCCTTCTGGCAGCAGTGAAAATAAGCACTCTTTTTAAGCAAATAACAAGCTTTCAACTATTAAACACACAAATTACTCACACTAACATCACCAAAATATACAGTTTTATAATTAGTTTAAATGTCACACAAAACCACAGGGAAAAGTTTAGCTCACAACACTTCCACTCCTGTTCTCTTTTATACGCCATTCCCCTGCCCAGCCTGCAGCACACAACAAGCCAACATGGTGATGTTTCCCCTAGGGAAAGGGTGTGCAGTCAGAGAAGAGGTTAGAAAACACACAATGCCATCCATAGCACTAGTCAAATTAATTCCTCTCTTTGCCTTTAAATTTCAATTCTACATTTTCCTAGAAAATAACCACCTGGCTGACACAATTTGTGAGATTTGTTTAATGTTTTCTCTGTGAAAGTTCTCTTATAGATTTTACATTGATGTGTAGTCCACAAATGTAGTCTAAATAGACTACAAAAGTGGGCAAAAATTACAATGCTTTGAATATTTTTTG
Source organism: Cranoglanis bouderius (assembly GCA_023630585.1). Taxonomy (NCBI): domain Eukaryota; kingdom Metazoa; phylum Chordata; class Actinopteri; order Siluriformes; family Cranoglanididae; genus Cranoglanis; species Cranoglanis bouderius. The sequence goes on along the minus strand of CM042556.1, from coordinate 3,567,188 downwards.
TGAGCTGTTAATACCCCTCATATTCCTTATTAATATTTCTAGGACACTTGATCTTTTTTCCAGGAAGTGTCAGAACCTTGGGATATCTCCAACATCTACAGCCTTGTGTTGGCTAAGAAATAATGCGCATGACTATGAAAATGCCACATATTTAAAACCAAAAGAGCACTTTGATAGGGAAGAGAACTGTAGTCCTGTTTGATGCTGAGGGAAAAAAATATTAATGTCTGTTATTTGTTGCTAGGTAACCTTGCATTGTGGCTATACTGTGAGCCCAAAGTCCCTCTTGAGACTAATCAAGTTCAGAGCTCTGCATGGTATGCACATGCGCTAAGTGATATTTGCTTGCCAGGCAATTTTTTCTTGTGGTGAGAGAAATAAAGAGACCTGCAGATATTTCAAGAAAAAAGCATGCACAGCATGTGCATGTGAACCTACTGTTCAAACTGCTATAAATACACTCTAAATCACATTAAGTAGAGATACAGCTTTAGTTTCATGGTCATTCACACTGATTATGCACTTCTGCTGTGTTTATCTTTGTGTAACAATGATTATTTAAGCAATTTGAAATTAATGAAAACAAAACAATTAAATGCTAAATAGATTCAAGTATTTCTGTCATTGTAATGATGGTAGTGAACTCCTAAACTCCTATATTGATACTGTCTTTCCAATGCTGACTGAACTGTATTGTCTTCAAAATGTAAATGCATTCGTGACTTGATTCATATAGGGCATTTTCACATATGGACCTGCAAATCATTAGTGCCCTAATGTTATATTTTAACATTAATTAGCACTAATGCAGGCTCAAGGCTGTGGAAGCATGACAGTCCTCCCAGAGAATGGCTGGAGAAATCTTATTACTGCTCTAAGTAGCCACTGTTAAATGCTGTGTAATCTTAAGAGCAATAAAGCAATTTTAAGAACACCATTCCTGTGAATTTATGTTGATTTACATGGAGTTTTTTGGTTGAATTAAATTCATGTTTTGTAGAATTCTACTGGCTCTTTAAGTCTTGAATAATTAATAAGCCAGCACATGGGTTCTGGGTGTCTTATGGTCAGTGCTATTTACTTGTAGTTACCTGACTCTTATGTGCACACGTTTTCTGCTTACTGCAAACAATTCAGTATGGATGTAGATGCTTTCGCTACCTGGCGAAGAAATAAAAAAAATAATAAAATCAACAGGAAGAGTCAAATCACGTAAACTGTCAAGACTGGCCACTGTAATATCAGTGCCAGGTAAGACTACTCACCTTCATTTCTGCACTCAATTATATAATGTTTTAATTATATAAGTAATCACATCTTTATTTCAGTGGGTTTATTTTAAGCAGCCAGTTCTATAAAATCATGTGAAGTTTATTCTAGTAAGTTTTTTTTTGACAAGTAATTTTAATAAATTAAATCAATAATTAAGAAATTGTACTTTTTATATTTAAAAGTGCTTATTTTAAAAAAACACAGTTTAAAAGCAATAAATTTGATCACCTTAATGAATTGAGTGTCTTCAATATCATTTTGATGTACAGTATGTCCCTGAAATGTACTTTTATATAGTATAATACCTTTGGGAGACAGATGTGCTCCAGAATTTTGGGGAAACCGAGTCCCACAGGAGGAGAACACAACAGAGCAGCCTGAGGATGAAGAGCCAGAGCAGGAACATGTAGGTGATGATCCAGATCAGGGCACACTTATTACACCCCAGCAGCTTGACCACGCCAGCTGTACTGCTGACCAAATCTGTGAGGCATTACTATTGCACATTTTTGAAAACCAGTGACTGTTCATGTGTGCAGCGTCATTAAACACATATCTCTGAACCTTTCTGTAAAGATTAATTTTTTTCTGTATTATCTTAAGCACTTTTGTAAAAGCTTGTTTTGTAAGAACATCTGTAATGTTTATAGAAAAAAAGTTATATTTTCTCTGAACAATTTAGAGATTTAATAAAACTTATGGCACTTATGAAATTTTTGTCTCTTTACTTATAACTTAAAATGAATGACATTCAACATCTTCAAGTTTTGCCATTAGGCATTAAAATAGAAAAAATGTAAACACTGCATAGTGCAAAAACATAACCTATTATATTCTCACAACATCACTGCTACCAGAAGAGTGTTCTTCAAATTTGTGCAAGTAAGTGCAACTGCACTAGAATGCTTGGGTGAAAAAAACCTCAGAACAAAATCACATATTTATAATGAGCTCTAGCTGTCGTGGCTTTGATCAGACAGTGAACGTTGATCATGGAACTGTGCTTTTTATGGGTTTTGGTGCATAACTTCTCCAGGTAGAAAAGCAAAAGTATCAGATGGATAATACTGCTGAGCTGGATGTTTATATTGTGCAAATGAAGTTGAGGGTCTATACTGTGGCACTGTAGGTCTAAGGACTTGCAGAAGTTGAACCATGAATTGCTGGGAGCATGCTCTCGAGCACGCCTGTCTTCAGCTTCCTGATGCTTCATCTCAAACTCAAGATGTGCTCTTTCCAGATCCAGTCTGGCCTGCTGGAACTGTGTCTCCCAGGCCATGTGTTCCTTGTCATGACGCTGTTCAGCCTCTGCTGCTGTTGCATATTTGCTATGTTGTATTAACATGTTTATCCCTCTCTCTCCATGGCCTCCATGATTTGAGTTCTTTTTCCTTTGTGTTCATGCCCTGATGAGAAAGATCACAAAATTGCATTGCATCATATGATAACAAGACATAAATGTTGACAGTTACAGAGAATCAGATGTGTAGAGGTGTTATGACGGACACAGGGGAGCTGGATGCATGCGCTGGGGAAAAGTCAGTTTATTAGGTTTAATCAAAAATATAAGGACAGGGGAAAAAACGCAAAGAACCATAAGTATTTGGACAGGGAAAAAAGGAACACAAAGGCAGGGTCAAAAAACAAACAATAATCCACCAGGTAGTCAATCCACAAGAATGAGGCATTAATCCACACAAGAACGAGGTATTAATCCACACAAGAACGAGGCATTAATCCACACAATATCGAGACAAGAGTCCAAGGTCCAGGAAACGCGAGGGCAGTAAAAAACAACGAACATACATTCACAAGGGAATCTAGATAAATCAATCTAATACTCCGCGCCCAAGCGGAGACACAAAGGGGTTTAAATAATCAAAATAAAACAAGAAACATCTGAAACTCATAATGACAAAACAGGGAACCAATAAACAAACAGGGGCAGAGACATGACATGAACCCAAAACAGAGAACCAATAAACATACAGAGGCGGAGAAATGACATAAACCAAAATACCGAAGCACATGGCGAAGTAAACAAAACTAAAGTCTATGAATGGGAATGCAGAAATGCGCTACTTTTTCGCGAGTAGCGCAGAGAGGACGACTCTAACAGAGCTCCCCCCCCAAAGGCACTTCTCCCGAAGCGCCAAAAGTTCCATCTGCTCTGGCGGACCTGGGCCCCTGGGCAGGATCATAATGTCCGTCCCCCAGGTCCAGAGGCAGGCATAGTCCATAGTTCCGAGGCCAGAGCGGAGCGTGTCTGGCCATCCTGTCGGCCACGGACGAGAACTTGGACGAGAACTTGGACTGGAAACCGGCTTGGTGCTTGACTTGGTGCTCGACTTGGTGCTTGACTTGGTGCTTGACTTGGTGCTTGACTTGGTGCTTGACTTGGCAAGCTGCGCTTGACAAATAAGTTGAGTGCACGTGCTCAGCATCATATCCAGAGGTTGGCTTTGCAGAATAGACGTATGAGTGCTGCCAGCATTGCTGCAGAGGTTGAAGGGGTGGGGGGGTCAGCCTGTCAGTGCTCAGACCATACGCCGCACACTGCATCAAATTGGTCTGCATGGCTGTCGTCCCAGAAGGAAGCCTCTTCTTAAGATGATGCACAAGAAAGCCCGCAAACAGTTTGCTGAAGACAAGCAGACTAAGGACATGGATTACTGGAACCATGTCCTGTGGTCTGATGAGACCAAGATAAACTTATTTGGTTCAGATGGTGTCAAGCGTGTGTGGCGGCAACCAGGCGAGGAGTACAAAGACAAGTGTGTCTTGCCTACAGTCAAGCATGCTGGTGGGAGTGTCATGGTCTGGGGCTGCATGAGTGCTGCCGGCACTAGGGAGCTACAGTTCACTGAGGGAACCATGAATGCCAACATGTACTGTAACATACTGAAGCAGAGCATGATCCCCTCCCTTCAGAAACTGGGCCGCAGGGCAGTATTCCAACATGATAACGGCCCCAAACACACCTGCAAGACAACCACTGCCTTGCTAAAGAAGCTGAGGGTAAAGGTGATGGACTGGCCAAGCATGTCTCCAGACCTAAACCCTATTGAACATCTGTGGGGCATCCTCAAACGGAAGGTGGAGGAGCGCAAGGTCTCTAACATCCACCAGCTCTGTGATGTCATCATGGAGGAGTAGAAGAGGACTCCAGTGGCAACCTGTGAAGCTCTGGTGAACTCCATGCCCAACAGAGTTAAGGCAGTGCTGGAAAATAAGGGTGGCCACACAAAATATTGACACTTTGGGCCCAATTTGGACATTTTCACTTAGGGGTGTACTCACTTTTGTTGCCAGCAGTTTAGACATTAATGGCTGTGTGTTGAGTTATTTTGAGGGGACAGCAAATTTACACTGTTATACAAGCTGTACACTCACTACTTTACATTGTAGAAAAGTGTCATTTCGTCAGTGTTGTCCCATGAAAAGATATAATAAAATATTTACAAAAATGTGAGGGGTGTACTCACTTTTGTGAGATACTGTAGTTATTATGCTAAAATGTTATGCTGAAATTTTATCTTTGTTGTTTTTATTTATTTATTTTTGCTATTTTTATTATTATTTTCAAGTGAAATCATTATACATTATATAATCATTAGACAATATTATACAATCATCATTACAACAAACAATTTGATTGTACAGATTCAACAGTCCGGGGTAAAGGTTTATTGCAGTTATAAACCAATCACTCAGTCAGAATAGTACATGCATCAGTGTTGGAACTCAAGCTTTGTATCCCCCCACCCCCCATTTACAACCATTAGCAATAATTGCATAAGCATGGTTTGAATCTAACTAAGCAGAAATAACATTGATTAAAGATGTCAGGTCAGACAAAGCTGATGTTAATATGCTTATTGCTTTCATTTAAAAAGTATAAATCATTTGTTTTTAGTCTGGCAGACTACTGTTTGCCATTAAGTTTGTAAAATGCAATTTAATGCTTACTTGTTCACATAAGCTAGATTTTAACATTTCATCTCCCCTTTAAAATGTCAGAAAATCAGTAATAATAATGTTATAATGTTATAAGAAAATAATAATAATGTTATTAATGCTGTTAATAAATATCCATAAATCATAATTGTAGTTTTGGGTTGGATGCATTATCACTATTGTCTGCTGACATGACAGCATAATTTTGCATAATGACTTTATGTGTAATAGCTGTAATGTGATGAATGATCTCAGGAGTATGACAGCAGACTGGGGTCAGTCCAAATTTATGTTTATAAAAACTGCAACACATATTTCATAGGTCACATATACTTTCCATTCAAATTGGTTTCAAGTAGAACTTTGAGGTATGTGGGTTGAAAAACTACCCTACAGTTTTGTATGGTCTTGAATTTAATATTCAAGCATTAATCAAATGCAGTGACAATTAGCTTTGTTTACACATAACAAATTATGCATAAAAGTTCCTGTTCTTGATATTTTGAGGCCTACCATCTGCTACTACATCCAGGTTTTGCTCCTGCCATTCTAAGCCACAGCAGACTTTGACCAACCTTTACTGACAGTACAGTGATTTTAGTGAAAAACTGTATATTCTATATTCTATATACACCATATTCAATATAAAAAATATATTCTATGTAAATTACTACTCATTCATAATTCCTAATTCCTAACTGCCAGCAAGAGGAGAATCTCGCCACTCCTTTGTTAAAACAATTATGTCCTATATTCCATTTCCAAGTGTCTTTTATCAGCTTTTATGTGGGTGCTCTTGATGATTGCCATCTCACTTTTGTCCCTTGTTTCCTCAAATGTGATAAAGAGAGAATATTTCAGGAGCATTTCCCATGACGAAGACTGCCAATGATGTGACGACGAGGTACAAATCAGCTCATCCAAGCTTGCATTTTGATTTGTGATGCATGGTTTGTTTTTCCCAGACTGTTGCATAGTATCAAGCAAAACAAATCTGTCAGTATTACAGCACTTTGGTTGGATTAACAGCTTACAAAAAAAGTACTAAATAACATTTATGGCTATCCAGCAAATGCCTTAGTTGATATTATTCATGACCTTTCAGCATTTGGCTGCTGTAGAACATTTTTACCATGTTATACAATATGGGTTAGGAAAATTTACTATTCTTGAAAATCTTAATAAATTTTGGAAACGTCACAGATATTTGTCTCCTGCGAAAAAAGCAAACAATTCTAAAATGCTCAGCTGCTGAAGAAAATGACTATATGGATGCAGTGCTTAAAGAAGTGATTTAGTTGGCTCAGAACTGCAATGCGGTCCTCTCCACAATTCAGATATCACTTTTGGTAGGTGAGAAAAAAGTGATTGAAGTGCATTTAAAGGAACAGTTTCAGCTGCAGGTTGTAGCAAACAATGTCATTTTGTTGCAGAGTATCATTCTACTGAGAAATCACACAAATCTTCCAACTCCACTATCTAGTATGGCCTTTGATTACTGAGAATGAATAGTGCCTAACTTGTCAGGTGAACAGAATGAGCGTTGGTAGACGATGCCATGGATCTGTCCGGTTTTCCAGTTTCTCTTCATGAGCTACATAGGCAACACAGTTTTACACAGGCTTGATTATATTCAGGTCCAGTTCCATATTTCCTGTAAACACTTGAGAAACAATTTGTTTTGAATGTTCAAGCAAAGTGCTCTCGGGATCGGAGGTGAAATCAGTTGAGATTGAAATTTCTAAGATATTCAATGCAAAAGTTTCATTCCTTACATCCACTATACTGTGTATTTTGTATAGATTACAGTATGTATAGATTTAAGTAGGCTTATGTCCACCTCTGTTTTCTTTTTTGCTCCTCAGAAATTGGCTTTCATCTGCCATTGTCCTGACAAACCGTATGAAAGGCTATCACTACAGCTGGAAAAGAAAAAGAAACCTTTTTTGTAAATTTTCC